>CM067507.1:26092384-26692384 GCA_034509495.1 Acestrorhynchus altus
TGCTGTGAGGCAACAGCACTATCCACTGCGCCACCATGCCACATTTGTGAAATGTGTATTTCAATTATACCACAGTATGACATAGTTGGACAGCTTTTAGGTGCTGAAACAAACATGATAAGAGGTAAAGGAGCCACACTTTGGCAGAGGAAGAGACATCCATCATGTTAACATTTTTGTCAGAAATAGACATCAT
Organism: Acestrorhynchus altus; assembly: GCA_034509495.1. NCBI lineage: Eukaryota > Metazoa > Chordata > Actinopteri > Characiformes > Acestrorhynchidae > Acestrorhynchus > Acestrorhynchus altus. Next base: position 26,092,581 of record CM067507.1, read on the forward strand.
GAAATATTTAAAATGCACAGAAAAATATATTTTTTCTTTTTAAATGTCAGGAAACTGTGGATGGGCATCATGAACTGCACACCTACCTTAAAGCAAGACTAGAGACTACTGATCATACAAACAGGTTTATAAAGGGACTCTTTTCAATAGCTCTTGTAAACATTTTAGACTGGTTAACTTTTCTAAGACCTCATTTGAATTGTTGTAGACTTGATTGCCTGGGCATTACTGAAAAACCCTTAGAAGAACTTGAACAAAGTAGCTCTTTTTAAAAATGAGACAATCTTTCTTTGTCATTTCTTAAAAGCTTTTGTGATTGATGAGCTCTTTGTCTGATGGTACAGATATTCATCACATCATGAAGTAATGCATCGGGCAGCTTCTAAACCTATGTTCTGTTTACTGACACTGCCTATGGGAATGTGCCAAATGGTACTTATTCCAGTGGCATAATAAGCAGAGTGGAAACCAGAGCTACAAATCAGGGTGACATTAAATTTAAAAACCAGCCTTGCTTAAGGCCTCACTGTCATCATCAAGACAATTGGCTAGAGATGTGTAAATTGCAGCTCTTGCAATAGCCTGAATTAGAGGAACTTGACAGTGGCCTGAAACTGAAATTACTCCATTACTCACACCAGATTGAGAGTGAGGTGCTGTTAAGAGGGCTGCATAAGAAAAGCAGTATCTGGTTTTCCTGCAAAAAGGCACTGGGGCGAATCTGCTTTCAAATGCCTTCCGTTGTAAATTAACAATAATTTATGAACCTCAATGTTCGTGACACCCAAATCAATTTAATATCAAATGAGGCCTTTTAGAACATATTTATCATGGCTGTGTACAAATGATAAATTGATATACTCTTTCGCTCTTTGTGAAAGGCTGTTTCTCAGCATCATTAGTGGACCAGTCTTAACAATTAAAAGTTCTTGAGTTTATTTAAGTGCATTTTACAGAAAGGCTTTACGACATAAACCAGCAATATCGAACAGCAAATCTCTCATTTAAAGAACACATAGAATCCTATTTTATGTTTATGGCATGTACAGAAAATGGGCTCTGATTCCAGCAAGTGATATTAATATAAAAGCTGCAAACTTTTCTCTTTTTTAAACTCTGCTTCTGATTTTATCTCCAGCTCTTTCTGCCTTTCCCACTCCCCCTCCTCTCCCACAGTCACTTCCCATTAGAGAGCTTGTTGGTGTGTCGTTGTAGCTCCAGGCCAGCTAGTAAATTACTCTAAATAATAAAGAGCAAATGTTCTTGCACAGAGGGCCCAGCAAATTGGTTAGAGGGAGAAGCAGCTGGAGTTTCTGAGTGGAGGGGGATCCACTGAAACTTATGGAGACTCCAGAAAGTTGGAGTTGTATTATGGATAAAGAATAAGATACAAACACACTAATGCAAATGCTGAATAATCTATGAAGGCTTGAATAACACTAGTAAAGTGAACTTGTATGATGCATTGAGTTTCTTCAAATATTCAAATTCATCTCACAAGGTTTCACTCACCATACCAGGCCATACCATTGAAATTAAAGTTTTTATAAACATAGTGTAAATCAAAAAACAACCCACTGTAATGAGTAAAGCTCTCGAACTTATATTTGATCCTGGTATATTGTCACTTACATTGGAGCTGAAAGGCTTGACAAACGCAGGACTTCTTTTTAAATCAGGCAAGCTGTTCACAACCAATTTCACAATTTATTGACACTTGCGGAGAAAAATATGTACTTAATAGAACTCCCAGCTGCTAATATGAGATGTGCATAGAAGTCTACATTATCTACATTATCTGCAAACAAGTGTTTGCATCATGCATTTCGCCTTATCTGAATTTATTTGTACATCAGCAAACCAATTTAGAGAGCAATATGTCAGTCAAAGTGCTTCTCAATGCATTTTAGTTGATCCTACAAAGAAAACTGATTGCAACATTTAGAAATTGGGGTTTCAAATTATAACAATTTATCATATTAAAGCTGCCTAAGGACAATGTTACCTTCTAACAATGGACACCAACCCTACTACCTTTCTGCACACACTTCATTCAGTTAAAGAAGGCAGTGATTGCACAAATTATGCAGGGTTGATTAGGGTTGAAGATATAGCATATCTTTAATGTTTCATTTTTAATGTGAAAAAGGATTCTTTGAAGTAGTTCTTTGTAAGGGCAGTGCTTCTATATCATACCATCACAGCTCAACAGTTTCGATGTGTCTGGTTACAGTGTTACATGCATAGGTGGGAAACATTTTTGTAGATTATTTCATTCAGAATCCACTAAAAACAGTAAGCAACAGTAAGGGTTCTACTATTATTAGGAACCATCCATACTGTTCAGGGACGCAGTGAGTCCAGATCCGATCCGTAAAATATTTAACCAGGTTAATCCCATTGAGATCACAGATCTTCTTTACAAGGGAGACCTGGAATGGTAGCAACACAGAGATACAATGCGAGAAAAAGATAAAACAATAATCTGTCAACTTGTCAAAGCTCTTAATTTGGCACAAGGCAGAAATGCCCCCTGCATAGGGTGCCAGTCCATTGCAGGGTACCACACGCAACCATTCACTCACACCCAGGGGCAATTTAGCATGGCCAACATGGGAAAAACACACTAAACTCCTGAGTGGGGATCAAGCTCATAACTCCAGGCCCCTAGAGCTGTGTGACACATCCTGTGACACCACTGTGCCACCCTGAAAAGAATCAAATAACCATTTTCAGTTGTCCCTTTTTGGTTTTGAGAATAGAAAACCCACTTTTGTGTCCATACAAAGTACTTGTGTGAATGAGATGAGTCTGACTAACCTGAAAAATTACAAATGATATAATGCAAAGGTTATACCCATAACCCTTAAATTGCTATAGATATTCCTAAAACCTTAAAATATTCTTCACACACTTCATACAAAGGCTTCTTCTGTGAACCAAAAATGATTCTTTGATCAATGAGCTCCTTGTTGTTTTTAGGAGCGTGTCATATTTCATACTGCCGAATCTTTCCTTTCATCGGTGTTATCTCATCTCCAGAATATCTCCAAAAGGAGATGGCATATTTAACTTTTAATGGAAGTTAATGTAAAATAAGAGTAATCAACAGCAGTTTTGGATGATTTCTATTGGCCTGTTCATCCAGAATTATATACACAGTGTACAGAGCAGCTAAAGGTTCAAACCATGGAGAAAACTCAAAATGGACAAAAAACATGGTTTTCATTGGAGAATAATATAATTTCACAGTGCACAATTATGTCAATCTACTAAAACACCTTCAAGACTGAGAAGAAACAAATTTAAGAAGCCAAGTCAGAGACTGTCTAGCTTTTGTTCAACACTGGTAATATTTACACCCTGTACATATTATGCACATAATAAATATGCTCAACAGCAGAAATCTAGAGCTTCAAGAAAGGCATATGTGCAAAACAGATGTGCAACAATGCAGTGAGCTCTGTGGCCACATATTTTATGGGTAGGAAAAAAATTGTTGTGCCATGTATTCGTATAACACAGTCTACAACATGCATGCAAAAGTGAGCCATATTTTCAAACTGACATTCTAGTGTTTATCTGCCATAAGGCATCAGGTGTGGGGGTTTCTAGACATTCCACTCATCGCGCACATTTCCAAAGTTTAGTCAGCATACAGGCAACATGTTCTACCACATATTTTATTATTTTGGAAAGTCTCCACTGCAGCACAAACACCGAATACACACACTAGAACGAAACTGTTAATCTTTGAAAGAAATACATGGTGTGCTGAAGTCACAAGAGTAATATATACGGCGCTGTATGTAAGGATGAAAAGCCTGACCTGCAGTATGAGTTCAGAGAGGAGGCTGGAGGAGGGAGATACACCATCTGGAGCTAACAAACACAAACAATGTTCACAAAGGGCCTGGGAGCTTTTGAGATGCCTGAGAATAAACAGCTCAGTCAGCTGGAACTACCACATACTGCTTTCAACTTTTTCTCACTTTGAAAGCAGTGAGACTCCGATGGTGATATTAAGGGAAAGACAACGGCACTTGTGGTGTTGAGCTAGTCATCAACTTAACATGATCCACATTGTTGAAATGAAGAACGCACCCCCCTTTCAGCTCGTATAGGCGACGCAGCAGACAATGTAAATCAGTGACTATATAAGCAGCGAAGATCAATCATTGTAGATCACATGTTTCTTAGACAAAAGGAAAAACAGGCATTCATGACTCTAATGTGATGTGTGTGCTTACACTACTACTGAAACACAGATTTAACAGCTGTTAAATGATTCAGTGAGTAAAAATAAATGTTTTTGACATCTTGTTCCCTTCATACCTGTGTTTTATAATGTGATCTAATATAGTCTGAAGCAGTAGACATACAGCAGTGGGGCAGCCAAAAGTCTAGTAGTAGGAGAGCCAGCAACTGAAAGGTCATGGGTCTGATTGGGTATTTGTTGGCTGTGATCATGAGCAGGGCATTTAAGCAGGTGGTGCTCAATGCTGTGCTACTCCAAGACATCGGTAGGCAGAAAAGGAATGATTAAAGCACAACTTGCACCCTTTTAGCTAAGTTGCCAAACCAAGACTGAGATATACATTTAGAAATTAATAAAAATCCTATGTTCTATGTTATGTAAATAAAAAGAGAGGACCATCACTACCAATTTGCAGCTTGAACACATTTCTGAAGTTTGACATTAATGTTTAAGAGCTGTAAACACAAATTTCAAAAACTTTAACTACATTCAGAGCCGGACTGCTCTGTAAGATCAGTACACTCATTGTTTAGGGCCCCAGAAATGAATAAAGTACCCCCACCTATCTCCACCTTGCTGCAAGTTAGGGTGAGTTAGTGTCGGAGAATATTCTGAAGATCAAGTGAAACTATCTTTAAGGACATGATAAGCAGAAACAAAAACTACAGAAGTGAACAACAGGAGTAGAAGTGAAGTAAACTTGTGAGTGTTCTTCTTGAGGTCTGATTGTTAATAAATAATAGTCTAGTAACCACAGCTATGGGAGTTTAATTAAGTTTAAATTCCACCTTAAATCCACCTTAAGTTGCTCTGGATAAGGGCGTCTGCTAAATGCCATAAATGTAAAACCAACTTATCTGATATTTCTGTTATATCCTTTATCTAGTTACATGCTTTACTGTTTAAGGATTCCTTATCAGAATTTTGCTTTGGTTTGCAGGGAAGTCTGAACTGGCACTGACTGCACTGATCATACTGCATATTGCAGAATTATAAATGTGTTGGTAAAATTCTTGTAAAGTTTGAAAAAATAATAATAAAATATACATACAGCAGATATTTTATAGAAATAATCCATATATTTTGCAGAAGTCAAAAGACTTCAACTGTATAATTTCAATACTGTATATACAGTGTGTGACCATGTGAACGCAAGTGAAGTCAAGAGGCATTGTCATTCCATCTGAAATCCTTTAGAAAAGATGGTCTAGCACCATGAAAATTCAATTTGTATATGCAGTATATGCAAACCTGTCAGAAGTACAATGTTTTTACAATTTTACAACAATGTAAAATATTCTCCATTGGTCATCCGGATTTTCAAAGCAAGATACACCATAAATGAGAACATTGTTGGTGATCACATGAAAGTATCTTATGTGTAATACATAAGACACAATCCTCATTTTTTTCTTTCACTGATCATCTTCTCTTGCCTGCACTCTTTTCTGCTTGATTTTTGTTTTCCAAAAATAGCAATGAGTCTCTCTTTATGTTTTCAAACTACAGTACAGTGCAGTATCCCCACTGTTTAATTGCACCTTTGAAACCTGTGAATTGCACCTGTGAATTATTAAGTTATTACTGTTATCTGTGTTTCATTATAATGAAGGGTGTTTTGTGTATTGATTGTTTTCTGATTGCAACCTGCATGCATGATCAGTGAGAGGGCTATGGATAGCAAAATAACAAAAATATTAAAGGACATTCAGGCTATTTTTTAATCTTATTGGGACCACTGTGAAGTATTATCTAATTTTATTTAATCAATGCAAATAACTGATGATAATTCTTGCATTTTCAGCTCAAAAACATCCTGGATGATCAATTTCCAAAATAATGGATATAAAATCTCGGATATAAATAAAAATTTAACTCATTAAAAATTCTAGGTACAAGTATTTTTTTTTAAATCAAAACATTGTTAAATTCATACAAATATTTCAAGTCTGTTAATATTTACATCTCAAGTGAAGACACATTTGAGGACCCTAGAGTCTCTAGGCATGTGTGACTGTCCTATAAATAGTTTTAAGTATGTCACACTGTGGAAACCTCCCACAAAATTGGCCTAGGGCTCTAAAGGTTAAAGGACAGGGGAAGTGAAGTGCTTAGAATAGATCATAGTAAGGAGACACATTATTTGAGTATGCAATTTTGGGTGCAGCTAAGGTGAGCCCCAAACCTTGCAAATTTGTTGCCATTTACCTTGTACTGTGCTTTGCATCCCCTCTGGCAGTTTGTAGGAATGAAACAGAGCACATTTCCACTCAATATGTTGCACACATATTTATTCATGGCAGAAATTTACATTTCCTTTCAAAGCATATTACTATATATTACCAGAAGAACAACATTACACAGTAGTCAGCAGATAAATGTGTCTGAACTACATTTGCATAGTGTTTTAAATAGGGTGTCAAAGAACAGACAGATTGCAGCATATCTTGATGTGGACACAGTTGTATATCACTATAGGTGGCATGAACACTTATACTATATGTACATACATGTGTGCATGGACATGTGTTCAGTGCATTTGTATGCATATGGAGTAGTTCTGTGGTGCTCAGTCTCTGGATATCATGACAGCTTAATCAGATTTCCCTGGCCAAGTCCCCCTTGCTGGCCTTCCTACAGCTCCATCACTTCCTCTGGCTGCTTTCTATGCATACACAATCAAACGCCATTGTGAGGGTTGCACAGATAAAAAGTAATTTCTGGCTATGGCTGCAGAGGGAGGAACAGGGCTGCAGTGAACTCCGAGTGTTAAAGCATGCAGCAAAGCTAGTGAGGAGCACAGGAGAAATGACTGCTGCTTAATCAGGACAGACTGATAGGAAGCTTCAGAGAGCTGAGGTGGCTGTCTCGCTTCACAAACAGACAAGATGTCACCCAACATATTGAGCTCCTTTTGACATTAGGTGGCACAGTGTCATGTCTGCTGAGCTTTATTTTATAACCTGCTTATTTTATTCATAACACTGAATTTTGTCGGTTCTTACCATGGGACCTGACAGATGAATGTTTTGTAAATACTGTGACGCCTCCCCCTATTGAGTTCATTGGATAATAGACTGGAAAACTGTTACCTCAAGCAATTTATGTTTACATTGTAATGGGAATAGAATAAAACAAAGCACTGCACAAATGGGCCATTTCTTTCATAATACAAACAGTTGGATTTATTCATTTAAAAATGGTTATAGTGAGGGCTGAATAGGTCTGACATTTAATCACACTGCAATTTCCAAAGGGTTTCCCACTGCACCATCAATAACATTCAAAATCCGCAACAGCAGAGCTTTCACCTCTTTCACAATTCCTGATCTCCAGCCGTCATCAATGAATAGATTTTGATGAGTGCATCATTACTGCATTACCTCTCGCTGTTTAATCTCAGGTTCAATCACTGCAGATGGAAAAAAATTAGCCTGGATATAAATGGGCTAGGTGTTGTTCAGCCCTGGAGAGGATAGAAAACAGGCAGATTCTCAATTTAACATCACAAAGTTCAAATACCTCAAAGAACATATGAAGATAAATACTGGTTTCCTCACCAATAATTTTGTTTGTAACCATATGAAAACAATGTATTCATGCCTTACCCCTTCTGTTGGGTTCATTTCGCGTTAATTAGTTTTAATTAGTTTTGTGATCCCAGTCAAAAACGGTTGCTCTGTTATAGCTGGTTATAAATCCATATCAATATATATATAATCACAATGTTTTGGTAGATATTTTTATGCAATACGTTTTTGTGAACATTACAAGTTCTGTTTGCTATTTACGTCCTGTCGACCTCATTGACCTTTGCTCATACAACACAATTTGACCAACATTTTTTTGCATTTTTTTGCATATAAACAATGACGACAACAACAATGACGACAACAATGATGACAACAACAACAACATTTTCTATTTCCACCCCTCATCTGAGTCTCATATCAGACCACCAGGTGCTACTCATTGGTAGACTCATTAGGACTCTTTGAAAATCTCTAACTGCATTCCATTCCATGGGGTACTTAAGCAGTGCCCTTGTATTCCATATACAGTAATCAAGTGACATCAGCTATGGAAACTTCAGGCAATTAAATAGTTTCATTTGGAATGCACTGCGATGCCATTACCATCATCAGAACATGGCATTCACCACTATCTTTGCTTTCTAAACTAACTAGTACACTAGTACAATGAATTGGTGTCATGCATCATATTATGTGAATTCATGGTCATATATTTCTGTAGTGTTTAGTCATTGTGTTGTACGGCTTGTGATTAGTGCAAGCAATTATTGTCACTCACTGGTACTCACTACTCCCTACGCAATAAGTAGTTCCCTTCCTACTGAGGGTTTTCACTCCCACTGGTTCAGGACTTAAGTTGCAATGACCAAACTTTTGCATAGTCCACTTCACAGGAACTGTTCAGGTGATTGGAATGAACATTCTGTGTTTGCTGTGGTCTTTTGCAAAGTCTATCTGGATTCTAAACATTTGTTTTTCTGTTTAATTTCTTAAGTTTGAATTTTGCTGTTGTGTCTGTCTGCCTGTTTCCTGATCCCTGCCTGTCCTTAAAAGCCCCCAGCACATGCAGCCTGCCTCAGCCCCTTTGTTTTGTATGATTATTGTAGTCTTACCCATTGATTTCCAATGATGGTCCTTTTTGACCAGGAACACCAAGGGTGTACAAATGTTAAATTAAACACCCACAATTTAATGTTAACTAAATGTGTTCTGAGTGTTCAGACAACCTGTGAGGACAATTTCATGGTTAGCTTCAAGGGATGATACTACAGAGAAAACTGTAAATCATACAAATTTGACCAGAATACAAAGGGAAGACTTAATGATTGCCGAATCTAAGTTTATTCACTTCAGGGCAATGAAAATTTGTTTCAGGAATTAATGAATTTACTAGTTAAAAATATATTAACAATAAAACTTATGCTACCATTACTATCACCAAGTTAAATTGGTAATGATGAGTAATCACAAATTTCACTTTTTTCAAGAAAAAATGGGTTTACTAACAATACTCAGCAGCTAGTATAATATGTACATTAACAACATATTAATGGTGAATATTTAATTTTTGTGTTGTAACTGTATTAATTGCAAAGATGCTGAATAAATGTACTTCATTATCAGGAGGAACACCTTATTGAATTGCTATGTACTTTTTTTTAGAAAATAAACTGTCACACTTGGCCCCATTAAAAAAAAAAAATTAGATATTGGAACATTGCTCTAAGAATTGGATTGCATTCAATGACAAGAATATTAGTGTGGCCAGGATGGTGGTTAATCAATACCCCACATCATACCCAAATTCCCAACTTATCCCAAAAGTGCTGGATGGAGCACCATTCCAGAGAACATAGTTCCACTGCACCTCTGTCAGTCTTTGTTACCTTGGCTCCCTTTAAAATAATCTTTACAGAAATCATTGGCTGTTGTTGTAATGACAGTAATGTTGGGAACAGAAATATATTATTAACAATATATAAACAAAAATCTGTGTTGTCATTATACATCGTCAATCACACAGTTTTTTTTAGTAAACAGATCCATTTTTATCATTTTCTTGGAGTACAGAAGTTTCAAAGTCAGGACTAGGGACAAGGTCAAAGTGATAAACTTGATGTTTAATATAGAATGGAAATGATAATGATTTTTGATTTTTTTGGTGGTGCAAAAAATGAATATAATGTCTAAGCTATAGATTTTGTAATACAGTATTTCTAACATGAATTTATAACCTGGGAACATTAAAGTTCTCCTAACTGAAGAATCATCACTGCCATCACAGTGTGTGAAGGTGAGCTCTGTCCTTAATATTTAAAAGTGAGCTTGCTGACTGGCTCAGGGACAAACCGCTGACATTTAAGTTTAAAAATGAAGGAAGAAAGGAAGGGAGGGATGAATGATAAAACTGAATTAAGCGGAGGGAAAAAATACATCACTGAGACAGGCAAATTGAGGGAAAGAATAGCAAAGGTGACGTGAGAAAAAAACACAAGAAGAAAAGGACAGAGAGGAAAGATGGAGATTAAGGAGAGGATTCTGAAGAGACTAGAGGAGAAAGAGGGAGAAGGGGAAGAAGTGAGTGTGACAGGATGAGAGGAAAGGATGAGAGTGACAGAGTGAGTGAATAGGGAAGGAAATAAAGGAAGACTTGAGGAGTAAATGATGATGGAGGGGAGGAGGGGAAAGTGCACTGAGGAGATTCAGAGAGAGAGAGAGAAAGAGAGAGAATCAAGGACACAACTGTGTCCTTAGCTAAGATATAAGATATATATATATATATATATATATATATATATATATATATATATATAATGTGTGTATGTGTGTGTGTGTGTACTGTTTATGTAGTTAAATGTGATTGATTGTGAACAATTTTATGAATCGATTCACATTGCAGAGGAATGTTGTAGGCTACAGTGTGGACTGTTATTAGGAAATGGCTATTTAAGAGCCGTGGAGGTCAACATATGAACAAATGAATCCTGGAAAAGCAAGAAAACTGTTGGGGAGAACTGATCATATGAGTGAGACACACAAATCAAAACCCCTGGCATGAACCTACATGACAGATTAGCTGAGTGAGGAAGGTAGTGCACTATTACATTGTGCAGCATTGCTTGCAAAAAACATTATCTTCATGGAAGAATCCTCAGCAGGAAACCTAGCCTGTGACCTCATCACCGTGATGTGGACTGATGAAGTCAAGGAAATCTTATTTAAAGCTATTTATCTTCAGTAATCATTTAATTGACCAAAAACATTAATAATGTTGAATACATATAAACAAATAAACAAAATATTGTGGTTTGTGTATGTGTGTTTTAGCTTAACCAATTCCAACAGTGGGCTTTTCTGGTAGAACTAAGCAATATAAATGTATTAATGACGTGTATAAAATGTTGTTTTAACAGCTTTACAGATAAACTGGAAATTGTTCTTATTTTTTCATCTTTTCTTATATTTATTCTACATTCACATTTCTGGCATTTAGTCAGAGGACTTTAGTCTGGCATTTAGTCCTGAGTAGGTACATATAACTAGTGTGAACAGGGAAGAGTTAACTTGGATACTGCTAAATACAAGAGTCAGTGCTGAACCTCCTCAGTTCTAGTGTCCAATATCCTGGCATTTGTAACTCACCAGCAACTCACTTCTCAAATTTGGCGTTTTTTTGGTTAAGGACATTCATTTTTTTATTAACTTGTTAAAGAAGTCTTTGAAATGATGGGTGCTGAGAAAGACATTTGTCATGTCTGTGACTAAATTAAATATTTTCCCACATGAATAACTGTGCTTTTAGTTGCTTATTTTTGTGAAAAATGATATTAACAATATGAAGTTATTTGCAGTTATTTAACACTTTTTTAAGATGGTTCACAAATCAAACAATAGAAGGTAAACAATGACAGGTGTAGTGCCATGCTCACAATTCCTGTATCTATTGTCACTGTAGATTAATCCTCATATAAATAGAAACTAAAGGAATTCTGAGGGTAATTCACCCCGCTGGGTGATGTGTGCACATGAAGGATTCTCACAGGGATGCAGAATTCAGCACAACACCTGGGAAGGCAGCTCACACAAAAAACATTCTGATGCACACCCCTCTACAAACCGATCAGTGTCAAATACAGGGAGATGCAGCCCAACGGGAGATTCCAACAGGGTGTAGTGAACTTCTTTTGTGCATCACTAAACTGCAGTGTGAAACCAGAGCTAACCAGACCAAAAGATTACAAAGTAGAGAAAACACAAACCTTATTTCGGGCCTCGGTCCGGACTTTCAGGTATGAAAGCGCCCTAAATTCTTGTCTACAATGCAATCATAAGGGTGGTGGGAGCTGTACCTAAAGCTCAAAGGCATTTATGTACAGGTAGAGTTTAATGTAATGTGAACCCATTCGTGTAATACAGTATTTTTCAAGCTAAAACACACTGAGATAAAACAAAAGTCATTTTCATGGCTGCCTAATTTTGCACAGTATTGTGTACAATGCCTGACTTTACTGGACGGACAAGAAAAGGCAATAAATAGTGCCTAACAGTGTCTAAGTGTGGGAGTTTGCTCAAGTCCCTTTCTGATGAGAACATTAATTTCACTCATGAGAACATTTCAGTGTGTAACCCCCTGATTAACATGGACTAGTTGAAAAGCCCACTCAAACCTTGAGCAGTGGGCTGGGAGGAGGATCTGCTTTAATTGCTTATTAGATGGATTCCTGCTCCATCTCCTCATTATGGCAGAAAATGGATGAGCCGAATCAATTTTCTTTCACCCATTCTGCCAGTGCTCCCTCATGCTCTCGCTCGTGCTCGGCCCTCTTTCTCTCTTCGCTTAAAACACATCCACCACCAACAGCCCTGGTGTCAATAAAGCCTAATGACTAAACATTCTCTGCTGATGGCCTGATCTTTAAAAAATGGAGCCATTAAATGAGGATGCTATCTCTTTCCCTCTCAAGTACTTTTACATATTTGTTATGCAAACGATATATGCACTAACAGGGCCAACTTAAATGTGACACTGTGCCAATTATGGTTATCCAACAAATACAATTACTGCCACTGTAATGCAAGTGCACAAACCATTATCACAGAACAGGGCAGTAAAGTGGTACCCTGAGCACTGTGTGTTAGTAAGTGTTATTCAAACCCATGGAGGGCCAGACAAAAAGTAAAACTATCAGTCCTCTGGAGAGGTGTGTGCCATAGACAGCACAAGGAAGCAGCATCCTAATTTAGCATCAGCTCTCTGTGACTGGGGCTGGGGCTCTAGTGTGGTGCAGCAGCAGGGGAGCCTGTCATGGGCAGCCTGGTGTGACAAGTGGATATTGGGGCTGAGCTACGTGCTGTCTGTCTCCATTTTGTCCGACCTCAAGAGACAAAAGCCATCACGGCATGAATGTGCTAAACCAGCCACCCAGCTGGAGCTGCAGAAGAGAGGAAGGAAGAGCAGAGGACAGGAGAAAAGAGTGAAAAAGGACATATGCTGAAAGAAGAGGAGCACCAAAAAGGACAGGAGAGCTCCCTCGGAGGTAGGACCCTATTTCTGCTCCTGTCCCTGCCATCTAACCCCTCTTAACAAGCATGTGGCATCCCCAATCAATTAGCCATGAATCACCAGTGCACAGAAGCAGGGACAGAGGACAGACAAGCCACTGCTTTAGGGGCGAGAGGGGGATTGTTAGTGAGATATACTGGTGGGGAGAGAGGAATGAATGAGGCCTTTGTGTGGGAAGCCAGTGCTGAACACAGTCGTTTCACTGAGGAACAGTCCCCACTGTCTGCACTGGGTTGGGTGGGTTTGTGCAGGACTGTGTGCGAGTCGATATGTGGGCACTGCAGTGAGATAGTGGAATATGTTTTACTGCTATGAACTACCTACACAAAAACAGTAATCTGGAAATGCAGTTGCATGAATCTTTTTGAGTCATTTAAATTGCCCTCTATTTATAGATTGAATACTTATAAATGGTCTTAGAACCACTGATTTGGAGGACCCCCTGCACATCAGCTCATTTTCAGCTCAATCCTAATTTCCTGCTTCCCAGCTTCTAATGCTTCTTCTAAGTTCCCCTAAAACTTGCCAGAAGAGTACATGTTGTCTAGCACTACACTGTGTATGCCTTATGAAAGGGCAGTGCACCTCAATAACTAACACCTCCAAATCCATGTCATTAATTAGAACCCATTCCTCAAGTTAGATTTAAGAGAAGCACAGATGTTCACTCATACTCATGTTTTTATAATGTTATATAATACATTATGTATATATGCATGTATATTTATGTTAGACTTTATCATATGAAATAATATGCATTATTTCATCTCCTGCAAATCAAATTTTGACAGACTCTGCATGAGTTCTACATCTTTGCCAAGAAATGCATTTAATTTCTTAGTTGCTATCATGAAGGAATCAAATAAAGACAATGCTAGTTTAGCCTTGGGTTAGGGGCATGACTGGCTCTGTTATTTTACAGTGGAAAAGGGTAGAAAAATATGCATCACCTACATAATGAATTACTCTGTCTAGTCTATGTAACACCTTTGACATTTAAAGGTTGAATTTGAGGAATAAAACAGGTAATTGCGTAATTTAAAAGTAAAATAAAGAAAATAATGAGTAGTCAAACAACAGTCATGAAACAGAGATTGAAACTGCTGCTAGGAGACTGTACAACAGTAATTGAACTTGCCTGTTCTAAGACAGGTCAATATCAAAATGCAGAAATAATAATGTGCATGCCAATGTAATTTCAATTTAAAAAGAGTAGTTGAAATAAATCTGTGTAATATGTGAAAAATAACTTTATGACACTGTATTGATTTTTTTTTAGTTTGAAACACTTAATGTGGTAAGATTGTACTGAATTCAAATAAATAATTTGAAGGAAAAAACAAAATTTCATATAATTGAGGTAAAGCACTGAATATGTGCTGTTGATGCAGTAAGTACATTAAAATGTACTGTTTTTGTTACACGAAGTAGACTTGATATAATACCTCCATTAAACAAAAGTAACCCGGCCTTACCCAAAACCTAACCTTAACCCTGGTCCTAATCCTAAATTTAATTAAATTTTAAACCTAATCCTAACATTCATCCTGGGCCTATTCCTAATCCTAAACTCAACCACAAACCTAATCCTAACCATTATTTTGGCCCTATTCCTAAACTTATCCTAAACTCAAAACTTGCTAACAATGCTAACAATCATTCTGGCCCTAACCATAACCTCAGCCTAAAAATAATCCTAACCTTAATCCTAAATGAAACGACTGATCATGAAGTCTCTTGATAATCTTCTGAATATTTTCATATGCTTTCCTGCTGCCACAGCATCGATATGTGGTTGAGATGTTACTGAGAGTCTGATGTGTTTATGTTAAAAAGGACCACTCCAAATAAAGTGTCACCAAAGCTTAAATTTGTTACAGTGGGCTGTAAATAAAATATGTTCACAAAATAAAGTGAAATGGATGTGTCAGATAGTTTATTAAAAACAAAGAGCAATTCAATAAGTCAGAGTGAAATTAAATGAAATATTGAACCGTTCTCATGTTTTCTTAAAAATGTGTCATGTGAGTCATAATTCAGTTTAGCTGCAAATGCCATTCAACATCTCTAATCCAATTGTTTGTCCTGGGTAATATGATTGTTCTGCTCTTTCATGTGATCAGCTGAGACAAATTCATAATCCGTTACTCATCCTGAACCACAGCGTTTTATTATTTGTCTTATCTTCTTATGTGAACAATGCTGAAGAAATTCCTACTGACAATATGACAGATATTATGACAGAAGGTTAAATAAGTTCACATTTCACATGTTAAATGTAATCTTCAGGATATTATGAGGGTGGCATGTTTTGGCTTTGCAGTGCCTGACTGACCAATAATGAAGCAGAATTGTGAATGTCCAGAATATGTCAGACTACAGTCAAATCAGTCTAAGTATAATCTTACTCTGGTGAAATTATACGAAGCATGATTTATGCTTGATTTACAAGATGGCACAGCACTGGTTAGGAAACCTTCATATAGATTGTTTATTATTTTTTATTCAGTTTCACTGTCAGTGTTAAACATATGAAAATGGTTTAGATTTGGTGTCTGTCTTATAAAATATGCCAACTACCAAAATAATGGACCACAATAATAGTTACAAACATTATATAGTACATTATATTGCTCATATTATATGATAATACTTTTGCTTCCATATCTGTGGGGGAAAATAGCTTTAAAATCAGCTCACATTTTCAGTGCACAGATCCGTTACTAATTTGACCTCATACTTCCAACTTTATTTTGCCAGGTATAGTTCAAGGACTATGCAACACACCACACTGCTGAATATGACTATTGATTTATGTAGATTCTGTATATCCTCAGCTTTGTTTGAAAACAAATTAAGACATTAATTGGCTCACTTATAACACAATGCAAGAACAATGTCAACAGACCACAAATATCCACACAGCCATTTAGGTTCCCTACATGATAATCAGAAGCTCAGTGGATTCGATATGTTTACTGCGACCAACGGAACTCATTACAGTTTCCCCGGTCTAGTGTCTCTAGCTTTGTTACATTTTGAACAATAAAACTATACAAAATCACTTTCACCATATCTGCCCCAGGAGCAAGCCTTTATATCCAATGATGATAGAGGACAGGATGAAAAATGACTATGGCTAATTACAGCCAAAATAGTCATATTGTTTCTCCATAATTGTATACTCCAAAGAGGCTCCTGAACATTATCATAATAGGACCACTCAGTAATCATGGCATATTCAGTAATTATTTTTCAATTCAAAAAAGACAAGCAAGGGCAAAGGCCACCCTTACCAAAAATTGTGCAAATGAACAGAATGTTGAAATTAAAACATCCTGACATTGCATGATTCTTGCCTCTTGTGGCATACTTATTAATATTGACTTTGCCAATTAACAATGACATAAACTCCTGAATATGTGTTTTGTACAAATGTCAAATCTATTCATGTATTTTTTTTCTGATGGATGGTGTTTAGAACCTTGTGTAATAAGCCTTTTATAATAACTAAACTATAAAACGGTATATCAGTTTGGTTAGATCAGCCATAACATTAAAACCACTGACAGGTGAATTGGATAACATTCCAATGGCACCAGTCAAATTCTTAAAGCTGATGTGTTCAAAGCAGAATAAATGGGCATAAGAATCAAGAACCAAACTCACAAGAACCAAACTGTGACAATTAGATGACTGCGTCAGAGCATCTCCAAAACATCAGGTAGGTACTTGTAGGGTATTTCAAGTATGCAGGGATCAGAAGTCAAGTAAGGACAAATTGTGAACCGGCAACAGGATAATGGATCAGGATGGTGTTATACATGCCACCCTTCAATACATCACTGTGAATTACTAAATATATTTTATTATATATTATATAATATATATATATATATTATATATTATATAATATATTATATATATATATTATTAAATCAAATTCCTGTGTCCACCTGAGTCACCTGATCACATCCTGTTTATCATGACAAGGATGCTCTTCACTGTGACCAAGACCAAATTCCATCTTATAGCATGATCTGAGAAGAAGGCCTAATTAGAATGCTTTGGAAAGCAGAAAGCCCAGAAAAGGTCTACAGCTCTTCAGTCTTGTGAAACAGTAAATGTCTCCTTCCAATATTCTTCAGTTCAGCACTCCACATGTTACATATGGAAACTGACAGGTGTTACAAAGATAGGGAGTCCCAAAGTTATTCCTTGCAAAAATATTGTACAATGTAATTTGATGACTGGAAAAGGATAATAAATCTTCCCCAAGGATTCGTAACACAGTTGAAAAGTCATTCTCAGGCAGAGTGATGAAGAAAAATGATAAGATGATGCAAGTTCAAATGATTTGCAGAGCTAAAGATTGAAGTGGTTAGCTAATCTCTAGTACAAGCCCTTGGGAAGCTCACCTGGGAGAAGTGCTGCTTCTCAGTTGAGTAGGTTGTAGAACTAGAAATCCTTCAGAACAAAATGAAGAGAAAGATGGCAGGGTATGGAAACAGTAGTCTATTGGATGTATGCAAATTAATGAGTCATTAGCACTGCGCTTTAGGGAAAGATGATGGTGTCATTAGTGCCCTTGCGGCAAAGCATCATAGCAGGGTTTATGCATAATCACACATCAGAGCTAATTACTTATTAGTGCTCTCCTCTAAAGATGTTGAGGAGTTTGGTAATATAAGAAAGTGGTAAGAAAGGGAAAGCCACAGATATTCAGCGTGGCACAGAATGGGTACTTTCTTTTTCTTTTCTTCTTATTTTCAATCTAGTATAATAAGGAAGCATCTTATGAAGCACTACAGGACTGCTTCAAGGCTACAGACTCACCGGCGCTCTCTGAGCCTCACAAAGAGGACATTGATGGGCTCACAGTATGCATAATGGACTACATCAATTTCTGTGTGGACTCCACTGTATAACACTCCTCAATAACTATCTTGGTCTGTCCAAGACCAAGACTGTCAAATGCTACCCAAACAACAAGTCATTGGTAACAAAGGACATTAAAGCTCTCCTTAAGAGGGTCTTCAGAGCTGGAGACAGGGAGGAGGTAAGAACAATCCAGAGGGAGCTAAAGATATCTTTTACAGGGGCTAAGGACACATATAGGAGGAAGCTGGAGTGGGAACTTCAGCAAAACAGCATGTGGGATATTGTGAGTGGAATAAGGGCAATTCCTGGCTTCAGGTCCTGCAAAATCAGAGAGGTAGAGGGCAGTATGGACAGGGCCAATGAACTTAAACTGTTCTTTAACAGATTTGACACTGTGAACTCTGTCCTCCCTCATCTTGACTCTTCTGCTGTTGGCCCCTGGCAAACCAGTCCACTCCACTCCCTGTCCCTCCCCCTCCAAATAGCTTGTCCCCCTCCTGCGACAGCCCACCTCACACCTCCACCACCTGTCACCACTACAGTAAGTCTCACTGATGACCAAGTGAACTGAAGAGACTGCACACAAACAAGGCTGTAGGCCCTGATGGGGTCTCCTCTAGAGTGCTTATGGAAGATGTCTTTCATTGTCCCTGTGTCGAGGACTCTGTGACCCAGTGACGTCAAGGACTACAGGCCAGTGGCACCGATGTCCCATGTAATGAAGGCCATGGAGAGGATCATCCTGGACCAGCTCCTACTCATAGTCCAGCCATTTCTGGACCCCCCCCAGTCAGCCCCACCTGGGAATTGAGAATGCCGTCATCTACCTGCTCAACTGAAAATATGCTCACTTGGACAAGCCAGAACTGTGATGTCATGTTTTTTTTTTGTTTGTTTTTTTTTTTTACTTCTTCATTGCTTTATATACCATTTGGCCTGCTCTTCTGTGTGACATGTTGACAGAGATTGTTAACCACAGTACGTAAGCCTGCAGCACTGTGTCAGACAGAATGGTTAGCAACACTGGAACCCCACAGGGAACTCTCCTTTCTCCCTTCCTCTTCACCCTCTATACCACAGATTTCAGCTACTGCACAAAGACTTGCAATCTTCAGAAGTTTTTGATGACACTGCAATAGTTGGATGTATCAACAGGGGTGATGAGGATGAGTACAGGGAGATGCTGAAGGACTTTGTAACATGGTGCGAGTTGAACCATCTGGAGCACATCATTACAGAAACAAAGGAACTAGTGGTGGAAATGAGGAGGAACAAGACACTTGTGATCATTGTGATCATAGGGGGTTTCAAGTAACTGGGTTTAAATATTGACAATAATATCTCAGGATATCCTATGAGTCTGTGGCTACAGGCCATTATGGACAATGACTTCCACCCATTCTAATAAACAGTGATGAGACATAGGAGCACTTTCAGTGCAAGACTCATTCCTACCTGTGGCCATAAAATTCTGTAACTCCTCCCTTAAGGGGTGACTGTGTGGTACACATGTGCAGCTTATTCATTTTACTCCTCTATGCAATAACTATGAGGTGCATAGGTGTACTTTTGAACTAAAATACATAGTATGTTCATATTTATTTATTACCACAGCCACTACCTTTTGGTAAGTATTTTAATATGTATGTATTTTCAAAAAGTTTGTTCTGTTCATAAAATATTCAATTGTATTTCATAGAGATGGGTGCAGCTGTAATAATTTGCATTTCTCTCTGGGATTAATAAAGTAATTCTGATTCTGATAAGTGCTATTTAGCTAGGTCACAGGAACATGCCAGATCAATAATGCCATACTGATAATATAGAACGGAGTGGTCAACAGGGGCCACAGTCTTACACAGTTGCTAATTTGTCAGTTCTTATAGACCTAATAAATCAGGCAATTAACAGGTTAATTGAATAGGGTATGCTTGAGTACGGAAAGCGAAAAACTGTGCAGGAGTCTGGCCCTCCATGACTGGAACTGCCCTCTCCTGATAAAGAATTATAATGCATTCAATATTCAGCAGTATTGATAATACAGGATTTCACCTGATTGATTCTCTCTCAGCAATATAGATATACATGATTACCAGATTTAGCAGATACCTAGTTACTCAGTAATAATTAATTAAAAAATACACATCATATTAGGAACCAATACAGTATTATAGATACTAAGGAGGGCAATTTGACAATCAGCTCCAAAAATTTAAACCCATACTTGTTAAATTTCAGCCAAAGGAGGAATATGGTGTAATAATTTCCATTTTTTGTTTTACTTTTGATCAGTTATGCCTGTAGGAATTTAAAAATCAAAAATCCAGTACAGATTATAAGCATAGTTCATAAGGCAGATTCTAAGTCCTGCTTGGAACCCCTGGTCCTCCATAAAGATCAGCAGTGCTGTAAAATCTCCTTGTAAATGTTGTTTTGACTCTGGACTTGATAAAACATAGTGGACCAGCAGATGACAAGGTCCTGGTCCTGGAAAACCACTGCCCTGCTTTTTGTAGTGTTTTTCTGCTGTAACATACCCATTTTGGCTCAACAAGGGCTTGTCATTTATTTCACTGAGCAAGAGTTCTTTGTCTTCTCTGTTCAGGTAAGATGTTTATAATGTTGTCTCGGCTTCAGGAAGGGCTTGACATTAGGAATACTGCTGCTGTAACCCCTTCCCCTCTAAACATTCTCGGTGCACTGACGCCAGGCCTGGTCTACTTCTTGTTAAATTCTTCCAAGGATTCCTCCAAGTTTCTACAAGAATTCTGTTGACAATCATCTCAAGGCTGTGGTCATCCCTGTTACTTGTGTACCTAATTCCAGCACATTTTGCCTCCAATCAAATTTCCATTAATTTTGTTTTGATACAGCACTCTGAGAACAACCAGCAATGAACTTCAGGGAATGACAATCCTGGAGGGTGTCACTGATCATCTTCCTCATGAGTGTGATTGAATGTGTTCAGCTAGTTTATAAATGGTATTTAATATGTAAATTATGCTCATTAGACCTCTACATTTTACACATCCACACACAGTAATATACACTGGTGAATTCACACACCAGGGGGCAATGGGCACACATGCCCGGAGCAGTGGGCAACCCTATCCTCACTGCCCGGGGAGCAGCTGGGGAGTTCAGTGCTCAAGAGCACTTCAGTCATGTTCTGCCAGTTCAAGGATTTGAACCGGTGACCTTGCAGTCACAAGGCTGATAATGTGGTAAAGTGAAATGAACTAATATTTTGCGGTCATGTTGATCAAAAGTAAAACAAAAAAACTTGAAATATTTAACTTTGTGTAATACATATACATAACTGTTTATATATTTTTTATCAGAGTATGAAAATACAAGATTGAGATGTACACAAAATACACAATATATAAAGAGACCTCACATAAAGAGATCTGAACATCTGATGTTGAATGAAACAAGTTAGATGTAGCATGTAGACAGAACTGAATTTCAAAGGTTAACACTGGTGAGTTTGATTGACTTCAAAACACAACTGACTTCAGAGTGAGGAAGGAGATACTGGAGACAACCAGAGAAACATCCAGAAAGGCTTTCAGGAAGATTGTGCCAGTTTTGAGAAATTGTCCTCAAACTACTCACTACTGCTGAATGTTTTGATTCCACAAAAGAAATCATGACGGCAGAAAGACAGCCTGTCTGTACATGACAGAAAGAAAAAAAAAAAACAAAAAAAAAACAGAAGAGTGATGGCAATTCATAGCAAATCTGTGTAAACTTCTGAGATATAGATTTGTTTATAGGCAGAAGCATAAGTGCAATCAGAGACACATTTGACATTTACAAAAGTTGTGGACAGAGCAATGGCCATGGAAATATCAACAAATAGTGCTATAAAATAAAAACAGTCTCTGGAGAGCTGTGGTAATCCTGTGGAAGAGACAAATTGTCACACTCGCAATCAAAGCAAGGCTTGTTTTGTTTAATGAAGACATTCACTGGAGATCAATTCCATAATTGCTCTCAAATGCAAATATCACACTGAAGAGTTCTCAAAATGAAATTATAGAGAATCAAGTGTGCCCAATGTTTCTATGAAAAGAATATGAGAATAAAAAATATGAGGACAAGTTGATATGAGGCACAACATAACAGGCAAAGTCTTGTACAAAGACTGCATGTAAATGTATATTTTTAAAAACTAAACACTGGTTGGTCATTTTAATATATGGAATACCTTCAGTGTTATCCAGGAGAGACTGGCTTTCCTAATTGAAGTGGTTTTGTTGCTGACACCGCAAGCACTGCAAGCATTGCAAGCACTCAAACAAACATGGTATAGTCTTGAAATCCATTCATTAATTCACCTTCTTATCTGCTTCTTCCTGGTCAGGGTTGCAGTGCATCCAGAGCCTACCCTGTATCATTTGGCACAGGGCTGGAATACCTCCTGGACAGTGTACCAGTCATCCTATAGGAGACGATTCTGCAAGCAGACCAATACATATGCATGTTTACATACATGTGTGTTGTAACATGGTTTCAAGAGGAATTCATACATGTTAAAAGAGAATTTCAGGAGTCATGCAATGTTTAGTAAATGTTTCTGGGGGTAGAGCAGGAATTATAATTGCAGAATTGACATTCACAAATGAAATTATTTGAACAGAAAATGTTAGGAAGTAAGTATGTAATTATAGGACCTGAATCTCTAACTCCACCTAAACCTTTGTAAAAGTACATTTTTCTAACCTCCAGAATAGCAAGAAGCCATTTGGGTGCATAAAACGTTGGTTAATGTGTATTTGACAAAAGAGTCAATTGAATTGGAGGAAATGGTGAATCACAAGCATGTCACACACACTATCATAAATGTACATTCAAAAGTACAATTTTGGACTTTTGGTACATAATAGGGCCTTAACTTGTACTGGGCTGCAGAAATGGCAAACAAGACTTGCTCTAAGACTTGCTCTTGTGGAATTGAGCATGGCTGAAGTGCCTGGAGAGCAAGAATTGAACCCACAACTTCAGGACCCTGACGCACACTCCCTGCAGTTCCAATGTGCCACCCAGTTTGAAAGTTATTCAAAGTAAATACGAAGATTAAAGAAAGCAATACATAAGATTGCCAGTTGCTCTGCATAGTCCTTCTGCACGACTATGTGTAAGCACCTTTCATGAATCCTGAATAATTGAGAATTCAGTGACTTATAAATGGCATTTGAGTGTCTATAGTAAGACCTATTTATTTATTTCCAATATTAGACATATTTATTCTTTATAATTCATGTATTTATAAGGAAACGTGTACTAATTTTGGACAATATTTAAGTAGAATGAGAAGAGATAATGAGATCAGTCTGACACATCTCATTTCTTTCAATTCACTGATATTTTGTCTTATTTTTTTATTTTATTTTATTTTTTTTTACTTTGGAATAGAAAAGTAGCTTTCCAGTTTTGAAAAGGAATGATTAAACATTCTCGTAAGGTTGTAAAATTGTTTGAGTCTGTGAAAACTTGAAATGCAAATTTTGCTTGATTGCCTATCATGAGACATTCAGTTAACACTGCATTTAACATTAGACCTTTAGGGAGGCAGGAATCATTTGACTTTGCAAAAATATGATGAGCAAAGCTTGATAGTTGCAGCAAAATGTGCTGAATGTTGGCATTTCACAGCTGTCAAAGTAATTGCTTTTTTTTTCATCGACTTCCCTTTGCGTGTAAATGAGTGCATCTGATGAGAGACTGTAGTAAGCACGTCAGGGTGTTTTATCATTGATTTCTAAGTGGTACATTATTATGTTTGACTTACAAGACCAAATCCAATCATCGAAGAACAACTCACGGGCATCTTGCCCAACATCTACCAAATACCCAGATAATAAAAGTTGGGTCAGTGTGAAATTGAGAGCATAGATGTTCCCTAACTCTTTCCTTAGTCAAAAGTTCTACTCAAATGTCTGAGTTAAGTTGAACAATACAGCTGTTTATCCTAAACAGACTTTTATAAGCTGTATCTGACATTGGTTGTTTGTTATCCCTCAATTTGATAATTCTCGATCACAGGTTAGGAATTCTCATCAAATACCATCATATTTTGAAGAAAGGTCAAGTTTGTTTTTGGTTGTTTTTGCTCTTCCTGACCACAGAGCCTGTGGCATCATTAGGATTCTGAATTTAGGATTTAATCTCATGATCTCCTGATGATCAGGCAGCACTCAGGAGCCCTGAAAATACATATACAAGTTTTGTAACTGAAAATGTGCTGCTTGTACTAAAATTGTCATTTACTCCCTTAAAAATGTAGCCAGATTGAATGCTCAGCATATCTGAAAAATTCACATAATGAGGACAAATCGCTTGTTAATAGGTATATAATAGGTATATATATAATCATGAAAATATATATATAATTGACTTGTTTTGTTATATAGCATTGCTGGGTGGTTTCATATCCCTCTAGACAATGCTTAGAATTGTGAATGGACACTAGGCAATACTTTCCTTTGAAGGTGATACAAGTTGTGCATGTGCAGTTGAACATTCATGCCAGTAGTGGGTCCACCTTCAAATGGCTAATTTACTCATTAGTAGAAATTGAATATATTTTGTGTAGCTTTTTGTAGCTTTATGCTAAAATGAATAATACACAAAAATGTCAGTCATGTGCCAAGCATATTGTTCAACAGAAAGAGTAATCATGCCCCAATGGCACCTCACATTAGACATGACTATGTTAATATGGGTACTGGATGCCTGAATTGTAGCCTGTATCCAAACAAAGAACTCTACAATCAGAAGATGTATTATATCACTACTTATGCATATTAAAACCAATCCAGCTTGTGCATGTCTGACTTTTGAAAAAAAAAAAAGTTTTCTTTTCTGCCAATTTGGAAGTGCCAATTACCCAACCCCATCTGACACAAGAAGGGTGAAGACAATACATGTGAAGCCAGCATCATACCTGGGCAGCCAACGTGCCCCGAGGAAAGTTCTGGGTCTGATACAGACTCCTGTGCCAGCCAGAATTGCACTGTGTGTGATGTGGGGAGAGAGCACCATTTACCCGCCCAGAGAGAGGATGTGGCCAATGCTGTGTCAGACTCCAGCTGCTGATGGCATGCAGCATGAACCGTGATCAATGTTACATTTGAAAATTGAAAAGTTATAAAATCAATAACAGCATTGAAATGATAGTAGAACAGTGCTGATGTGACATTGAAATAACATTGTGATAATGTTGATTCATCTTGATTTGTGTTGATTCAAGTTTTCAATTATTTGATCTTCATTCAACCATGATCATGGCATCCATTCAATGGTGAATAAATGGTGAAATGCATGCAGGGAATCAAAAGTACGTTCCAAAAATGTTATGTTGATCTGCAAAGCTGATATACCTTGTACTTGGCAACTTGCTGTAATTGTGCTTCTTCCACCAATTCTCCCCTGAATGTGTGGCTCCTAAACAAAACAGAGAGAGACACAGTTTTAGACACTGTGTTAAACAATCAGTTGTTAACAATGGTGGGTCCCTAGGGTTTTTCTCATTAATATTCACGGGAAACTGTGGAAGCTAAGTTACTTGCATGTCGTCCATTATTTCTGCCCTGTCAGGAGGCGAAGCGTGGCGCACGTCTGGTTGCCGAGCAACAGCACCATGCTGATGATAAAACGTCAGGAAATAACTCAAGCTATGCTAAGAATGGAGCTTTAGAGGAGGTAAGACTCCACACGAAATGCATTGAACTACAGGAGACACGCTTGCACAAATATCTAAGTCACCTGACTGTCCAACAACTACGGAGCATCAATTCAGCCTCAGAATCGGACAGTTCATCGACAAGCAAAACTGGGTCAAAGACATATGGTGAGCCCAGAATGGACAAAACATTTTAAACTTTAAAATGTTTGTATTTAACAAACTATAAAACTGTAAAAGGAACAGAACATATGAAAGTGACAATCACAAAGCTATGAAGATGACTTAACATGTCTCACACACACACACGCACGCACGCACGCACGCACACACACACACACACACACACACACACACTAATCACTAGGGCCAATGAACACACACACATGTTGGCAGTCACAGGAAGCAACTGGGTGATAAAATGTGTTGTTCAATATATTCAAGTATCACAATATTATGTTTAGCAGTACTGTATCATTTCTCAGTTGTCATTTTATCTAAACCCTGAGTTGAGTTGAGAGCCAGGTGTGTGTAAACTCAGCTTAAGTTCACTACCTTTCAGAAGAAGACATTTAAAACACTATAACACAATTAGTCCATTAGAAAACCAACAAATACCTTTGATCAGTAAACCGTTGGGACCCTAATTAGGGTCCAAGAGATACGGCGGGCCTTCCTTACACACACCTCTGTGTAAATGTCCTTGATGGCAGAAAGACTTGACCTAGTAATTTGCTGGCCAGTCATCACCACCTGCTGATGAAAGATTAAAAAATGTAGGCCAAGGTTCTTTAGTTCTGTTCCAGAAGGAAGGGTTTCTAGCACAGTTTGATTATTTACTTGCTCAAATACACCTGATTAATTACACCAGTTAATTACCAGATTTAATAGATGTGTTTGAACAAGGAAATAAACAAACTGTGCTGGACACTCTCCATCCAGCACCACAACTGAATTACCCTCAACTAAGCTGTGTTCTGGAATAAATTGGGGAAACATATGCTTGTTTACTCATATTATGAAAAGTGTGGTATCACATAACAACACTGGATTAGACAAAGTATGCGTGCAGATGCCTGAACAGACTGAGAGAACATCATTGTAGTGCTCAAAACTAACCATAGCAGTTTGACTGAATTGAAGTTTGGTTCAAAATTAATTGGACCAACAAGGAATTAACCAATAAGAATGCACAGTTGCTATTGTGTTGTGCCAGACTGTCATTGAGTCACTCAGAATATCAGTGGGTCGTTTTTAGTGACGCGGCCTGCTTTTGTCTTGGTTAAGGTGACCATCGTATCAATGTGTTGAGCCACAGTGGTCAGCACCAAGATCAATGGTGTGTTGTCATGTGTCACAAGTCTAGAATTCCTGGTGTCGAGATTTGGAGTACAATTCCATTACAGGCCCATTGACAGGTATCCTGCAACAAGTGGCCTTTCCTTATATGGCCACACACTCTGGTTTAATATTCCAACAGGACACTGTCTATATACTGTTGCCATCTCAAGAGCTTGCCTTGAAGACGCAGATCCTCTTCCATGGCCAGTTGCATTACCAGACCTATCCCTGATTGAAAATGTGTGGGATATTATTGAACGCACTCTCCACTCTCCACACTCCACCCCACCACAGAATCTGCAGGAACTAAGTGAGAAAAGGACATCATTAAGAACCTCTACAACTTCATGTTGAAGCATCTGGTATGTTGGGTTATACCCAACACCATACTCAGAGACATTACAGCCGTATGTCAAATATTGTCCATATCAGTATCGTTGTCTCTGGTAACAATTATATTCATTCTGAATAGCACTGCAGCCCTACACTTCCTTCTGGTAGTTATTTTTTGTACATTATTTTAGTGTAGTAAGCAAAACCACCAGATTTCAGTTTAACTCTGTAGGAGAAGGGGTTAAATTCAAGGCTGATGATTCACTGCCTAATGAAGACATTTTATGAAAAAGGGGCAATCCAGCAGCTCCAGGGTCTGATGGTTAATCACACTTTACTCATCTGTGTTAATAAAAAATACTTCTCCAGCAGCTGTCTTGATGACAGTGGAAAGATTGTACGAATAGTGCAAAGATGAGTGGTATAAATGACACTCTAAACTGACGGCACATAACTGGCTAAAATCACAACAGGATGAGTGTTGTTAATCCGCTCCAGTGGCGCAAGTTGTCAGCACACCAGCTGCTGGTGCCAAGTGTCAATCAATTAGCAAGCGCTGCTCCTTGTCATGCGGAGTGAATGTATGTAGGTGTGTATTCTTTTTAGCTTCACTCAGTTGCAGTCGCCTGTTAGGTGAGCAATGTTTCCTAATGCCATGTAATGTGTGAAATGCATGTATTTATTCTCTAGGCCTACAAGCCTCCAGGCTCAAGTGCATTTGGCATGATGCGGGTCCTCTGTCGCAGTTGGTGTAAGTCCACACTGATCAGGCATTTCTACTACTCGAGGGAGAGGATAGAGACAGGCTTTAACACCATCTTTTATCATATGTATGACTGTGGCAGCTCAATATTTCACACAGAATCAAAGCAGTCATGTTGAATGCTAACCAGAGGGTTTCGGGCAAATGCAGTATAATCAATTTGTATGTTTCTCAGAAATCACACAAGAGGTGGAAAGTGAATAATGCAAGAAATATGAGGACAATGTGTCACGTTCAGTGATCATCTTTCCATTAAGGAGAATATGCTAGAGATGAAAGAATATTCCCTACTATTCTGTTTATCTTTTAAAGCAGAGAAAGAAAACGAATGCATGTCAGTTATCTTTTGTATGTGGAATTGAGATGGTGTATCTGAGGAAAACATTCATACACTTCACATACGCTGTACTTTGTCCACTGTCAAGATAGATAACACAAGTTTGGGCGAGGATAAAAAGTGAAATGTCATTTTTAGTTCCTGCGTGCTGATGCAGATTCATTCAACATACTGTTTCTCGTCACACTTTCTGTGTATTCTTGGTTTTAGGCTGTGCACTTGCCTTGGCAGCACTATTTATCGCTTGTGTTTACTGCTTCTGACACTAAATACATCTGCACTCAGCACTTTAAATAGCTGCTCTGAGTAAATGCTAAGTTTCTCAGTCTTCCTTCTAAGCCCTGGGAGGTACAAGCCCTGCTAACTGACTGGTAATTGACTGTGTCAATAGCAGGGTAGAAAATAGCCATAGTAATTGTCTATGGATGTGCAGTTTTTGGGAAGCGATGGTGCACCAGCTGCAGCAAAGCCGACAGCTGCCTCTCGTGCTAACAAAAAGACTGGGCTCAGACTAGTATTGCAAAGATGCTGAACACTGGAGACGCAGAGAGATTTCCATGCAAATGACAGGTTGGTGTTGCAAAGGTCATCATCTCAGTTTGGCTGTTCTTTTGCAACAGTGGTGAAAAAACCTTCAAACGTTTACTGGAGTTAAACTTTTGATAGACTGATGGAACTAAATTTCAGCACACAAATAAAAAAACAAGAGAAGAGGACTTGGAGTAAATTAATAAATGGATTGGAAATCTGCTCATTCATTGTTTCTGATGGAGGTATACATATGTAACGACTCACGGACACAGAGGTAGGGGCGGATGTACACGCTGTGTTGTATTTATTGACAGGGTACAGATAAACACTAAGACGAGTAAACACAAAGTTACAAAGCCACATAGCCACAAAGACCGACAAGGACAAACAGAGACCAGGGACTAATATACACACCCACTCACATAAGACATGGCTGGGACATGATAACGATGGGGCAGGGTTACAAATGGAACACAGCTGGGAATGGGAGGAGACATGACGTGCTCAAAAGCATATGGGACTGAAAACAAAAACAAGAGAGAAACTGGACTCTATACATGACAACATAACTGTTCTACTCTTCAGGGAAGGCTTTCTACTAGATTTCAGAGCACTGCTGTGAGGATTTGATTGCATTTTTTTTTCTCATCCACTATTATCTATATTGTATATTGTAATATAGTCTGTATATTATATATTCTATATATTTATATAGTGCTGCTTACTTCTACTAAATTATTTTTTTTGCCTATCTTTCTGCTTACTGTACTGTACTGATGCTGCTACTGGAACCTTAATTTCCCTGAAGGAACCCTCCCAAGGCATCAATAAAGTTCTATTCTATTCTATTCTATTCTATTCTATTCTATTCTATTCTATTCTATTCTATTCCATGAGCATTAGTCATGTCAGGATGTTGGTTATTCACCACTCCACCTCAACCCCAACACAATTCCACTGCCCCACAGCTCATTTCAGGGGTACTTTATACCCCTTAAGTCCACACACTGCATTAGGAATGTGTGAAATTTACAGTAGCTCAATGAATTAATTAGAAGTGGTGTCTACAAACTTTTGGACTTTATGTAAAACACATAAAAACTGTTATCACTACATTTCAAGACACATGGTCCAGACTCGAACACCCATGATCTTCACCTCCATCACCTAATG
Source organism: Acestrorhynchus altus (assembly GCA_034509495.1). NCBI lineage: Eukaryota > Metazoa > Chordata > Actinopteri > Characiformes > Acestrorhynchidae > Acestrorhynchus > Acestrorhynchus altus. The sequence goes on from CM067507.1 coordinate 26,122,984, forward strand.
AATTACCTAAATCCTAAAATGAATCACCTGAGAATCACCTGTCTCCACCTCTCTGCTTAGTCTTGTCTAACCTGCATTATGGATTGTTATCATTTATAATCCTGTGTATGACATGTCTGTCTGCCTGCCTTGTCTGATTACGATTCTGTCTAGAGCTGTTTATTGCATATATGGTCTTAGGCTTTTGCCCTGTTTATTGTGCAAAAAAAATGTTTGCCCTGTGATCTGGGTTTTGACCTGGACTGTTTCACTTTGTTGTTTTGCTTGCCACTTTGTTTAAGACGTTGTGTGTTTTACTCTGCATGTGTCTCAGATCTGTCCTGCCCTGACACTGTCATTATATATATACATTATACTGACAACCCATCCTTACCCAGGTTAGTAAACATTGTTTTATATTCAGCAAAATTAGAACTTTTTAATTTCTTTTCATTGTGTTAATTATTATATTTTTACAGCCCTGGCCAGCAGGGGGAGCTTTGCAATTACTGCTATAAGCCAAATTCCACATATAAGGATGACTATCAGCATGTGGAGCTGCTTAATGCTTTGTTGTTGTTGTTGTTTGACTCACACAGCTGCATGAATTAGGATACACTTAGTTTACTTACAAGAGAAACTGAGAAACATCTGCACACTGGATAACTGAAACGGTGCTTGCTCTCATTGGCCTATTGTTAGCTTTTAACTTCATTACCTTGCTTGCATATTCTCTCACAGTAGCTGTTGTGTATAACCTTGAAAGGCTTTCATTGTGTGTGAATGGAAATATCTGTCATGGCTGTTAAGTAACAATTTTGGGGTTCTGGGATTCATCAGTTTTACAGCCCAGTTTTAGTTACGATGACACAAAGTGTTTGAGGTATGTCACTTCCACTTACCTAACTCTTATTATTCAACTAAGATAAATACGGTTCCATTCTTCTGCACCTCTATGAATAGCCATGAAAATGCATTGATCATTAAGTAATTTAAGATACTTTCCTGAACCTGCATCAAAATTTGCCAGTCATACAAACAGACCTACATTAGTTACTTAACAAGCATTTATGTGTTTTTTTTTTATTGAAAACTACAATTCTGAGCATAAGCTTGTTTATGAAAATTAATTAAATGTAAAATATAATTAATTCATGGTCCATTATTATATTAACTTACAGCCACTGTTTCATTTTTTGCTATGTTATGAACATCAAATCATATATGCGTTTATTGGTACAATACTACTGTGTTCACAGCTGTTTCATAGGATCTGATAAGTAATTAACCTGTTATCTGTTATCATTCCTCTGTTTGCTGATTAGTAACATGAGCCTGGAAATATCTAAGAGACTGGAAATGCATAGATATGGTTTACATTCAGTTAATATAAAGATAGAGTGTTCATGGGTACACGTCTGATAAAGGTATTATCCTTATAATTTTATCATACAAGTCATACCATAAGAAAAAATGTTTGCAATTTTTTGTTGTTGTTGTTAGGAATTTACTGTATTAACCATATCTTGCCTTATTTTGCACAATTTGGCTGTGATTTTCAAAGCCATTGTAACTTAACCAACATAATGACCATTATGGCTGGTTAGATTATATTGCTTACACTTATTCAGTGCTCTTCCCTGTTAGGTAAGAGAGTATATAACTGTACATTTTTGTGTGTGAAGCCTTCGGCCAGAGTGTGGTAATACACAGCATCATTTCAAGCCTCGGTCATGGGTGAGTAAACAGGCAAAGCAAATTTCCTCTGAATCAGTCTGAACCTGTGCTGATGGCACACAGTGATGGAGGAGCTTCAGTCTCATTCAGGAAAGTCGTTTAGGCTCATAAATGGAAGAAATTGGACTATAAATTCAACATGAGCCTCTTGTCTGAGATGATAACTTCAACAGGAGCTGGAAAATAGCAAGCAGTAGGTCTTCCCTCTACGCAGATTTAAGGTCACTCTGTGCACTGGAATATAAAAAATGGTGACATAAACAACATTATTTGCTCTTTGTGATGTCCACAGCACTCAAGTCTTCTCAAACAGCGTGTTCTGTAATTACTATTGCTTTCAAGTGCTTTTATTTAGTACTAGCCTATAAAATGTAATGTCAGTTAGATGTTTTTTCCTCTTGAGGTGCAAAGAAAGAGAAAAGAAAGGTTAGCATGATCCTGCAGAAAAATGCCAGTTGGAAGCCTTGCCAGAGGTAAAGAGGGCATGTCCAATTCGTCACTGTCATATGTTGGCTTCCCAGATGATCACATCAGCAGTGTGTCCCTCTCAACGTTTGTCAGCTTAAAGGTAAAATGTCTTTGAGAACATTGTGGAGGCATGTCTAGTAGTCATCCATCGCTCAGCCAAAGGTATACTACCCAAAAGTAAGTCTTTATTATAGAGCAAGCACTTTTAAGCCCTCTTACGCCAAGACCCAGTGAGTAATCAGACCACAGCTATTTGAGTGTGTTTGTTTGTGTGTGTGTGTGTGTGTGTGTGTGTGTGTGTGTGTGTGTGTGTGTGTGTGTGTGTGTGTAGGCTAGGTGTGTGATTTAAAACAATTGTATTACTCCCTTAGACTTCAGCACTGGAGATTCAGTCTTGTACACCTTTTTGTCTTTCTTCTCATAGAATCTGACAGGCCAGTAAACCTGAATAAGTGTTTGGAAGATAAAAAAAAAAAAAAAAAAAAAAGGTGCAGAGAGAAAGGGGGATGGTGTTATGCAGTAACCGTTGCCATCAAAGCCGTCAAATTTTCATTGCCGTAATTACGGGCCTTGGTTCTATAATGTTGACAGCATGGCACTAATTGCCTTCTCTGTAATTGTGTTAGGTACCTTTTTAAAGAGAGTAGAGATAATGAAAGTGAAGTCATCAGCCATCTGTTCGGAATGTAGTGGGGCTCCTGTATTCTTGGGAGTAAACCATATTGCTCAGAAAATTACAGGTACAAATAAGTTGCTCCTACCACGGCAAGGGTGAGAAATTAGCACTTTATTAAACTGGCAAAAGCATGGATGAATGATGAGGGCTCTAGGAAGCACACACTGTGCTTTGCACATTATGCATCATATTTTACCGCTGCAATTAAAGTGCATGGCAGTAATCAATATGGGACCTTTGATAAATGATGGAATACAAAATTAAGCTCCAGTATGCTCGTTCAAAGTTGTACGCAAGGGCGCATGCTCACACACAAACAAACTCATTGTTCTCATCATGTTCATCTCATTATATCCACATGCAGTTGCTACCCAAAATGGAAAGTTGCAAAATAATGTACTGTAATGAGATAAAATGTGAAGCTATATCATTCAGATATCATTGAAAAGACATACATACAATATATCACAGCAGTGCTGAGCTGGGAATGTGAGAATTGCCCACCATCCACAAAATGCCTGCTGCGTGGTGGACTAGTGGAGTACAGACCAATTAAAAACAGGGTGACAGGAGACTAACAAATTATACAGAGAAACAGATGGATCCTAGAAAAGCAAAGTGCTCCTGTATTATCAGAAGAGCTGATACAATAGGTAGTGAGTATAGAGACAATGATGTGGTCATATTGTTGTGGTTGATCTTTGTATATACATATTTCTTTCATACATCAGGCATAAAATCAGACACAGGAGACATATTTACAATAAAACATGGCAGATGACAAAATGGTGTCCTGACTTAACACACCTTCTGATTAACACGTATTTAATATCTCTAAAAATTAACAGTTGTCTCATGTTAATCATGATAAATAATATAAAAGAATGACCAGCTTGGCTTTTTTTCTAGCTGCACCATAAGCTCAAACTACTTCACTTTCTCTTTTTGATGTCATTCTGTATCATCACAGTGACGGGGTACAATATATGATTGTGGACACTGCTTTTAATAAAGTGATTCAGGTACTTTGCTGACACAGGTGTGCAAAGGCACACACACAGCTTGTGTAACCTGTGTAGTGAAGTACTGCCAATAGAACAGGACTCTCTGGAGCAGATGAACAAACATGAACCTATTGGCACCATGCCTAATGCCACGGGGGGGCTAGTGGAGTATAAAATCTCCAGCACTGAGCTGTAGCGCAGTACAACTGTATTCTCTGGAATAATGGGACTCCAATCAATACTTTTATGATGAGTTGGGAATCTGGGAATGAGATGGGGATCGTGGGGATGAGGATCCTCCTGACCTTATCAATTCTCTTGTTGCTGACTGCAGTCAAATCCTCACCGCAATGCTCCAATGCACAGTAGAGACCATTACTCCAACAGAACTAGGATCATCTCTTAATAATGCCATTGATTTCTCTTGATTACCCTTGAAGAAATAATAAATGAACAAGTGTAACAATACTTCTGTCCATATAGTGTAAGTCAAACTGAAGGACACATTTTTATTAAATGTATCATTTGCAAACATATAAACCTGGAAAATATTAAAGGTTTCATAAAAATACTGTATATATGGTGCGTATTTTGGAAATATCAATACAGTCAGTATGAATATGTGACCATGTACTATAATGAAAAAATGGACAAAATTGTATTCTTTTATAGTTTGAGTAGTTTCTTTTTCTGATATAGTATTTTCTCATATGTATTGTTAAAAAGAACACCTGAATTATTCATTTTAAGCTTATGAAACATATTTTTAGAGTTTATTACATCTAAAATTTTATGAATGCACCTATTTCATTATTCATTATTGTGAATGGCAACAATTTCTAGTCTTACTCATTTGCATTAATAGAAGTCAGTATAGCGATTAAATAGGCTTAGAATCTAATTCTGGAAATTGGGTGACAACCTTTTGTCATGCATCCTATTATCTTAGTCATATGTTTATATGGTGACATACCTCCTACAGCCTGTTTCTCTTGCCCCCACTGTCCTCCTCCTTTCTTATGTCTGTCCAGTTCTCTAAAGTACAGGGCCTTTGGAAAACAAGCATGGCAAACATCAAAGTTATTTTAGAGGGCTAGAAATGACTCTCTTGCGTGTGTGGAGGAAGTCTTACATCCTGCTGCTATGTGGTTCCCATATAAAGAAGAAGCTGACAGATCAGGGAAAAAAAGGAATAGGATTTTAGATTCTCTGCCCTTCCAGTAGAGGATAGAGTGACTGTAATAACTGAAGCCATAATGAAGTCTTTGAATCCCCCACAGTCATCCTTTTCTTTCCCTTTTTCGCTTATAATTTCTCATTTGGAATTAACTGCGAACTTCTGTGACATGGCACAGCACTTCAGAGACCCACAGAGATTGCTGTCTTAACAGAAAAGCCTAGCCCAACAGCCAGAAGCTGCATACCAGCAGTCTTCAAGATGGTGCTCTAAGCTCCAGCAGGGCTCATCCAGTGCTTCCCAGACTCATTAGAAAAGTAGATACTGTAGCCATACGTCTGATTATCTCTCTGAAATTATTTTTCTTGCTGAAAAATACTAAATTTCAGTGGCAGCCGTAGCGATGTATGAGTAGAAATGTCAGTATCACAAGGATCATGAAGCAGACAGCCCTATCATCAAGGTCAATGACTCGAGACCACTATCACAGGACGGGAGGGAGTCTTTTTAAAAGCTACAGCTGTGCAGGAAGATTCCCTCAAATGGCCATAAAAAACACCATACACACACTCTCTCACAGTGGTTTCCACGAATTTCCATTGGACTACCATAACCATTTTTGACATATTTAAACATATTGCATACTTCACCTGTATCCTGGTCTCCAGAAGATTCCATACATATGTGGTTAAATGGAATCTCAGAAATCAAACAGAGTGTATTAAATTTACTAACACAAACCAGACCTGCAGAAATTAATCCATTTGAATATAGAATATTACAAAGCAACTGGTATAATTTTGTGTCCTGAACCTACATGTCAACCTAAACCCAAAACTAAGCCTTACTCTAATCCTAATTTACCTAGCCTTACTCTAACCCTAAACTTAATCTAAACTGAACCTAATCATAACCTAAGAGTTGCCATAAGATAAAATGTATGTAAAGTCAACCAGTAATATTTTAAGGTTTGCTTCTTAGCATTTACTAAACTATAAACAAGCAATGAGTAAAGTCCTAGTACATATAATTTGTAAATACATTTAGAAATGTGGGATAATGTATTTATATAATATTTTATCAAATCAAATCAAATTTTATTTATATAGCGCTTTTTACAACAGCAAGTTGTCACAAAGCAGCTTTACATAAATCCGGGTCCAAGCCTCAAATGAGCAGCCAGTAGGCAAACAGTGGCAGGAAAAACTCCCTCAGTTTAGGAGGAAGAAACCTTGAGAGGAACCAAGGCTCAAGAGAGGAACCCATCCTCCTCTGGTCGACACCGGAGAGCACATAACAATGGCACAGTACATTGTGATGGAAAATGGAAATAAAATGAAGTGAAAAAGATAAATAAATAAATAAATAAATAAATAAATAAATAAATAAATAAATAAATAAATAAATAAATATGGAGGGAGGATAAATAAAGATTGGCTAAAATAGTGATGATACAGGTATGAGTGAATGAATAATGAATAACGAGATCCATGCAGGTGGCATAGCCAGGTCTGGAAGTTGGTAGTAGGAAGTGGATGAGTGGACCGGTATCCGCAGGCGTCCGGGGCAGCTCAGGACATGGGGGGGGGGGGAGAGGGAGAAATATTAGTGCCCCCTTAGAAGTGTTAATGAAAAGCCTGCGTAAAGAGAAATGTTTTCAGGCGTGATTTAAAGATGGAGAGAGTGTCTGAGTCCCGAACAGTAGGAGGAAGGCTGTTCCAGAGCTGGGGGGCTTTAAAAGAGTAGGCTCGTCCCCCAACAGTGTTCTTTTTGATTCTAGGGACGGTCAATAGGCCTGCGTCCTGAGAACGCAGTCTGCGTGATGGGTTGTAGGGTATTAAGAGGTCTTTTAGGTACTGGGGAGCTAAGCCATTTAGTGACTTGTACGTTAGGAGCAATATTTTGTAGTCTATTCTAAATTTAATGGGAAGCCAATGGAGGGATGAAAGAGCCGGACTGATGTGGTCAAATTTTCGAGTTCCCTCGCAGCATAATAAAATTGTTTGTAAATTAGTTATTTACTATTTGTCAAATGATGAGTTACATGTTAATTAACATGTAACATCATTGGACAAACAGCCTCACTACAACCTTACTACATACAACCATAATAAGACATAAAATATATAAATACATTTATAGAACATTGCTAAAAGTACTTACAAGTTATATGGTTCCTTTTACTAGGGCTTTATTAATTGCTTACTAATAGTAATTAAGATGCTACAAAGTCAATCTAATCCTTACGCTGAACCTAACCATAACTGCATTTTTATGTAAAATTCTTACAGTTTCCAAAGTTTCCATTCAATCATTTCTTACAAGCTCAATTTAAGGCAAATTGGCATGCTGTGATGCCACACTGGAAGTTAGTTTGTGTGTATTTGGTAAAACACCTGCCCCACATGTCTTTTGCATTCTCCTCAGAGTCTTCTGGTAGACCTCGTTGTCATCTGAGCTACACACAATATTAACTACTGTCCAGCATTTTTAGCCCAGTCTCTAAATGTTAAATCTGTAGTCTATATTCTTAAGTGCCTTTTCTCTGTGCTTCGCTAAGGAGAAGAAAAGTTGTTGACTAAATATATACATACAATTGAATCTTTTAATTTTAAGGAAAGGTTCCTGCATTATCATGCATGGTAGAATTCCTCTTACAGAACCAATAGTGTTCTTCTAACATACCACTTTGCAACATGTAATACATGAGGACAGGTATAGAAACAAGCTCAAATGAAGCAGTTCAAAAACTCTAACTTACAGAACTGCAGTGGACTCTTAGTGGTTCCAGCACCTTTTAACACAGGAGATGACAGTAGAGCTACCCTGCTCCTACCCATTCTCTCTCCTATTACCCTTCCTCCCCTCAAAAAAGAGTTGTATAGTCTGATGAAGTGAGGGATAAAAGAGTTTTTAAGTCTACTGGTCCTGCACTTGGGAAGGATCAGTCTGTTACTGAACAGGCTCATCTGGTGGCTCAAAAAACAGTCACAGAAACTTGGAATCATGGTTACAGAAGGAATGTGTTACACCACACAGTGTATTTCACTGCAGCATAGCCAAAGACCAGTTAATCTTTAGAACCCTAGGTCAATTTTGTGTGATGTGGTGTAAAGTAATTTTATTCAGCAAAAAAGAGTCACACATACAAGATATTGTTATTTTCAGGAGTTCCTAGGCTACTCAAACTTTTTTTTTCCATTTGAGATGTAAATATTGACACATCTACATGGACAGATCAGTAAATATGCACTGGAGGCTCCTTTGGCATTTAAACTGGGAGGTAATGCGGTTAGAAACAAATGAATTCTGTTTTTCCAAGCTGCATTAATCATTGACAATTCACCAATCTATTAATAAATTGCAATGGTTAGATAGGGGAAGCATTGTAGTTTGTTATGTGTATCCTGTCTAAGTTCTATTAGAACCCTAGAAAACAGCATGTAATTGCCCTCAAAGTGTGGATCTTTGGTTGTAAGAGTTAACTATGCTAATCCCTGTCCATATCAAAAACAGCTACAATAGATCGTTGAGCAAATGGGTGTTTGTTGAGCTACAATGGACTTTTGAGCAGCTGGACGAAGCTTGCCTGCCCATAATACAATTTCACAAGGTGTGAGTGGTACCCGGCAATGTACTGATGCTCTGTCCATATTATACTCATTTCCTCTCTTAATGAGTATAACTTCATCATACATGTAATTTATAGATTAAACAATATTTTATTTATGAACCTTTGTTACTATGTGGTTACAAATAATTTTTGTGGGGGTGTGCCCAGGGCACCATAAAAGACTGTACTAGAAGAGGTTTTGTAGAGTGATCTATTTTGGTGGCATGTGGTGAAATAACATAATAACTGAGTGTGATCATAATGTTTTGGTTCATTAGAGTAGACTCAGAGATATTGAGAAAGAAATGTGCAGTGAGTAGTGCAGCATACACTACACTACACAAGATCCAATTCCAAAATCCTACAAAATCCTTACAGTACCTCTTCTACAGAGACCTCTAATGATAAAAATCCAAGATGTTCCACCTCCTAATCTCATTTGGACATATCCTTAAATGCTCTTATATGAGCAAAATAAGGAACACTGTAAACAGAAAGCAGTAACAGTGGAGTGTGGCATTTAGAGGTTAGGCGAGATGAAGCGGCTTCAGGCTTAAAACAACAACACCTAGTGGCTACTCTAATGAGATGTGAGCCGACGTGAACATTGGCCCATCAGGGAAATGTGTCTGAGATCTATATTAGGCCAACAGAGCGAGAGAGCAGATATAAATGGGAAGGGAAGAAAGCAATTGTGAGACATAATACACGCTCGTTGCCATTTCACAAGAGAATTAACACAACAGACAGCAAGATCACCTGTAATTAAAAGTATACTGTGCTGCTGCAAATACCTTCTCACTCTTGAGAAATCTTCGATACATGGGTGTGTTAGTCTGTGGAATGCTTTCCCATAAAGCGTAAAAACACATTGTGTGTGGACAACAGGTTTCTCGCACACTATGCATGTCGGCAGCCATTCTCAGCGCCCAGGCAGCACTAAATATAGCAGCCTGAAAAGTCATGGCTTAGACACAGGCTGCAGGCTGCCATCATTACCCAGGCTCATCAGGGATTACCTTTTTTAATTACTTCCTCTTGCTCATATCGACATCTTCCTCGCTCTGCTTCAGCTTTCTGAAGCAGCGTCCAATTAGAATCAATGGCAGTGATCTGTACAATGTTTGCACGATAAGCTATGGTGAAGCATTTACAGGCCTTTGTAATCTACTTTGCGCTGAACAGATAAGGCTTATTGCTATGGGAGTAATCTTTGATGGCTCACTGGCTGGTTGTCAGGTTATCAGGAATAAAATTGCTACATAGGGAAAAAAGATTGAAGGTAAAGCAATGAAGGGATAAACAAAAAGTTAAATGCCTAAGCTGAATGGCATTGAAATAGAAATTTAATGAAATGGTTAAGAAATTAATTTTAGAAATTTGAAGCTCATGATTGTTTGCAGTCTTGGACAATACAGTGAATGGTGTTGAAAGATGGAAGCAGTATGGGGCCACAGTACAATATACAGTACAATTTACAGAGCTACTGCTGTATTTCTTCACATTGGCCAATATTAGAAATATTACTGCTTTCCCTGGTGTAAATTCACTCTTACTGTGTGTTAGGAAGAGTTGACTGTTTGTCACTGGTAATGTTATTAGAAACCAATGGCAGCATATAATCATTGTTTATCACAGCCTGTAATGAAGGACTGGTATATTCCAGTATATTTACTACTGAAGTTGAGTCATATTGCTGTTCTCCATTGTCATGTTTACAGAGTAGTTTCTCATATCAATCTCTCAAAAGAGTGTCAGATGAAAGCAATCAATTTAGTGTTTCCCTGACATACAGTAATTACTAAATTCACGCTGGGTGCGGATCGAGGGGAGCAAACACAGCTATTGAAGAGAACCCGGCAATGATGCATTATGAATTTAATCAATGTAGGTCGTCAATAACTCCACACCGCAGTATTTCCTAACAAATGAGCAAGCCAGAAGTATTGATGAACAAGGATCCATTTAAAGCTGAAGATACCTCTGTTCCACAGCAGTGGATCTGCAGCAAAGAAAGCTTATTATTATTATTATTATTATTATTATTATTATTATTATTATTATTATTATTATTATTATTATTATTATTATTATTATTATTATTATTGTATGCACACTGGGCTCCACTAGCTCAGGGACTGTATGCATTTTGCACTTTAACTCCCTCTAATGTATTTAGGTTAAGTACTGTATTCTCTATTTAAGCAATACGCCTCCTAAGTTTTATACTGATTTTGCTGTTAGCAGTATACCTGCATATTAATCTGCTGTGCATGAACACTAGCTGCTATACTTATTACTTGCACTGTTAATATGGCACATCTGACCATCTCACAAAAACCTGGTCTACCTCAACATACTGTACCCAAACAAAATGTACTTATTAGTAGAGTAACAAAAGTTCTACTCCAGTCCAATCTGAGTACCTATTGCTAACTGTGGGCTGATACTGATCAAATCTGCTCTTTATGTTTATATAAAAAACAAAGCCCCACTACTAAGTAAAGATGTGCTGTTAACGCTGAGGTATACGCATTTTATTTTGAGTTTATTTTCTATTTTTAGAAAATAGACAAATGATTTATTTATTTATTATGGTTTATTTTGCTTGGTAGCAACTTTTTAAAAATGATTTATAGTGTTTATAGTGTATTTAATTTCTTATAATCCAATCTGACTGACCTTCATGCAAGTAGCTACCAGTTACGTGCAGCAGAAAACACTGTAAACTGCTATATTTTGTTGTTCATTTGACTGGTACTGTATTTCTCCAACCACTTTTTATAGCATATACTGTATACCTCTTCCATTCAGTGCTTTTTGTGTCCTTAGGGACAGCTGTATCTTGGCCCAGACATCAAATTAAGTCAAAGCTGAGATTCAGTTCTAAATCTATGCTGTACAGAAACCTATTCCTGGCAAACCACTGCTTTTAGAAAGTGTGCCTTCAGGGTTAGCTGTGATTTAGTAAATCACAAGCGCTTTAACCATTAAAATGTAATTCACTAGAAGTGATGAGCATTGAAGACATAACAGTAATGAGATAATGAGAAAATGGATTAAATAGAGTGAACCAACAGCTTGATGTTCTATTTAAATCAGCCCAATGGCTGGTGGTTTTAGTGGTTCTATTCTGTTGACTTCACTAATGGAAAAGTGCAGGATGCAAGATTAACACCTGCACACTCAATGGCTGTTTGGCAGCTATTCACTGTTGTGGATGGCAATGATGATTGTCAATCATTCAGGAGATTGCCAGCAGTTATGAAAACAGACAGTTCATGAACTCTGGGACCCATCTTCAATGCTCTTACTGAGAGAAGGAGTTGTCAAAAATCTTGCAATACAATCTTGCATGCCTAGCAAAATTGTAATTCATGATGGCATAGTGTGTTACTAATGGTAATCTTTGACACTGTAGTCCCAGCTCTCTTCATGGCATTGACATGGTCCTCCTATGTAGTTCTGGGCTGATTCCTGACCTTTCTCAGAATCATCCTTAACCTATGAGGCAAGATCTTGCATGGAGCCCCAGACAGAGGAAGACTGACAGTCATCTTGTGTATCTTACATTTTCTAATATCTATGCCCACAGTTGTTGCCTTCTCACCAAGCTGCTTGCCTATTGTTCTGTAGCCCAGTGGTCCCCAACCCCCAGGCTGCGGACCAGTACCAGTCCGTGGAGCAATTGGCACACAGTCACAGTCATGCATAGTCAGCTCTTTGGTCTTACATCAATACATTTTATACAAAGTATTCACAGCGGTTCACTTCTTGTACATTTTGTTGTTACAGGCTTATTCCAAAATGGATTCAATTCATTTTCCCCTCATAACTCTACACACAATACCCAATGTATTGTGCCATTGTTATGTGGTTTCCGGTGTCGACCAGAGGAGGATGGGTTCCTCTCTTGAGCCCTGGTTCCTCTCAAGGTTTCTTCCTCCTAAACTGAGGGAGTTTTTCCTTGCCACTGATTGCCTACTGGCTGCTCATTTGAGGCTTGGACCCGGATCCTTATAAAGCTGCTTTGTGACAACTTCCTGTTATAAAAAGCACTATATAAATAAAATTTGATTGATTGACAATACCCCACAATGACACAGTGAGAAAGGTTTGCCTGAAATCTTTGCAAATTTATGAAAAAAAAATATATAATGTACATAAGTATTCACACCCTTTGCCATGACACTCTAAATTGATCTCAAGTGCATCTTATTCCCATTGATCATCTTTCAGATGTTTCAACAGCTTGAAGGGACACCTGTGGTAAATTCAGTTGCTTGGACATGATTTGGAAAAGTGCGCACCTGTTTAAATAAGGTCCCAAAGTAGACAGTGCATGTCAGAGCACAAACCAAGCCATGAAGTCTAAGGAATTGTCTATAGACCTCTGGGACAGGATTGTATGGGGACACAGATCTGGGGAAGGGTACTGAAAATTTTCTGTTGCACTGAAGGTCCCAAATGACCACAATGGCCTCCATCATCCATAAATGGAAGATGTTTGGAACCACCAGGACTCTCACTAGAACTGGCTGCACACCCAAACTGAATGAAAGTGGTACGGAATCAGGGAGGTGATCAAGAACCCAATGGTCATTCCAGTGTTGCTTTGTGGAGAGAAGAGACCTTTGCAGAAGGCAATCCACAATCCTATACGGTAGACTGGCCAGATTTATTTATTTTATACAGTGTCCTTGAGTGTCAAGAAAGCCACTTATAAATAAAATGTATTATTATTATTATTATTATTATTATTATTAGATGGACGTCACTCCTCAGTAAAAGGCACATGACAAAGAAAAACGAAGTTCTGCAAAGAAGAAAGGGAGAAACTTTCCAAAACCAGGTGTGCCAAGCTTGTATCATCATACTCAATGTCACATCCCCATTTGTGACCTAGGACTACAATACCCAGCATGCTTGTGGTAATACTGGTAGTCCAGGTTAAGGTCATGTGACACCCAGTCTGTCTTCAGATCACATGACTAAATACCTATCACAATCATCAGAATTTTGAACACCCGTGTCTCACTCAGCCTTACTCAGTGTGATTTCTTATTGTGTTTATCATGTTTCTGACCATTGTTCTGCTTTTTGACTTTGATTCTGGATTTGCTTATGTTGAACTCTGACTGTTTTTTTCCATAACATTTGTTGGCAATTTATTCTACCTTGTGATCCTTGTGCCACATCTCCTAAAGAGATTTTACTACATTTTTTCTGGAATGCTTCTGCATGTCATGATTCAACAGATCAGTAAGATATGGTAAAGCTACATCATTAAGGGCATAATGCATGATGAAATCAGGTCTTACATAACACATCTAAGACATAATTAAAATGTATGTCACTCTAGTATCTTCCAAATGCCATAAATGTAAATTTCAATATAGGACTCAAACAAAATAATAACAATTGCTGTTAATTTACAGTTGTAAGTTACCATATAGTGTGAAGCACTTGATGTCTTTCCAATACTGTCAGTACCCCTTTCGTGGAGAAGATTTAGTTTAACCTAAGTTAGCAAGTGTTCTTCATATCTAAAAATATATAGATATATGGCATTATATGTGATTTCTTTGTGGCAAAGCATTGCCAGGCCTCCAAAGCCTTTGTCAGTTACAGAGTGAGACAGTATTCTGTTATTTTTTTTTAAGATACAATGGGTCTTGAAAGTTTGCAAACCCATTAGGCTTTTGTGTATTTCTGCATGAATTCAACTAACAACTTACAACTTACAACTACAATTAGATTTTCATACATGTCCTAGATAATTTAATTCTGGAGGTAAATTATGAGTTTTCTTCAACAAATAACACAAAAGATCACACCAAGAGTGAGGTCACCAAGGAACCCAAGGTAAATCATAGACAACTAATGATCTTTCTCACATGGGCTAATATTTGTCAGAGAATTTAACAGACGTGTGAAAGGAGAACCGATCGTATATAAGGGATCATATATACAAGAGGAATGTTCAACACAGCTGGGACATGATTACAAATGGGCAGGGTTACAAACCAGACACAGCTGGGAATGGACGGAGACAAGACACATGTGATAAGAAGCACATTGGATCTAAACAAGGACACGATACGTGACAGTAGGCCCTCCGATGTGCAACTCTGGGGCGTGTAAACCAATATTCTCCCGGGGTCGGTGCAGGAGAGGGACCTGAATCAGAACCTACATAAGGACAGTACTAGACCTGAACAGGAGACAAAGAACCAGACAAGGATGGAGAAGACACAGGCGACCGGATAGGTGAAATGACAGGACTGGGTACAGGAACAGGGATAAACACACAGACTGGGAATGGACTGACACAAACACAGTGACCAGGACAGGGGTGATAAAACCAGACATGAGATCAGGGACTGGAACAGACATAGGAACTAGGACAGAAACAAACACAGGAACAAGAAGAGACATGGGCTGAGGCATGGGCACAGAACTGGCTACTGTCCCAAAATTTCTATGACCTAGTCTGGTCACAGTTCGATGCAGTTTTACTCTCTTCTATAGTTGACCTCCTTGACAAGGCTATGGCTGATGAAATATGGGTGGTTGAAATATGGCTCTGGTGGTTCACTCTGCTGAGGCTGCTGTGGCTGCTGAGGTATGGGGGGTACTGGGCTGGAAAGTCCTGCACACATAGCTCAGGAACTACCACACATCTGACAGCCCAGACCTCCCATCAACAGCCCGCCACCACTTGAGTCGTGGCTTGCAGTGCCAACCCTTAGCACCCCCCAAAAAAATATTCCCCACCATATAAAGGGTGGCCCTCTGATGAGGGGGCGACCCAAGCACACCGCCTATGGCGCCTCCTCTGGCCTCTGGTCTTGGGCTCATCCTGCTGCTTCAGTGAGCCTGCGCTGAACGGCTCACAGTGGATCGCCAGATGGCTGCCGGCGAATATGGACAACCCCGCTACTTCCATAAGCTGGTGAGTCTAACTGTCAGAGATAGTGAACTTAACAGATGTGTGAAGGGAGAAGCATTCAGAAGTGAGAAGGGAGGAACAGTCACCACAGCTGGGACATGTTTACGAAGGGGCAGGGTTACACAGCTGGAAATGGGCGGAGACGAGACCAAAACAAGACACATGCTGAGAAGCACATGGGAACTAAAAAGGATACGATACGTGACAATATTACTGTTCATGAGTCCATCTTCAGAACAACAATGGTGGGCATGCAAGGAGAAAGCCATTGCTTTCCAAAAAGGACATCGCTAAAATTAGCTAAAAATCATGTATACAAGTCAGAAAGCATCTGGGTTTGGAAGGAGATCTTTTTGTGGTTTAAATTAGACGTTTGAAGAAAAGAACACTGTATTCCAGCATAAAAACCTTATCCTATAGGCGAAACATGGTGTTGGTTGTATCATGGTTTGGGCCTGATTTACTGCATCTGGGCAGCTTCCTATCATTGACAGAATAATGTTTTCTGAATTACACAAGAAAATGTCTGCACATCTACACATGAGCTGAATCTCAAGAAAATGTGGGTCATACAGCAGGACAATGACCCTAAGCACACATGTTGTTCTAACAAAGAATGGTTACAGAATAAGTCAGTGTTTTGAAATGACAAAGTGAAAGTCCAGAGCTTAATCCAATAGAATTGTTATGAAAGGCATAGAAGAAGCCCTTTTGCTTCCAGAAATAACTGATGTGTAAAAAAAATTTGGCTTCACTTAAATAGATTTTTAGTTGCAGTTCCAGTGTAAAAACAATGCAGTGTGAAAACAATTAGACATATGTAAATTATTCATATTTAATCTGGTTTCATGTGTTCTGTTTCTAACACATGACAATGTTTGCAGAATGATTATTTATAAAATGATAGTCTAAAGAGGACTGTACTCTTAGAAATATAATGAGAAAAATGCCTTGCTTTCTCTCACTTTATCTCAAACTATTAAAATATTGTGTACTGAAAATGTCATCAGTTCAGCAAAAGCCTATCAATGTGATACGTAGGGACGCATTAAAGTCTTTTTATAGCACATAAGCTGTTTACCGACCAATCAACACCCTCTATTAGTCATTTTTTAAAAGGCTGCCAGGCAACACTGTGCTCAGAATGAGAGCGAGCTCCCCCAAGGCCCACACAGACAGATCTGTACAATCACCCTGCTTTGTTTTGGGTGTTGAGGAAGTGTGTATGTGATACTCTTCTACACCCAGCATGCAAGTCTACTTTCTACTTCAGGCTATGCTTATATATGGGTGTGTGGGAGGGTTTATGCTTTGGTTAACATCTGTTTATTTCAGTTTCTCTCTATTTATTGTTGTTTTTCTTTTTCTTCTTGTTCTTCTGCTTGTCCTTTTTGTTCATCTTCTTTTTTGGAGGAAGGAATACATTGATGGAGGAAGGGATGCATGGATGGATGGATGCATGGATGGACAGACAGATGGACGGATGGATGTTGGTTCATCGTGAAGATTTCATAACTGACTCCATGGCTGCAGTGGCAAAAAGTAAAGATACTGTAAACAACTAATTCATCAGTAATTGAAGTAAAATTGATCAGAACATTAAGCATGTTGCATAAATAATTTAACATACCAATAGTTTCTGAAATCAATCAGGTTTTGATTCCTTGCTCTAAAAAACACCACCTAGTATATAATGATGATTAATAAGCACAATGCAGTAGAACTGATTTGAAACAAAGCTCCAGATGGCCCAAATAAGCTCACAGATTGCATATACTTATTAGCTTATGCTTCTGTGAAAATGCAGTGTCAATACAAGTTTAACAAAAAACCTCTGGGTTTTTTCAAGGTTATTTATAGAAAGTGTAAATTTGAGTATTCAATGCAGGTTATTTTCTAGTGGCAACTTAAATAAATTAAATACAATATAATTTAGTTATATAAAGAACATCACTTAAACTTGCAACTGTCTTTACAGAGCACCAGTCAAACACATTCTTCAAAACACTCATTGTTATTTCAGTGTGCAGTGTGGTATAACAGACCAAAGTATGACAAGTGGTGAGAGATACTCAGTCAGAAATGTAGAGGACATTGGCAGTCAAGACAACAAACAGGAACGCTTGATGATTAAATTGCAAAACAAGCAAACAACAAAGAGATGGCCAAGTCTCTCAGCCAAAGAGGCAAGTCTAAGCATCAGTGTATTTCTCTCTCTCTCTCTCTCTCTCTCTCTCTCTCTCTCTCTCTCTCTCTCTCTCTCTCTCCCTGTTCATCTATCTGTATATCTGACTGAACAGACATTTGCTTTGATCTTACCATTCTTAATACCATTAGAAGACAATACAGTTCAACTTTTCAACTAGTCTACAGTTTCAATAATTGTAATTTATCTAAATTATATTATCATCATCTCAGTTACACTTCTGTAGCACCTTTCAAGATACCCAAGGATGCTTTACAGTCAGCACTCTACACAATCACGCTCAGCCAACAGAGGAATAATGACTGTCCACCTGGAGGTCATTAAAGTTAAGTCTACTTACTTTACTAAAAATGAAATACTAGTTTTGGCTCTGTAGTTTTGTATGACTGACTTTGATTTCTGTACATTTGTAGTTTCATAGTAAAGCTGAGATTTTTCTTATTGACATTCATAACCTAAAGCTCCTACTAGCTCTTAAAACAGTTGAGTGAAGAGAGGGCCATGGCAGTTCTGTACATGCGAATTTGGCTTATGTCAGTCACAAACTTTTCAGCAGAAAGGTTGCATTGTTCCCTGACATCTAATATGTGAACTGTGAATTTTATCTAAAGTCTATAATCAGTGGCTACTGTGGAAAAACTGAAGAAATCTGTCAGATGTCAGTGCTGGTTCTAGAGATATGGACATACTGTCATTCTTGCTGTCAGTGTTCAAAATTTTAAAACAGGACTCTGGATTCTCAGTCATTACCTCAGTTTATACAATTCCCCACTTCCCCACATATGTCTGAAAAAATTTCTAAAAAATTGTTAGACAGTAATCAAGTACAGAAAACAGTACTGCTACAGACAAAGCCGGGAAAAGGCACAATTTTAGTACTTGTGGTGCTATTTTTAGTTTTTTAGTTTTAGAGTTTTTTATTATAGCGTTCTTATATAACTTTTAATCAAAGAAATTAATTTGGTATTATATTCAAATAAAATACAGTTGTGTGTGCAATGGTGGTGATTATGAAATGGTGATTATGTAGCTTTGAATTATCATTGACAATGATCAGTCATATTAAATGTGTATGCATGCAGAAGTGTGTTCTCTGTATGGGAATGCTTAATCTGGAAACATGTAATGATTAATCTGCAAACTTTAGTGCATTCATTTTTTTTACACAAATTAATCATTTTACCAAATTCCTCCCATAATTCATTCTTTTTACAGAGCTTTGGAATATATTAGTAGTTTAATTTAGCAATGCAAACATGACATTAATACTGAGTTCAGAAGACTACATTTCATTTTTGCTGAAATATGGATTATATCTCTTAATAATCTATATATATAGCTCTATCTGACATTTTAAAGTTATAAGATTTTAGTTTAACAATCATCAAAACAACATTGAGATGTTCTTATAAAGTAAAAAAAAAGGAAATAACTTTCCTTTAACCAAAAATAAATAAATTAATAAATAAATAAGGAAATACTAACTTTAACTTGTGATTAATAAAGATTAATCAAAAAATATTGTGTGTTTGAGATTAAAAATTGCAATCAATT
This sequence comes from Acestrorhynchus altus, assembly GCA_034509495.1. Lineage (NCBI taxonomy): Eukaryota > Metazoa > Chordata > Actinopteri > Characiformes > Acestrorhynchidae > Acestrorhynchus > Acestrorhynchus altus. The sequence goes on from CM067507.1 coordinate 26,142,350, forward strand.
GACATAAATCAATTGACAACAGTGTGTTTTAACACATTTACAGTGTTACAGTTTATGTTATAAGATGTTGGTACAGGGAGAGATCACCAACAAACCTTGCTCCTGGACAATTACCTTCCTGCAGGTAACTGCAAATCAAATCTAACACACCCCATTCAGCCAATCAGAAGCTTCTGAAGGCAGTAATAAGTTGGATCAGGTGGGATGAATTAGGGTTAAATTTAAAGTCTACAGAAATGTATCTCTCCAGGAGCAAGGCTGGTAACCACTGGAATAAGGGAACTCAATAAATGGGCTTTTGGACTTGCTAACGGTTAACACTAACACTACTCAGGTTTTCTTTTGACTCTCTTAACTGAGTCTTTTGAGTACGTTGGACTATTTATTTATTTCTACAGCAGCTCTCACTTTCTGAGTTGTGTTCCTTTGGAAGTGGCTGCTGAAAGCTGAAGTGGAAGGGAAATGAATGCAGAACTATTTAATCAAGAGAGAAAGAAATGAGGGCAGTAGCATGTAACAAATGCCCCTGTGCTGTGTTGTGTGGCGGGGTAGTAAGTCACTCTGTAATGGACTAAGACAGGGACATGCGTGAACTCTATGGTCTGCTTGGCTGCTCTGTCACAGCCTGCCTGTCTTTATCAAGGGCCGGGCTTTCCACATAATCCCCACCAATCAATTACCCTTCACGGGGAAAGTCAATCAGGCAGCCACCGCCGGCTATTCTTGGCCAGACAGAACTTAAAGAGAATGAAGGGGAAGCATTTAAGTGTGACTTGCCCCTCAGTGCTGTGTGGGCTTTTAATGGGTCTTTAAAAAGAACAGCCAAGTCACATGGGGCTGGTGTAAAGCCAGGGTGAACATGTAAGGATTTTTGAGTTTGATACATTATGCATTTACATTATGGTTAATTTGTTGTATCTTGTATGATCTGATTGAGACATCACTTTGAGTGAAAGTATTCTCATGGACACATTAAAAAAGTCATCCAAAGTAATATATATATATATATATATATATATATATATATATATATATATATATATATATATAAATAATAACAATAACAAAATAATGCTCATCCCAACAGGCCAAGGGTGATGATTATTGTGTTTGAGGGTTGTTTGTGCTCCTCAAATCCCCTTCCTCACTCTCCTACAGCTCTTTACCAGGCAAACAAACTGAGTAGAAGAACATTAGACCCCCGTTGCTGCTGGCACTCTTCGGGAAAGGCGCCAATTCGTTCTTCCGACACTACAAGCGCTAATCTAATGATGACAGGGAGGGAAATTGCAGCTTGGCGGTTGTCACAGTGGCTTGAACCCGGAGGAGTTCCGCTTTTGTGAAGGAAGTGCGAGAGCCTGAAACAAATCCTTATTACATGTCATTAAGCTGAGTGAAAATGAGATTCAGAGGACACAGGAAGATGAAGGCATGAAGGTACATTAAATCTCCATATGCTATTGAGCATCGACCCCCCCCCCCCCCCACCCTTCAGACAAGATGGTACCTAAGACCAAATCAACATTGCTTCCTTTTTCCATTATCTAGACATTTATTTTTCATAAATGCACCTGTATTTTTATTTTAGAATATGATTTCATGTCGTGACTGCCATCACAACATATGCAGCAAGTATAGTCATATTATATTATTCATTGCATCTCTGCAATGAGTTTGATTCACAATTAATGCAGTTAAATCGAACAACTTGCCATATACATGCAGCTCTATACAGCAGCTGTGATTGGCTGGGCAGTATTAGGTGTGTGCTGAAACCCAGGGCTGTAGTTGGCTCAGTTCATTAGTAGTCAGCGTCATAAATGAAAGGTATCAGCTGTCCCATTACCCCTGCTCCTGTCCTATCCTCAACTCCTCCACCTTCTTCCTGGATAGGACAGGGCAGTAAGAAAGGAGGAGGAAGAGGAGACAAGGAGTAGCAAATGTTTCCGGATGCAGCCATTGGGTAATGAATGAAAATCAGAAGGGAAGGGCTGTTTCTTTCCTCACACAATGTTCAAATTTCAGAATAAAAGTCCTTAGACTGGATAACACCAATGCTTACATAAATAACAAAAATAATAAAGGACATTCAGGTTTGTTTCTGGTTTTTTGTTTTGTTTTGGTTTTTTTTGGACCATGGACTATTTGGACTATTTTGAAGAACTTATTATTATAAATATCCTTGTCAATCTAATAATTACAAATAACTCTTTGTCAATTTCCAACAGGATTTCTGAGATGTAAAGTGTAAAAACAAATAAATATATGTGGATGCAAATTCATACAAATCTTAATCTCAATATAATTAAATGAATACAGCCTAGGATCTCCTGAAAATAACAAAAATTGTGTGACAATCTCCTATGAATACTTTTCTATTGTCTTTGCAAATAAAACTATGAAAACATCACACAAAATTAGTCTGAGGTTCTAAGAGTTAATTTTTAGGAGAAACATTCAAATTTATATCTTTTTAGGAACTCGAAGGACATCACATAACCTGACTGCATTGTTTCTCTTATTAGAGAATGTAAATTAAAAATGCAGCATCTCTGTTTGACCTGTACCTTTTACTGCAGCTACAATGCTAATATAGTCACTGTTTCCACATGTAGATGGTGAACAGGTATGTGGAGGTCCTCTCAAATATATTTCAAGCTGTTTTATATGAATCTATTCCATTTTTTGCATGTTCCTCCTGAAACTACATACTCAAATCTTATGCCTCTGTTCTGAAAAGCAAATGGAAGAAATTGCAATGAGGAATGAGGAAAGTTCATGTTTCGTGTCATATCAGCAGACATTTTTGAGTAAAAGACATTTTGGCTTTTATCTTGGCTTTCAACATGTGTTTAACCCATTTTGCCAGTGATTATGGTTTTGTACACTGTATTAGTTGCAGACAATATCATGCCAGAACCAACCAGACTATGTTTCTCTTGGTAGTCATAAAACATTCTGATGTACTGTTTTCTCGCCAGAGCAAAAATAAAGATCCCTGTTGTTTCACACCTCTAAATAAGAACCTGATAGGATGTAGTGTGGCCTACCAGAGCCAAAGACTTAGAAATGTATTTAACTGTATAATATGTACACTGATTGGCCATAACATTATGACCATCTCATTGTTTTTATACTCACTGTCTCTTTTAGCAGTGCCACTGGCAATACAGGAGCACTTTGCAGTTCTATATTTGACCACCACAGAGCATTATTATTATTATTATTAATATTATTTGGCTGGTGGGTCATTCACAGCACTATATATATATATATATATATATCCTGAGATATGAAGCCTAGAAAAATGCATGCAACTGCTTGCAAAGTGCAGATCTCTGATTCTAAGTGTTGATTTAAGGGGATGGTGACAACCTGCCCAAATTAAATGTACAATGTATGTGAACATATTCAACTATTGTAATACAAAACCCTTTCACAAACAGCCTTTATGAGTCACTCTTTTCTTTAGTTGAACATTGTTATTCTATGGTTCTCAGAAACTGCGCAAGCTCATTTAGCTATGAAGAGGTAATGTCATCATCAAGTCATCAAGCTCTCAGAGAAAGTTTTCAAGTGAGATACTTCACAAACTCATCCCAAATGAGTCTAACTCTTAGCACTCATCTTTGTTACAGCATGCTTTCCATTTGAGCACTCACAGGTTTCCCTCAGTGCAGCACAATCCCCCTAATAGCACCCGTATGTCTCAGACACATACTCAGACATCTATTGTGTGCAGGAGATGGATATCTCCTGATGACATATCTCTGTCCCTCTTCCTCCCTGCCTCTTTCCTCACTCACCCTGCTTTCCATCTTTTCGTGTTGCTATTTCTCTCTCTCTTCTCTCATTTTGGTTGAGCATTCTTATACTCAGCCAAGTTGTCTCTCTTTCTTAATTTTCTTCCTCTTTCATTCCATCTCTCTCTCTCTCTCTCTCTCTCTCTCTCTCTCTCTCATGACTGTGATCTGTGGGTTTTTAGTCACGCACTGTCTATCCTATGCCTCTGTCCCTTTGAGATGAATTTCAGCCCAACCCCCTCTGTCTGCCTGTCAACTGATGACTACGAGAGAGAGAGAGAGAGAGAGAGAGAGAGAGAGAGAGAGAGAGAGAGAGAGAGAACAGGGGAAAGGGAGATAAAGTGGGAGAGACAGAGAGAGAGAGAGTGGTGGTGGTGTGGTGGTGTTGTATGTATACTGACAGTGGTTCTTTATGTAAATGTCAGATTTCTAATCCAGACCCATCAGTATGATCTAATGAACTGAGCTGATGACAACAGTATGATGTACAAATGGTGATGCTGGTTCTGGGTTTCATGAACATGAAATGTTTCTAGATGGTTTTGTCTGTACTTCCAGTCATTACTGATTGATTTATTTTTATAGACTTATAGACTTGTGTATACTGGAATCTGCGCCTGCATCCAGAATTGTACCCTAAGTAAAGGAAGAACCACTTAATCACCAGTTGTGTTGCTCATATAAGAATTTGACCTCCGGCTTTCACCCATCTGTGCAGTGAACCTACACATACACACTAGTGAGCGCATGTGAAAATGCACGAAAACACACACACACACACACACACACACACACACACACACACACACACACACACACACACACACACACACACACACACATACACACACGCACACGCACACACACACACTCTAAGGGTGACAAAGAACACATGTGCCTGAAGCAGTAGGTAGCCCTAACTGCTGTGCCCTAGCAGCAGTTAGTAGTTAGGTGCTGTGTTGAAGGGCACTTCAGTCGTACCCTGTCAATTCAAGGGATCAAACTGGCAACCTTCTGCTCGCAAGGCCAGAGACAATCTTCAGGCCAAAGCAAATGGTCTGAAGATTAGAGAAGCAGCCTTGTCACTAGAGGGTTGCTTTAGATTGGTGGAAAACCTTTGAAGACAGTTACATATAAGCATAGCTTATAGCTGTCTAATAGTTATGTATTAAGTTGTTACACAGTTATGACAAAATATGAATTGTTTAAAATGATAATCCAGAAGTTTTAAGGTTAGAGACCTCTCTGCTGAGAATGTGTAATTGCATATTGTAAAAATGAATCATGTTGTGGTCACCTTTCAGAGTGGATGAAAAACAACAGTTTGACCACAAAACGTCCAGGCCAGTTTTTACCATTGCATTGAATATAAATTAATATATTCCTGTATCGTGCATCCCTGTATGACAAGAAAACTGCATTTATTCTTTGTGATTGCTGCCATCTATTTGTGGCAAAAGCACCACCGCTGTTCTGTCTGAGTACTAAAACAATTCAAACTCATACCACATATCCCTACAGTTTCAGATATGCTTCTTCAACCTGCGTTCACACCGCAGCGATGCAACACAACAAAGCAGCTAGAGGTCATTCATTTTCAGTGAAAGCTGGCGATTTCCGGTCACAGGAGGCAGCGATTCGAGTCTGTGATGTGACTAAGTTGAGTGAAGTTTAATTTATTAGGAGCAAAACCATGTGGTGATTAAGAATAGGAATTTATCTCCATAGAAGTGTATAAACCCATTATACATACTGTGCAATAGACATGCACCCTGTTCTTGCTTTGAAACCAGTGATTCCAGGTAGACTCTGGACCTACCCTGACAACAAAAAGTGGATAACAAGATGAATGGTTGAATGGAAAGCTCTCAGAGGCTATGTTGGGTAGTGTACCTTCATGAGAGGCTGTTGACTGCTAGAAGTTACTCTATGATGCACTTGAAGACATTTTTCCTAGTTGACAGACTTTGAGAGAGGGCACATTATTGGACTGAGAAAAGCAGGATGTTTCTTTCACCAAAAAGGAAATTTGGTGTCACGGTGCCCATCATGTATCCTGCCATTGACAGCTAGTCACAGTTGACTTTGTTTGCAGTGGTGTCATGAAAAATGCTATGGATTGGAATTGTATTATTAGTATTTGTACTAATACTACTAATTGTAGTATTGAAGCTAATATGCTAATATGGCTACTGTGTTGCAGGATGCCATATGGAACCTGTATGTGTACATGCCCAACCATATCTCATCTAATTTAACAGGTTAGTGGCCAACAGGATACTATTTTCAACTGTAAATTTTCCCCAATAAACTCTCACTTTAATATTATAATCACTTACATATATCTTATTTGTATTCACAAATATAAAGTTTGCATTCAATTCCAATAACTCTTACTTGGGGCATTATTTTTTGTGTATATTGGTAAAAAGTCATTTTTAAGTAAAATTGTAATATATTATTTTATACCTGTGGAGCAATAAACTCAGTACTGATGTAAATCAAATGTAAGTTTGTTTTGAGAAAATAAGCTAAACAAGTTCTACACTGTATTTTCATTGTCAGTAAGCTGTCTAAGTCACACAATTAACAGTCTTAAACCATAGCTCTAAATAAACTGAAAAGTTTTAAAAAGGCAGATTTTGTAAGTTCAGGACTAAGAATTGTCTAGACAAGCAAAATGGGGAGATGCTGTTCTTGATCTCCTGCTGGTGAAGGCTGCTTTCATGTGTGCCAAGATGGCAGAGTCAAAAGGCAAACAAGTTTGATGGATGCTCCTTCTGCCTAGAAATATCTGCCAGTGCTTTCTTTTACCCAGAAGCGCGGCTAGCATGAAAGAGCACGGTAGAGAAGATAATGTCTGTTTGAGATGCCAAAGTTTTCTTTAACAATCAATTTGAAGTTTCCAGAATTCTCCAAGGGCTTGACAACCTTCTCATCTCAACTAATGGCATTCACTAAACCCTGTGATCTCATACAGGTTTAAGGAAATCGTCTAATTCGAGCCTAAAATGACCTGAAACAAAGTCAAGGGGCTGAGGAGTGATCTGCGGAACAGCAGTTAGTGAATGTTAGATTTGATTAAGCACATGATTGTGTCTCGGTTCGAGATTAACATTAATCAGAGCTGAACCGTTTGTAAAAAATCAGCGGCTTTTAGAAATGTCTGATTGGGCTCTCACAGACTGATTATGAGAAGCTCTGATTAACTCTGAGCTCAGACTCTGACTCACACTCTCCTTGGTTCTCTCCATTCATGTGCTCTTTCTCTTCTTCTCCATTCCTTTTCCTTCATCCTCAATGGGTCACCATAAATCAAGTAGCTGTATGAATGATGGGCAAATTCAACACTGCACTATCCATTTTTCATTTTTCCTGAGCTTCAAAAAGTTTTGTAATATTTAGTTTGTCATTTGCGATCTTCCGGAATTTCTTTTGTTTTCAGGAGATTAGTGCATAAAATCATTTTGTTCCTGGCAGTCTCATTTAAATCAGTATGTCTGCATGTCTAGCGAATACAGTGGGAAACTAATGTGACATGTCATCAGCAGTGTATCCTAGTCTGCTCCCCACAGAGCTCTCATCATCTCTCTGCCTTCACAGAGCTTCACACTTTGCCTCAAACTACAGAATCTATTATTACATTAAATCAATATTCTTCTGCATCAATCTAAAGTTTACTTGAAGTATGCAAACTGATTGGCTACACACATTCAATTTGCATGAGCGAAGATCAGCGAGTTAAGTGGTTTTTTTAAATTACGAACAAAACAATGAGGAAACTGTGCTTGATTAATTTCACCGGTTGTGAAAATACTCCTAGTAAAAGTAATCACCCCTCTTCTTGCAGGAAGGAGATGACTGTAAGAGTCACAAAGCTTTTATCATGCATTGTCATTTAAATGCATTCTGCCCCCACCGAATCCTGGTTAATGGAGAATGGAGAAGGGCCTCAGATTAGCTTCATGCTCCACTAGCAACATATTCTGTTTTATCAAGAGCCAGCTATTTTTCATCTATGCTTTTGGTTTATTCATCATCTCAAACAATAACAAATCATGCAAATGAGAAACCAAAGGCTCAATTCAGCATATTTGAAAAACTGTGTCCTCTGCTGTTCTGATTTGGCTCAAAGATGTGAGCAGTTCTGTGTTAGATTGCTTTGGAAAATTTAGTGGCTGTCATTTGGGATACAAGTGGTAAAATGGAAGTAAAAGAGGCATGACTTGAAACTAAACTAATGATGTGGCCAAATACATTTTTACTGCTCACTATATTTTAAATTCTGGATTTCTCATTAGAAATTTATTTTAGTCACTAGCTGATTTCAGTGGAAATGTATGGTACACACACTAGGGATGTTCACAACTCAAGTCAATTTAAAAAGTACAAAAATGTGTGTGTGTGTGTGTGTGTGTGTGTGTGTGTGTGTGTGTGTGTGTGTGTGTGTGTGTGTGTGTACTGACAAACCAGTTTCAGGTGAAATCTGGATGATCATCACCCCTCAGTCATCCTAAAAGTGTTGGATGGAGTACCATCATTACAGAAAACATAATTTCCCTGCTCTACAATTCAGAGATCTAACCCATATCTGTCATTAGACATAATGATGTTAAGTTGATTTGTGTAACGTTTGCGGACTCACAGAGGTAGGTGGAGGTGGAAGTACACGCTGGGTTGATGATTTATTAACAGGTTATCCAGATAAGGTTCTCTAACCATCAAGACCAGAGGAGTAGACCAGTAAACAAGACACAGGTGGGAATGAGCGGAGCAAGGGAGGAGACAGAACTTAAACAAACACAAACCATGTGCTAAGGAACACATGGGGGACACTGACAGGAAAGACAGGGCTGACAAGAGACAGACATGACAGTTTGCTCCAGAGAGTCCTATTCTATAACAATAGTTCACTACAGGGACTAAACAAGCTGACAATGTGCATTTGCACATTTGTCAACTTAAAGTAGATCAATGCATTCACTGGAATGGGTGTCCACAAACATTTGGACATATAGTGTATCATACAATCCTTTTGTTCTAAGTTGCAAAAAAGTGGACTATGCCTTCTGGAAAGCTCAAATGAAAATTTTAAAGTATCTCGGTGCTTTAATTTTACTTACTTAATTTTTCAATTTACTAAAGCATGGTCACGATTAATAAAACATGCTATCATCATTGAAATTTCGTGAGTACAATTTGAGCACAAATTAGTTCAGTTTGGCCACAATTTATATAATGTGTTCACATTAGAAAAAAATGTGAGCATGATGTAGAATATTATTACAATAGAACAACAGTTACTTATAAAGGGTCATCATTTAATGGGAACACTGTTACTGTTCCTGTCCCAAGTACGTGGGCCAGATCAAGTCATTTGAGCCATTAAAACTTAAGACATAATTATACCATGCTGGGTGGCCAGAGTTCCCAGTATGTCTTTGTGTGCCATACCTAAAGCATGGTAAACCCTTACTAGATCCATGTTGAAATGTCCCAAAAGACTCTGTGTACTTGAGACAGAAACAGTAACAGAGTTCCCATTAAACTATAACACATTGTAAGTGAAGTTCTAAAGTGAGCATATTATTTAACTAATTTGTGCTTACAATATTAAATGACATCATACTCATGAATTTCATGATGAAAATGTTGGCACATTTTATCAATTGTGGCCACACTTTAGTTAATTGTGCTCACAATTTTATATAACATGAGCATGAAGATACTTTAAAAATTTCACTTGAGCTTTCCAGGGCTCCATAGAGGACAGATTGTGGGATATCTTGGTCATCAAAGGTTATATCCATTACTTCAAATAGGCCCAGATGGAAGAAACACAGCGGGCAGTATTTTCTTGAAACATCGGATTGGGACACAACATGTCCTGCCTTACAATTCCAGAAAACAAAGGCACACAACACTTCTCCTTCGTATCTTTCCCTTAGGGAATCCCTGCTGCCATTTCAAAGGGTTGAGAGAAGTTTCTATCAGCATCCCTTTGAACTATTGATCTGACTCAAGGAAGAAAGTCTATAAAACTGTAAGACTTCCAGCAGTGAGCAAACTATATCTCAAGATAATTTTTTTAGTTTTTGTTACAACCATATGGTATTAGGTTAAAGTGACATTTATTGAGTTAATACAGCTGTGCCAAACTCTGGCACTGATATGGAAACATTTAAGCTTTGAACTGATTGCTGTAAACGCTCCAGGTTTGGGTTAGATGCAAAGATGTATAGGTAACAAGTGTGCATGTCCTCCTGTAACTGAACCCATACCCTTATCAAGTAAACCCCTTAGTCCCTTTTTTTTTACTGCTCTGTTGTAAATGTTATACAGTTCAGCAATTTTGAAACAGGTGTGAGCTTACAAACAACAAATTTATTTTTTTTTTAGAATGTTTGCTTTGTCAGAATGATGATAAGAGGAGGCAGACTGAAATGCAAGGCACGCTGTTTTACAAATATGCACATCAGTGGTATATGTATCAACACAATTATTATTAAATGTCAGCATGCTAAAATATCATATAATAAAGTTTCAATTGTCATTCACTGAAATCATATACAAAAATTACACTTGTTTGCTTATTAAATATATTAGAACTTTTTTTATTTGTACAAAGACAGCATTTATGACATTTTTCAAAAAATAATCTGCAGTGACAATTTACTGGAAAGAACAACCACTTTGTGAAGGTCTGATATAAAACCCAAACTCACCCTCATCAGAGGTGATATTGGTGCTGGTTGTAAGAAATTACCTAAGAGCTGACAAGGCAAAGACTTCCAATGCCAAAATCTAGGAGGGTGCTTTTTCCACAAGTTTCCCTGATTGACCAATTACTGTTCTCTTGTAACATGCTTAAATAACTTGATTCTGACTCTGATCAAAGACATTATAACATGAAGAACAAGATGAGCTTTTCTTTGTTCTAAGCAATGTTAAAAAATGATGTAGAATTAACAAGATCCGAAAAAAAATCTGCACAGGAGCCTGGCACCACCAGTGACCCCCACTCCTTCATCTCTCCCAGAGTGGCAAGAGGAAATAGATGAGGGGTAAGTGCAGAGGTATACGAGACAGGCTCACACAAGCCAGCTATCCCCACCATGATACTGGCTAATGTATGCTCTTTGTACATTAAACTGGACTACATTCACCTATTACAATCAATGAGAGACTGTTGTGTTTGTGTGTTTACAGAAACATGGCTGAACAACCCCATTCTGTTGAACATGCTTTTCATCTCAAATGGCTAACTGGCTATCAATCAGACAGCTCTCATTGAAGGAGGAAAGACCCGCAGCAGGGAGCTGATGATGCCTGGTGCCGCAGTGCTGCTGTGGTCTACAAACACTGCTCAACGTCAGCAGAGTTTATGGTTATTAAGTTCTGACCATTCTATCTACCAAGAGAATATACAGCCACTATATTCCTCCAACGTCCAATAACAACCATAGGAGTAAAGCACTGAAAGAACTGTGTCTGCACATCAGTGAGCAGCAGAATGCCCACCAAGATGCTTTTCTCATCCTGGCTGGTCATTTCAACCATGCATGTCCAAATAATGTGTTTCCAAAGACATATGAACACATAGACTTTCCAACATGGAGGAAAAAACAAACTGGACTAAGAGACTACACTACCCTGAGAGAAGCTTACAAAGCCCATGCCCTCCCTCACATCAGCACCTCTGACCACCTTACTGTCATGCTAATGCCAGCATACAGACAACTGGTTAAAGTCACCTAACCAGTCTGGAAGAAGGTACGAGTGTGGCTACAGGGCTCTACAGAAGCCTTCCAGGACAGTTTCAACACAGACTGAAATGTGTTTAAAAACACCACCACCTACAACAACACCACAGACGTAAAGCAATACTGTCACTGCCTATATCACCAAGAGAATTGATGATGTAACTGACCTCAAAACCATCACTGTTCAGGCCAATCAGAAGCCATGGCTGACAAGTGAAGTCTACAGGCTCGTGATGGCCAGGAACGCTGACTTTACATCAGAAGAACAGCTAGAAACAACCTATCTTGGGGCATCAGAAAGGCAAAGACACAGTACTCCAAGAGGATAGCTCACCACTTAAGTGACAGCAGAGATAAACAGAGCCTGTAGCAGGGGATACAGACCATCACAGTCTACGATCCCCCCAGTGGACCTGTGACAGCACCACCTCCATGCTGAATGACCTGAACAACTTTTTCGTTCAGTTTGACCAGGTGTTGACACTGTCCCAGGACAGCGTGACAAGATTGGGATGAAGCCTTGGAAAGCCCCTGGTCTGGTTAATATTCCTGGTTGTGTGCTAAGGGACTGTGCGGAGGAACTTGCAGTGGTCTGATTTTAACCTAAATCTTACCCTTACTCTAACCCTAACATTAACCATATTAACTGAAAGTCTTTCGATTTTGCAATGAATGTGCATCTATTAATGATTTTTTTTACAAGATCCAGAACAATGAAAAGCAACATGGTTTCTTAATTCTTCTTAATGTAGCAGGATAGGGTGTGTGTTTTGGCAGAAGAGTGCCGTCAGTGGACAGGAGGTCCTTGTTAATCCTAATTAATGTACATATTTTTTATTCAAATATTCAAATATATACAAATTTTATTCAATGTTTTGTTCATTGTAATATATGTATAACATTTTTTTGTGAAAATGTAATAAATGTCTTGGAGTGCACTTTAATAATAAATCATTTCTAATTTTCTTATTGATAAACCATTGGCAAACTAAGTGTAAGTAAAAATTCTTGCAATAATAGATCAGTTTAGCGTATTATTATTTCAAGAAGAATAATTGAAAATACTCAAAATGTACCCTTGTATGTTACATAGTAATACTTTGTCAGATTTGTCAGGAGGCGCCTGCAATGCAGCTGCCCAGCCGCCAGGGGGAGCTCAGCGACCAGAAAAACCTGATAATGAACCTGATTGAGTTCAGGTGTGGTTTGTTTATTTAAGCAGCTGTTCTTCTCACTCAGAGCAGTCTCTTGGCCAAGCTCTGTCAAAGACTCTGCTGGTAAAACAGGTATTTCTGCTCTTAACCTGTCCCTTCTCCCAAGTGAGAAGCGTTTCTTTCCTTTAAAAAATCCTCTCTTCTTCCCTCTGCCTCCTCAAGTAAATGGGGCAGAGCTGAACTTCCTTCCCTCCTCACAAAGCAGGAGAGTCTGTCCCTACCTGTACCTCCAGAGCATAGATTCAAAGAAAAAAAGAATAGAAAAGAGAAAGAAAAACAAGGAAAAGAGAGAATAGAAAAGAGAGTTTGCCAGGTGACGCCATAGCTCACCGGGCTAAGGTGCTCACCTGTGGAGCACAGTGTGTGAGGACCCCTGGTCCTGTGGGTTAGTTCTTTTGTCTGTTTATTTTACAAATAAACCTCATTTCCAGTCCAGATCACTGGTACAGCCTTCCTCCAGTGATCTGTTATTTAATCCTTTCCCCTCTCACTTTCCCATCACGTGTCACCAAGCACTCACAAGCCCTACTACCAACAAGACACTCTCAGCTCCTATATAGACCAGTGGGTAAGCATGCCACTCTTCATCTCTATGCTGTAAGTTCGATCCCGGTTTGTAGCCAGTCTGCTTTGTTGTTTGCATTTGAGTCCAGATTTAAAACACACCCTGGTGGGTTTATAAATTAAATTCCACCTGGGTTGCGCCCCGTGACATGATTGCCAACTTAAACAGTGACAACCCTTGGTATGACTGTAGCTTTGTTTGCCTAAGACTAGTTTTATTGCCTCAGGCTTAAATCACCCAGCTTAATACATGGAAAATGCACATCTTGCTCAATGCATATACCTAAACCACTGTGATGAGTATCAAGAATGGTACCCAGGTTTATTTATGTGATATCATGTTACATTGTTTTCTAATAATATTACATTTATTACAGTAATCCAAAACTGGAATCAACTATTCTGCCAGGCAATGGTTTGCATCCTACCTGGAGGGGTGATCTGACCAGATAACATGGAAGGGAGCCACATCTACTCCAGGCAAAATCTCTGCTGGTCACAGGAGGCTTAGTCCTTTTCTATTTTCACTTTACACTTGCACTCTTGGTGCAGTAATGTCCTCTCATGGGATCTCCTTTACCATGTCACTCAACATCATCCTTTGTTTCCTACCTACTCTCATCTCAGCATATCTTACTGAGACATTACTCACCAACCTAAACCTCAACCAAAGACTGCTGTAAATTTGTTGAACTACAGTTTCTGACCATTATCTTGCCATCAGCTTCAAGAACTCTCAAGTTACCTCTCCTTTACTTTAATTTTTCTTTCATTATACCTTCCTGCATCAGATTTTAAACATTGACAATAGCCCACAAAGGCAAAAATGGAGTAGCTCCTCCCTATCTGGTGGTAACAGCCAAAACCTGATTCATAAGCTTCACCTATGGCTCAAGCTGACTGTTGTTTAAGACAACATTTAGACAAGCATTTATGCTTAAAGACAAGCATTTAAATTTTTCTCTGTCCTAGCACCAAGGTGGTGATACAGACTTATCCCTGGATGTCTGAACAGCACTTGACACTTGATTCAAAGGTAAATACTAATTCTGCAGTTAATAAAGGCAGCTGATTGCACTGAAACATTATTTCTGCAGACATTAATATTTTACTCAGGCATCATTACTGTTTGTATCTAGCTATTGTATGGGGCATTGGGTACATTGTCTGCTTAATGCTGCTTTCATATGGTGGCAGTTTGTATTAACTCTTTAAAAGGCCATTGGTACTTTCAAGTTCTCTTCTGTTAACCATGGTTACCTCCAAAGAAACATCATGAACTTCAAATAGAGTGGTTCAAGACTTCAGGGCACCCAAGAAAGTCAAGTGAGCATCAGGACCGTCTATTAAAGAGGATGTAGCTATGATATCCGGTCACCATCAATGCAGAGCTTGTTCAGGAATGGCAGAGGGCAGGTGTATGTATTTGAACACACAGTGAGACAAAGGCTTTTGGATGATGGCTTGGTGTCAAGAAGGGCAGCAAAGAAGGCACTTCTCTCTAAGCAAAACACCAGTGACAGACTAACATTCTGCTGGAAGTATAGGGATTGGACTGTAGAGGACTGGGGTAACATTATTTTCTCTGATGAAGCCTCCATTTGGAACAATGATTTTCTGAACAAGAAAAGGTGAGCGCTACTATGAGTCCTGTGTCATGCCAACAGTGAAGCATTGTGATACTATTCATATGTGGGGTTGCTTCTCATTTGCTCAAAAGAGGACACTGCCATAAATAAGGAATGGTATTGAAACAGGAAACTACCAAGATTTCAATCACATTGAGAACCTGTGGTCAATCCTCTAAAAGAGGGTGGATAAACAAAAACCTAGGAACTCTAACAACTCCAAGCACTGATAGGTTGCCCAGAAGTTGATATGAAGAATGCAGATGCAAATTGCAGAAGTCATAAAGAAGGGTCAACATTGTAAATTATGTATTTGCTTAAACTGTATATGTCAATTAAATGTAAATACATCAAAATTTACTTCTGCATGTTCCTATAGTTTTTTCCAGATCATCATAACTTTTTCTGATTCCTCTACCTTTCCACTAATTCCTAATCAAGAGAAGATTTAAGATTTCATATATGAGTAAATACAACAGTGTATTCATACAAACCCAAGGCAGGTTGCATGGCTGTGAATTTACACTGGGAAAATCTCACTGCAAGTACACCTAAGCTGTAAATCCTACTGCCTCAATAATGATTGGCTGGAACGGAGGATTGTGAATAATGATCTGAAAGATCCATCTATTTATTCTCAAGGATAAGATCATAGATTTGTTTGTTCAAGTAATAGATGTAATTAATTTGTAGATGTAATTCAGCTAACTGTAAAAATGTAGTGAATAGATTTGAATGTGTTCTATCTAGTAACACCTGTAGGGGTTTATGTATAATTATACTATTTTAAACATTGGATTAGTTTCCAATAGTTTTACATGGTTCTCTGAAGTTCAAAGTCAATCTGAATTTTTCCTTGTTCATTTATACTTTCAATCATATTAACTTTCTTTTCTTTCTTTCTATCACTTTTCTGGGATGCATGGAGGGTCTTCTAGAAGTAAAGCCTTCTGAGCATCATGGACTTTGTACATGCTACCATAAAGCATAATCAGTGCCAGATGCCTGTGCTTCTATGTCCTTGGCGGTGTCAGCTGCCCATGCTTCTACATCTACAGCAGTGCCAGCTGCCCATGCTGCATGTTTCAGTCTATGCCCATGCCCACGTCTGTATCCCTGTCTTAGCCTAAGCCAGCTTTTGTTTTGTTCCTGTGTGTGTTGCTTTTTGGGTTGCCCTGTCAGTTCCTGTCCCTGTTCCCATGTCTGGTTTTGTTATCCCCATCCACATTACCATTTATGTGTCTATCCCAGTGTGTTTGTCATATATATATATATGTGTGTGTGTGTGTGTGTGTGTGTGTGTGTGTGTGTGTGTGTGTGTGTGTGTGTAAAAATTCTACAAATAACAACTGACAATGTGAAAGTAAGAAATGTTTGAAATTTTAGCAAATTTATTAAAAAATAAAAACACAAAAATATAACATACATAAGTATTCACAGCCTTTGCCATGACAGATAAAATTGAGCTCAGGTACACCTTGTTTCCACTGATCATCATTCATTTGTTTCTAAAACTTGATTGGAGTACACCTGTGGTACATTCAGTTGCTGAGTACACTTGTTTATATAAGGTCCCGTAGTAGACAATGCATGAAAGAGCACAAACCAAGCCATGAAATGTAATGAATTGCCTGTAGACCTCCAAGACAGATTATATTGAGACATAGATCTGGAGAAGTGTATAGAAACATTTCTGTTGCATTCAAGGTCCCAATGAGCACAGTGACCTTAATCAATCATAAATGGAAGACATTTGGAGCCACCAGGACTCTGGGTGGAGCTACCAGGTGTCAGATGGTGGGAAAGAGAGGATGAGTTTTCATCAGCATAGAAGTGGTAATAAAACCCATGAGAGAATATAAAATTGCCAAGAGAATAAGTTTAAAGAGAGAAGAGAAGAGGACGTCCACAAGTACTGAGCCTTGTGGAGTCAGCATGGAGCAGATGTGGCATCATGCCATGTTTCCTGGTAAGAATGCTCCTCCAAGTATGATGTAAACCATTGGCATGCAGAACCAAATGATTCCAAAACTGACAGGAGTTTTTTCAGTGATAGCAATGAGAGTAGTCTCTGTTGAGTGTGCTGGTTTGAAGCCAGATTGGTTTGGGTCCTGTAAACTGTTCTCGGTGAGAAAGCATGATTATATACAGAATGTTCAAGGCCTTTTGAGAGAAAAGAAAGAGGAATTACTGGACTATAGTTACTAAGGTCTGTGCTATCTGTGCTAAGGTCTGTTGGCTTCTTCAAGATTGGGACCACTCTGGCAGCCTTGAAGATAGAAGGAAACATGACCTGATGACAATGAACTGTTTATGATGAAAATAATGAAAGGAAGAAGGTCTGGAGCAATTGTCTGCAGTAGACTGGAAGGGATAAGTTCTATTGGATGGTTGGATTGTTAGGTGTGAGAAGATGAACGATGTCATCTGTTGAAAGTGAAGAGAAACAAGACCGAGGAGAAGGGTGTCTGGTGGGAGCAGCAGAGGTAGGTGGAAAGAATTGGTGGATCCTGTCAACCTTCTCTTCAAAGAAAGTGACAAAATCTTCCCAGTTGAGGGTAATTGGTGCTGGGAGAAAGAAAGGAGGAGAAAGGAGTCCTGAGTCCTGAGTCTGTTGCAATAATCTCCACCTTCTTTCAGCCAGTCTCAAGTTTCTTTGGTTGTTGTGCACAATCTCTGCCAGCCACAGGAAGGTCTGGAAGTTCTTACAAGACTTGGAGAGAGAGGACAGAGAAGGTTGATTGAAGAGGAGATGAATGAAAGGAAAGTGCAAGTAGCAGTTTCCAGTGGGAGCGGGGAGGAGAAGGAATCAAATTTGGAAGCGTGGTTACAATAGTGGCAGTAAGAGATGAGGAAGAGAGATCAAAGAAAGGTGGAAGAAGATGAAGAGACTTTGGGTGCTGGAAAAGAAGGGAGGGAGAATGTGAAGGACAAGAAGTGATGGTCAGAACAGTCAAGAGGAGTAACTGTCAAATTCAAGGCAGGGGCAGGTCTACTGAAAATTACATTCAATGTGTTGCCCTGTGTGTTGGACCAGACTGGTTAATGGTGAGGTCAAATGAAGATAGAAATTGGAGGAAGCTCAGTTTCTCTAATGGAAGCTTAAAATCACCAATGAGAATAAATATAGTCTCCACAGACTACTCAGAAGTGTACAATTCATCAATGAAATTGCACAATGGACCAGGAGATCGATAGAGAACAATGATGTGGAATTTGGTTGGAAAAGATACTGCAATAGTATGAAATTCAAAAGAAGAAATGTCAAGATGTGAAAGTGTAAGTGGAGTTGATCGCCATCCTCAAGAGACAAGCAAAACTGTTCCTCCACCCATGCCAACCCTTCATGGAGAGTGAGAGAAAGCAAAGGCAGAGGACAGGGCAGTTTGAGTTGCACTGTTCTCTGGGGTGATCCATGTCTCTGTCAGAGCCAGCAAGTTGAGAGATTGGGCAGAAGCCAGAGCTGAAATGAAGCTTTCTGTACTGCTGACGGGCAATTCCAGAGCCCCCCAAATATCAGGTGACAACTGTAATAGAACTGTATTAGAAAAAGGCACATTGGAAACTAGAGTTTTTCAAATAACAATTTTCATTCTACCTGCCTTTCTAGAATTGCAATCTGGAAGTACACTCCTTAACAAATCCTAAACCAAACCTGATCAACTAACAGGACACAGTTAGACAAGGCAGACACAAGTTACAACAGAGTCTAGCTAGTGAAGTAAACCCGAAGAATCATCCTAACCTTACAAGCAGAGAATGAATCCATATGATATGTGAAATGATCTCTCCATTTCTATAGATCATATCACAGCACCATGACAGTCTGAAATTGATCTGTTTTACTGGTTTACAATCAGCTACAACATTGTGACCATCTCCTTCTTTCTATACTCACTGTTCAGTGTTCTATAATTAGACTGCTGTCCATTTGTTTCTCTGCATGCCTTGTTAGCCTTCTGTCACCCAATTCTTTAAATTTCAAGACCCCACTGAACCACCACAGAGCAGGGATTATAAACAATTTGCTCCTGAGTCTTAAGTGAAGCTGATAAAAATGAACAGCGAGTATAGAAACAAAGAAGTGTTCATAATGCTGTGGTTGATTGTAAATCAGTAAAACAAATCAATTTCAGACAGTCATCATGCTGTGATGTGATCTCTCGACTCTCGATTATATGGTCACCACTGGTCAATTTTCTGATCTGTGTAATATGTGTGTAGCATATATATATGTGTGTGTATATATATATATATATATATATATATGGATATATATATATATATATATATATATATATCCACCACTGGGGAATATTACTAGAATTAAAAGAAAATGGCAGCCAGTTTAAATGCTACATGATGAAACTTATAGAAACTAATACCCATATAGTCATAGTATTGTGAAGTGCATACTAATGACAATTAGCTGATAAAAGCTTGCAGTCACATTATAATCTTCTGCCTGTATGTATGCCCACCATCAGATGCTTTATTTGTCAGACAATAGTAGATACTGCATGTCTGTGCCCTGCTCTTGAGTAGAGACTTTATAAGCATTAATTTAATATGAGCTTTATTAAGTCTCTTAATGCTGCAAAATGCAATTACCATTCGAATAATCTGCCACTTATTTGCCTTACATTGATGTGAAGAATTGAGTGTAATGAATTGTGAATATGCGGATGTTAATTAAAAGATAAGTGTTGTGGCAGTGAGCTGAAACCCCTCTGCATGCAACTTGCTGCTCTCTCCACACGCTCTGACATGAAAAGTGAGAGAAGCTATGGCTGAATGGATACACAGAAGGAACAGAGAATGAATGGATGGGAAGAATAGTATGCAAATCTAAAAATATGATGGAAAGAGAAGAAAGGCTAAATCTGCTAGTGGAGATCAAATTATGTATATGTGTATATATATATACGTGTGCACCTAAGCATGTGGGAGACATTTGCAATGTTTTGTCAGAATAAAGCAGACATTCATTTTTGTGCTCACTCGGATAAAACAAAAGGATCACCTGGATGCTGACATCTGTTTCACTGTCACAGAGAAAGCTAAGTAAACACACATGCACATCAGTTCACTGCCATATTCAGCATAAACAGGTATTCCTATGTAAATTTGTTGTTTTGGCTCTGTGTTCCATTGGGTTTGGAATAAAACTTAAATATGAACAACTTCATAAAATTAATATGAAGTTAAAGTACATAATATCAAGCTTCAATATGAGGGCATTCATCAGGGTGGAGTGACTGTCTTAGGCCTATTGTTTCTTGGGATCAAAAGTGACTGTACAAAGGAACAGAATAGCTTTACAGCTGGATGCAAATCCTTTGCAGTGAAGGATTACATGTAGTGTCAGACCCACAGACATTCATGGATCCATGCACCCATCCATCTATGGTCTAAAGGTATTTCAATATAAATTTTATCATCTGCACACCAATATTAAAGAAAAATTGAATGTTTAATATTGATATCAGTCAGTCAGTCATGCAATAGTTTTAGTTTAGTTTGCTGAAACACAGTTCTAGCGATATTGTTTACATTTCAGGAAGAGCTCAATGGTCTGATGCACTTGCATGGATCTCAGATTCAAATCCTGGGTACTTCCCATCGGTTAGCCATTGTATTGGAGCTGGGGACCCATCACTTTCTTAGCAATGATGGCAGTTCAAAAAATGAATGTGCATTTTGAAGGAGGCATGTGCTTGTTTTCACTCTCATAGTGTCAGGAGTGTTCTAATGGAGTTGGGTTATTGGCATTTCCAAATTGGAAAGATCAGGCTGAAATTATATATATTTCAAGTTTTTAAATATATAGAAGCCCTTAAATTATTTACTTTAAGTACATTTAGCACTTCACCTTGAGTACAAAGGTAAAACCATACTTCAACGTTTACTTAAATGTTCTCTAACTGGAATATTTTTACTTTTACTATGGGACTTGGACTATGCCACAGCAGAAACAGACTCTACAAGCAAATAGGACATAAAGTATATTCAATATTAAATATTTAGGTAGCTTTCTTTTACATTAACTAATGATGCAACAACGCAGCTGACCAAGAAACATATGAGCGGTGAGGTTGTGTACAATCCTTCATGGTTTATCCAATGCATTTCATATTCAATATGATGAAGTATAGATACAAAATGACCAAAACTGTCACCATCCAACTCCCCCAACACACACACACACACACACACACATGCATTCACATGCACAAGAGATCACAGACTGATGCATGATGTGAATGTCCTGTCATGTCTCTGCGCCTGTTTTCATTTTTTGAATGTATGCATGTCAGCAAATTGATATTTACTTCATTTGTCTCCTGCAGTGGAGAACAACCGGTGTTCCATCTCATAAATGAAATTACAGTGCTGCTGGTTAATGAGAAAACTGACTGTGCAGTATGATCAAGTACCGGTGGAAGCTCATCAGCACCATTCCCCCCATCTCTCTAAAAGCTCCGCTGGGATTGGACAATGAGAAAGAGAAGATGCCTGGAGACAGTTACCCAAGACTGATGTACCATTATGATTAGAAGAAAGGTTTCTTTTTCATTTTGAGACTTTGATGTTAGCAGCGTGTGCTCCACAGCAGAAATAACAGGAAGAAATCGAAGCGTGAAACAAACAAGTCTTATAGGTCAACCTGCAGGGAAAGTCTAGTTATTATAAGGAAGAAAAGTGTTTGGCTGCTTGTGAGCTAATCATAGTAAACCGTGTGGTAATATGGGTCCATTCCCTTGAGATCTAGCCTTTGCTCCTGTAATCCATATTAAGACTCACAGCAAGCTCACACTTCTGAAGCTTTATAAAAAAGCCTCTCCTGCACCAAAATCACTTTCTTCAAAAGGTCACAAGTCAAGGGCTTCAGCAGCCAACAGCCATACTGTCAAAAGCAAGAGGCATACAATAGGGCACCATCTTGATGTGGGGGAGAAAGTGAGAGATTGTGTGAGTGGAAGAGAGAGGGAGAGTGAGAGGGAGATGTGACAAAGATGGGAAAAATGAAATCAGCAGTTTGGGCTGTAATCTGCTCTTCTTAGTGACATGCTGGGTTTTGGCTCATGCTACTGAGGGAGGGAAACAGTGAGTAATGTGAACAGTATGATCATGTTTCAGCGCATGTCTCTCTGCTGGCATGGTGAGTGGGCTCCGGCTGTTGGCAGCCACAATGACAGTGAGAGAGAGAGTGAGCATATCTACGACTCTAATCTCATAACACCTCTTACTAGAGAAATACAGTCTCATTTAGCACACACACACACACACACACACACACACACACACACACACACACACACACACACAAATAGTCATACACATACACAAGTACACACAATCTCACCCAAACCTCCCACAAGTCTTGGAATTATGCCTTATATATACAATGTTGCAAAAAGCTCAGAAACTTGCATTATCTGATGTGTTACCTGATAAATATAAACATGCTAAAGATTGTACAGAGTTCAGAGTGATTAGTACTAATGAAAAGTACAAATCAAATCGTCAGTAGCCATCAACACATTATATCCTGTTAAAACCAGGTGTATTATATTTGATACACATGCTCATACATAGTTTCTTATCCTGCTTTTGTTGCAGTTCATTCTCTCTAGGGAAGGATTGCTACTAAGTTTTGGACCATTGCTATGAGGATTTGATTGCATTGCACACTACTGCATGGAGCACCAACACTCCAGAGAACACTTTTTTATACAGCTCAATTCTGGGGGGATTTATACCCCTCTAGCCCACACCTGACATTGGGTATCGTGCAAATAATTTCATAATTATGTGTTCCAGAGTATCCTACTCTGTTGGTAATACATGGACTAAACAAGCTGTGTGTGTGTGTGTGTGTGTGTGCAAGTGCACATCTGTGTAATAGTGGGAACAACTTGGCTGAATGCATTCATTAGAAAAGGGGTTTATTGCATACGTTTGGACATATTGAGTTTCTGAGATCCCTGCAACATCAAAGTAATAATGAATTACCTAAATTATAAATAAAAGATTCACAATGACAACAATATATTATAAAGAAAGAAGAAAGAAGAAAATCAGCTACATCCATGGTGGATTATGTATGCAATTCATGTGCCAGAAAGATACATACAGATGTTGAAGTTATTTGACTATATCACATAACTGTTCTGTTCTTCTCCCCTTTCTTTCTGTCTCGTCTTTGTTTTGTTTCTTCTCCAAGTGCTTCTACGCACATGTGTTGTTTTGGTTTTGTCTCCGCCTATTCCCCTCTGTGTCTGATTTGTAACCCCGCCCCATCCTTATCCTGCTCCAGGTGTGTCCATTGTACTCAATGTACTTAAGACCCTGTGTTGGTCAGTGTTGGTCAGTCATTGAATGTGTATTTCCTGTCTAGTCAGTCGTTTGTTCAAGGTATGCTTTTTTCAGTTTATTGAGATCTTGTCTGTTTGGTCTAGTGTTTGTCACCTTGTTTTCCATTTGTTTTGCATTTTGTGTTTTATTATTAAACCCTCAATCCCAGCATTTACCTCCACTTTTCTCGGCTACGTCTCGTCTCCTAATTTCACAATCCTGACAGAGTGAAATTTTGAGTGTTAATAATGAATAAATTAGCAATACTTTCGAGATGTATCAAATGTGAGACAGAATAAAAGCCATATACACAAGGTGTTTAATAATTAAATAATAGTTATAAATAATAATAATAATAATAATAATAATAATAATAATAATAATAATAATAATAATTAACTAGTAGATGGTCAAATAAAAATTAAAATAGTTTGAATGTTCTGCCAATTATTTAATGATTCATCCTTAATAAAAATACTTTATTGATGTACTGAATTTTATTGTACTATATTCAGTACAACACCACAGAGCTACGTTTGTAAGGAACCCTTCGGGCCCTCAGGCTCTCACTCTGAAGAAATCCACAACTTCACTCCATTAATAACTTTTATCACTCAATGATTCCCACAGCTACTGCAATAGCAATTAAATTCACTTTCCACATTTCATTAACTCTATTTAAGATGCTCCATATGAATGTAATTCTTTTCCTACCTTTCTTTCCTTTTGAAGATGTCTTTAGCCTGGAGCTCAGCATGCTCATTATGAATTGTTTTGCGGATCACCAAGCAGATGCTGGCTCTACGTGGGGGATATGACTGTCAGCACACAGCACCCACTTTTGGTTGACACTGTAAATGAAAAAAGCCTAATGCCTGATAGGGAAATTTCATTTAGACTCTTACCTCGCAGGCAGACAAAAGACTGGACCCAGCTCTAATCCACATGGCATGTATTAACACCAAAGGCTCACCACCCACATTTGAAAGATAGGTCTGTGTTAAAAGATGCTGGACCAGATGTCTCGATCTAGCCAGCAAAGCTGTTTCCAGGAGGTGATTCTTATTTTATTTTTTTATTTTTACTATCTCTAAGCAGAAGAACATAAAAGAGGTCCAGATGGCTGTGAATTTTCACACTGCCCTTATTTGTCTTTTAATCATGGCTGGATTTCAGTGCTGTGAGTCTGAAGGGTTCAGGGCTGGCCAGAGGACATCCAACAGCTCTGCCTGACCCACTGCTGAGCAGATGGAGAGACAACAGAGCTAAATTTCAAGCATATTTTATTGTAAAGAACACCATGTAGCACAGTCATGTTTAAGTACATCATAAGAAATTTGGGATAATTATTTACTTTCTTTCCCATGTTGGAATAGTAGTAGCAAATATAGCAATTTGTAGCACTGGAGAGAAATTTGCAATGAACCAGTGATGGACACACAAAGGTTCAGGAGAGAAGACTGCTTGGAGTTCACAATATATCACTAATATGTGCTGAGAATGAAAGAGTTTTGGTGCCACAGAAGAACTATTTTGGGTGTCAGTGAGTGGTTGACTAAAAGAGCCAATTCTTTCTACATGTGTAAGGAGGGTTTAAATCCTCTATACTCTCAGCAGGTCTTTATCAGAGATGGTGCTGAATAGAAATGTTTAAAAGGTTCTATAAAGAACATCTGCTAGTATTTCCACCAATCTGAAGAACTTTAACCCCCATTTTTCATTTACATTCTGGCTTATAAGTGGACTTGAAATGAAGTGATTGAAGTGTAGGATTTCTGCTTTAATTCAAGGGGGTTAAAATTATATAGCATTAACTATTTAGAAATTACAGTATTTTTTACATAGCACCTCTATTTTCACAGGGCCCAAATTGGACAAACCTCACATAAAAATACACCAAAATGGTGGAACGAACTTCCCCAGGGAGTCTGAACAGCTGAGTTCCTCACTGTCTTCAAACGCAGACTGAAGACTCTTCTGTTTCAGGAGTATTTAACTCCCTAAAGACATTTGTTTTCAACAGGATCTAAGTCTGAGGAATCTCTAGATTCTAGCCTTGTCTACTAGTTTCTGGGTGAACAGCAAAGCATTTTTGTAAGTCGCTCTGGATAAGGGCGTCAGCTAAATGTCGTAAATGTAAATGTAAATAAATATTAGGTTAGTTTCTAATAATTGAATACAAAACCTCTGCAGACAATGACTGCTTAAAGCCTCCTGAGCATCTCAGATATCAGGCCTTTACTGCAGCCACATTTACTGTCCTGTAAAATAAATCAGAACAAACCACAAAAGCCCCTTTTGTCCTACACAGTGCTATTCATTCTTGCCTTTAGCATAAGCAAAAAAAAATGGGAAAAGAGAATTATTTCATGTTCTGTTATGACATTGTGGTTAGAAATTATGGTATTTTTTTGTTGAAGCTTCCCTTTCATGGAAGGCCAATTTTGTATGATGATTTTGTACTTTGACATACTTTTATTTGCCATAAAATGCCAGATATTGTTATTTTCAGGAGATCCTAGGCTCCTCAAAATTCTGTTCATTTGATGTAAATATTAATTTAGATTAATTATTTGCAATGATTTGATTGACATGTATATTTATAATAATCATTTATTTAAAATTTGACAGTGGTCCAAATAAAAATAAGAAACAATCTGAATGTCTTTTATTATTTTTGTTATTTATGTATGTACCAGTATTATCCCTTCTCATGAACACAGTGTGATCAAAGAATCTTCTTGTTTTCCTTTGTAATCAAAAATCTGGATCAGTGACATCATTAGCCCCACTCCCACTTGCTAATCAGTCAAAGTCTCATGAAAGTTCAGCATGTACATGTAGACAGTGCAGTAAACAAGGCTTCTTTAGCATTTAAACAAGGATTTAATTCAAGTGAAAACCCAACAATAAATTGTCCCACAATAATGAGATACAGGTTAGATACAGTAAGTCTTGTAATTTGTTATTATATGTGTATCATGTCTGTAGGTTGATCGGGTTCTGAGATATGAAGCCTAGGAAACAGCATGTAACTGCCCAGATCATGGGCTGTAAGATTTAGTTAATTTAATTTGACTTCTTTGCCATTTAATTTACAATTCCTGTAATATGGTAGACCCATGTCATTTCAAGGTAAATTGGTTGATGATTAGTATTCATGGGGCCTTTACTTTATTTGAGATACTAATTTAACACTATTTTTGAGTCCAGCTGCACAATATACAAGGCATGGGTTGGCTTGGACCTCAGAGTTTGGACTTTGGGTTTGGAGGTTCGGGTGGTCATAAGGCTAACCTTGTGTCAAAGGCAGGCAGTTGTGCAAGACTATCACGTAACAGTCTTGCATAAACTACTGCAGCTCCTAGAATACCATGCAAATCCCATATTTACTCTAATAGCCTGTACCATGTATTCTTTGTGACTACATGCTCTGATATGTGATTCTTGTACCATGAGGATTCAGTACATATATATGCACCATTACACCACTAACATCCAGTACCAGGACTGTACACTGGCTAGTGTACAGGGTAAACAACTTTCACTGTCAATGATTGTTGTGTTAAGGCTGCCAAAGAAACCATTAATCTGTAGTATGTCAGCAAGACAAAAATCTGATTTTGCACATTTAGGTAATATCAATACTATTGTCCTCTTTTTTAACTTCATAACCACTACATTTAAGCATATTACTCCAGAAACAAAAAGGCTATATAAAAAAAAAACTTCTCTCGTTTCTCAGAATCGCTGACTAATGCAGTAAGAAGATTTTTGGAAGCTCTTCTGAGTTATTAAGAACTGCAGGGTTGTCTCTTTCTAATTCACCTTTGTTTTCTCTGGATAAGACAACTTATATTAAGGGAACAAAGCAAATATCCAGTATTTTCAATAAAACACTGAGATGAAAAGTAATATTTCTCATCTCAAGGCTTTTACATATATCACATCAACACATGAGAAAATAACACACTGAAAATACAATATCTACACTCAAGCAATAGCATAATTGAATGACAAAAAAGTACATAAATGCAGTACGGGCCCTTATAGTAAGAGATATGTGTGAAGATACCAAGTCACCAACCCTGCTGAGCTTCCAGGTTTCAAATCCATTTGATCAAAAAAGAACTTCTATAAGCAGTAATTAGTTGGATCAGACAGGGAGGATTAGGTTTGAATCTAAAGTCTGTAGGAGGGTAGCTCTTCAGGAGCAGGGCTGGTGACCCCTGCCTTAGACTTTTAAAATACAAAAGGGTTCTTAATTAAAACACAGTACTTCTTCAATGGCATCACTCAAGCAACCATTTATAGCACTTTTTTTTAGAGTGAGCCTACTGACTGGCCATTTTCCAAAAGAGAATTTAGAATTCCTTGACTTGATTGACAATTCTGCCAATGTGTAGTAACTTATTTCTAAGCACAAACTATTAAGCTGTCACAGTTAATACAGTTTTCACTTAAAGACCAAATTTCTTAATTAAAAGTGGCATTACACTATAATCGAGGAACTTTATATTCAACACTATGTTGCTCCCAGATTAGCTCAGTATTACATTACTAGCCTCTTGAGATAGGCTGCATGGGAAAGGCAATTTATTGATTCTGCACAACTCAGCATTCAAGGTCATATTTTTTGTTTGGCGATTAAAAAACATGGGCTTCTGCCTGCCTTAATGTCTTTTTTCCTTTAGATTTTCCATTACGGTTGTAAAATGTATTAAAAGTGCAGTAACTCTGTCTTTCTACAGATCTCCTTATGCATTCAGGGGAGAGCAAATATCTACTGTTGTCTCTGACTGAGTCAGCAAACTCCAATAAATAACTGACTTTCAATTTGGAGTGCTCCTGTAATAACCAGACTGTTCACTACAGGTGTTTCATCTCCTCCAGCTTCAACACTCAAGCCTTGTCAGAAATTACCAGGTATAGGATGCACTGAGGGTAGGTGCACCTGATGTGTCCTCACACATTACTTACAATCCTCTCATTTTCACAATATATTACAGTGTAATTCAGCGTACAGTGCAAGGTTAATAGACAGTTAAGTCTGGGGTTTTAAATAAATGCACTTTATGAAATCAGTTTCTATAAAAAGAATGTCTTAGGTAGGCAATGTGACATCTCCTCACTCTACCTTTTAAACAGTAACTTCATAAAAACTTTGTAAAAGGCAGCTTCTATGATCAAATACTGTAGAAACGATAAATGATACACATGGCTTTGAAATGTCTCCAGTCATGTGCCCTCCAATCCAACCACCTTCTTGAATCACATTACGATTAAACTTCCAATCTCTCACCAGAGAAATGTGAACCATCCTGTAATTACCAAATGAAAGATGACCACTGGCACAACAATTAAACATAAGCTCACCTGAAAATCACATGGAGATAGTGGCTAAGCTAGATAGGTTAGTGACTAGAGGCAATGCATTTTCATTTTTAAAAGTTAATAAAATAAACTTGACTAACTAAATGTTCTTAGTTTGTACATATTGTGCAAAGGATAAACATGATATTTTTATGCACCTTTATGTACAGATTACTTAAATTTGAAGCCTCTTGTAAATCATCCTTTGCAAGAGTAGTTTACAAGTATATAAACAAGCAAATAGAGGTTCTTCTATTGCTCAAGCCTTCAAATCTGGACCTTGGATCCCAGTTTACAGTACTGATTTTGTTCAATGGAAGTTAATGGAGCAGGCATGTCTAGGGGATGAACATTTGGCATCTTGAAAGATGCAAAGAGTGAGGTCCAGTAAAAGAGGGAGGAACAGA
The DNA here is from genome assembly GCA_034509495.1 of Acestrorhynchus altus. Taxonomy (NCBI): domain Eukaryota; kingdom Metazoa; phylum Chordata; class Actinopteri; order Characiformes; family Acestrorhynchidae; genus Acestrorhynchus; species Acestrorhynchus altus. The sequence continues at coordinate 26,171,460 of CM067507.1, forward strand.
TAGAAGCCTTTAAGAAATAAAACGAGAAGATAAATATCATATAGACAATAAACCTGGGCTGGCTGGTGGATAACACTGGGATCAAACAAGGTAGAGCAAAAAGCAAGAGAAACTAATATTCCTAGAACTAACCTTCTTAGGGGGAAATATATTTTATGGAATTGCTCCCGAGAAGCCCTCTGGGGACAATTACTTTAAGAGACTAAGAGAGTGAGGCTCAAGTGTATGAGGGTCAAACAGAGTGGCCTGCTGCCTCAGCAAAACAGTACACAGCCACAGCCATGCTCATACTGTAGAGGACATCTACTGTATGTACACTGCAGAACTAATCTGCCTCTCAGTGATTAAAATCATTTTCTACTCCTTCAGCCTCTCTGACCCTCACTACACAGAATCTAACATCTTTTAAATGAATTAGGTAATGTATTGGCTAATTTGCTGTTGAGCTGTAAATGAATGGTTCAATTACAGAGTGATTGTAAGGAACTCTCACATAAGCTTGAGAAGAATTTTTTTTTGGGTAGAACTAAATTTGTGCTGGAATTATAAATGAATGGCTCATTTACCATGAGACAGTAAGCAATGCTTGCATGTGCTGCTTAAATAAATGGGGGATTTGAAAGCAATTTGAGCAGCTGGAAGGGTCACATAGTAGGGCTCCAGGAAAAGGGATGGCCTTATTGATGTACAGAAATTGCCATAGCATGCTGTTGGAGGCAGAAGAAACATACCAGTGACATAAATAATCAGGGAGACCTACACAAACCATGGAGAGGGAGAACTGACAGATTGTCTGCCATGGGTGAAGTGACCCAAAAGCCATGACTGCAAACATTCAACAACCAATGAGGCATTCCTTGAGTCATCCTGTTAGTCCCAATGCCAGTAGCAGATGTCTGCACGACACAGGACTACATGCACGCAGGCCATTGCAATTACTGCTCTTAACATCATCAACATCAAAGACTGCAATGGTGTTATGCCAGACTGTCATGGGGCCATTCAGAATACCAGCAGGTCGAGTCCCACTTAGCCTTCTTATATTCTCACTCAGTTACATTTTGTACTAGGCGTGGAATGTTGATAATGCATCCAATAGCATTCCACACATTTTCAATCAGGCATAGATCTGAGGATGCGTTTGTTAGAATAGCATACATAGATTCATTTGTTGTTTCCACCAAGACATATATATATATATATATATATATATATATATATATATATATATATATATATATATATGATTAGTCATGAAGAACATTATATGCATATTGATTTCAAGATATACTGATCAATTTATTATGACTGCAATTAACAGCCCTACAATAGCTTTTTCCTTTCATCTATTTGTACTGATCTTTATTAACTGCATTTGTGGGTTATGGGAAAAAAAACAAATGTTTGCTGTTGTTAAATGTTTCATGCAAATTTATCAAAAGCGCACTTTGATAGTTTGAAGTTAAACTACTTAAATTTAATAGATGGTTGCACATAAATAGAATGGTGTTATTTTGTGACTAAGTTGCCTGTGATTATGTTCATGTAACACATTTTATTCTTTTGCAATCATTTGTCACATTTAATTAATGCAAAGTTCTTGTTTTTAGTGTTTTCTCAATACTGATATCTCTGATTATGATTTTTTTTTCATTTTAGTACCCAGACAGATATTGAATATTGGTCACTATTATACAATGCTAATTCTAAAGAAGTTGAGACATTGTGTAAAACATAAATAAAAACAGAATACAGTGATTTGCAAATCTTTTTCAACCTATATTCAATTAAATACACTACAAAGACAATATATTTAATGATCAAATGGATAAACCTTATTGTTTTTTGCAAATATTCACTCATTTTTTATTTGATGCCTGCAACACATTTCAGAAAAAGTTGTAGCAGGTGCAAAAAAACACTGGTAAAGTTGAGGAATGCTCAAAAAATATTTCACAGGTGAACAGGTTAATTGGGAACTTAATTGGGTATAAAGGGAGCATCCCCGAAAGGCTCAGCTGTTCATAAGCAAGGATGGGGTGAAGTTCACCACTTTGTGAACAACTGTGTGAGTGTCTCTCATCATGCAATTGCAAGGACTTTAGGGATTTCATCATCTACACTCCATAATATTATCAAAAGTTTCAGAAAATCTGGAGAAATCTATGCAAGTAAGCAGCAAGGCTGAAAACGAACATTGATTGGTTACTCGTGCCCTTCGATGCCTCAGACAGCACTGCATTAAAAGCCGACATCATTCTGTAATGGTTATTACCACATGGGCTCAGGAACACTTCAGAAAACCATTGGCAGTGAACACAAATCTGTATCTGCAAGTGCAAGTTAAAACTCTACCATGCAAAACGAAAGCCATATATCAACAACATCCAGAAATTCTGCCAATTTCCTGGGCCCGAGATCATCTTAGACGGTCTGACACAAAGTGGTCTGAAGAGTCCACATTTCAAATTGTTTTTGGAAATCATGAACATCGTGTCCTCTGGGTCACAGAGGAAAAGGACTGTCTGGATTGTAAAGTTCAAAAGCCAACATCTCTGATGGTATGGGGTTGTGTTAGTGCTCATGGCATGGGTAACTTGCACATCTGTGAAGGCACCATTAATCCTGAAAGGTACAAATAGATTTTGCTGCCAAAATATGCTGCCATTCAAGCAACATCTTTTTTCAGGGACATTGTTCTTGCTTATTTCAGCAAGATAATACCAAGCCACATTCTGCACATGTTAAAACAGCGTGGCTTCATAGTAATAGAGTGCGGCCTGCCTGCACTCCAGACCTGTCTTCCACTGAAAATGTGTGGTACATTATGAAGTGCAAAATACGACAATGGAGACTCGGGCTGTTGAGCAAGTTGTCCATCAAGCAAGAATTGGTAAGAATTGCACCTATAAAGCTTCAACATATAGTGTCCTCAGTTCCCAAATGCTTATTGAGTGTTGTTAAAAGGAAAGGTGATGTAATGCAGTGGTAAACATTCCCCATCCCAACTTTTTTTGGAACATGGTGCAGGCATCAAATTCAAAATGAATGAAACTCAAGACTCCCAGCGCCGTGAGGTGAATTCATCAAGCCAACTTTTCACATTAGCTTGTTATGTGTTGATTTTTTATTGGCTTTTACCAAAAACATCAGTATAAATATACTAGTATGGAGACCAGAATCTAACCCAGTATGTTTATCAGCTACCCCAGAATTACTTTTGTTATTGCATACATGATTGGGTTCAGAAAAAAAATCACTGGTCCAGACTGCTTGCTGTCAACATTAAGTCCCTTTTTGACTGCACCCAGAGAAAATCTTTTTTTCTCTCTCCCTCCTACAGCATAAGTTTTTTCCTTTCATTATTTTGCACTTTTTCTTTTAAACTATTTATACACACTGATCATTAAGGATTATCATTTGAATTAGGCTGTTTTCTAATTTATGGAATTTCTCTATTCATACACGTTTCCCACTCCTGCCTGGACTGGGTTGGTTAACCGCATGCATTATACTGTAAATTAGGCCCACGTCACAAGATAATGTAGTGGGTCTAGCAGGTCCTGTGGGATATCTGCTGGAATGCAGACCTTTACTATCAAGCCGGTCCCTGTCGTAAAGAAGTAAGGTTTTCTAGACAGCCATAAATTTCAGCACTTGCCCTTTAAGGTCATCATCTCATCTGTCCAAGATAATGTCTGCAATGTCTATTTGCAACCTGCTAAGGGCCCAAATGGCTCATAACTCTCAGAAAGACAGCTCCCTCATTGCATAGCCTTTAATCAGGAGAATCAATGTGCATGAGAGAGGGTTTTAGGGCAAAAGTGTTCTTAATTGATTAGCCAAAGCCACAGACAGACTTTGGGGAAAAGGATCTCTTGCAGAGTGAAAAAGTTGCCCTGAGTTGCTTGTCTCAGTCAGAATTCATCAATGACAGAAGTATAATGTGATGATCATTCGATATCAGCCCTGACAGCAGCTCTGCCACCATTGCCACATTTCTTTTATTTCCTCTGAAATATGATTGGTAAACATGTTTGTTCAAAAACATTAGCCTTAATGGAAAACAATATATTTGGCTCCAGTTGGACAGCAGTTGTAAAGTGTCATGAGTTTGATATAAATGCTCTTTCAATTTTCCAGGGTGTAAGTGCTCACCAGCCTTTCCCCCTCAGTGTCCCCTCCCCTAAGTGCCATTTTGCACATTAATTGAGCAGCCCACCTCTCACTAATGCAATGGCCATCTATCATGGTTTGCATTGCCGCTGCAGTGTCCTTTCCCCTGACTTTGAGAAGGCACTCCATCTTACTTGTTTGTTCCTTGACACAGGTGTGATGCACTCATGGTGCAGAGGCAGGAAGTAGCACAGTTCCATTACAAAGGCTTTGAATAATGCAGATACAATGGCATGCACTGTGCCGCCATACGCACAAGCCTTCGATAATTACTGCTCTCGATCATCGTTCATATAGCTAATAACATCTCACTAATGATGTTCAGAGGTAGATTTTTTTCTGCCATGGTTGCACGTCAGTGCCATCCAAGATCTATCACACCCAGACTTAATTATCATTTCCTTTCAGTATCTATTGCATCGCGGACTGCTACAATACATTTTCAGCCAGCTGTCAACAGCCCCCTCCCCTCCCCCACACACCTATATTCATTACTTGTGCCTGAGGCACCTCTCATGAGGGCAGTCAGGTTTCACAAAATTGAACCAGTCAATCACAAACCGAGGGATTTGAGGTGTACAGTAGTCACGCAGTACAAACTTCTAACATTTTACATTCAAAGTCCACCAGCACAGAACCAAAAGTAATTACCACAACATAATCAATATGTGGACAAGTGCTGAAGACAATATGACGGATAAATGTCTGAAGCTGGTAGCACTGATGCTAGAAAAACATTCCAAGTGCAAGTTATCCTACATCTCACTCACTTTACTACTACAACTGTTATTGCTATTATGTTACAACTACCATTACTATTACTACTACTACTACTTCTACTACTACTACTACTACTATTACTATTACTATTACTATTACTGCAGCTGCTGCTGTTGCTGTTACTACTACTGCTACTACTACTAATGCTACTACAAATTTTACTAGGGCTGGGTAAAAGCAGTCAACTACAAACATGCCTTTTTCATGTTTTAAAGAAAGGGGGAGGAAATAAGTGTTAGCAGAGTTTGATAGTTTCTAGTAAAAGTGTGTGTGACAGTAATTATACTCATTTGACCCAATGTGTTATGCACACACAGGAATTAGACCTCCGCATTTTACCCATCCACACAGTGATACACTTTACCATAGATGGTTTTAACCATACATGGCACCTCAGCAGTTGTATTTCCACTTTATTATGGCTTGCAGTGGTAAGTAAATGACTAAAGTAAATGTAAATGGACTGCTACTTGCTATTTATGAACATTTATGAACATTTAAATGTATTCTATAATGTTAAAATGAACTGAATAAACAATAGCACACTGCACAGGCCTCCAATACAGAACCTCCAGGACACAGTTTGTCCAGTTTCAGACATAAGCCAGACACACAGACCACCTAGAATCACATAGACTTCACTGTACACTCAAACTATTGACTGTCTGAGCTACCTACTCCCCACTGACTCTCTCTCTCTCTCTCTCTCTCTCTCTCTCTCTCTCTCTCTCTCTCTTTGTGTTTGCAGGTGGGGGAGCAGCACACGGGGCAATACAATGAGCTAAATGATGAGTCTTCTCTATATATTAGATGTAATTTACTGGAATGCATGTTGTTTCATGGGAAGCTTCAGTTAGTTTCAAGTCACCTGTTCCCTACCTAACATGCTTATCTTCATCTCTGCATTTCAAACATACCCCAATTCTATGGAAAGAAACCAAAATAAATCACACAGGAGCGATTCACATTTTTCCAAACTCTGTTTAAATATAGTCCTATCAACATGGTGACTCAACTAGGCCAGCCAGGATTAATCTGGGTCCAGGAATCCACATTAGCCCACATTAGCCTATTGGCTTGCATGGTTCACACCAGACTGACTGTTCATATATAAGATTCTTCTTTTATTTTTCCCCAGATGACTGGACTGTACTTGCTAAAGGCAAAATCAAGAAATAAAGTATCTTTGACTTTAGTGAGGCCACTGATAATTGAGGCAAATATGTCAGAAGTCTGGGTTGATTCAATAGCACTGTACTAAAACACAAAGGTAGATCTTTACTTTTTACTGTTTTCTGAAGCAAATATTTACTTTGTACATCTATACATTCTCCCACGACTGTGGAAGATGTGATATATTATTTACCTAATGTAAAACACATCCCTAGCAATCAGAGTCTGATGTGTGCCACATGGCACAAAGCTACTGTTCACTGATCTAGCAGATGACACGTTTGAACTACTATTCTGAAAACCACAAAAAAATCATGAAATTACAGTGACTCCATCTGACTATGCTTAAATGCAGGAAGTGTTCTGTTTTGTTGTCTTAGAGAATTCTGGCATCCAAGCTATGTCTTATAATGTTACCAGCTAGCCTTACAACAAGTCTACTTACTAACACTACTTAACATATGTTGGTTGTCTATTAGCTGTATTATCTGCCTTGGATTTTTATTTTCATTTTCATAATGTGGTGGGGTTGTCCATTCCATTTTCCCTTTCACCCTCTCATCAGCCCACACCCATAGAGGCACAACTGGGATATTACTCAGTTTTCTGAATGGCTAATCCATCACTGTCTTTCAGGACTCTTTTGCTATAAGCAGGTGAAAGAATGAGTCAAGTACTGACCAAGACAGCAAAAGTATTTGTTACGTATTCAAAATGGATCTGTGGTAACTTCCAGAACTTATCCCTGAATCAGATCCATTGCGAAATCCACTTGCACACTGAACAATATGCATTCTATCCAGCATCACCCCAGAAACCAAACTCACCAATGTTAAATCAACACTGGTAGTGTTCAATTAACACTACCAGTGAGTAGTGAGTTTACTGGGTAGCAAAAGCATGAGACACTAATACTGTTCCATATTACGTTATATATTACATTAGAATTTGGAATAATTAGTAACTTTTAAATTAAATTAAATCAAATTTTATTTGTACAGCACTTTTTACAACTGATGCAGTCACAGGGCAGCTTTGCAGAAATCAAAAATAAGAAGGTGAACAACACATGAACAAAGGACATAAACCCCCTAGTTAATAAGTCAAAGGGTGTCAGTGGCAAGGAAAATCTCCATCAGAGCTGGAGGAAGAAACCATGAGATGAACCAGGCTCATTCTCCTCTGGTCAAATTACTTATACATCATCTGCTATAATGCTCAGGTGTACTAAAGTAATGATAGTTTGATGGTGGACATAATAACAGTAGCAGCTAATTAGGGTCTGTGTACATTTCTACATAGTTGGTGATGACAGGTGGGCAACTAATTCTGGCAGATCTGACTATAACAGCCAAACTAAAAGGAGAGAAACAGAAGGTAACATAAACCTGGGAGTATCCTTAAACATTGGCATCCAACTGCTCCACCGTCAGAAACCTGAGTGATCATGTGAAAGAGTCAGATGGCCAACGTCCTAGTTTACCATAATTCTCTTTGTCCATGAACCCCTAGATCTGCAGCCTGTAACTAAGCTGAGACACTAATTACTAATTACAATAAAGCTACAATGAATTAGTGAGTTTTTAACCTAGACTTGAAAAGTCCCAAATATTATCTGGAAGGTTCTTCTGGAACTTGGCGATTTTGTAAGAAACTATGCTGAAACCTTCTGAATTCTGGGAACTAGTCAGAAGCCAGCACCCTGTGATCTGAGTGATGGCTCAAAATCTTGAGATTAATACTCAGGAGCAAGCCTGTGTAGGGCTTCATATGCAAGTAAAAGAATTTTATAATCATTACAGAATTTGACCAGAAGCCAGTGCAGTGCTGATAAGATTGGACTGATGTGGTAAAATTTTCTAACTGAAGTCTGTTTCAGTCCCTGCTTGAACATCCTGACGAATGCATTGCAAGCTATCTAACCTTGAGGTGATAAAAGCATGCACTAGTTTTTTAGCATCATGTAAGCACAGAGAGACCATTTCTTAACTTGGAAATATTACGAAGATGAAGAAAAGCTGTCCTAGTAATATGTGTTGGTCAAATTATACATTACTGAATGAATTATGATGCCAAGATTTTTTGGTGCTGAACCAGGAGGACGTCTGTTTTGTCACTATGTAGAAGGAGGAAGTTACACAAGATCCAAGATTTTACATCTTTTATACAGTACTCCATTTTCTTTAATCTATGATTATCATCAGGTTTGGCTGATATATACAGTTGAGTATCATCTGTGGAAGCATAACAGCATAACAGTGGAAGTTAATATCATGTCTGTTTATTACTGTGCCAAGCGGTAGCATGTAAAGTGTGAACAGTAGTCATCCTAATATAGAGCCTTGTGGGATTCCATATCTCATTTCCCTGACATTGGAAGATACACCACTTACCTTTACAAAATGAAACCAATCGGTTAGGTAAGCTCTGTCCTATAGGAATAACAAACTAGTTTGTGAACTGTTCATCTATGTTTAAACACACCACAACCCACACTCACAACCCACTCTGGCTTCACCCGTCTGAGAACACCCAGCAGTTGATTCACAAAAAAATGGATCAGTTCTGTATCCAGGCAGCATCCAGTAAACAGTTGTGATGATGATTGGTCAGTAGACCTTTAACTACTGAATATGGGTGGGGTTTACAGGTGACCTCTTTTTCTTTTCTTTTTTTTTTTCTCTGAGTTCAGTTTGCTGCTGCTGAGTTCAGAAACAGACAATATAACCACACAACCCCGTGAAAGTGCTGCAACAGGGACTGTTCGATTGTCTCTGTAAAACACATGTTGTGGTAAAGTTGCAATAGAATTTAAAAATAAATTATATTTTGAAACAAAACATTGATTTATATAATTTATTTAATGAAAGAGAGAGAAAGCAAAAAAAAAATGTAAAAAGATTTTGGAGAATTCCATTTAATGAACATCTACCTCAATATAAAGAATGACTGTCAGATTCTCAGATTCACATGACGTTAAAAGGATGTGAGAAAAACAGCAAGGCACACATCAATGTCATACAGTTATAGCCTGTCACACAGACCAGGAGCACTGAAAACTCTCCAGTGAAATAGTGCTTCAGGTAGATGACATATATATATATATATATATATGTATGTATGTGTGTGTGTGTGTGTGTGTGTGTGTGTGTGTGTGTGTGTGTGTGTGTGTGTGTGTGTGTGTGAGTATATGTTAATATAATGTGAGTATTAGTTAATTTAATGAATAAAATAAAATAGTATTAAAAATAAAATAAAAAAAACATGATCTCAACCCTAACTGATTTCCCAAACATCTGCTTGGGCTTTAAACTGACTGTTATAACCCCACTGGCAGAAAGGCTCGACTCTTCAGTCTACAGTAAAAGAGAGTGCAATAAAAGAAAAGACCAGCATAACAAAGTAAGGTTAACTCTAAAGAATGTTATTTTCTTTTCTTTTTTTCTTTTGATTGAGCTGTCAGGACACTTGACGTGGTTAAAGGTTACATGAGCATAGATTTGGTTCAATCCCAAGGTACATTGAGGTGAGTCAAGGCCAAAATAACAAATGAACAAACTAACCTCCCAAAACCTTTCTTCCTTATACCCAAAATAAAATAAAATAGAACTTACCTTCCCAGATTCCCAAGAAGGTATAAACAGGAAAAAAAACAAAGAACTCAAATAACTGCATGGCAACCCCTACAATTCCAATACCATTGTAGCTCAAAACTGTGGCAACATTTAAGTTGTATATAGTAACCAGGTCACAGAAACAGTTTTATCCCATGATCAGAACTGAGAACCAACTAAAGGTACTGAAAATATGATGAAGTATAGACTGGGTCCATTTGTATTTTTTGTTTGCTTGCTACCCTATGATGATTTGGAACCTTGTTGAGGGGTCTTGCACCCAATGATTTTGTGTAGGTTCTAGGCCCACTGCAAACCTGACGAAGCAGATAAGAAGATGAATGAATGAATGAATGAATGAAGTTTGTTGTGTTTTGTTTATAGCCATTCTACATCAGAACATGGTACATGGAAGATCATTTTATTTTTTTGACAAAATTTAAAAATGTTAATTAATAGGTAATATTTACCACACAAAACATTTTAAACTCTTAGAACCTGAGATCAGCACTTTACGGGTAGTTACATGGTGTTTTGTAGGTTTCAAAAGGATTGGAATATCTAACCATGGGATTTTCATCATTAAGTGATGAATTATCAAACCAAAACTTTAAAAAATTTCTATCTTAATTATAACTGTCAGTATAACTGCCAAAGGAGCCTTCCAGTGCATAGTTAGTGCTCTCTGCTCATGTGGAAATGCTCAACCTGCAGGCAGACTCCAACTGAACATTGAGAAGGGGTGGGGCTAATGATGTCTCAGATAATGATGACCCAGATATTGGGTTACAGAGGAAAATAAGAAGGGAGGGGCTGTTTGCACACACAGTGTTCAAAATAAAATAAAATAAAAAGCTGCTGAGAAGAAATTAAACTGATACATGCATAACAAAAATAATAAAGGTTGAATAAAATTGAATAATAATAATATTCAGGTTGTTTTTTATTTTATTGGGACTACGATCAAGAATTTTGAAGAACTTATTTTATAAATACAAAAACACTCTGATACATTGCAAACAGGGTTTCTGTGTTTTTATTTCTTATGAGCAAAAAGTAAATAAATAAATAAAGGTAGCTGCATGTAAATATTTGATAAAAACAAGGTCAAATTCATATACATATTCAAAATCTATTAATATGTACATCTCAAACGAAGACATTTGAGTGGCCTAGAATCTCTTGAAACTAAGAATATCTGGCAAGTGTGGTTGTCTGTGGATGCAATACTTTTTTATGTATGGTGAATAAAAGTACAACAAATGACAAAAAAAGGGATTTTAAAGGTTAATCTGAGCTGTTGCTATATGCACTACAAGAAAAAGTTGTTTTTGTCTGATTAGGTTTTTGAGGCATTATGGGAAACTTGTGCAACAAATATCATGTTTTTCTATTTTCTCCTTTGTATTTTGTATGAAAATACACATTTCCAAAAATTAAAATATGTCAGATGTTCAGTCAGTATATTTAGCATTTGTATTCTTGTATTCTTTCTGCACTTGGGTCTGCAGCACTGAGAGGCATATCCTTGTAAATAATACAAAAATAATGTATAATGTGCATAAAGCATAAACCCCAACAAAAAGCAGTGCTTGTTTATTCCATTTCAGTGTTGACTAGAGGTTATACACAAGGGATGTCTAAGTTTCTCAGAACGTCTCTTTTTCTCTCGCTTTTACTGAATGAAACTTCACTGTAGCTGTAGGCTTGCAGTGATGGTTTTCAAATCACTCTGATGCATTTCTGGACATAAAACATGTGTGTGTGTGTGTGTGTGTGTGTGTGTGTGTGTGTGTGTGTGTGTGTGTGTGTGTCTCTCCCAGAGGCAGAGCTGTTGTGGCAGGGATCACGCTAATGGAATCCACAGCACCTCTGCACTTCTGTGGGAGAATAACTTGTGCATTGAGACAATGACTTACACCAGCTCTATGAAGCTTGCATTTGCCCAGGGTACAGAAAGCGCTGTCCAATATCAAGAAATACACCACACAAAGTGTGCTAGCTCAAATGCTCGTTTATCTCACACATTGCTTCAAGGAAGGTAAAATACAGTTTTAGACTGAAAAAAAGAGAGTCGAACCAAATGCTTAAAACATCAAAGTCAAGCCTGAAATGCAGTGTATTGGATATGGCATAAAAGCATAGTAGATGTCGACTGTGTTCCTTTTCAGGTAGTTAAAAAATGAATGCAGCTTCCATTCCACAAGGTAATTAACTGGTACAATGTGCACAGAAGGACAATCCACAAAATCCACTACAGATTAACTGAAAACACTGAGGATCCTGCCAATCTACTTGCCAAGAGAAGCCTCGAGAATTTTTGCTGCACTGTTTCTCATCCCATCTAAAATATATTCACCCAGAACTAAAAATGAGGCTAAAAACTGAGTGCCTTAATCCCACACTAGTCTTAGTTCCACATGCGTGCCCATTACCACAACTTCATTAGTGCCTATGCTCCAAAACTCACAGTCTATATCTATAGTATATGAACACTGTCAGTTTGGGAGCATAGTGTGTGCCACGGGCACTAATGAAGTTAACAGTTGAGGTGTATAGATACCAGCAATATACACAAAACCCATATACACTGACATGGGATGGCATAGCAGTCTGGACATTAATCATGAAGTGTTACCTCAGGGGACAGTTTGAGAATACCCACACCTGTAAAAGTTGGGAGGTGTTATCTTGTGTGTGAGGTTGAACACTTGGCAGAGTGTTCATTGCAAGGCGATGTGAAATATTGGAGTTCATGCTAGGCCTGATAATAAGAACCAGATGGATGAGACTTTTCAAGTTGTGTGCTTTTAATATTTAATATCTTGATCCACATTGTCAAGTGTATACCTTGAATATGTCATAGAATGTTTTACCACCCAAAACACAAAACAAAAACATTCATCTTGAATTTCTGGTGATTTCAGATTCTGATTCTGAGGTTTTGCCATAGATTTGCTTTCAGAATTCATACCGTGCATCTACCTAGTTGGTTTCCTGTGCCACTGGCTGCCATTAAACAACCCCCTAAAGCACAATAGCTCAACATCCATGTTTAACAGTTAGCAAGGTATTCTTTATAATCAAATGCTTCTCTCTTTATCAAAATGGTAGTAGAATGGTGGTAGATTTAGATGTTTTTTTGTTTTTGTTTTTTCGTTTTTTTGCACACTTCATACAGATAATTATAAATAGTTGACAATTCCTAGTGAGAATTCTTGACCTGTCTACCCAGTCATGATGAGTCAGTTAAGGCCTTATGACATTTTTATGTTCCAACAACCACAAAATCTTGTTCTATTTCCGTTTGAACTGGTTTCAAGTTGTCTGTCTGTCTATGCTAGGGGCGTCTTACAAAAGTGGGAAAAAGGGTTTTTGTTTAAATTAAATTTAAAAAGATGAACTGTCATATATGTATATAGTGGACCATGCCTGGGGAAATGGGGCATTGCCACAGCAACCCAGCACACAGCTCAGCTATAGGACACAAATGAGAGCAGGAGCAAGTCAAAGTGGTCCTTGTGCACACAATACCAACACCCAAAACAACCTAAATAAACATTAGTTGTCCCAAATGGACTGTTACCAAAGGAACTCAACAAGGTGCAAGTCTATGTGTAGCTTCTTACGGATATTCTCACTGGCAAAGCTTCTTTGTCCCTCCTCTCCTCTGTGAGGGTGGAAGGTGAGCCTTTTATTGCTTGTAGTTCTAATAAATCTCAGGTGTGTCACAGTGGGACTGATTGCATGGAGGCAAGGATGGTCGGGTCCCCACCGCCTCACTGCCACTATATTAATTACATGTAAAGTGAAAATGCAGTTGGAATGGCTGCACAAGTAAGGGGTGACCCCAGCCTTCAGAAGATAGTCATGAAAAGTTGATTTAAGAACTTCTCAAGAACTTCACAAGGAGTGGCCTGGGACTGGTGTCAGAGCATCAGGAGTCACCACACAGAGACATCTTCAGGAAAGGGGCTACAACAGCAGCATTCCTAATATCAAGATTCACCTGAACCAAAGACAATGTCAGAAACATCTTAACTGGGCTGTGGAGAAAAAAGAACTGAACTGTTGCATTTTGGTCCAGTGGCCTACCAAGAGATTTTAGAGCTGTTTTTTTAAGTAAATTATGAACAAAAAAAACATGTTCATGATATTCTAATTCCCTGAGATGCAGTATTGTGCAACATAACAAAAAACATTGAAAATGCCATCCATAAAAGTCTGCATTAAGTTGTAATTAAAACATCTACATTTACCGGGTAAACTGAACAGTGAAGCCAGGGATTAAATTTGTTTGCCAACTTAATTGTTCACTAATTGGAACTTGGTTCTAAATCAGCATGTGCAAACAAATTCACTGACAGTTAACTGCATTTTCTGTGCCAAGCGAGTCAGTATACAATGTAGTGACAAATGGACAGTGGTGGAAATATAGACCTTGTAATTGATCACCATGTGCTTTGTTTTGTGATACATTCTATATATATATATATATATATAATGTATATAAAGAATATTTATGAATGTATATTGTGTGTATAGAGAGAGATGTACTGGAAAGAGCAGAAAATAACAGCTTTCTTTAACATTGCAACAGAACATGTTAAAAGTCCAAATTTAGTCTTACTGCCAGGTATAACAGTTGATCCAAGCACAAAAACTCTTGTAGCATCCATGTATTCTGTGTCTGAAACTGGATAATCTGCCTTGAGCAGGTGTCGCAGTGATGCTAATGTTACACTCTAATGGCTGTGTAATAAGTTGTTGAGTAATAATGTCAAGATTGTTGACATTACAGTAGCAGGCTCCATTAGCACAAGGGTCTGTACACAACACAGCAGCTATTGGGTACTCCCATAGCCCTCTGACATTTGCATTGTTTGTTTATATTGCTACAAAACATCAACAAATACAATTAAACAGGTTAATGATTAATGGCAGGTGCGTGAAGCCGAAGCTCTTGAGGTGATATAAAGGGAATTGGATGATAAGAGGCAGGGAGGCAGGGAGGCAGGGTGCATGTGACAACACAATGTTGTATGTATGAAGTTGTATGACATCATGATGTGATGAGTGGTGAGGGTTCATATAGGCTGAGATGGGAGATTGGGGTGAGGATTTATGTCATAACTCCAGTAGTTGTACTTTGCAGATATGGAAGCATCTTCATAAACAATTCTTTTATAAATCCTGGCTTGAGCAGCAGACCTAGTGCTGGACCAGATGGACACAACACAAAAGCGCTGGTAAACCCAGGACTGAGTTCAGACCTGTGTAAAACTTGTGTGTTTAGACCAGCCCTACACCATTGTATCACTACACCATTGTATCAGATTAAATGTGCCTGTATTTACTATTCACTCCTACTCTTGAGGTGGTTTGAGAAAACCAGAAAAGGTCTCATGGGTTCTCTTTCTGAATTTAGGGTTTTGTCTCCATCTCTTACTCTCTGTTGGCATAGTTAGCTTTTGGCAATGCATCACTTGACCACAACAGAAAAGTTCATTCAAGGACTTGGACTAAGGATGATGTCAGTGCATTAAGAGCCACCACACACAGATGTCTCCAGGAAAGGGGCTACAACTGCATTCCTAAACTCTCCTAATATTAAACCACTCCTAAACCAGACATGTCAGAAGTATCTTGCATGGGCTAAGGAGAAAAAGAACTGGACTGAACTCAGTCTTCTTTTCAGATGAAATTAAATTTTGCGTTTCATTAAGAATCAGGTATCGTGTCTGGCGGTATTCCGGCCATGTGCCGAATGATTCCCAGTAGGCTCTGGATGCACTGTAACCCTGAACAAGATGACTGACAAAGTGAAGAGAAGTGAACAGTGAAGAGGCATAGAATCCGAGGTGATATTACTATGTCTGAGTGTATATATATAGTGAGCTAGTGATGATAAGTTCTAGATCACAAATGCCAGTAACTCTTCTAAAACATATATTATTGTACTCCATCATTTCTGACTACTTCTGCTATTCCAGCCAAGCTTCCAGCTCTAATTGATGCTTGGCACTGGTAAAGGTGACCTTTGTGTAATGATGTCTTGAAATGTAACTATGATGCAAATTACAAATAAAATTACCATGAAAATATGTATCAACCTGTATCATTTTTCTATATTTTAGTGCATCATAATCCTCCGTGACTAACAAAGTTATGTAGTTCTGTTCTCTCATAAACATTGTTCATACTGTCAAATTATATGTAAATTGCCACCCTGCTTTGTTCACTAGAAATATTTTCTCAAAAATGCCGGCTCTGGTAACCATATGGCTATATAAAGTTTCAGAATTTGGAGGGAAAATGTTTTCCATATGAGGCTGTGTTAGATTGGTCTCTTGATGTTTATTATTCCACAAGGTTACAAGTGATTAATAATCACACTTCTGACATATAGCCCACATTCTATCATGCAATTATGTTGTGCCATTACATTTTATACAAACATTGAGTCAATATGGTTGAAGATGTGGAAGGAAAATTGTGCTTTGTTGATATTAAATGTGCTGGAAGCATGCCTGGACCATTTCCACTGTGGCCTAGTTGCAGAGCCTCTTTCCAGGACCCAGCTGGCAGAAGGGCATGCTCAACACTTCAGAGAAATGCTTTCATTTGGAGACGGTTTGTAGCTGGCAGTTGGGCCGTCAGTAGGGGATGAGTGACCTTGCTGAAAGGAGGGAGGGATTGAATGGTGCAGAGATTCGTTGCCAGGCTTCTGCTGTGGCCTGTCAGACTGTTATCAATGCAATTGAGCATTGGACTGCAGGGGAGATGGGTCCTGAATAAGCCACAGGAGACAGTAGAGGGACAGTGAAGAGGAGGGCCTGCAGGTGACGGGACCAGGCTGTGCACTGTTTGTAGGCTTTCTGGCTGTCATCCACAATAATGAAGTTAAATGAGCAGAGCAAACCCACAGAGAGAGAGAGAGAGAGAGAGAGAGAGAGAGAGAGAGAGAGAGAGAGAGAGAGAGATTTTTAAACGATCATTGCTCCTGAATGAAAAAGGAAGCAGTGGACAACCCAGAGATGGGGAGAAGGTGGGGAACAGGCAGCTCAGTCAATCAATAGGTTCTTTTCTTCTCTCTTGCTGTCTCTCCTCTGGTGTCCTTCCTGCATACTCGTCTTAGTCACCATATTGAAAGGAAAAGTCACCTTTATACACTTAATGGGATTTTTCGAACAATGGATATTTGGAACACAGGAAAATGGCCTCTTTTGTTGCAGAGTTAAGTGACTTCAACTCGAAAGTCAAGGAAGCTATTAGTGAAAGGTTGTAAAAACCATTAAAATCACTACAACTTACAGTTTTCATTGTATAAAATAGTCATATAGTATAACTTTCTGCAAACTGTTGCAAACCCACTATATTTCAATCTGTTTTTGCCTTACATTATAAATAAAACTAAGAACTATGTGACTGCTGAACCTGCCCATAGAACCTTAAATTAGTTTTTTATTAATTAGCTGGTGTATGACTGGGAAACTGGGAGGCTGCATATCAATTTTGTTAAGTTCACAGGTAAAGCGAGCATGAATGACTGTATTTGAGCCCAAATGCCATGCATCAGTTCTTAGAAAACATATAGCAGCTGTGGTCTGGTAGTTACGGAACCAGCCTTGGGACTGGAAGGTTGCTGGTTTGAATCCCTGAACTGGTAGCACATGACGGAAGTGCCCTTGAGCAAGGAACTGAACTCCCTAGGTGCTGAGAATGGGGCTGCCCACTGCTCTGGGCATGTGTGCTCCCTGCCCCCTGGTGTGTGAATTCACTAGTGTTTATCTAATTCCTGTTTGTGCATAACACAGTGGGTCAAATTAGTATTTTTACTATATTATTACTATTTCTGTTTGAAAAATACATCTTTTCATATATTCGTATTTATATTAACAAAAAAAAAGGGTTGATTTTAGTATTTCAGAATATCTCACAGGTACAGTGGTGTTCCAGTAAGACAAAATAAAAAACACTGGACACAGATCACCACGAGGTACATAGCCTCCACCTGCACAGAAAACAAACCTGTTTTATATGTATAGCATATTCTGATGCAATAGCTGAAATAACTTTTTCTAACTTCTATATTAGTGCAGCAGGTCAAATAAATCAGCCAACTGACCCTTTGCTTGCCCTGCTGCCTATATATATATATTCATTAATTTTGTATATCATTATTAGTAAGTCTGATCATTCCTCTATGTGAACTTTTCCATGTGATTTTTAATTAGAAACAGAAATTTCAGCTCTTGATTATAATCTTCAGATCAATTCAGTGATATAATATATTTAATAGTTTATTTTCTTTTTCTATCATCCAACTTCCCAAACCTGCCTGTTGGCAAAAAATATATTTTTTCATTATCTTAATATGTGAGTGCAGTTGATCTTTGCACAGAACATTACTTAGAACTACACTGTCAAAAAGTAGTTGCACCCAGAAATAATCAAATGATTGCAAAGCAAAACTGCAATGGTGTTATGCCAGACTGTCATGGAGTTACTCAGAATGGCAGCAGGTCATCTTCAGTGATGAGTCCCATTTTTGTATTGGTGGTGACAACCAATAAATCTATGTGTGGAGGCACTGTGGTCAGCAAAATCATCAATGGTTTGTTGTCACATGTCACACATCCAAAAGGCCCTACCTTTTCATGTACACACACTCTGGGACACTATTCCAACAGAACAACTCTCATCTGCATACTGCACACTTGTAGACAGATACTGTGTTGGATGCTATTGAACATGATATCAACAGTCCTCCTCCACTGCAAAATGTGTAAGATCTGAGACAGGTTACTCAAGCTGCAAGGAATGGATTATCACAGGACACTTAGAACTACATTACTTAGGACTATATCAGGAACCTCTAGTCACAGATGTAAACACAAAAAAATGAATTATTTGCTAAACAAATCAAAATACAAAGTAAATGAAACAAGAATGTCAACTAAAAAAAGAAAACAGAGAGAAAAATCAAACAGACTTGGGAGACAAACCACACAGACAAGAAATACAAAAGCCAAAATAACAAACAAAAGCAGGTAAAGGCCCAGGACTAGCTAATGTCTGGAGTACAGTCTGAGAAGCCAGCCTGGACACAGTTCAGGAGGTCATCACTGGGACAGCAGGTGCCACGGACATGGGTGCAGGGAGGATTGGGCACCATGGATGCAGGCTAACTGTAAGGCTGTAAGGCTAACTGTACCAACGATAAATCCCCCTACCAAATCATCCCCACATTCCATTGGCAAACCATCTGGTGAGGGGGAGATCTGAGTGTGCTTTCTCCACCAATGTTTCCTGTTTCCTCAGTGATAAAGCCTACAGAAAGACCCGTGCCGGAGGAGTCTCAGCGGATAGAACAATGTGGCCAGATCGTACCCACTACATTCATGTTTAGGTATGTCATTCAGTCACATGTGCAGGGGAGAAGGAAGGGAGGCAGTAAATGCAGCAAATCATTTATTTACAAAAAAAAATTCAAAACACAATGTAAATGAAACAAGAACTAAAACAAGAAAATGAATGAAAATGCACAACAACAAAACACACTGAAACAAAGGGCAACTTAGACACAGACTAGACACATCTGGGGAAGATAACGAAGGCAGGCCTGCATGGGAGGCACAGGTGAGATCACTGATAACAGGCTGGAGATATGGGCGGAGACAGGACTGTAAATAGGACAGAGCAGTGTGCTTATAAGCACTTCGCAAAACAAAACAAGACACAACAGAGACAGGCAAGGAAAGACAAGAAACTGGACAAGAGCATGACACCTCTACAACTCCATTCTGAGCTGTCTGTTTTAATCATTTATTGTTTCTGATAATATATATTTTCCTTTCTAAATAGAATTTTTTTACAATCAGGGAATAATCACTTGCACAAAAAGAAAGAAAATTGTTTAAACAACCATATCTTAGGACAACAGTATGCAGACTTTTGAGCTACTTTCACAATTTGCCATGATCACTCAAAGTTTGGTTTGTAGAAAACCTTCTCAGGAAAGTACTTCATTCCAAGAGCTCAATAATGGCTAACAACGTGAAATATGTGAGACTCTGACAACAAGTCTGAGAGTCAAGTAGAGTAGAGTACAGGGTACAATAGTGATTTGTATTGTAACTACTCATAAAGCATCCAGGCATGTGTCTTGTATTATGTTTTATGCCTTTTTATACCTTGTATAACATTTGAATACTTGCATAAACCATTATGGATACAAGATTCATAAAAACTGTTACCAGAAACTTTTGATTTAAATGACTCTGCAAATAAAACATACTTGCCTCTTATGGTCCCTCATTTATTTTAATACATATTTTATTACATTTTTGAAGTGTCATAAAATGATTGCGTCCAGGAACACTTTACCTGAATTGAGAGAAGTATTTGGTTCCTTTTAGTGACCCAAATGGTCTGTTGATTTTAAACAATAGAGTAGAACATACAGCTTGTGCAGAGGGAGCTACTTCATCCTGAGGCACCAAAGACAATTAGAAAGTTAGGCCTTAAATGTAAATGATAAAATGTTAATGGATCTCAAGTGGTTCAATTGACTAACAGGGTTGGGAAGGTTACTGTAATAATATACATTCAATGTCAAAAAAACTTTTGCACAAACAGGTGCACCAAAAAAGAAGTGTTATTGTTATTGAAGGTAAATGTTCCCAAGAATAAAAGATTTTTGAGCTACACATAAAAAAGCAGTGCCTCTCAGTATGGCGTTGGCTATAAAGCAACATGCCAGATGTTTTGGCATGGAGTTGTCAAGGTTCCTCATACTGTAATTATCCATCCAATGCAGCTTGAATCTCACTCAGGTCTTGCACATTTTGCTGTAGGGGTGGAGGTTGAAAGCATGTCTAATATCATTCCACATATTTTCAATTGGGGTTAGATCTGGAAATGCAACTGGCCATGGCATAGTATCTGTGTCTTTGTCTCTTTGTCTTATTGTCCTTTTGGAATAGTACACCAGAGTGTGTGTTCAAAAAAGGTAACGCCACTGGTTGCTGGATGTCATTAATGGAATGTTGGGCTGTAAAAGTGCCTTTAATGAAGACCAAAGGTGATCTTGCATTCTACAAAATTGTATCCTATGCTGTGACACATGACATGTGACAAACAAACTCTTGATCTTGCCACTGACCACACACACGGTTTCATCTCCAACAATACAAAAGCGGGACTCATCAATGAACTACTGATATTCCCAGTGATTACATGGCAGTCTGGCACAATACCATTGCATTCGGTGTGATTATTTATTTATTTATTTATTTATTTATTTATTTATTTATTTAGACAATTAAGTATATTTCAATAGTGATTAACTGGTTACTTAAAAACACATAAAACCATAACAAATGATAGTAATTTAATCTGAATACTTTGCACTGCTTTTGGATTACTTTACTTTATTATGTAGTAAAAACTATTTTAAATTAAATAAAAAAAAATAAGGAAAAATAGAAAACTACTGTTCAATGAAACAAAACAATATTGCTGATATACAATGGTGTACTGTAATCTTTGGTAAAATTACTTAAATATGTAAATAAGCACATATATTGAGATGACTGCAATCATCATTGACAAAGTATTGGAAAAAATCTCTGCAAGCTCCTTCTTCACAAAATGAGCATTTAAATCTTCAAATGTATTTGAATTAAATTGTGGATGACAGTGGTGTATAGTTTTAAGGGTAAAAATAAGAATTGCACTTTGACACTTGCTTTTTACAGTCAATCAGAAATGTGAGAACTTAATGTTATTTATTAAGTTAACTTAATGTTACTTAATCGTTCTGAGACAAACTCTTTTCCTTTGAACCCTCTGTAGCAAGTCTAGTTTGTGAGTTATGGTGAACTGTGGGGGTGGTTCAGTTGATAACAAGACTGCAGTACATGGCACTGAAAATGGTGGCTGAGTGAAGCACTCAGGATTTGTTGTTTCTCGGGTACTCACTGGCATCAGTCATATGCATCGGTGATTTCAACCAAGGAAGTCTCAGACTGGAAGTGAATCAGAGTGCACTCGTGAGTTCTAGGCTCTCTGTTTCGGTACATTTTTGAACAAGCCCTTGTTGAGTTGAATTCTCTCTTTACCCTTGAGAGACATCACATGATTTTGTTATATATGTAATTAAAGGTATTAATGTGTGCACAAAGATAGAAAATGTCACAATATACACATTGTAAAAAGTATATAATCAGTGAATCTATGCAAAAATACACATCACTGTCATGCAAAAGACTCATATCTCAAAAATGTCAATTATACATAAGAAAAAAAGATTCTACCCCTAATCAGCAGAAGGGTTACCTGGATCTTCCAACTTTCCAAATGAGTTTTATCCACACTGGTCTACAAATGTGTATGTGCACAGTTACTGTCCAATTATCTGGTGGGTTTGTATATAACCCCCCACTGTTCCCCATGGTTAGTGAAAGTGACAGGTGTAAGACTGAAACAGGAGGGTATCTGTACCTGTTCATTGTTGAGAGGATATGATTGGCAGTATGGCGATGTTCTTTCCATCAACAGTTTCACAGAAAAAAATATCTCTCTCTGTATTTCTCACTCACACAAGGAGAGAGGCACACACACACACACACACACACACACACACACACACACACACACACACACACACACACACACTTCAGGACACTGACCCTACCTACGTTATTTAGCTGTTGACAACTAAAGTTTGGATAACACAAATACATGTCTCTGCTGGAACCTAGGTGACCAGAAGTGGTATCCATTGGAGAGTTCTGAAAACTACTGCAAAACAAATGAAACACAAAGGCTCACTTCAGGCACACTTTTGCTGAAAAAAAAACACCCCCAGGCCTTTCAAAATAATGTCCTGTATACCTATATCCTGTATAGAGTTGAAGGTGGAACTATTTGGGAAGACAGGCACTTGGTGTTCACACAGGATTCCACAATAAGAACATTAAGACCAACATGCAGTCAAACATGGGGGTGGTAATGTGATGGTATGGAAATGCATTGTTGTGATCTCGCTCATGCAATGGGAATGTCCTGTTTTTAGTCCATGGATCTGAAGTTATACTTTTTTTAGGGGGAAATGAAATCATTTAAAAAAGATAATGAGAAACTTCATTCATGTTCATAATTTGTTCAAAAATGTAAACTGTTACAAGCAAAGTGACATGTCAAGCCTTTTTTGTTTTAATAGTTTATGAAAGTTAGAAATACAGAATCTCAGACAATTAGAATATCTCATTTTGAGTTTGAGTTCCCAGAAAGTAATCAACATTAAAAAGTTTAATTGTAATTAATATAAAATAAATGACACTTTAAGATCTTTTTAAATAAAATTAAGAAAATTTAACAATTTAAATGTATATTGGCAAAAATCTATATTAAACGGAAAAAAAAAATCTTTGGTATGGAACAAATATTGTCATATGTGGATAACAGCAATGACTGCTTTGTTAAACTCCCCACTATTATAATACCCAGCATGTTTATTTCCTAAAGTTCATCATCCATCTCATTTTGATTAGGACTCTTGCTTGACTGACCCCGCTAATTTCATTGCTATTAATATTTTATTTAATTATGTCTATTATTAACCACGATTGCAAACTGTTTATGATAGCTCGTGTCTAAATTGGTTAATTAACTGAATGGATGGCGTAGCCATTATAAAGAGAGAGGCTAAATTAGCATACAGTAATTGAATGTCACTCCTTCTCAGTGTTGTGTACAGATGGGCCAATAAATACTGAAGGACAGTGGCTGACATTCCAGACATGACAAGAGACAGAGCCTCTGTGAACAAACAATGCAGCAGACCATGTGGAGGTAGGAATGAGTATGCATTTGTGAGCAAAAAAGAACATCAGGGGCTGCTTGATGAACCAAAGTTATTCCTGGTGCTACTTCAGCACTGAGGTTTATTGTATGATCACTGTACAAAGAGCTGCATGGTTCTTTTTCTTTTGTTGGCCAGGGTGGACATTCTTCTCATCACTTGCTTTGATGGTGGAGCCCTTTGGCAGAAAGATTCACAGCATCCCATTTCTGCCCCTGCTTGAGGAGAAGGCTTATAGAGAAGGAGCAGGAGAAAGGCAGAGAAAAGCTGCTGGAGGTTCACCCTTACTTTTAATGAGGCTCAGGCAAAAGAAAAAATACTCTTCTCAAAATCACATTTCCGACATTCACCAGCTGAAGAGGAGGCCTGCCCTCAATGATAACTACAGACAAAGAAACGAACCTCCTCACTGCGGAAGAGGAGCTTGGAGCTCAGGTGAGATGAAGAGTTCTGAAATAGCACAGGCTTGATCATGCACTCAAGAACAAATGAAGTTCTTTCTCTGTCATTCTGTCCATTTTCTCTCTTTCTCTCTCTCTCTCTCTCTCTCTCACATACACACACACAATCTCTCTCTCTCTCTCTCTCTCTCCTTCTCTCTCTCTCTTTTTCTCTCTCTCTTTCTCTCTCTCTCTCCTTCTCTCTTTACTCCTTTCTTTGTTCCAAATATTCTTTTATTTACTTCCAGCAGAGTTTGGCTTTATTTTATCATTCAGCTTCAGGTTTAGTCACTCTCATTGCTGTAGCTGAATTGTTCATCCTTATTCTGTGTGTAATACAAAAAAAAAATAATATAAAATCCCAATCCCAACTTCCAGAACATGAACTAAATATCACTTTATTGTCTGCTCCAGCTACTGACACAGAGCACCAAAAATGGTGTACGTTATTTATAGATGCGAACAAACTAGAATTATGGTCTGATAGTGACTGATTGAAAATTGCAAATGCTGGGATGTTCTACTTAACATACCCCAAGGACTACCCTAACCATTTCAAAGCACCAGCAAAAGAGGCCATGAGTCTATATGCAAACCATGTGAAACACTGTAAATACTGAGTTAAACACACTTGGCTTTGTGCATCACTCTCTAATTATCTTCTGACAGACAAATGTTTTATTTTTTCCAAGGCTAACTATCTTCTTACATAAGACGCTTTGCAATCTACTGCATGACAGATTGTCAATTTCAGCCAATTATGTATTACAGAGTACAGAGAAGCACTTTCATTAGAGAACTGAGAAGCATGGCTGTAGATTAAAGCATGTTTGGATCCCTCAATATCCTCATCATTACTGTAACAGCCTGTCCTGCTTCTGGTCAGCTGGCTCTTGAAAACATTATTTCAAAAGTAATCTTGGTTCCCAATGGATGCAAGGAGAAACATGATTCAGCATAACATTATTCTTTAAAGAGCATCACAAACACCCTGCAAACATGTAATAATTTCAACATTTCAGTGATGCTTGAGCAGTTCTTTTCAGAAAGATATTATACTCCATTTCATTTTGAAAAACTAGTAAGCTTAAATGTCTAAATCTGCTTAAACTTGCAGTTTGCCAGCTGTAATTAAACATGTAAACATGGGACTAAAGCATGAGGGCCAACCTCATTAGCTGTGGGTCAAACTCATTTAAGATACACACAGGCAACAAGTGGGAGCTCAGGCACAGGTGCAGGATTTACACCATAGGGGGTTTCACTTTTACAAGCATAGGGTTATTCGTACAGCATAGAACAGCATATCATATACAGCCCAAAACTACAAAAAGCTTCACACAGCTCTACCTCAACCCAGCACTGTACATTCATTAAATCAAGTTCTTCCTGGGTTGAATCATTGGGTGCAAGGCAGGAATACCCCATGGACAGGATGCCAATAAAATAGCCATATAAACCTACCATCCCATTTCTGGGAACAAACCAGAATACTGTTAGGACTTCAGAGCAACATGACATCACATAACTTAGTACATATACATATTCATGCTAAAAAATACATAACATTTGCACACATTGAACATTTTTCACATATTTTGTAGATATACTACAATTTACTCCTCACAATTCAGTGGTGACACAGTTATGGAGCTTCTAAAAAGATCATTGGTCCTTTGGCCAAGTTTGCCAGGGTTATGTTAAGTGTATGTTATGGTTAAATTTAGGGTTAGGGTATGTTTACGTCAGTGTGGTATAGGATTAAGATAACTTTAGACTAAGCTTAGGTTAGTGTTAGGGTAAGGGTTAGTTTAACCTTGAGGGTAATATTCCCTGTTGAAATCATTTAATGAAATCGTTTCTGCCTGTCTGGGTTGCATCTTTAAAATGGGCTCTGTATTTAGTACACATTGTATGAATTCTAAAATGGTATTTCAGTCATATATGTATAAATTATTCTTGAGATCAGACTGAACCAGAGTGAGAATTCAGAACACACTAAACAACTCAGACAAAGATTGAACCAACAACCCCAGGGCACTACAGCTATGCAGGGCACATACTGCTTGCTACACTGTGCCACCCTTGAACTTGTCAAAGAAAATGTATTCTGAACTTTCTGAGCAACTATACTGCCTCCATATTTAGGATGTGCTGTGCTGTGTGTGTGTGTGTGTGTGTGTGTGTGTGTGTGTGTGTGTGTGTGTGTGTGTGTGTGTGTGTGTGTGTGTGTGTGTGTGTTTGTGTGTGTGTGTGTGTGTGTGTGTGTGTGTGTTTATTTGGTTGGTTGTTTGGTCATTAACATAGTTAGGCTTGTTTTAATATATATAAATTTTTTATTCATTCATTTATGTGTTTTGGACAACTTACTATGCCACTAATGACTTGTGCATGTTAATTAATAACAAAGATAAAAAAAAAACTTTAAAACACACTTTAAATACCTGCATAAATTAATGTCTGCATAAAATAAATCTTACACATTTTCAAATCAATAATATTTAAAAGCTGAGTGCTTGAATACAGATATCTAAATTCTGTTTTTGGATATAGTCACTCATTGTCAGAGCTGTTTCAGATTCTCAAAACAAACTGTAATGTAAGACAAATATAACACAAAATACAGATTTTAAATCATTTCATTTGTTGGAACAAAGTTATGCTTTTTGTTTTGTGTTAAGTCATTTCTGAACCACAGTTAGTTATCTCTGAAGACAAGAAGTTGTTGGCCTACCAAAATTCCTCCAAGAGCTCAGTGTGGACTCCTCCAGGCAGTCACAAATTAACTGATACAATCATCTAAAAAATATAGAAGGACTCACTAAGGTCAGTGTTATACCATTAAAGCTACTGAACAAAATGCCATCCATATGGATGTGCATACACATACTACACCAACAATCAAACATAGGGGTGATAGTGCGATGGTGTGGGGATGCTTTGTTGCATCAGAGCAGGGCAACTTGCCATAATTGAAAGAACAATATTTAATCACTAGTCTGTGATCTCAAGGTCAAGTGAAAATAGGTGATTCATGGCAGGTTCACCTATGAACAGCATATTTAAACAGAAAAATCATGCTCAAAATCATGTTCATGCTTTAGACTGATCCACAATTTTTCCATTGTAATATAAAATCTGATCTCCAGTTAAAGAAAATGTTTGGATACAGCTGTTGCAAAGGTGGCATAATCAGTTATTAGTTATATTGTATGTTTTTGAAACCATTTAGTAATTAAAATATGTAAATCACAAGAGAAGCCATTTTTAATATGGTTTAATATATCTTAAAATATCTTTATCTTTATAATCTTCAATTTAGTTTTGTACTTGTCTTTTGTAGCGGCATATCTGTATGATAAATAAAAACAAAATAAGCAAAGCTCTTTATCCTAAATTTAAACTATTCCTCAGCTATAATTGGTGCAATTATTTAATTTTGGACATTTGCTTCATTTTGAATAGAGATTATCTGTTAAGTAGGGTAGCCATTTACCAGGTACAAAAGTCATAGTAATAATTGACTTGTTGAACTGACTGTTGTAAGCTGAATGAAGACAATGCTACCTCAGCACTGGGTAACTAAATGAAAGGATATAATGGTCATCAAAAACACAATTCCCTATGACTATATATGTTCTTTTTTGTGTAACAGTGGAAAACATTAATGTACATAATTACAAAGTCAGTTGACACAGTGGAAGATTCAACTGAATCATTTGTCAGTTGCCAATGTTTGCAGCATAATTCAATAAGTCATAGCTGTGCATATGTCAGTTCTGTTCACCAGTTCTGTACTGGTTGGCATACAGTGGGTACAGAAAGTATTCAGACCCCTTTACATTTTTCACTCTGTTTCATTTCAGCCATTTCATGAAACAATGTTTCATATTTAACCCACATGCTGCCCATTGCTTCTGATCCTCCTTGAGATGGTTCTACTCCTTCATTGGAGTCCAGCTGTGTTTAATTAAACTGATTGGACTTAATTAGGAAAGGAACACACCTGTCTGTATATGACCTTACAGCTCACAGTGCATGTCAGAGCAAATGAGAATCATGAGGTCGAAGGAACTGTCCAAGGAGCTCAGAGACAGAATTGTGGCAAGGCACAGATCTGGCCAAGGTTACAAAAGAATTTCTGCAGCACTCAAGGTTCCTAAGAGCACAGTGGCCTGCATAATCCTTAAATGGAAGAAGTTTGGGACAACCAGAACTCTTCCTAGACCTGGCAGTCCAGCTACACTGATCAATCTTGGGAGAAGAGCCTTGGTGAGAGAGGTAAAGAAGAACACAGAGATCACTGTGGCTGAGCTCCAGAGATGCAGTAGGGAGATGGGAGAAAGTTCCACAAAGTCAATTATCACTGCAGCTCTCCATTAGTCGGGGCCTTATGGCAGAGTGGCCCAACGGAAGCATCTCCACAATGCAAGACATATGGACGCCTGCATGGAGTTTGCCAAAAAACACATGAAGGACCCCTGGACTATGAGAAATAAGATTCTCTGGTCTGATGAGACAAAGATTGAATTTTTTGGTGTTAATTCTAAGCGGTATGTGTGGCACTGCTCATCACCTGCCCAATACAATCCCAACAGTGAAGCATGTTGGTGGCAGCATCATGCTATTGGGGTGTTTTTCAGCTGCAGGGACAGGACGACTGGTTGCAATTGAAGGAACGATAAATGCAGCCAAGAACAGAGATATCCTGGACAGAAACCTCTTCTAGAGTGCTCTGGACCACAGACTGGGCCGAAGGTTCACCTTCCAAAAAGACAATGTCCCTGAGCACACAGCTAAAATAACAAAGGAGTGGCTTCGGAACAACTCTGTGACCGGTCTTGACTGGCCCAGCCAGAGCCTTGACCTAAACCCAAATGAGCATCTCTGGAGAGACCTCCAGAAGAATGACAGAGGAGCCCCAAATCCAGGTGTGAAAAAATTGTTGCATCATTCCCAAGAAGACTCATGGCAGTGCTTCTGCTCAATACTGAGCAAAGGGTCTTAATACTTATGATCATGTAAAAAATCTGTTTTCCTTTTTTTACTACATTTGCAAACAATTCTACATTTAGATACTGTAGACAAGTATCAACAACACAATGGACTCTCTGTAGCAGATGAATATGAACCTATTGGCACCACTGGCTACAAAGCCCCCAGCACTGAACTGTGGAGCTGTGGAACAGTGTTCTCTGGAATGATGGTGCTCAATCATTATGCTTCCCTGTACTTTTGTCCATATAGTGTGGTTTGTTTTACAACCAATGTAAAGGCTTTTCCACAGACCACATCCATCACTGTTTGATCCCTGAATGTTCCTACTTATGTGCTTATAAGTAAACAGGTTTAACAGCCATGAAATGTAAAACACAAATTGTTGTTTATATAAAGCTTTGGTACACACTTTCATTTGTCCTTCAGCAAAAAAAAAAGGTTTGCACTTTGTTGCACATGCTTAGTGAAGTAATGTGCATAAGCCTTTTTATTGCATGTGATGTTCAAATAAGCATGAAATTAACAGGATTTTTTCAAAAGGCCAAGCTGCCACATTACTCATGTGCGTCCAATGAGCAAAGGTCCCTGCCTCTCCAAAGGCAGCAGTGGATTCTTACTGTGAACATGATTTATTAGGTATAGTACACTTAAGTAGGTACACCTAAGTGACAGGCCACAACGCTTCATTGTTTTCCATTTTGCTTTCGGCAAAATGTCAGTTTAATAACATCATAATACGGATCTCGGAGGACAAACACAACAACTGTTGCCATCTTTTTTTAATGCCACATCTACCATGCAGCACAAGCTGTAACCCATGAAAAATCAATGTACTGCTTGTTTGATGTTTGATGAATATCCCCTGAAAGATATCACTGAGTACATTCTAATTGTTCCTACATGTTTACTCATCTGTGGATTTTTTTGATTTCACACCTGTATGCAAACCCATGGCTGGCTGAATTCATTTCATTAGATTTTGTTTTTTTCTATAACCACAGTTGGCTATTTGTAATACCCTGAGACAATTTTCTGACCAAATCTATCATGCTTTTCCTTTGATGGCAAGATGAACATTCGCCACTAACTTTAAATGTATTGAAATGATCAAATAAATAGAAGGAAACCAATTGGGTTGTGCGAGTGCTTTTAGTGCTAGTGTTCTATATTGTAGGCGCAGAGGAGGCTCGATTTAAGCCCTGCCAAAACCCCAGCTGCATTAAGTCCTGGCACACACTGCCTTGCTCGGATTAACCGGATAGTGGAAATGCAGCCATTGTCTCTAGAGGGATAGTTATAACCCAATGTTGTATCTTTATACTGAAACAGTAGAAAGTAGCAGAAAACATACAGCTGTCCTGATTTAAAAAGCTATATTCACCACCTTTTCTTAAGAAGAATTTTCTTCTGGCATTCACCAAAGATTTCTTATTTGGGTTTGTTTAATTTACAAGGACAATGGAATCCATCATTATCCATAATGGCAGTGAATATTTTTGTGGGCAATATTTTGTTAAGAAAACAAATGCCAGAAAATGGTATTGGTGAATATGGCCCAATGTTGATGAGCAAATATAAGGCATGTAGCTAAACTCCATTCAGTGGCTTGTTGTCTTGTAGAACCATTTTTGTGCCAAGTGCAGTTAACTGAGATCCAGGAGATGATCTGCAACATCACTTCATGAAAGATTGGTACTGTAAATAAGGAGCTAATGTCAGTATGTGAGTAAGGAGTCAAGTGAATCTGAAGCTGCAAAAAAAAAGTAGCATCATCATCAGCACAGTTAGGCATAACAATAGAAACAATATACAAACACAATCAAACTATATGAAAAATGAAGGCAACATTTGACAGATTCACAAAATCAAGATTTGGAAATGAGAATAACAGCTTGCTAAGCTTGCTATGTGCTGGATCCTGATGACCAGATCAGGATCCAGCAACAGGTAATATGATTGAATATAACAGACTAATAAAAGCATGGATTACTGTAACCCATTGTTTATCCTCATCCATTGAACAGGGAACATTGTAATCATGTTCTGAAGCCTGATCTCTAGATAACCAAACAAGCTAGAAACATTAATGTAGTGTTTTATTTTTTATTCAGAACATTTAAACTTGGCATATGAGAAGACTGAACAGCTAGATAAGACAATGAATCAGTAGTCCTACTTATTTCAAGTTCATTCTGCTTTCACGTATGAGATAAACTAAATTCAAAATTACAAATTTAGGCACCAGAATTTGCAATCACCTTTAGCCAGCAACCTCCTTGGCCTTCAAATGTATTTTCATAGCATTGTGAGTGAACAGTAGACATAACCAAAAATGCATCTAATTTTTAAGAGCAATAATCAATAAAAAATTTATTCAAGAAATAATGTAAAATCGTTAAAAAAATGTACACACAGTGCATACAATATTACCACTGCCAGCACCAGCAGTCTCAAGGAGGTGCTGGGGCTCAAGCACCTCATGTAAGACCTGCAAGTGAACATATGGATAATTTCTGTCAGTAAAATTTATAAACAGTAGAGCTGACTCATATCATTCAGACCAGGATTTGATGGCAATGGCTTAGGCAGAGGCAACAATAGGATCCAAAGATCACAGCTGCTTCCCATGCAAATAAAAAAACAGTTAAATACAACATTTTCAAACAATTTCAGGCAAGATTTTTGCAGGTTAAATGGTTTATATGGTCTCCAGCATACCTTTTAAAAGTCAACCATGAGCAATGCTTCTACCACCTTTCTACACAAAATGTGATCAAATAAAAATGTATAAAAATGCTGAATTTGTGCTGCTCAGCAACATGTTTCCATCAAACTGACTTTTTGCAATAAAAATGCTTTAGGTAATGACAATTTACAGCAAAGGTGTGTTGATACATTATAATTTATGGATAACAGCACTGCTGGTGCTGTTTGACATATTGCTAATCTCTAATTTGATGTACATAATTTCATGCCTTTGTTTTCTCAAACTACTGATAAAGGGCTTTTTTAATTTTGTTTGAATAAGAACTGTTGGTGAGCTCCAGTTTCACCATTTATAGCTGGATGAGAACTTTTTATTTATGACGCTTTTCTGGTCATCTCTCTTTGTAAGTTGCAGCATGCCTTGCTCTTCTCATTCATGGTATAACTACACCTATTCATTATTCTGCTAGTGGGTTTTTTTGTATCCCAAACCATACAGTTTAACACTTTACATATTACAGAAATGTTAAGAGATACATGTGCAAAATGCACTTAAAACATTGAACAAATATTGAACATTTCCAGTATTGACAAATCTGCAAAAGTTGAATGGAAACGTTTAATCCCAATCATTAAATATTAAATAATTCCTTAGCTTTCATCTGCATGTATTTGAACCCTGTTTATTATACCGCTGAATAATTATTTTCATTTTATGTATCATTAAAGATGGACCAAATGAAACCACATACAATATGATATTTAACATGTGCAGCATCTTGTCAACCTTTAGTGTCATTTCAAAATTTAACTGATTAATGAAAGGTTGCCATTTGGACCACAGCAAGTTGTTTACAACAGTGGTTTGGTGTAGCATTATTTCAATTCATTACCTAAAACTATGAAAACAGTCCCCGTTTGCTCCAATCTTTTCTTTCTAATGCACAACTCAGTATCCACTGCAGCCTGAGCCTCTATTTTAAACAGCTTCTAAAAGCAGCTATCTAACTTGGATCTCATTGTCCACTGCTTTTGCTTAACAGCAACTTCATGCTCCATCTATTTTCAGAGGGGTCTCAAGGGAGGAGCCTGACGGGTACTTGCTAGGATGTAATGTCTTTTCCAAATTGAGTGCAGTGGTTAACAAACACTTTTTTTTGAAAGTTTGAAACATTGTTTACACAATACTAACAGTGATATTAAATAATCAGTTAATTCAAAATAAAAAAAAAAAAAAGATTAAGCCAGTCCCCAGGGAAAATATAGGCAAATAGATTTGGGTTCTTTATTGGTCATTAGAATGTTATTCATGACATTATTCATCACTTGTACAGTCATAAGTAAACAGGGTACAAAGGGTTCTTTAAAGCAACATCATAGTATAGATATGTATGTGCAAAAAAAAAAAAAAAAAAAACAACCTTAAGGTTTGAAGTGATTCTTAGTAGCACCAAGAGAGACTGTGGGAAGTTACACTTGATTCAAACCTCTCCTCACTTTTGATCATGAAAGATCAGGTTGAGTTTAACACCATCAGTTAGCTATGTTTCAGCAATGCATAGTTTTTAAACAGATAAACTTGATATTTTTAAATGCATAAAGTTTTAGATATTCTGTATAATATTTTCATGAGCTAAGAATTGCAGAACATAGCTGTCAGGGTTGGGGTGCTGGACAGACAAAGACTAGGGAAGCAAGGTTGAGGATTTAATAACAAGAAAAACAGTACCATGACTAACACAGGCTACACTAACATTGACTCTAGACAAATGAACAAAGGAACCACATGGTAACAGACTTACTGACATGACCTCACACATGAAGGAAACAAAAGGACTGACAAAGAAACCATCTTAAATACAACACAGCATTGACAACACCTGGGACATAATAAGAGGGGGCAGGGTTATAAATGAGACACAGCTTGTAAGGGGCAGAGCAAGGGAGGTGACAGAACCAAAACAAACACTTAGGAGCACATGGGGAGAAAAACAACAACTGGAACAAGACAGGAAGACAGAGGTGAACAGGACTGACAAGTGACAGTAGCTCACAGCTCTGGAATGTTTCCTAAATGCACTTGAGTTTTCACCTGGTACCAGCTTAAGGATTCATTCTAAGGCACATAGAAGGCATATTTTGCCTATATTACCATTTTCTAAATATTATTATTATTATTATTATTATTATTATTATTATTATTATTATTATTATTATTATTATTTCTATTTGTGTTTAAATGATCATTTTCAATTACTTTGTTGTAAAATTCTACTATACGATGAACATAAAAGAGCTAGAGATACAAACAGGGGTTTACTTTTAGAAAACTAAAGGTACTTCAGAGGGTTCTTTGAGTGACACCACAGAATAAACACTTTTGGTTCCATTGAGGTTTACTCCATGTTTATTTCAGGTTTAATTTAAAGGTTCTTCAGGCTCACACAGCCCTTTTACAATAATTGTTCTTTATGCAACCAAAAGTGGCATTACTCAAAGTGAACCCTCTATAGCATTTTTATTTTAAGGAATGCACTGTCAGAAATCAAAATAATAACTGATTACACTGTGCATTTTGGGTTAAAGGTTTTCCTAATTCACATGTATTAGTTCTGTATCTGTGTTTGGTCAACAATACATATATAGTTGAGCCTCCAAAACATTAATAAATAAGCTGTCACTAAACTTGTCTAAAATATTTTGTAAGATATTAAATCTGTGTTTTTCCCCTTGATTTTTTTCTTGTATATTTCCATCTTCCCCAGTATCCCCAGACTGGGAGGCACTTGACGATAGCTCTAAGATTTGCTGAATTACTGCTCATAATTGATGAGCAGAGTTGCAAAACCTAAAAATATAATTTGCTTTGGATAAGCATTTCTTTTTTCCTTGTTAATACTAATTTGCATATTTACTAATCATGCAATCCTTTATCCTAATTTGTCTCACCACCCTTCATCATGTCCAATTCTTTTCTGTCTTAAATATAAAGATACAGCTATGATTCTTGCATGATCTGACATTCTTCTCTCTAACAAACAATCCAGTGGCAGAATTCAGGGAAACTAGTTTTTTGTAACCTACAGCAGAGAATCCTGTCTTTTCTTCTCTCCATGGCTGTGGCCTTTCACTGCAGGACCATGACATAGAGAAATGAAGCAGATTGGTGTTAGGAACACTCAGCAGGAACATATCTCTGTTCGTTTCACAGATACTGCAGTACAGATGGAAGGGCTAAGCTGCATTATGTCAGTGTTGTTTACTGACACAGGACCAGCATCCCTTACCAACACCCTAACCCTATCCATTATAAAAGAACTACCCCCATTTGATTTCAGAACAGTGTAAAAGGCATTGTCCTTGTGATGTCTGGTAGAGCACAGGGGGCAGAGCAGCAGGGAAAGGCTGAAACAGATAAATTCTTCCCAGGTTCGAGGTTAACAGCCTGTCACTGCCACATTCTTATCAGATCACCCACGATCGATGGTGGAGTCAGCCATAAACACAAACACATTCATCTCTTTTCCTACCATCATTCACATCTTTACACCACAGGTTATCTACATGTGACATCTGTGGGTGAAATATCTGTGACGTGTCATTTAAGTCATATTTCACTGGATAACAATAGCAAGGCCTTGTGATAGGGCATCTGAAACAAAATTCATCTAATCAAAAGAAACAAAAAAACTTATCTTCATCTCACATAAATAATGTGAAAAAGAAAAATGTCTATTTGATTACAGATTATATATATTTAATATATAATATAAAATATATCCATAGTATATTTATATGGAAGACAATTAAACTAATCAGGCAGGAAAAGAATCTAAATGCTGATTTTCCTTACAGAATTTTTACACTTTTATTTTTTTCATCTATTATTCCTCCACCTCTTTTCAAGCTACATTCTCTTGTTTAGGTGATGATTAAGCTCCTACACTAACATTTCACACAGAAATAATTCATTAAAAATAACCCTAAATATTTGTGTCTCATTTTAGGTTTAAGGTAAAGTTAAGGTAAAAGCATTGTATACTCACTTGACAAGCTATATATATATATATATATATATATGACAAAGTTACATGAATTGCAGACATCCATCCAAATATTGCTCAGATTTAAATTAGCATTGTGTAGCATTTTTACAACTTCAAAATCATGTTGATAGTCCTCTGATCTTTTAGAACGCTCCAGTTCAACAGTTACTAGTAACATTTTCTTCTTCTTCTTCTTCTTCTTCTTCTTCTTCTTATTATTATTATTATTATTATTATTATTATTATTATTATTATTATTACTTTGATGGAAGGTCACAACAAAACAACAATTCCTACATAATGATTTGATAAATTAAATTTGATAAATTATGCTTCAGTTCCAGAGATGAATTAATACAGTCACAACTAGTCAACTTTGACTTCAGGTTGACATTATGCACAATAACAAAAAAGCAGTTTCCACTACTGAATAGCAAATGAAATCAGAAAGTACTGCATGAAAATATGTTCATGTCTCAAATTTAAATACACCAGAATGCAATTTATTCATTCACTCAGAAGCCTATCAGCCCAGCCTAAAGCATGCATTCTAATTCTTTTCTCTCTTTTATCCAATATTCTGCATTTTTTCAGCTGGGTATTGATAGTTTTTCAAAATTGCTGTCTCTAGGCAGCTGGAGCTCATTGATCCCCAGTTGAGCTCTGTAATGCAGAGGAATGGATGTGCTCCCTGCAGAAGAGAGAGAGCAGCTACTGTATGAATTTCAGGCTGAAGCTCCATAACCTGAGGGACAATGTAAAGGTTAGATCCATCACACTTCATCAAAAATTAACCTCACCACCTTCTCCTGCAGCTTATTGTCTGCGATTTCATTTTGCATAAATACACTGTTAAAAATAAAGGTGCTTCAAATGGTTCTTTGAGCAAAGCCATTGAAGAACCAATTTGGTTACACAAAGAGCCACATTTGTATGAACGGCTTAAAAAAAGATCCTTTATATTAAGTGAAGGTTCTTTAGACCTTTAAAATGTTCTTAACATTCAGACACCTCTTTTACATGGTTCTATATGAAATGTGTTTTTTCTGTGGTACCACTTAAAAAACTTTTTATATCATAAACAGTATGTTTTTAATACTATAGTAAAAGAAAGGAATGAGCAGGATGTAAACAGAATGTAAACAACCAAGAAGAACCCGTACATATACAACTAAAGTGCACCCCAATAAATTTGCAACATTTGCACAATTATCATGAAGATAGTTTGTACATATATTGCAATTCACAGGACGCTCCCATCCATTGGTAATGTTGTTTGGCTAAATACTTACAAGCCAGCCATGTACCTGAAGAAGAATTCAGAGTATAGCATCACCAGCATCTCCAATGTGGAGATTCTAAAAAGTATTAATGGGCAGAAACTCACATAAATGGTAAGAATTTCACATTCTACTATGTTCCTTTTTAGAGTCAGGGTTAGGATAAGGATTGGTTTAAGTTAAGGTTAAGTTTATCTTATGTTTCAGGTTAGGGTTAGGGTAAGGATTGGTTTAAGTTAAGGTTAAGTTTATCTTATGTTTCAGGTTAGGGTTAGGGTAAGGATTAGGTTAAGTTTCAATTAAGGTTAAAATGTGGGTTCAGGTAATATATTTACATGGATTTGTTAAATTCTCTGTTGAATGTGATTGATTTCTGGGTTGCATTCTGGGTTGCCTTAGAAAGTTCTACATGTGCACAAGGGTTACACCATATTTAGTACACATTCTGAAATGCTCTTTTCGTCACATATGTACATATTTATCTTGAGAACAGGCTGAAACAGATGAACACCCCTTTGTTCAGAACAGTGCAATCTTAGAGTATGTTTCATCACTATGGGTTCCAGCATGTGTGCTGTCTGGAAAAGGTCACCATCAGTAAGGTCTCAGCCAGGCTCAGCCTTTCCAATTCTATAGGTGTGTGATCATCTATCACCTCAATGACATACTGCGCATGAATGGAAAGGTTATGGGAAAATGCTCTGGGGGAAACTAAAGCATTACTAGAAGCAGCTGAAAACTATTGGCATTTCTACTATTTTGGGAAGTCCACTTGCTGCTGTTGACTATCAACAATACACATGCAGAAGTGGACATAATGATAGGCAGTGCTTTTACAGGTGCAAAGTTCAGTGTTTTGCATTCAGTGAGAGATGGTTTCAGGGAGGATCTCTGCTGCACACAATATTAAAAATAGAAAACAAAATAAACACAACTTTTTATTGCTGCCTGCAGCATTTAATATAGCAATTCCAAATGCTCTCACAGCCAAAATGAACCCCAAGGAACTGTGTGTCTTTTTTCCACATTGATGTGTTTTTATGTAAGCCCCTGTAATGTTCTCACATATCACTCTTGTTTTCCTATATTAGATGGAATTAAAGCCACATTAAATGTGCCCCCTACCACCACCCCTTCAGAATCTTATATAAGTAAACAAATTAAAAGCTTAGCATTCTATGTCAGGCTTGGAAGAGCTGAGTTAAGGAGCGTGATTCACACTAAAGCAGCACTTAGTATGAGAAAAGGGCCTATCTCTGTTTCTCCTGGGCTCTTTGGCAATGTGCAAACAGCTGAATGACGTGTAAGCACTGTAACCTTGGAGCAAACGCAATTATGATTTGGCTCTCTCTTGAAAAAAGTAGAAAAATTGTGCACTGCAATTCCCTCAAAGCCTTTATTATTTAGTGAATAATAGATTCTGGTCAGAAATACTGGCAAATCCCTAACCCTCCAGAAGATCAGCATCTAAACAGCCTGAGGGGATTCCCATAGATAAAATTTTAAAACACATTTTAGCCTTTGTATAATTCCCCATTTTGTTTACACCTTTATGTAGCAGCTAATACAATATCAGAGGCACAGAGCACCTCCACACGGGAAACCTGGCAAGCTAGCTGTGAGAGCATTTGAACACACTAATCTGTTTCACTTTCCAATGTTTTTCCATTGGCACTGGGGGATAGTGGTGCACTACACTCTTAGCAAAAAGGGTTCTATGAAATACTGAGAAAGAGTCAGAACAATAGTGGAACCCTTCTAGTGCCATATTGGTATAAATATAAATGACCTTCTAGAAGAGATTTAAAAAATGAAGAACTGTTTTACATTAATCAACAGGATATTGTTTTATAAAACTTTGAACATATGACTAAAATGCACTAACCTAAGAAATAGGCATTATTTCACATTAACATATTTCACATATCTTGTAAATATTACAATTCACAAGAGGTTTCTGTCCCTGGTGGCACTGTATCGCCAAATGCATACAAACCAGTCTATCATTTATGGTCTATCAGTTATGGAACTTCTAAAAAAGGAATTTATGAAAGGAAACTTATGTAGAAATTGTAAGTATTTTACATTGGGCTATGCTTATGGTTAGAGTTATGGGCAGGGTTAATGTAAGGCATGGTTAAGGTTAGGGTTAGAGTAAGGGCAAGGGTTAGGTAAGTGTAGGTCATGATTAAGGGTAGGGTTAGAGTTAGGGTAAGAGTGAAGTTAAAAGTATGGTTGGTTTTAGGATTAGGGTGAGAATTATGCTCTGCTTAAGGTTAGTTTGCAGTAATGAGTAGACTGGATGCTTTGTAACATTTTCCTTGAAATGATTTGATTTTTGAATGTCTGGCTTGCATCTGTACTGTAATACATGCATATATTGAATGGTTGCTTTATTTGTAGTACACATTGTACAATTGTTGAAAAAGTCTTTACTCACCCATTTGAACTGTGTATCTGTCCAATACCCCCGCTCATAATGCTTCTAAAGGAATCAAGAGTATTAAAATAGATTTTGATTTCTTTGCTGCAGTAACACACTGGGCACGGTCACTTTAGGCATCATACAGAAGTATCCTATTTATACAGTACATTTCTTGGTTAGACATGAGGTCACAAGTTAGGGTTATTTTTGCCAGATAGGTCTGACCAGCTTGAAGGGGCCAAACATCAGTAAGCTCTATCACATTTAAAGTAGTTCAAAGACAAAATGCAGATATCTGAATCAAGTGAATATAGCTATCCGCTGAACAGATCAACCCACTCTAATGTTATTTCATATTCATTTTGTTTAATCTGGACCTTGCATTCAGTTCCCTGTCCTGGACTTTGTAATCCTTGGTAAGCGTGACACTACATAGTCAACCAATTACATGTTCCCTGAATTTCAGGCAAAATTTCAAGCTGAATTTCAATATCCAGATTAGTAGACCTGATATATACATATTTGACACCAATATTACATTTTAAATGCTTTTAGAGTGTAGTTGTGGTGCAGCAGTAAGTGAGTGTGCTACACAGCTCCAGGGGGTTGTCGGTTCAATCCTCACTTCAGGCTCTGTCTGTGGGATGAACTGTTGAAATGGCCTATGTGTCAGTGAATTGCTGGCTGTGGTACCCAAGATAGATTGATGCTCTGTCCAGAAAGATTTTGTGCCTTATGATTTCTGGTTGGCTCTGGACCTACAGTAACCCAGCCTACCCAGCAGATAAGAAGATGAATAGAAATGTTAACTGCATAAATACACACTCAGAGCTGCTTTCAGAATATAAATGGTATCACAACGCAGCCTCTGTAGGTTAGAAAAAGGTGCATGGTTACAGCTGGCCCCCTACGTGATGATAACAGGAAAGAGCCTGTCTTTCTGCTGGATGCTAGATGTCAGCTGAATTGTCCAAAGGCAGCCCAGGGAGAGTGCCTCCAAGTATTGATACATGAGTTAAACACAGTTTGCAGAGTAGGGAAAAGTCTCTCTGTGTTTACGTTGAGATCAATGCACTCACAACTTGCTCTGAGGAGGTCACTTTGACAGGAGGAGAGAGAGAAAGACAGAAAGAGAGAGAAAGAGAGACATCTCTGATCTTAAAAGGCAAATCACATCTCCAGCTGTCTCAACTGAAATCTCCAGTTAACTCTGCCTAATGGATTGACATTGATTAGTTCTTAAAGGGATGTCAGTGTTTAACAGGTGTGTCCTGAGAGTACTGTAGTTTCCTCCTTTTCTGTCTTTCATGTCCCACAGTCTCGATCAATATGACAATCTGCATGGCTAGATAGTTGATTTAAAATAACATGTCATGCTTCTCCAGTAGGATTTGCCTCAATTTTTGCCTGCGGAAAGGTGAATGCAAACAAATTTCAGCCAAATGATTTGACTTAATGATTATATCAGCTTTCCTGTGAGCTAGTACAATACTCACATCAACTGTTTTTTAGAGAGAGATAATATCACTGTCATTAAAATGTCATTAAGGCAATATTTCTGTAGATTTTGTTCATAGTTTGGAACATCCCCACGCATTAAAAATGTCACAACTATCTCATCTAATGACTCCAGGAGCTCTGGATGAAATATTTAATACTTTTCTCCTGGAGCAGCTCATTTTTAATAAAACCCAAGCTGTTTTTCCCTATCTATATTTATATAGAGACAAATGGAGAATATCTAATATTGTATAGAATTACAATAAAACAGAACTTAATTATTCATAGATTGTTGGGTTGGTGTGTGAGTTCTCACATTCAATAGTAAGCAATTCAATTGGAATGCATCATAGCACTGTAATAATCTTGAGTAATAACTTGGAAAATAAAATATTTATCGCATTTGCTAGAAATGCCTTATTGCTATATTGGTATGTGTGATAATAAGCCTAGTGTTGTATATTTTTCTCAGTGCACATTTAATATCTGAGTATCATTTGCATAGTTTCTATCACTCGTGAATTTCACAGCACTTTAAGGGTAAGGCTGTGGTCCAAGTCTTGTAGCATATTTTCAACTTCATAATCTGGACATCTTAACCACTGACCTCCATCACAGTCAGTATCACTGAACAGAGCATCACTTTCAAATATTCTACACTAGACAAGTATATTGCCCATGTGAATGACCCTGTTTCGTTTTAATCTCCACTTCACTCTAGCTGGTTTAAACAGTGATGTTTTAGGATATTTCATTGCTGCAGGTTAAATAAAGAAATATAGTTTGTAAAGTTTAAAAATCTTTGTCAACTATTAAACAGTAGTCTATAAGTAAACTGATGGTTCACAGAGCAGGTCTTCAGTCATGACTTCAATATGCAAATAACGCATCATACTGTGGTGCATAAAAGCTGTGTTTGTTAAGGCTAAAACAACTCCAAATATCACATTATTTAGTGCACTTTACATAATGTCACTCTCAGCATAATGTGAATCTGGTAGTTGTTCTCCACAATGTGATTTAATGACAATTTAATGATGAACAGAAAAATAAAATCATATTAGACTATTCCAAAGGCCCCTAACAGAGGCTACATCTTCAAGAAAGCATTAGGCATTCTAGCATTTGATTGGCTCAAAGGGATTGGGGATATCTGAATGCTACGGTCAATGTGCATATTTAGGGGCCTTCTTACAGCCAGACATGGAAAAGGTGAGAACTGATCAAAGTGCTAGTGGTAGGTTATGAGGGCTGTCAGTTCAGAGCTCAAACATAAACAAAAATAAAGTCTTTCAGATTATTTACCTCTATTGCTGCACAGCACAGCTCACATAACTAGATTGACTAGATGTTCTCTTTTTCCCAGATATGTTTTCTTTTCAGGACCAAAAAATCCATCGCCCTTAGAAATTGCACATGTCTGATTGGCTCCAGATTTTTTTTTTTTTTTTTTTTTTTAAGCCATGTAATAGATGTTTATGTGCTCCAGAGAATCATATTATATTGGCAGGTCTTCTCTTCTGGGACTAGACCTGCCTGTGTTAGCAATGGGTGCAATGCATCTATTTGGAAGGGTGTCCACAAACATTTGGAAATATGTATTGAATGTTTGGTAGAGTTAATTTTTAAAGTGTTGTTGTTTGTGTTGTTTTGTTTTTCAGGAGTCACACCTTGAAAATCATTAGTTTTGTCTATATAATCAGAGGGTTGGTGTTGTGCCCCTATGAATCTTGAGATAGAACCTAAGCCAACTACTGCTGAAAGGGAGGAAAAAAACTGAATGTGGTCAGAAGGAAGTTTTACATTTATACAACTGCTTCTGTTCCAGTGACTACAGCATGTTTAAAGATACTGTTACAACCTCAGACCTGGAAAAATATGCAATTTCTGTCACTGGCTACATAAGCAAGTGTGTGGATGATGTTGTGATCACTCAAACAGGTCTGTTCCCTGCTCACAGCCTGCAACGTTGCATCCAGAACAGGAGACAAAGCAGCACAAGGGGCAGCCAGGACCAATCTCAACATTAGCATAAGGAAAACAAATACCTCTTACACAACAGAAATTCTAGGACCATTTTACAAGCATTGACCCACAATGCATTTGGCTGGGTATTCAAAAGTGCTGTCTACAACTGCAGCTCATGAGAGTAGAATCTTAAGAGTGGTGAACCCAAGCAAAGCTGCCAGCCCTAAAAGCATCCCAGGATGTGTGCACTTTGAATGTTCTCACCAAATTGCTGATATCTCCAATATTTCCCTGCTATAGTCTAGTATATTCCATAGTATATACTATAGTATAGTATATTCCAAACCTCCTCTAAATCAGCCATAATTTTACTGCTCAATTCCGAGTGAAATGCACTTACCACAATTGTCATTTGAGCAGTTGACCATGGCAAAAATAATAAACTCTCCTGAGTGTTAGCAAGACAGAATAGATGATTGGGCACTGTGGAGATGTAATGCACAATCATCTCTAATTATGGAAACTGCTTTGAATCATACATGAAAGCACTGCAACTTTTTCCTGCCATCAAGGCTATCTATACAGAGTGGAGTAGGAAGTTCTACAGCACCAGGAAGGATCTCCCCACTTGTCACATAGACTGTTTAAAGCCATACTGTCTGGGTGGATATATATATATATATATATATATATATATATATATATATATATATATATATATATATATATATATATAATGTAGCTAGGCTCTCTCTCACTGAGAGAGAACACTGCTAACTGCACTATGTATCTTGGAGAAATGGGCAGGATAACACTTGCAAAAACTGTGTAGCATTGGATAAATTTTTGAGAGTTATACTTTTGTAAAATTCAGTAATTTTACTTTACCATGTGATTACCTGTTACATTACCTGTTTCTCTGTGTTCTGTGACCTAAATGGGGACAGAAGAATTCTCTACATCTAGATATGTGTAGACAGGGCCTTTAAACTCAGCCCTAAATAAATGTACAGTTATTACTGTTCTTTTTCTTTATTATTAATGTTTATGGGGTTTTTTTTTACTTTGGGCCAACATTACTTTGTTACTATTGTACAGACTGGTTACACTTGGACTTTTTTCTATACGTCCATTAAGGTTGTAAATTCAGATGATTCAAATCTCCTCTTCTACTTATTTGCACAAACTGAGAGTTCAAAATCTGTACTCCCAATTAATGGCATTTTTGTGACCCTTACAGTGAAACATGTTAATTCTCAGTATATTTCAGTGAGCGAACAATAATAAATATCATAGCATCACTGTCATGGAAAAACCTTGTAATTCAGTGTTTTCTGGTTTATTTACCTTTTGATATAATGAGAACATAGCTGTTATTTTTCACATTATAACCAAATTTCACAATGAATGGACCAATAGAAATGTTCTAAAATGACTTAAAATGCAGCAGCCAAGCCACCACCCTAGAGGTGGGATGAACTGTCATTTTTAATGCCAACTGAAAAAAAGCAGGCACAACATTCACACAGATGGTGTGGGCAGGGTGGGTTGGTACGTGCTGATGCTGAGGTTGGCACAATCAGACACAGTGGCAGGAGTGGAGAGAATCATTCAGCAGCCAGACAGGAATTAACACACCACCTCCAAAAAAAGCTGTCTATTGTACAGTGTGTGTGCGTGTGTGTGTGTGTGTGTGTGTGTGTATGTGTGGGGGTTCGTGTGCTGTTTGTCAGGCCACAGATTGAGCTAATCGCAATCCAAGTGTGACAGGATTATAAGGATTTGGCGGGCTGGAAACAAAGCATAAAGGATCTTCACAGACTTAATGAGTGTCATTCTAGTTCTCTGAAACACTAAAAAATGGGCC
Organism: Acestrorhynchus altus; assembly: GCA_034509495.1. NCBI lineage: Eukaryota > Metazoa > Chordata > Actinopteri > Characiformes > Acestrorhynchidae > Acestrorhynchus > Acestrorhynchus altus. Next base: position 26,216,303 of record CM067507.1, read on the forward strand.
CTCTGAGGGCCTTTTCCTGGAGAGAATCACTGCAAACACCCTTAACTGAGACAAAAGCTCTCTTCTGATTACTTGCCACAGTTTAAGAGGAACGCTGCTCTTTCTCTCTTGAGAGCCATTACGAGGACACTCAACTTTATGGAGTATAGAGAAATGACGCTGTTTCCCTCAAACTGCACTATGGGGAAACTAATATCAGGAAGGTTGAAGAGGAGAGTCAAAGTAGTTCAAGAGAGAAACTTAAAATCCTTAGCAATACATTTTTTACAAAAGGTAATTTGTTTAATGAAAATGGATCTAGAGTGCATCTTAGGATCTGTGAAAGTTTGACTACACATTTAGGATATGTACAATTTACCTAGGCCTGAGAGTTCACTTTTAAAGTAAAGACAGTTGAGTCACATTATCATAACCATCTCTTTGTTTCTACACTTTGTACCCATTTTAGTAAACCATACAGGAGCACAGTGCAGTTCTATAATTACAGACTGTATTCCATCTGTAGCACAATACACATTAACCAACCACCATCATGTCAGTGTCACTACAGTGCTGAGAATGACCCACCACCCCAATAATATTTTTTGTTATTTATGTTTGTATGTATCAGTATCATCCCTTCTCATGACTTTTGTTCTGGAATTGGAACACTGTAAGGACAATGAAAGAGAGCAAACAGGCCATCTCTCTCTTATCAATTGTAACCCAATATCTTGGTCAGCGATTTAACTTCTAAAAGTTAAAGTAGCACAAATCAGGATTTCTGGGTTGCAAGAACACAAATATATTTTTCCAACTGGTTCTAATTCACTTTCACATGTGGTCCTAGATTGAATATATCATATTCCTAGTATTGCAGTGTCAGAAATGTTGTGGCAACTAACTTGAATCTAATGCCATAATATGTGCAGAAGTAATGTATAATGTTTTTCCTCTTTCTGTCATATTAAGATGTTCAGAGCAAATAATCATTGTGATGAAGGCTTATGTTTTTCATTCACTGTTTGTGTGGATCCTTTGTTTGCATATCCAGGTTGTCTCAGGGCAGCAGTTTGTTCATATCCATGACAGAAAAAAACTAGGAGAGAATCACAGTTTAGATAAATGAATGGTTTTGCAGACCTGATGCTCTCAGAATAACCTCCAAATACAATAGAAACGCATGCAGAGAATCAAACAGAGTGTGTCTGTAAAATTAGCAGTAAAATTCAGGCAGACTGAGGACACAGTAAAGGCATCCTGCTGTGAACAGAACCATAGATCACGGTGCACTCTGTCCAGTTGATGGACGTAGTTGAAGGATTAGAAGCAAAATAGCAGCTTAGTGCACTGAGATAGACCAATCTTTTTTAGGGAAAGCTTGTGCATGTCCAAAAAAGCAAACACAAGCTGACTTGGTGAAGACGGCAGCAAACCATGGCTTCTATCACCAGGCTAAAATATACTGAAACTTAAAAACTTGGAACAAATATGCATTTACATGCACACCAGTGCTTCAGTGTTGTGTTTTACATGGTCCTCTAACATATGATTATCATGGTTCCATTGTCATGGCACGTCTTTGATTTAGGCAGCCTAAAGTTGTAGGTTTTAAATTTCTTATACCTTTTCCACTGACACAACCTTGGTGGGAAGTCTCCTAATCCTAATGAGATCTCCAGAAATACATACATTTACAACTGAAATGTATCCATAGAATTTTGTAACATTTGCATAATTTGCACACACTTATTTTGTATATACAGTACTGTGTCTAGGCACACTGTGTGAATGAAAAAAAAAAATCTCCTTATTTGGGCAGTGACATTATTGTTGGTGGCACGGTGGTGCAGTGCTGTTGCCTCATAGCAAGAAGGACCTGAGTTCAATCCCTGGGTGGGGTGACCTGGGAAGTTTCTGTGTGGAGTTTGCATGCTGTTTGCGTGGGTTTCCTCCGGGTACTCTGGTTTCCCCCACAGTCCAAAGACATGCATGATTGGTGACTCTAAAGTGGCCCTTAGTGTGTGTCCTGTCTAGGGTTGTTTCCCGCCGATGTGCTCAGAGTTGCCGACTGAAAATAAAAGACTTTATTGTCTCAGTAATTCGAAAATAAGTATAAGAATATAAAAAGATTAGAATAAAGTTCTGGTTTTTCATCACTGTGTTTGTCAGGGTGGTGAGCTGAACAGACAAAGACTAGAGAAGTGGAGGTTGAGGAGTTAATAAAATAAAGAAAAACAAACCTGGGATAGTAACAAACAACAGGGGCACTCTAACACAAAACACTAACACTAGTTATGTTAGGTTAGGTTGCCAAATATTTTTGTTATTTATGTATGTATCAGTATTATGAAGCCTAGTAAACGGCCTGTAACCACTCGCAAAGTGCTGATCTTGGGTTCTGAGAGTTAAATATAGCTATTTTCTTGCTCATTGTTTCTGTGTTTGTTATTTGTGGGGTTCACTCTACCTCTTGTTCTTAATCACTTGTTAGGATTTGCCCCACAGAGCCCCAGACCTGACTCAGAGTTTAATAGCAGAGTATGGATCACACACTTGTTAGTGAATGCAATTTTGAAGGTGTCTGAAATCCTCTGATGTGGCAGCAACAAGCCTGATTTGAAATCCTAATCATGTCAGGTTGAGTATCAGTTCCTTTTTGGAGTTTTAAAGCTTTAAGATGCAACATTTTAAACATTTCTCAAACTTAGTCGGCAGCAGAGGTTAGCCTGTCTTTGATTTGCTTTTTTTGTACAAATCAAATATCATTTATCCAGGGGATGACTAGGTCTGCTGACACCAATTTACATTCACTGTTAAGAATGTCTTGATGATTGGATGTTTTAGAGAAACATGTCATGTTTTTTCAATTCATGCATTCATACATTGAAAACACTCAGGGCCAAAACTGTGAATATTTTATTTTGCGTTCCACTACTGCAGCCACTGGAGCAGGTGGTGATATCAAACAGTGTTGGTAGCTAACTCAAATACTTAAAGCTTAAAATCTGTGTCAATCAAGGCTGTCGCTGAGCTGATCACGGCTCCATTTTCAAGTCAATTTGTTGTAAAAGGGATAAACTATCCTTAGAAATTGAAATGAGCACATTTACTTTTACTTTTCATACGCAAGTACACTTAAAAACAGACATTCCAATGCTGACTCACAAGTAGACTTACCCTCACTCAAATAATTGATGATGAAGGTCTTTACTTTGAGCTGGGTAAATGAACCTAGACCTTCTCTATTACAGTTATTGACATACAGCTGAACTGTTTTTAATAACAACTTAGAAAGGCTGTTTGTGCTCTAAGTGCTTGTTTCACTGAAGGTCACTTCACAACATTGGCCAGCATGTAACTTCTTACATACATCAAAGAGGCACAGAAGGCTGTTTGATGTCTGGTAGAGAAATGTTTAAGGGGAAGAGGAAAATGAAGAACTTTCTCTGCTTCCCTCTTTCTATCTTGGCTTGAGGGCTGGAGACAAGGATGACAGTTCAGTCCATGTTGTATCTAAATTACAGCAAGTCCTTCTACCCCATCCCACACATTTAAGAGTATCCCTTCAGAGACAGGCAGTTTAGCCCGAGACAGCTGTGTGGCCAAGATGCATTTAAATTAAGTAAGCTATACCTATTATTTCATAGCTACTACATCACTATTATTTAACACCTTTAATTCTCTAAATATTTAGCAACCATTATAGGTAAATATTGGTTAGCAACCAGTACAGGTATCCCATGTACAAAGGGGGCAACGGGGGCTACATAGATATAATATAAATTTAGTACTATTTGAAAAATCTTGTTGACTGAATAATAAAATAGTTTTGTTGATAGGTAAAATGTTAGCTATCAGGAGTTGTTACGTCCCTGAGTTTGGGGACTTTTCTTTTTGGTTTGTGTTTATTTTTTCCAGGTTTGCTGCTTTGGCTGGTGATTGGCTGCTCTGGAGAAATAGATTGATTGTTGCTCCACCCATGATGACTTCCCGTTGACTACCAGCAATTGTCTACTCATATGAAGGCCCCAATAAGTTTACTATTCACTAAATGTGTCACCAATAAATAAATAAATAAAACATTATAGCCTGTTAAAAAGTCCTATGAATTTCACAAGATTAGGAGCATTATAATACCGTGATAACTGCTAAGCTAAGTCAAAGTAAAAATGTATAGGACAAGGGTACTTTACAACTTGCCACAATTGAATTTGACAGCTACTGTAAGCATACTGTACATGACCTGACAGACATGACAGCCTGAACCAGGGAAGAAATGTCTGGTATAGATTACCCTGGAAGCCTTGATAGCTCAGACCATTCCAATTGTCTCAATAAATCTCAGTTCTGGATCCATAATCTTCTGCAATTTCTGGCAAAGGGATGTGATCCCCTAGGGCAATCCTTCCATCTTCTCATGGTTGGTGCAGTTTTACTACACAAAAGATCCTTGTCATTGGTGCTCTGTTATGTGAAGAGTACTTTTTTCTGCTGCCTTCTGCTCACTGCTTGTACTCAGTCCTGTGATGGTGTTGCACAGAAACCCATCATAGAACCACCTACAGAACCCATCGCACATCTCCATATAAACAGTTCAGCATACAGGGGTATCTGGGACATCACTGCCAGACCCATTAGACTGAACTGAACTGACCCCCACACACCATACCTCAGTTGACATTCCCCTCACTACCTTTTTGCACACTTTCACAGACAGTGCTGTTAAATTATGTGAGTACAGAATATCTTATGTGTTATGGTATATTACATGTCACAGCACTTTGTCCACACCAAACATATTCAGGGAGGCGTGATCTGTGGTTAGTGTTTTTTGCATTGGCACAGGTGAATCAGACAGCTTTGCTGCTGGAGTGCAGCCACTAACACCACCACCATGTCATCCGGAGAATGATCCGTCACCCAAATCATACATGTTCTGTAAGAGACAGACTGTAATTAGAAAAATAGAAATGGAATGAACATTTACATTTATGGCATTTAACAGAAACAATTATCCAGAGCGACTTACAAAAGTGCTTTGCTGTTCACTCAGAAAATATCCTTAGCTAGTAGAAAAGGCTAGAATCCAGAGATTTCTCACACTTAGATCCTGTCAAAAATAAATGTCAAATTGGGGACTAACAAAATTCAGAATAAATCTTTATGGAGATAAATACTCTTGAAACAGATGGGTCTTCAGTCTGCGTTTGAACACAGTGAGGGACTCAGCTGTCTTGAGGGATGGTGGAAGTTCGAAGGGCTCTTGGTACAGTTAGAGTTTTGACCATTGCCATCATATACCGAGGTGCTGGTCCATTTTTGGCCTTGTAGGCCAGCATCAAGGTTTTGAATTTGAGGCAGCTACAGGAAGTCAATGAAGGGAATGCAGCAGAGGAGTTGCTTTTGTTGAATTTGGGAACATTAAAGACAAGTTGCGCCACTGCATTCTGGATGAATTGCAAGGGTCTGATGATTCGCATAGGAAGGCCATCTAGAAGGGAGCTGCAGTAGTCTAGTCTTAAAATGACAAGAGACTGAACAAGCACCTGAGTGGCCTCGCTAGACAGAAAGGGTCAAATTCCCCTGATGCCATAGCATGTTATATTTACTGTCCTGTCCATTTATTGTTTCTAAAGTCTGACGTAGGGATTGTATTTATTGTATTGTTCTGGTTATATTTTGCACATTTATGCCTGCACATTTGCACATTATGTAGCCTGTATAGTATAGATTTGTTCCATGTTGAACCTTGGTTCTTGAGGAATGTATGGTCCTTTCACTCCACTGTGTACTTGTACACAAATGAAATAACAATAAAGGCCTCTTGACTTGATGTATTTGAAGAATGTTATTTTGTATTTGCATATGGTTGAAACAACAATAAACCCTTTTGAACTTTTGAAGAATAATTCACAATCACTATACCATTACAACTATTACACTTTTATAGTAACTAAGAAACACATTTATAGTTATGAAACTGAAGAATTAAAGCATTAACCCACATACAGGTCTACGTTATTATAAATGTGAACATTTGCAAGATGTTTTCTGAAAACAATGATCAAAATTTAATTCTTCAACTCTAAAATCTGATTATTCCACAGTCAAGTCAAGTTGTCTAAAGACTTACAAAGCAGAGATCTGGATCTATACCCCAACTGATCAAACCAATAGTGACATTGGTAAGAATAAACACCTTCAGAGTGAGATGAAGAAACCTTGAGGAGAACCAAGACTCAAATTAGGACCCAATCCACATTTGGTTGACAACCAAATAGCAAAATAAAAGCATGACATGAATAAATAGCTAAGAGATATACTAGTGCATCTATAAAAAAAATCAATATAATGAAAGTTCTTTTTGTTCATAGTTCATAGAATCTATAATTCAAACATTTAAAATGGTAAACTGTTATATACTTTACATTCATTTCATGGACAGTGACATTTAATTTTTGAGAAGTATATTAATAAATTATTATTCAAACATTACAATATTTTTGTATAGTGCAGCAGAACCAACTATAATCATGAGGACTGCTGACTTGACATTTGTCCAGAAGATGATCATCAATATCCTCCACAAGGAGGGATGATGGCAGGCTTTAGAGGACTCAATGAGTCAAGCAATTTGATTAAAGAACTTGGGAGAGCTTCACAATAAGTGAATTGTGGCTGCTATCAGTGCATATAGAGCCACAATGCATGTCTCCAGGAATGGGGCTGCAATTCAGAATTCAAATATCAAGTAATTCCTGAAGCAGAGACAACATCAGAACTGTCTTACCTGGGCTCTGTGCCCCAAAGTCCTCTTTATGGATGAAAGGGAATTTTTCATTATTTGGAAATCAAGAGTTCTAGAGTCTCAACTCAAGCTCCTAGAGTTTGGAGAAAGAGTGGAAAGATGTCAAAGGTATCTAAAGTCCACTGTGAAGTTTTGGTTTAGGGTGCCATGTCCTCTGCTGGTGTTTGCCCACAGTGTTTTCTCAAGTGCAGAGTCAGCATAGTTTATTTTGATTTTAGAGCATTTTCTGACAGGCTGTATGGAGATGCTGCTTTCCAATGGCATCGGCCCCTAAGGACTGTTGGCCCACTGGGAAAATGCCCCAGTGTGCCAGATTACCTGTCCAGCTCTGATCCGAAAAAAGGAGTATGGCACTGCAAATATAGCTTGACCTGGCAGTCCACCTAAATGGCAGCCCAGACAAAGAGACCATTACTTAGACATGCAGCCAAGAGGCCAATGGTCACTCTGGCAGAGCTGCAGAGATCCACAGCTCAGGTGGGAGAATCTGTCCACAGGACAACTATTAGTTGTGTACTGCACAAATCTGGCTTCTATGGAAGAGTGGAAGCAGAAAGCCATTTTTTACCGCAAGCCATAAGAAGTCATGTTTGCAGTTTGTCACAAGCCATGTAGGGGACACAGCAAACGTGGAGGAAAGTGTTCTTGTCAAATGAGACCAAAGGTGAACTTTATGGTCTAAATGCAAAGTGCTGTGTGGCAGAAAACTTACACCACACATCACCCTGAACACACCATGCTTTTCTTCAGCAGGGACAGGGAAGATTGTCAGAGTTAATGGGAAGATGGATAGAGCAATCCTGGAATAAAACCTGATAGAAGCTACAAAAGACTTGAGACTGATGTGGCGGTTCACCTTCCAGCAGAGCAATGACCCTATACGTACAGCCAGAACTACAATGGTTTAGATCAAAGTATATTCATGTGTTAGAATGGGCCAGTCCAAAGTCCAGATCTAAATCCCATTGAGAATCTGTGGCAAGACTTGAACATTGCTCTCCATGTATTATGACTGAGCTTGAGTTATTTTGCATGGAAAGATGTGCAAATATTTTAGATGCTTGATGGGCAAAGCTAATAGAGACATACCCCAAAAGACTTGCAGCTGCAGATGAAACAAAAGGTGATCCTACAAAGCATTGACTCAGTGGGTTGAATACAATTACACACCACACATTTATTTCTGGAAAAAAAAAATCTTTTCACTAAGCAATTAATTTCTATTTTGTGTTGGTCTAGCACATAAAATTGTGATAGATTGATCAAAACTTTATTTACACCTAAATGTTTGAAATGTAATTATTTATTTGTGCTTATAAGGACTAAAAAGCACTTCCCTGAAATGCTGTTGAAAAAAGTTAATTGAGAGTGTTTTCAGCTGACAATGCAAGAATTGTGATGAATTGTTTGTAATGATTAAATTGATTAAATGATTAAAGGACATCAATAATAATACATATGTCAGTAGTCCAGATAAATTGTGTATGTATGTATCAGTATTATCCCTTCTCAGAACTTTTGTTCTGATATTTGTGCAAAAAAAATAATGAGAATAAACAGTCCTTCCTTTCTTGTTTCCTCTATAACCCATTATCTGCATCAGTGTTCTCCTTAGTCCTGCCACCTCTCACTGATCAGTCAGATTCTGCACATAGGTGGAGCATGCACATGTCCACAGTGCAGTAAACATGCGCTGGAAGGATCCTTTATCATTTAAACTGGGATTTAATTCATTTGGAAATGAGAATCAGAGTTTTCTGAGCTGGATTACCTGCTGATAATCACACACTGTTAGATAAGGTAAATCTTGTAGTTTGTTATATGTATCGTGTCTGTAGGTTACTCTGATCCTCAGATATGAAGCCTAGAAAATAGTATGTATCTCAGGTTCTAAGACTTAAGCCACTGACCCAATTTAATCCACCGAAAATCAGTGTTTTTGTGTTAGAGGCCTTAACAGGGGGAATGAAGGAACAGGCCCTTTTTATAAAAATGTTTTTCTTCCATTATGCTTTTGTTTTTTGTGAATCAGTCAACTGCAGATGCATGACAAGGCAGAATTTAGTGCTGTCAGTCAAAGCTTCTTTCAGGATGGTGAACATTACCAATGGGATTAGCTCCACACAATTCCACACTGGTATTATGACAGATGTCCTTGTGGAACTCAAGACAGCTGTAACTGACACTATTACTGAGGCCATTAAACCTGCTGTTGATGTAGATATGATACAACTGCACTTACACACATACACATTCTTGTGCCCTCCGGAGGATCTGCTAGGTTAGCAGAACTGGTGCAATTATTCTTCTTATCCTGGCTCATGCCCCTACCTTGTGTTTCAGCTGGTGATTTTGTCTGTCATTATTCTAATGGTTGCTCCTGCTGCCTTTCTCTTAGAAAATGTCTGACCTTCCAGAGCACTGTATTATTCAGCAACATACATAGCATGTGTATACATACAGACTTACAGAGTTCAATCATAGGGTGTGGAAACCATCACACCTGCCATACTGAAATCTAAGACATGTTTCCATATATTTAATTCATTATTCGTAAACAGCAGGCACTTCATTTCAAGTAGAAATACAAAGGATTTATTAATGTTAATATTAAGAGATCATAGTGGTATATTTATCAGAGTAATGAACACAGTAAAAACATCTCTACATCACTGTAATGTTGCACTGTGTCACGTATATGTCTCCTCCCTGTGGTCTGTCTGTTTTGTTTACATTCCCATGTGCTTTTGAGCACATGTCATGTCTCCTCCCATTCCCAGCTGTGTTCCATTTGTAACCCTGCCCCATCGTTATCATGTCCCAGCCATGTCCAATGTCATTGTGTGTATATAAATCCCTTGTCTTTGTTAGTCCTGGTCGATCTATGTGGCTTTGTGACTGCTTGTGTACCTAGTTTTCATGGATACTTGTCTTAGTGTTAATTTGTACCCTGTCAATAAATACAACCCAGCGTGTACGTCCGCAACTACCTGTGTCTGGAAGCGTTACACACTGAAAATGTTCAAAATGATAGCTGCTCCCGCTAAGTCCTACTTGAATCATTTATTATTGCAGATCTGCAATATACCCAGTGAGCTGCCAGCATTTTGTATCTACTGATCTGGAACACCTACCATAAAGATGTTTTTGGTGTGCAGTTATTCACTGTAGCCCAGAGGTTCCTGCTCAATTCTTCATTCCCCTTCTATCCCATTAGTGGAAAGAATCATAGTATATAGTTGAGCAGTGGACCACTTTCAACAAAACTGTGATGCACACTTTAAGTGTATCAGGCTCAAAGATTATAATTGCCTAGGGCTTCAAACACTTTGTACCTTTACTGAAATATTTAGTTAGTTGGAGACTATACTAGTGCATCTAAAAAAAATGAATATTGTAAAAAAGTTAATTAAAAGTTCATAAATTCATTTAGAAATGTTAAATTCTTTAAATTTAAAGTAAAGAAACATTTATTTTGTTTCAATTTTGATCTGAATTTTCAAATCTGAAATTAAATATTCTTTTAAGATTTTGGAGCCATACAGATCAACAGTAAAACAAAACAGGTATGAAATATGTGGTGACCCTTTCAGGGGTTTGTAAATGGATAAATAGTATGTGTTGCATTTTATTTAGGTAAAAAAAACAATATAATAACATAATAACATTTCTATAAGAAACTGCCCAGCATGGCTTTTTTGCCTTCTTCATAGACTTCATATAACTGTATTGCTTTTGGAGATCTGGCAGCTGCCTCCTTTTGGCTCTTCGTCAGTGCAGTAATTCTGTACACAGAAAATAACAACAGAATGTTCTTTAGTTTAGGGCAATATACAGTACTTAAACATTGAGCAAATATCAGGATGCTGTAGACAAAACCAAAAATAATGCCATAGAAGTTTTTCTTGCTTTTTGGAATGTAAATATCAATAGTTAGTGCTTACAGTGTACAAAAAATATAAAAAATAACACTCCTACCTGTGGTATGCATCCACATATCACATACTGAGACATATCAAATACTGTTGTGCTCCTGTATATCACAGATACTATACATCAGATCCCATGTGGTGAACATCAAAAATGCAAACACATTCTTTGTGCCTAAAAATAAATTTAAAACAAAATGTTTAAATGTGGATTATGCATCCACATATCACATACTGAGAAAATGCTAGAAAGAGAGATAGAGTGTGTGCGTACGTGTGTGCATGCGTGTCACTAATACATATGGGGATTTTGTGGTTGGCCACTGGCCATACTGTATAAGTGAAACTGTAGGAATGTAGCCAAAGTGAATGTTCACAGATGAAATTAAAGTGCATCTGTTGCAGTGTGTGTGTGTGTGTGTGTGTGTGTGTGTGTGTGTGTGTGTGTGTGTGTGTGTGTGTGTGCATGTGTGTTTGAGACGCATCAGTATACATAACCACATTAGCTATGTCCCCAGTGGGGCTGGAATTGGATTAGTGTCAGCCTTGATAAGGTGAAGGACAGTAAAGGGAAGAGTGAGAAATTGGAAAAAGGAAACGGTGCCTGCAATAATTTCATTTCCAGATCAGGTGGCTGAACGTATGAATGCGTCTCCACCGCACACGGCACAGTTAATGGAATATTCATGCATTGATTGCCGTGCTCCATCTTCCATTCTTTTTTCTGCTGTCTATTTCTGCCTCTTTTGTGATGACTGCACTGGGGTCTCTGCACCTCTATTTCTACAGCATGCAGAGCTTGGTAACATGAGGCCTTCAACAGTGCTCAGTCTGCAGACACTGCTCCCAACAACAACTGACAACGTCACAATAAATTCATCAGGCCTGGCCATCATTTCAGTGACCTATTATAGTTTAGAAAAAGAAAAATCATACAGTGGTTTTTAATACAACTATTACCTAAATGTCTTACTATAAGTCCAAGCGTATGGAAAATCGATCAAATAAGGCTGTGAATCATGTCCTCTTCAGTGTAAAGTAAAGCTCACTGAGCTGCTACACTTTGCTTTCTGAATGAAGAGATGGAAGCCAATTAAACTAATGCGGAGAGGCCAGATGGATTAAAATACTGTGGGTTTTTCAGTGATGCAACCTGCCTTCTTTAGGAGAGACCGAGAAAGTGGATAGTGGAGAAGAAGAAAGAAAGAAAGAAAGGACATTTATCAAAAAGAGTGAATAGAGTGAAATGTAAGAGATATAGAGAGAGTAAGAGAGAGATAAAGGTAAAGAGAAACATAAGTTTACATAAAAACTAAATCTCCAGTCCCATTGAATTCATTCTAATTACTGATTACGACTCTGGTGTTTATATGTTGAAAATCTCCATTTACATGCACAATACCAGTAATCCCATCCAAAATCTGTAGAGTACCATGGTATGCATGTACACATTACCATGATAATGGACATGATTCCAGTCAGTGAAAGAGGAGCAGCAGCTGGTGTGTTGCTCTTTAATTGCTTTAAAATCACAGTAGACTCAGGAAAATGTATTTGACATTAACTTCTTAAAGAAGAGGTAAGAGGAAGATGTTATGCAACATTACGAGGCAAATGATGTCAGTCTCACTGAAATTAACATTTACATATGACAGCAAACATCAATGATTAATGGAGCATGAGGAAAGGTGATTCCACCCCATTCCAGTATGCCAGTAATAACACATATTTCTGTTGGTCTGTACAAGCCAGGATTAATCACTTCATTCAATTGGAAAGAAATGATATTCCAAATGGCTTCAATCAGACAGACAAGCCTATTCCAATTGAGGTGTGTACATGGATGTATTCTACTCCAATTGAGCTTTCAGTCAGATTATAAATGGATTATTGGGCTGATTGTAAACATGACTAATGTATAAGAAAAGGGGATAAGCAGAACAGTTGGTGAAGGGAAAGAGAGCGAAAAGTGAAAAGCACTGCAAAGAATGAGAGGCAAAGCAGGAAAAAGAAAGAGAGAATGAGAAAAAGAGAGGGGAAAAAGAGAAAGAGGGGGAACAAAGGGAATGAGAGAGTCTGAGAGAAAGAAGCACAGAAGAGACACAAAAAAGGAACGAGAACTAAAGATGAAACCGAGAATAAGATAGGGGTAAAAATAAAGTGCAACAGTGAGAAAGAAAGAAGAAAGTGACAGAATGAAGAAGAAGCAGATGAAATGAGAGAGAGAGAGAGAGAGAGAGAGAGAGAGAGAGAGAGAGAGAGAGATAGACTGGCTGTATAGTTGGTGGTAGAATGTATCTCAAGCTTATGGGTGTTAGGATTCAGCCCATGCTCTGCCTCTGTGTGCAGAGCAAAGCCAATAAGAAAGGAGTATCATGGGATTCTAAAATAAAAATGTGGCACATTGTGGAGTGAGACAGAGATGCTGAGGGGAGCGATGGAGAGATGGGGGAGGATACACACTGGTATTAAGTATTCAACTGCAGGGTACAATAGCTTTAGCTTGGGCCTGTTCAGGAGATTTCCATTTTCCACATCGTGTGAATCATCCAGGCTGCCATTGTGCAGTCACGTTCCTATTAAACAACCCGCACGCTGAATCTTATCTCTGCCCACCGGGACTGCAGGAACCCTGATTTAGCAAATATTGAGTTCATATTAGAAAATGCGGAAATATTCTCAGAACATATATTCATCTTAAATGCACACTGTCACTGAAAATTAACATTCAGGAGTCAATAGATAACTGTTAAAAGCAATTCAGGGCAGTTGTCATCTGTCTGCTGCATCAGTAGACAACTACAAAAGTCTTGTTCACCACTGCTGTTTTGATCTGCTTTGCCCTATATATGACTCCCCTTGAATGATTTATACAAGTAAACAAAGTTCACTAACACTGTATTCAGTTGCCCACAAAATAAGCATTTATTATATTATTATTAAATATTTATATATGTTAAAAGCAATAACCAAGGCAGAGGCCTACTTAAAAAACCTACATACATGTCTGTGACCCTGTAAACGGTTCACAGATTGTCCTTTCTTGGACCACTTTTTGTAGGTACTGACCACTGCATAATGGGAACACCCCACAAGACCTGCCATTATGAAAATGATCTGACCCAGTCAGCTAGCTTGTCAGATTGGCCCACATCCTTATACTGTCCCATTTTCTTGCTTCCAACTTCAAGAATTGTTCGTTTTCTGCCTAATGTGTACACAGTGACATATATTTACTTCTTGTGCAAACATCTTTCTACAAAACCTCCTCATAATCTCATTCAAAGTAAGAGAATAAATTAATAAAATTATTTAAAATTTTAAATCGTTTTTAAAACATTGTTGAGAATCCTTTGAATTCTGTAACCCATGAACATCAGTAGATGTTTCCTCCTATGTGATTTGGTGATTGACTTGGCTATTGCAGAATATTCCACTTCCTTGCCTTTAAAATCATCTGGGTTGCTTTTGCAGTATTTTTTTTTTATTATTTTCCATCTGTACTATGAAGTGCCATCCAATCAACCTCGCTATATCCCTGTACACTTCAGAATTCAACCAGCTGCTTTCCTCTTCTGTCACATCATCACTAGTTACCCAGTGCCACTGGAAACCCTGCATACCCATGCCATCACACTGCCACCATGTTTTACCGAGGATGGGGTGTGTTTTGGATCATGAGATGTTCAAAGCCTTCTCCAAACTTTCTTCTTCCCATCATTCTGGTACAAGTTGATCTTAGTTTCATCAAAGTAGTTACATAGTTGTTCATAGAATGCTGATCCAGAATGTGGCTGTTTTAAGTCTAATCTGGCCTTTCTAATTTTGAGGCTGATTAATGGTTTGCACCTTGTAGTGAATGCTCTGCATTTGCTCTCATGAAGAATTCTCTTTATGGTAGCTGTAGATACTAAGATACCTAGTTCCTGGAGAATGTTATTCACTCGTGTGAAGGGTTTTTTTTTTCACAAGAGACCACTGTTGTCTTCCATGGATGTCCAGCCCTTTTTGAGTGCCCAAGCTTACCAATATGCTCTTTTTTTTACAAAAGAGTTGATTTGGCCTCTCCTAACATCTCCACTATCTCTCTGATTGATTTCTTTTTTCCAGCCTAATGATGGTTGAGAGCTCTGATCACATGTTGTCGGTTCACAGCAACCATCTCCAAATGAAAATGGCACACCTGGAATCAACTCCTCAACACATTTTACCTGCTTAAATGATCATGGATTAACGAAAGAATAGCCCATGCCACCCTTGAATTAGCTTTTGAGATAATTGTCCAATTACTTTGAACCCCTGAAATGAGGAGGCTTTGCAAAAAAATTTCTAAATGTTTCATAGAATATTTTCATTCAACCCCTTGAATTAAACCTGAAAGTCTACCCTTCAATTGCATCTCAGTTGTTAATCAAATTCAAAGTGGTGGCATATGGAGTCCCAAACATGAAGATTGTGTCACTGTCCAGAAAATTATTAACTTAACTGTTTATACCCTTTATTTATCCTTCAGTTTGCTGGCATAAATAGTGATTTACTTGTAAGCACTTAATAAATGCCCATGACTTTAATGAACCCTTGCTCTGATATCAGTACAATGTTTATATTGTATAAAATTTCATGTCATCTTCCAAATACTGCAATTTTCATTCTTGTGAAAATACATTACATAATGCTTCAGAGGTGTCACAAAATCCCTTTGTAGATAGCCTTCAAATAAAGTCATACTTAACACAGCAGTTAGTATTAGTCACCCGTTACTTTCAAAATAATGGCTCTCTGCTGCATATTTATTGCCATATTCAAATTTGAACCAATTAATTACAAAAATGGGTGAGAATAAAGCACAGAGCAAGTTTACATGAGGTAGATTGGCTAACACCACAGACGAGCTCTTATGAAGGATGATTATTATAGATTCTGACTAAATATAGCAGTGGCTCAAAAGGTTCTGACTATTCCACATTACCCTTTACTCAGGTCTCAGGAATTTCAGAATTTCATTAAGCCAAATGAGAAATTTGCCAATTAAATAAAAGGCATTTCTACAGTGCAGTTGAAAGGTGCCCCTGCGTATTCAGATCCTGCATGGCTGGGGGGGCCTGTAAGGAAACATTATGTCCTGGAGGGGGTATATCCGAACATATATCCGGGGGGGGGGGCAAGAAAAACAACTATACCAGAGCCCAAGATTTGGTGTTATGTCCCTGCATATATATGTATGTAAATAAATGTATAATTATTCACTTCAATCAACCAGCAAAAAAGGTCCTTTAAAACAGGCCCTTATGCTACCATGTTCAGCAGTGATCATCCATTAAAAAACAATACACAGCATCCTCATCTCACCTCAAGACTACAGTACTGTATGAGCAATGTTCCATTTTTGGCAGCCGATACTCTGTTCTGTCTTATGATGATTTAATAAGGAACCTAGTAACAGTTCATATTTCATCAAGAAGTTAATTGCAGTTGAAACAGCGCTGTTTTTGTCTTCTAGCTTTCCACCACTTTTGTAGCTATTTTTTCCAGCTTTCATTCTTTTTCTGACCTAGATATGTTCCGGAATGTGCAGCACTCCAGACAGAAAAGTGCAGGTAGACAGAGCATGCCAAAATTTTCTCTTAATAATAAATAAACACTAGTCAATAATCTGTCAAGAATGTGGTTCATGTAACTAAAACTGAACATATGTGAGTTGCACTTCATATATTGTTCAAAAATACTTGACTGGACCATAGGTTATATTACATTTCTCTATTAATTATTCTAAAATTAATTTGTGTTATACATCCTGTTTCTGACATGGAAATGGTCCTGTTAGGAGGACTGACAGATTTGAGACTGCTTTTCCCAATTTCATTTGAACCTTTAAAAACTATTCTGGCCTGAGGTTAACTGATAAAGCTAAATGAGGAAAGGATTAATTTTGAAGGCTCAAGCCGCTATCGCTTCTTCCTTGCTACTGGCTTTTGCTGACCAGAGCAAAACATTAAGTTTAATTTATTTAGCCTTTGGAAATCTCTGATGACCTATCATGGTAAATTTATATTGCCTAATGTAGAGTATGATTATTGGCTTAATGTTTCACTACTATACTTGTAAGTAGTTTTTAATTTTCCAGTTTAAAGACTTTTGTTTGAGTCTGTATTCAAAGTGAGTTTCTTTTTAGTGTAATATGAACAATGTATACAAAATATAATAATCATATTAATAATATTATTAATATTTATCAAAAACTGAGCATTGTTTTCATTTTACATTTTTTATATATAATCCTGTCTCTTGCCAATCACAATGAAAAAACAAAGGTTGGACATCCTGCATGGTCAGTACTTAGTAACATCCCATACAGCTAGGTTTATAGATTGTACACCCTTTTTGCAGCCAGCTTACAGTCTTTCAGTTCTGGTTTAAGGGCTTTTGCACCTATCCACAGTGAAGATTCCAGGCCATTTGAACCAGGGGGGTCAGGCTGGGGGCAATTTCTACTTTAATGTGCGTTGTGGACAATAAGAGACAAATGTCAATGATCAATTACACGTATAAGCTAATAATATATTTTATTCATACAGTTTCCAGTTATCTGTTTACAATACTCTGTATTCTATAAATTCTCATGATCAGAGTTGGGAGGGATACTGTAAAAATGCATTTGGTTTCTAAATGTAACTATCAAAAGTGTAATTGTAATGCAATCCAAATAACTAATTTATTAAAGTAGTTTGATTATTATGATAAAGTAATGCAGTTAGATTAAGAGTTACATGTCATGACATTTTGACCAATGTGTACTACTAGTGGAACAGTTACTGACAAATAATGACTTTCTCTGATTGATCAAATCTGACACAAAGCCTCTGTTTGAGCTGTAATACAGAAGCATGTCGCAATAAACTTCATCAGTACTTAGTGTTTTAGCTCTAATTATGCTAGCTAACATTTCTGGAGAACATGAGGTCCTACCTCAGTGAGACTGGATGGATGGATGGATGGATGGATGGATGGATGGATGGATGGATGGATGGATGGATGGATGGAAGGATGGATGGATGGATGGATGTTTATTGATCCCTTTGGGAGGCTTCCCTTAAGGAAATTAAGATTCCAGCAGCAGCATTATTACAGTAAAAACAGAGGCACTGAGCCCTGAGGTGCTCCAGTGCTGCTGATCACACGGTCAGACATAATGTCCATCAGCCTGACATACTGCAGCCTGCCAGTGAGGTAGCTGGAGATCCAGGTGACCAGGCAGGGGTCCAGTCACACCCAGAAGGATCCCCACTGTGCCATTTACCTTAACCAGGTGCGAGATGGCTGTAGTGAGCGAGAGGGAGGGGGGACATGGGCTGGTCAAACCTGTTGAAGAAGTCAAAAATTCTGTTCACCATCTTCACTGTCCCCCCAACAACTCTCTCCTTTTTCACTCCTTCCCAGACTTCTCTCATGCTGTTCTCCTACAGGTTCAATTCAGTTCCTGTAGATGTCCTTAGCTTCCCTCACATTGCTTTTCACCTCCTGCTGTGCTGCTTTCATTGCCTCCCTGTCCCTGCTCTGGAAAGCGGCTTTCTTCCTGTTGAGGAGAGCTTTGACTTCCTGTGTTACCCATGGCTTGTTGTTGGAGTAACATTGTTCAGTCTTAATAGGGGAGACTACGTATGCACAGAAGAGGATATAATCCAACAGACAGCGTGACAACAATGTTTCACTGCTTTGCAGTTACATCTCATCCCAAAATAAAGATTCTGGTTGGTTCTGTCTCTAGGTTTGACAATGGGTGCAAACAGGATATAAATAGTGTGATGCTGAGGAGACTGGGGGGCCATGGAAAGGGGCTGACCCCAGCGACAAACTCCAATACTCCCGGAGGAGCCCAAGCCAGATCCAGTCTCCAGGTTGATGAGAGGGGTGAAGATCTGTTGTCTCCTTGTGTCTTTTTATGCTTTGTGGATGCGGACATTGGTCTGCTCCAAGATCTCTTCGCTACACTGCATCCAGGAATCCACAGCTAGGACATCAGTTTAGGCAGCTGTCTAAGGAGCAAGCAGAGGTAGGTATCCCAATACACACTGGAACGGAGGTAGGCATGTTGTGGAGTTTGTGAGTACCAATTGAGTTGTGAGCACAATAAAGATGCAAGAACTTACCCAGTTCTTGATTGGTTCTCTCGCATTGTCCATTTGTCTGTGAATTTTATCCTGAAGTCAAACTGATGTGAACTGCAGACTGAGGTTTGATAAAGGCTTTCCAGACATGGAAGGTGAATTGGGAGTCATATATGCCATGACAGTATCAAAGGCTGTAAGTAGAGATTTGCATGCAATGAATTTGACATAACAGGAAGAACAATCATCTACAGTTAGTATGATGGTGTATCCCTCTGAGACTGGAAGATCAGTGACATAATCCACTACTATGTGCACCATGGTTGCATGGGCACCGGTAATGGCATCAGCTTACCAGCTGGTAGAGTTAGAGTATTTTATTTTGCGCACAGTAGGATACAAAGTGGTGTACATATTGTTTTAGAGATTCCCACCAATGCCATGACTGCAAGAGCTTTAGTGTTGATGTCTTGCTTGGGTGACCCAAGGACAAGGAAGAATGTGCCCAGGTAATGAGTGGATCTCTGAACTGGGGATGCAAATACAGCAGATTAATGGGACAGTTATTAGGAGCTGGACAGACTTTTTAGGCCAATTCGATTTCTGCATCTACCTCCCATTGAATGGGATAAAGGAACACTGAATTCAATGTATTCAAGGTTTTCATGATCCATGAGCACTAAGAATGGGTGCAGCACCCCTTGCTGATGCCAATGCTGCTATTCCTCTCCTATTGAGTAGTTTTTCGTAGTGGGACTGAGCTTGTGTGATTAACACATGACTGGTCACAGTTTAGGGTGCTTACCCTTGCACTGTGATATTATAGCCCCTATGAGAGTAAGTATGTGTGAGATTCAAAGCAGCCTGACAGCCTGACAATATCCACCAATATCCAATATGTTGATTTATATGTCTTCATTGCCTTCTCGTCTACCATATAAGAAGAACATGGGACTTAGGAAGAGGATTGCTCTCTATGAGTTCTATGGCACAGTCACTAGAATTAAGGTTTAGTCACCTTGACTTTACCGAACACTTCCATCAGTTCGGAAAAAACAGAGTAAATGTCAATTAGTGCAGAGACTTCAGGGTCTTAAGAGTTGATGCTTGAGATCGCTGTGTTCATTTGCCACACTCTTGCCTGGTATAATCAGCATCCCCGTAATATAAACACAAGCCTCCATGAAGCCAACACTGGTGTCCACCAAATTGGGCTCTGTGGACATGGATATCAGACCCAGTTAGGACTTTGGGACCATGATAAAATGCATTCTTTAGAACATGCTCACTCGTACTCACGAGTACAGAACTCTAAAACATACAAGGCAACAGAGCAGCTACCTTGCCCATAAAATTAACAATTGTTCACCTTTAGAGTGTCTAAACACAGCATGATAAAAAAACTGGTTTAAAGTCATCTGTAAACTGAGCAAATGTTAACGACTGCACTGAAGACATACAGCTGAAGCCCAGTCAAAATCCCTACCAGTGAGACAAGTGACCAAGAAAGCTTAGCTGCATCTGAACTAGGAGCAAAGCACACAGAGCACTGTAGCAAAAACCCACTACACTTATCCGGATCACCGATGTACGGTTCTGGTTTGCAGATGGGGAAAGTAGACTGATTGGTGGTGGCTGGTGTTACTGCAACAGTAGGACAGCTAGAAGAAGTAATGTACAGTAGTTAGCTCCCTAACATTAGTGAGAATCTCCATTAGTTGGTGCTGTTGGTGATTCTGCTGTGCAGTGAGCTCTTCTACTGACTGTGAGACATCATTAATAACTGCTGGTGCTGACTGAGCAGTTGACCCTGTGAGGATACAGCGTCAAAAACAGATTTGTAGTCTGCTGCTTCCATTATTAAGGCCTGGTATTCTGTCAGGGCAGGGAAGGGAGGCATGCACAGAGTACAATCAAAACTGTCTTTAACAAAAGGCTTCGGTAAAGAGGATAGTCGTGTACAGTCTGTGTTCAAAATCAGCAAGATCAAACACCAGATTTTCACCAGAACATCAGTGGTGCAGTTCGTGTTAACCTTACTTTTTTAGAGTTAAACTTACCTTTTTTAAACAGTGATTGTATGTGATTTTTAAATGTCTTCTTCTAATCTGTTTCTTTGCTAGCCACAGGTGATGGTGAGTCCAGAGCCTACCCAGAATCATTGGGCAGGGAAAGGGTAGGAATGGACCCATTAATGCATTTCATATTTTCTGTGAATGCTATTTCTAGAAAGGTGCACACATACACACAAAAACCTGAAGACAAACAAAATATTTTACTGTCTGAAACAATTAAATGAGAATTATTAGACGGCAGAGGGTAAGGAATATTATCCACAGCAAAACAAATGAGTAAACAAAGAAGAAAAGTGTCAAGTCATTTTTAAACACAAACAAAAGTATCTTTTTGCAAAGATTAAAAAGAGATAGAAAACATTGTTCATGACAAAGTAAACATTACGATAGGTCAGCTTAACTAGTTTCTAAAACTCTACATGAACCACTGCTGACACTGACCTTGGTTTTGGTGATATTTATGATGGGACAGGGGTAGAATATATTAGGCAGCAAGTGAACAGTGCGTTCTTGAAATGGATGGGCCCATTGTGATGTCTAGATGACTGGGCCTGGACAAGAAAGGACAACCAGTGAATCAGCAACAGTCATGGGCTCCCAAAGCTCAACGATGAGATCCACAGAGGCTGTAACAGATACCACAGGACACCTTCAGATGACTTGTGGAGTTCATGGCTCAAATGGTCAGATATGTTGTGCTGGCATAAATGGGAACTTCTCAATATTAGGCTTATTGGAGTACAGTGAAACACACCCATACCCAGACGGCAGACACATTTGGGCCAAATCTGGGCCACTTTTGACACTTACAACTCAGATGTAGGCCACATTTCGGCCGCCCATTATTTGTTATCTGTGTATTGTGTTACAAATGGCCACAGAAGAATTTCTTTTGGTCCAAAAATTAAAAGAGAAGTGTGAAGGACATTTAAAGTGGTAAAGGACTTTTACATCAAATGAATGTTCTTTAGACATTTAAAAGTTTCTTCTCCTTTACCATTGTGGTTCTTAATGGAAAACAAAGTGGTTATTTTATTTAATTGTTAGAATAATCATTTGTAGCACCTTATTTTTGAGAGTGTAGTGAAATATTCTCTGAAAAGAAGATCTAGATCATCTTGGACCAACTGAGGATTCTGCTCATGAACTAAATGTCAGTTTCCTGTATTTTATGGGAAGGCAACAGAAGCAGTGAAGGTTAAAAGGAGAGCGTGTCTACCTTCACAGGCTATCTGCACGGATAAAATTATTATAGCTGACTCTATAGCAAGCCCCAGGGCAGTTGAGCATTGCTCCTTTTGTTTATCTCTCCAAGGAAAATGAACTGTAAAAAAGCAGTTGTTGTTTAGATGTCTCAAGGTCATTATTTATAAAACAACAAATCGATGAGATGTCTTGTGTAATCATTTATCCCATCATAAGAATAAGACATAGTTTATGCAGAATTTTTTAGGGCATTGACGTTAGACTCATAAGCATTTTCTCCACCCACACACAGACAACATCCAGTCTCCAGACTGCACACACACACACATGCACACACACACACACACACACACACACAAATGTACGCACACACAGCATGCAAAACCTAGCCTCCATAGAGCTTCAGATTTACCTCACAAATAGATGGATTTTTTAGCACAATAGCTGAAAACCTAATGGAGGATTAATGGAGACAACTGGAACTCAGCCCAGGCAGACATAGATCATACAAACACAATACAGCAGACAGCTTATAGGGAACCAAATTGCTGTGAATAAGTAAAAAAAAAACTGTTTGTTCCCAAAGAACACATAAGAAGGAGAAGATGCTAAAACAATGTCCATGCCTTCATGCCATATATGGCCTGTGGTATGAGACCAGCACAAAGACATTGACTGAATAAGGAGAAGAAAAGATAAGCTGAAGTACCTTGGGTAATAAAGGACACAAAAGCAGGCTAATTATCAGTCCAACTCTCAGAGAGAAAAATCCAGACATGATTCACACCTCTGACATCCTTTTTTCAGAGGACCGTTAATTGCACTGTCAAGTAGTTCAGTTTACTTGATAAGACACAAGCAAACACACACACACATACTGTGCTATACATAAACAAGCATGCATGCATGCAAACACACAGCATTATGGCAGAAATGCATGACATCAGCTGTTTCCTTGTGTTGCTGAGCAAATGTGTCACATTATTTAAAATTAAAAGAACAAAGAAGTGTCTGATCCAACAAAGGCGTTTGAGCATTTAATTTCTAGCTCTCCAGCTTTAGTTTCAATGTGCCAACAGTGCCCCCTACCATGCCTCAGTAGTGGTGCCCAGACTGAATCCTAGTAGGTAATACAGAGCTAGAGCAGTAAAGAGTTTTGGACTTATGTATTACCTTTTATACTTCATGAAAATAGGCAATCATTTCATTACCCAGGAAATCTAAACTTTCATTAATTGCAACTTGAACCTAAGAATAGCTCAGAAAGTTTGCATTATTTTATTTTTTTCCATGCAGTTAATTTGTATAGGAATATAAAAAAGCATTGTTTATGCCTGGTAATATAAAAAGACTTTTTGGTCTGTATCATTTAATGCAATAAGAAAATTGCTCATTGACATGGGACTTTAGGTTAGGTGCCATATTTGTGGTAACCATTGTGAAGGCTGTACTGTAACCAGATTGAATTTCCTTCTTTTGTTTGCTTCCTTTTATATTTGAAATTATATGATTTTCTTGTGTGTTGTGCAGCACTGGGTGGCCCAGAGAAAGATGGCAACCCCTAATTTTAGATTTTAGAGCCCTGAATGTTATAAACCTATGCTGTTGCTATGGTCAAAGCCCTCTATATCACTATGTCAATGATGTAGCTAGTAAAGAGACACAAAAAACAGCAGAAACAGGTTAATCTGGTGACATGCTATTGTCTACTTTTCTAACTAGATATCCGTTTTTGAAGGCAATGTGTTAAAGGCAGGGGAAATAGCACCATAAAGATATGAGGCACTTACCAAAGGTATTCCAAAGAAGAACAACTGCTGAATTAGAGACAAGGTCATGGGCATCTAAGGCTCATTGATGCAATCCTTTTCTATTCCCAGATACCACAAGACACATTTAGAGGTCAATGCTTTGAATGGTTAGATATTAATGTTACTATTCTGTCTGAGTTGTATAGTGTTTTCGATACACAACCAAACAAGATAATTTTACTAAGCCTGTGAAGGTGATCTGTAGTGTCTGACAAAAATATGTTAACAACAGATCCTTTAAGTCCTGTAAGTGCTGTTTTTGTTGCCCACATGTGCACAAATTGCAATGCTCTTAAATGCATTTTGTAGAAGTGTAAACACGTTTCATTACAGACCACAGCCAATGCTCTAATGCCAAAACCACTGCCATTCACCACATAAACCCTGTCATTATAATGAAACACAGACAACACAAGTTTTATGTGAGTTGTATACAGTGGCGATTTTGCAAGTTTTCCCAACTACAAAGACAGGAGAGGTCTGTAATTTCTAATGTAGGTACACATCAACTGTAAGAGACAGAATCTAAAAAATAATCCAGAATATTGTAGGATTTAAAATAATTAATTTGCATTTTACTGCATAAAATAAGTATTTGCTCACCTACCAACCAGCAAGAATTCTTGGCTCTCACAGACCTGTAATTAGAAGGCCTCCTACTCTGCATTCATTACCTGTATTAATGCCACCTGTTGAACGTGTTACCTCTATAAAAGACACCTGTCCATACACTCAATCAATCATACTCCACCTTCTTGACCCTGGCAAAGACCATGAGCTGTCTAAGGACACCAGGGACAAAACTGTAGATCTGCACAAGGCTGTTGGTGTAAAAATTAGAAAATGGAAGAAATGCTAGATGACCTGAAGAAAGCTGGGACCACAGTTATTGCTAGTAACACAATATACAATCATGGATTAAAATTCCCTGATCCCCCTGCTCATACCAGCACATGTCCAGGCCCATTTGAAATTTGCCAGTGAACATCTGGATGATCCAGAAGAGGCATGTGGTCAGATGAGACCAAAATAGTACTCCACTCACCATATTTGGAGGAAGTAGAAGGATGAGTAAAACCCTAAGAGCACTGTGAAGCATGGGGATGGAAAAATCATATTTTGGGATTTTTTTTCTGCAAAGGGGACAGGACAACTTCACCATATTGAAGAGAGGATCGATGGGGTCGTGTATTGCGTGATTTTGGCCAACAACCTCCTTCCCTCAGTAAGAGCATTGATAGGTCATGGCTGGGTCTTCCAATATGTCAATGACCTGAAACACACAGCCAGAGGAACTAAAGAGTGGCTCCATAAGAAGTATTTCATGGACCTGGAGTGGCCTAGCCAGTCTGCAGACCTGAACCCAATAGAAAATATTTGGAGGGAGCTGAAACTCAGTGTTGTCCAGCAACAGCTCCAAAAGTTGAAAGATCTGGAGAAGATCTTTATGTGGGCCAAAATTCCTGCTCCTGTGTTTAAACCCGGTCAAGAATTACAGGAAACATCTGACCTCTGTAATTGCAAACAAAGGTTTCTGAACCAAATATTAAGTTTCTCTTTTCTGTTGCATTAAATACTTATTTTAAGCAATGATACAATGTGATTTTCTGGATTTTCTTTTCTGTTTCTCACAGCTGAAGTGTACCTACAGTGTTCTTTGTAGGTGGGCAAACTTGCAAAATCAGCAGTGTATCAAATACTTATTTTCTAATGGTGAAAGCAATGTGAGAGGAAGTAGATCAAAGAAAGCAAGAATAAATAGCAAAGGAGCAAACAGTGCATTTACAGATGAGACATGCCTGAGTCATTAACCATGTTTTTGTTCATAGCAAGATAAGGGGTTAGCTGGACAAAGACTGAGCTGCTCTGAAAATCAGGATGATCATAAAGGAAAACAATTCACACTCAGGCATCAGTACAGATAGAGGGAGGAAAACATTTAAACTTAAAACATGAAAATGTACTTTTGCAGTGCTGAAACAGAACTAGTATGTACAAAGGCCATACATAACAATAGTACCAGTGACAGGTAAAGTGAATAAGATTACCATCATTTACAGTGACATCTGTCAAAGAGTGGGATGTATTAGGCAACAGGTGAGCTGTCAGTTCTTGATGGCTCAGTATAAGTATCTCAGCCGTTTTGACAAGGGACAAATTGTGATGACTAGATGACTGGATGAGAACATCTCCAACACGTCAGGTCTTGAGGGGTGTTCCTGGAATGCAGTGGACAGTACCTACCAAACGTGAGTCATGGGGACCTAAAGCTCCTTGTAGGCCCCACCTAACTACTTACCATGCTTAAAGTATCTTCTGCTGCCTTAGTGCCAGTTACCACAAAACCTTCAGAGGTCTTGTGGTGTCCATGTCTCAATGTATCTGTCCAAGTATCTGTTTTTGTGGCAAAAGGGGGGCCTATTCAATATTAGGTAGGTGGTACCAATGTCATGGCTGATCAGTGTATGTAGTAAATACATATATATAATATATATTTCTATTTTTTGGTTTAAATCTATCTCCATCAGCAGTAGTTTATTAAGATTCTAGGAGCAGATTAAGAAAACTGTGACTAATAAAGAACAAAGCAACAAGCACGGTAAAAATTTCATTCCTGACACCCACCTACTGTCTATTTAGCTGCTGCCTACATGCATACATGTATCTTGTAATACAAATAGTGCAACTGTGCTCTCTGTTGTTTTCCTTTCCTGTCCTCTTCTTTTATGCAAGAACTAAAATATAGTACATTTTCTTCAGTGAATAACTACAATAATGGAAGGTATGGAGTTTTCTAACTTTTCATAGGGATCTATATTGGTTATAATACAATTAAAGTATATTATTTTATATTAGAATTTATTATAGGTTATAATAGTGGGAGGAACCACCAGCTGTTTAGCTGTACATTATGAGGTCAGGTGCTACAATGCTTTTCAGTAGCTGCCACAAACACACCCCAGCTCTCCTGCGTGAACCTGTTTTAGCCCATCATGGATATTGTCCTGACAGGGAAGTGTATGAAGTGCTTCAAGTGCCAGTAACAGGTGCTGAGGAGAGAGAGGGGCAGGCCTGTGTGTGTTAGCCTGGGACAGTCTCAACTACACTGGACAGAGGAACAGCAGGTAAGGCACATCTATACACTATATTATCCTTCAGTCTTTAATGTCACATATTTTTGCCGTGATTAACTATGTATGTCAAATATTTCATAATAAAAATCTGGTCTCTCCAATACAGTAACTTCATAGAAGATGGAAACCAAAAACATGTTTTCTACACAGTTATGTTATTAAAATATATTGCAATTCATTTTATGGATACAT
This sequence comes from Acestrorhynchus altus, assembly GCA_034509495.1. Lineage (NCBI taxonomy): Eukaryota > Metazoa > Chordata > Actinopteri > Characiformes > Acestrorhynchidae > Acestrorhynchus > Acestrorhynchus altus. The sequence continues at coordinate 26,243,545 of CM067507.1, forward strand.
TTATTATAGAACGTTCAAACAATATAGTTCATACTTACAGATTTTATGTGTACATTTTTATTAAGGCATTTACTGAAAAGATCAAGCAAAGACAAATAGAAGTTAGAAAGTAGAACATTTAAATTAAATAGTAAAATGCAGAAACCTTTGTTTCTAGTCTAAAAAAATTCTTCTACTTTGTTATTTCAATATGGAACCACACTGGAAACTCTTGTCTCTATACAGTTAGTGAAGGTGGATTCTGGAGGTTTCAAACCCCCTGAAGATGTATGGGTTGTATCTAGAAGCAGTGAATGACTACATTAATGAGTCCTATGGGGAGGATGTTTGGAGGCTGATCGAAGCCCGGGCAGAGATCCCTCACCTCAAGTTTGTACGCCACCAGATGTACAAGTAAGACTTCTCTTTATGAGTCATCTTCACAGAATGAGCCATTGTGAACAACTTATGGAAAAATGAACTTGGAATGGTAAAGGACAACTGTAAACCTCCAAGAGTATTCTCCTGGAAACCTTCTATGTTTGATTTTTAGTAACAAACAATAAGCCAATGATAGCTATAATTAGCTCAATTCTAAATTTGAATGAATCCAGAACTCTCTCTGTTGCAGAACACACACACTAAGTAAAAACAGATTGTTGTAAAGTAATCAAATCTTTGTTGTCACCTAAACAAACAAGCTCATTGAATAATCTTTTGGGGGATCTACAATTTCTAGAAGTAAAACGTTTGAGTTTTTTGTTCTAGTGACAATCTGATCCTTCGTCTGGCTAAAGCAGCTGGAGAGGTTCTGGGAAAGACTCATGATGAACTGATGTATGCCTTTGGGGTCTACATGGTCAAGCGAATAGGAAACTATGGCTATGAGCGGATTCTCAAGGTGATTACATATTATTCCGTTATGCATCTAAATGTCTGTCTAAATGTCATAAATGTGCCACAACAGCTGTGTATGGTTCTTTACTATAAATGAGATGTGTGAATGGAGAGTCTTTAAAAGATTCATATCCACATAATGTCAAGGTTCTTGACAAATACATAATTGATATAAAACATTGCAATTAATTGTTCAGAAAGTTAACACTAACAAATGTAACTAATTTCTACATATACATATAACTAATTACTGGTTGTATGTAGTTTATTCTATTACAGAAATATATATTTATTTTTTTGATTACTTTGTTGTTACTAAGGTGAGAGAGGAATAATATCTCAATTTTACTGTATGTCCTGGACAAAAATCTTGAATCTTGTTAATTAAATGTTTTAGAATTTAGAATCTAGAAAATTCCTTAAGCAGATCTTTACCTGGTTAAAGTGTTCTCAGGTAGAAAACCTTCTACATGGTTCTGTACAGAACTTTGTAAAATATATTGTTGCACTATACATCAAAGTTTTTTTTTTCAGTAGTGTACAGAAGAGTGTAGTGTTATTATAAAGTATTATTAATCTCTATGAAACTACAGTATAAGGTACATGGTGATGAGGATAAATCTACACTATATGTACAAATGTTTGTGGACACCCCTTCAAATGAATGCATAGAACTGCTTTAGGTTGCACACATTGCTAGGACAGATATGTTAATGCATGCACACAGAGACACATACACACACACACACACACGCACACACACACACACACACACACACACACACACACAGCTTGTCTAGTAACATTCTATTTTCAGAGGACTGAAAATAGAGTAAGACTGTCTGGAGCAGATAAACATGAACCTATTGGCACCATACCTAATGCCAGGCATGGACTAGATGGGTATAAACCTGGCAGTACTAGGCTGTGGAGCACTAAAACCGTTTTCTCTAAAATGATGGTGCTCCATCCAGGACTTCTGGGATGAGTTGGGGATGAGGTGGAGTGGTGATCATCCAACATTCTGACAATGGTGCTGGATGCAATCAAATCCTCAAAGCAATGCTCCAAAATCTAGCAAAAACCTTCCCTGGATGGTACAGACAGTTACAAAAGCAAGATAAACTGTCTTTAACAGCCCTGATTTCAGATGAATGAATGTATGATGTGTCCCAGTACATTTACCCATATACTGTGGATCTGGATCTTTGGAGTGAAGCATTCATTTGCAAATATAAAGACATTTTTTATGATATTCATAGCCCCTACATGATCATTACATCTGTTCACACTTATTACATCTGTTCTCCTGTGTATCTCAGGTGTTGGGCCGCAATGTGCGTGACTTTATCAATGAGCTGGATAACCTGCATGAGTACTTCCGCTTCTCCTTCCCCAAAGTGCAGCCACCCAGCTTCTGTGTGGAAGAAGAGTGCGAGACCAGTCTGACACTGCACTACCGTTCCACCAGGAAGGGCTTCACTCAGTTTGTCAAAGGTAATCCCACAAATAGGCAGGGGCGGTGTGTGGACATGAATACTAATGTCTACTACAATGGTTCACAATCCCAGTCCAGGTGTGCCCATTCTATGCACATTAGGAGGGCTTTTTTCATCCAGTACATCTCACTCAGCATCATTAATTAACAAGCCCCTCAAGTGCTGAGTGAGGAGTCTTAGAATAAAAACTTTGTAAAGTCCTGATCTGTTTAAAGTTCGACGTAAAATACAGATTTATGTGGAAATGCATCATAATGGTAGAAGGTTATCATCTAATTTCAGGCTAATCTAAGGAGCAATTCATACATATGTGACGAAAACAGCATTTCAGAAATCATACAATGTGTACTCAATATAGTTTGACCCTCATGCACATGTATGATTTACTAAAGCAGAAATTAAATGCAGCAACAAAAGCATCAGGAGTACATACTGTGACATACAGTATATTGTCATAGAAACATAGTTTAGTATATTACTGTTTCTAATGTACTAATCTGCCACTATTAAGATCAGTATATGATCTATCCCTCAAAGTATTATTCTGCAGTACATAATTTGGGATGCAGTGTGTTCTTTGTGTGCATTGGAGACTGCTTTGTGTGCAGAAAAAGCTCCACTAGTTGGAGATCATTTAAATTGTTATATATGTACAATATATATATATATATATATATATATATATCCTGTTCATCATTTCTTCTGAAATTAATTTATTGAGAACTATGTTGTCAGTTTCCGCTTCATACAGAGCCAGTATTTGTAAAGTGTAAGGTGCTTTACCAGTCGTACTACATTTCATAGACTCAGTCATACTACATCTCATATTTTAAATTGGTGATAAAAATGACATCAATTTCTTTAAACCTTAAACTTTCAAAAAAATGTTATTTTATGGCAGCACTAAAAAAAAACTGTACGGCACATTTATTTTTAAGGAGCTATTTGAGATAAACTTTGAAATAGATTGAAACATCAAAAAAAGTTCTTTCTTAAAAATGATGACCTGGCAGCATTAAAGTGCTTTTACTTCATCATTTGTGCTATTACACTGAATTTCTGTAGTGACTGCTCTGCAGGGCAACTCTCTCAAGTGGGCCGGCAATTTTACAACACAGACATTGAAGTGGAAATTCTGTCTAAAGAGGAGACAGAGAAAATGACATATGTGGTACGTGTAATCTCAAGAAGCTTGAAAGTAGAGGATGTGCAGAAAACGAGAAATTTCCATAGTGATAATAATGTATGAAATTTATTGTATATTTTATATTTTTATACCTCCCATATTTCTGTAGGTATATAAGATGAACTTCGACAATGCTGCGTTTAAGCACCGGATGCCCCAGCAGAAGACAGCGCCAGGTTATGAGAAGCTCCCTATGAAGAGGGGTATCTTCTTCGACATGTTTCCTTTTAGTGTGATCTTCCGCAGAGACATGACTATGTACCGCATTGGGGACGGCCTAAAGGAGGTGTTCTCTGATCTGCAAGGCAAAAAGGTCAACGAGGAGTTCACTCTGGTGCGGCCCATGCTGGAATTTAGCTGGGATAACGTAAGTAGTGGAGAGCACAGTCTTTATAAAGGGGTTGATTAAGTGGTGTCTAGTACAGGCAGTGGTTACATAGAACCGTGATGACTCAAAGAACACTTTAATTGTGTTTATGGTTGAATGGTATCTACTTCATTCTTTGACATACAGTATCTCTTCCTACTTATACCTCGAAATCATAGAGCTACTGCTGTGGCTACAAATCTGAATGTAGCACTGTCTGCATCAATCTGAACTCTGAACATTTAATAAAATGTGCTTCCCCTCAGATCTACACTCACCTCAACAATGTGTTTGAGTTACTCTCAAAAGCTGTGGTGGAGAGCAAGCAGAAGGTCAACATCCCCAAACTCAGCAAAGAAGAGCCTGAGGAGAAAGAGGAGAGCGAGAAGCCAAAGAAAGAAGAAAGAGGTACACATTGCACTCACTTTGAAGTGTGTTGTCAGAATGAAGCATGGTGAATATTTCAGCTAGAACAAGAACATTTTCTAACCACATTTCTGGACACAGTGTTTAAGAATGACATATCTAATATATGATATGACATGATATATTGCTAAACATTCACATGCCTGAGGGGATGGATGCTTTCAGAATTCTTACAGGTACATAGTACCTTTATTTGCAGTATTATTATTGGTTATGCAACCAGCTGTTGTTTTCCTTCCTTTTCACTTTTAGACATAAAGGTAATGGAGGAGATGAAAGGTGCAGACCAGGAGTACAGCAGTACACTAACACAGTACAACAGCTCTGCAAACTCTGGAGGGGAGGACATTGAATTGCTTGCCTTCCAGACAGTCACTGGTTAGTGATCCCATTATATTACTACCGTATTTTCCGGACTATAAGCCGCACCTGAATATAAGCCGCACCCACAAAGTTAAAATAAGAAACTGGAAAATAGGATAGGATAGAACTTTATTGATCCCTTGGGAGGGTTCCCTCAGGGAAATTAAGGTTCCAGCCGCAGCATAAGTACAAAAGAAGTAGAAATAACATATGTAAGAAGAAAAAGCTGCACCTCATTATAAGCCGCATGGTTTAAAGTGTGGAAAAAAGTAGCGGCTTATAGTCCGGAAAATACGGTAATAAGATGCTGTCATAATTATTTCAATAACCAATGACAATATCAAGTAGTATTATACAAATATTATTATTTACAGCATTTTTTTTGGTGGACTAACTTAATTTTTATAAATACTTATACATAAGGTTACAGACCTGTCTAGAAATTCTGACCAGTGGAGGCTCTCTTTTCCATCATGTTTAGGTAAGTGTAGTGAAACCATATTTGAGGACATGCGGGAGCCCCCCAAGAAGCCTCTCCATCTGAAGGGCCAGATGAAATATGTGCCACAATGGGATTCCCTTATCTTCCTTGGCACACCCATGTAAGCTTGCATCCACAGCATACCATGGACCGTTTCTCCTTTATTGCATACAAATGGTCAAGTGAAAGCAAACAGACTGCTTAATAAAGCCACAGAAGAACTGCACTCTTAAAATAAAGATGCTTCAAATGGTTCTTTAAATTATGCCATAGAAGGACCATTTTTGGTTTCTAATAATGGTCATGTTGGTAACAGAAACATGTTATTGTCAAAAAGGTTTAAAGATCTAAAACAAGGCACTTTACCCCACAGCTGCTCCCTGGGCAATAAGATAGCTGCCCACCACACTGTGTGTGTGTGTGCGTGCGTGCGTGCGTGCGTGCGTGCGTGTGTGTGTGTGTGTGTCTGAAACTGTAAAGCAAATGCTAAACAAAAGCATTGCGTGACACAAACAATGCTACAGAAGATGTCCTCTGAATATAACCCTGTCAGATTCTGTTTTCAGTATTGAGACAGTGGAGGACATGATTAAAATGGGTGTTTACGTCAATGACCTCAACCTGCATGACTCCAGCAGAGAGCTCATTCTAGCAGGAACTCAGCAATCAGCCGAGCTGCAGCTGGCTCTGGACCAGGTACCTACACTTTGTTCTCAAAACCACAAGGCAACACTTAAGATAAAGCCTCAAATTAGTTGCTCACTGCACATAAATAATACAGAAAAAAGATGAAAAAAATCCTGCAACTAATCATTGGGGTTAACATATAAGGCCCAGCCTATTCCATGCATTCATATTGTAACCACCCACTACACTGCATGCTCTTCACAGAGGTCATCAGATGGGCATCCCCCATCATCAGTGTTTCATTAAATTAAGCCCCATAAATCTCTGGAAGTCTCAATAATGAGCTCTGCCATCCCAGACCCACCTTTCCTCTAAGCTCACTTATTACCTATAGTCCTATTACTTTCCCTGTGGACTCTATTTATTACAACCACTGTACACCTACACACTGGTCTCCCTGGTGACTAAGGCCATACCTAACCCCACTGGCACTGTCGAGGCATGCTCAGTGCCACATATGCACTATAAGTTCCATTTAGAGTTCATGCACAACTTCAACAATACTATACAAGCATCATATGCCAAACTCAATCACACACTGCCCTTCCCCACTCAACTTCAGCCCTTCTGTCAGCCCTTTTCTTTAGATCTTTCAGCTGCTTCTGACAGTTCCTTCATAGCTTCCCTTAGCACACAGCCTCTAAATCCAAAAATAACTTAATTATTGATGTTAAACAGCTTTCATAATGGTTATGGATTCATCTACAGTACATTTCATCATTCAAGACCTTTATTCAAGACGTTTATACATATTCTGCAAATAAATTGGTATATATTATTAAAAACACTGACTAATCACAAGCCTTTTCAAGCCTTTACAGTGTCAGTGCTGAAAGAGTAACATACCTATATGCTATAAAATGGCCACAGAGATAATGAATGTTTTTCAACTATTAATTGTCTATGATTTAACATACCCTGTTGAAACATACTGCAAACACTGTGTGTGTGTGTGTGTGTGTGTGTGTGTGTGTGTGTGTGTGTGTGTGTGTGTGTGTGTGTGTGTGTGTGTGTGTGTGTGTACAGGAGCAACAGAAATATGCTCAACTACAAGAGATCATTAAAAAGCTGGATGAGGAGAAGAAAAGAGGCGACTCGCTGTTATATGCCATGATACCCAAAGCTGTTGCTGACCGACTGCGCAAAGGCATCACGGCTCTAGAGACCTGTCAGGTATACACAAACACTCACACATCAAACACAGACACATACAGCACTGATGCAGCAAAATTAGTTGGCAAGCTTTTATAAAATTTACATAATAGTCTACTGGCTCTTGCCAGGCCATTGTCGCAGAAATTTCTCATTAGCCAGCTTGGTTAAATCCTATCCAAAATAAAAAACATAATTATGCTGTTTTTGTTTGAATCTCACCCTGTTGGGCTATTATGCAGGTGTTCCCGGACGTGACCATCCTGTTCAGTGATGTAGTGAAGTTTAATGAGATCTGCATCCACATCACACCTATGCAGGTGGTGGACATGCTCAATGAGATCTACATCGTTTTCGACACCCTCAGTGAGAAACACAATGTTTACAAGGTAACAGTAGCTCCAAAAAAAGCACAATGACCAGATGTCAGAGCACATACATTTCCAACATCCCAGTAAGAGGGTTGTCTAGGCTTCAGAGAGAAAAAGCCACCCACCAGAGCATTGCTTGATATCCTTAATCATGTACTAGGACTAGGCCAAACAGTGTTATTACCACTGTGTATTTAAATACACATCTAGAAATCTTCACAAAAAGTCTTCCAATTGTGCCAATGTTAGGTCCCTGTTGGTTAAGGTTCAATGGATGGTTCTTTACTCCAACAAAGAACTTACATAATGTTTGCTCTTTGGCCTCAAGGGGCTTATATATTTAAGGACTTACACATAAAATATATGAACAAAGGTATTGGGACACCTTTTCATTTGCCAAAATCACCGTTATTAAAAAGAGTTTATCCTGCTGCCGTTCAGGGAAAGCTGTTTGATGTTAGATGATCATCACGCAACTTCACCCCCAACTTCCCAACAATTACTAAATGAAGCACCATTGCTCCAGAAAACATGGCCCCACTGCTCCTCAACCCAATGCTGGGGGCTTCATATCTCTCGAGCCTAGACCTGGCCTATTCCATTGGCAGTACATCTTTACATGGACTAATGGACATGCACATCTGTTTCAGCAATGGGTGCAACTTAAAGTAGCTGCACACATTCATTAGAAGGGTTGTCCACAAATCTTTGGACATATAGTGTATGTGATGTATTCTGCTGTATCCACTGAAAATTAAATATTAATATTAATATCAATATCTCTGTAGGGCAGATTTGCTAACTACACTCTTACACTGGCCAAGTCATTCCTGCCAAGATGAGTCCATTCAAAACAACCAGTCTGGTCAAACACAAACAGTTTTAGTGTGAGAGTTCTCCACAAACATGATATATTAAATCACTTATCATATGTACACAGACAGGATATTGCTCTTGTAAACTGCAGTGGATGCTCACACTCAGCACAAGTCCTTGAAACAATAGCAAACGAATTAGAAGGCACCACTGTCCCGAATAATGCAAAATCTGAGACTTGTCACTAGAGGGATAGATGTGTATATACAGTGTGTGTGTGTGTGTGTGTGTGTGTGTGTGTGTGTGTGTGTGTGTGTGTGTGTGTGTGTGTGCGTGCTTGCATGCGTGTCAGTAAAGAAATAGGCTGGGGCATAGAAGACAAGAAGAATGATATGGCACAAAAACTAGAGAAGATGCAGCAACTGAAGTATTCCATTAAATTTCAAGTAAAGATCATTTCACTACTGATGGCTTCTCCATGAACATGGAAGAAGGGCCTGACTGAGATCTACACCCACACACCATATAACCACACATATTATACTGTATTCTAAGCAAAAGTGTTCTACAGCAAAACACTTCTTTGGTAGTTTTTAAGTCTTTAAAGTCCAATATACTATAGAACCTTTTTTGTATGTGCTTCTTCAAGGAACCACAAACAATAGTTTTTCAGTCAAAAGAAACAACCATTTGCCCAAAGAACAATTTAAACATTCAAAACGTTCTTTGAGATTCTTGGATCAATGTACCAACTTTACTTTATATGACGCTTTTGAAGACCCTTTTACACAATTGCAGATTTGAGAAATATTGTCTGCTGATCGTCATTTGGGACAGCATCTGGTGGCCTTCCAGTATTCTCACCTTGTTCATGAGTTGTTCACCTTGTTCTTTATGGTGCTAGAAACCCCATTGCTCTCAAAAAATTGCACTTTCTTTATCTCTGTTCCCTGCCTGCTTTTGCTCTTTAATTTTCCACTCTACACGAGTGGTCATTAGCGTGGGCAGCTAAAGTTCATGGCTCTTTGACCATGAATAGACTAGAATGAACCTACACTTTAAAAAGTGACTACATAAAGTCGCTGTAAAGTTCTCACCATCATTACACAATAGCATTAGCCTTTCAACTCAGCTTCATTATATATTGTCTTTAATATCCACATTTTATTGTCAGCATGTTTCTTGTCATATAAGCTTTTGTGTTCCGCTACTAACAAGATGAGCTGTTCTGTCACTGTTATGATGTTCAGTTGTTTGGTCTACAACCATGATAATGGAGCTCTGATTTCAATGCCTTCAACATTGCAGAAGCTAGAACAGGTTCAGTAGTCCATAATATTTGGGGTGAAAGATACCTTTTACACAATGTGTTTGTTTTCAAAACTTGACATGCATTTTTTTTTCATCTGTGAAAATCAGACTGTGTGAAAGAGCCTTTAATATATTTGACAGTTTAATCAGGCAAATGTGGTGTCCATTTTCTCAGGTGGAGACCATTAGAGATGCCTACATGGTGGTGGCCGGAGTGCCTAATAAGACCACATTTCATGCCCACCATATCTGTGACATGGCTCTAGACATGTTGAGCTCCATTGACCACCTCAAAGACCCCTCCACCGGGGACAACATTCAGATCCGTGTTGGTAGGTGACTGCTGGGCTCTGAGTTTCAGAATATTACTCTGCATAGCAGCCAGCTTTTTCTACACACTATTTTTAAATATCCTTTACTCTGCTGCCAGATATCTAGCACAAACCACATTGATTTCACAGTCATTTAATTGGCCCTTTTCAGCAAGTTCTGATTGAAAGTATTTGTGTGCCTTGACATTTTGGAAACAGCAATATTTGAGGTGAAGTGATTGTGAACAGTGAGAGAATGATGAATTAATTTATGGCGCAATTCCCAGGAATCCATTCTGGCATGGTGGTGGCAGGGGTTGTAGGACTGAAGATGCCACGCTACTGTCTGTTTGGAGACACAGTAAACACTGCTTCTCGTATGGAGTCAAATGGAGTGGTAAGGAATAATCTGTGCTGTGCTCTCTGCACAATAACAATTTCCTCATTTATAAATAACGAGGCAACCCAGAAGGAGGCCTGTGCCTGGTCCCAGGACAAGAAGAGGATTAAGAATGTTAATCACGTTAATTTGAATTGGAAGTTAATTATGGGTGTCCTGTTTATCCGTGTCTTTCTGTGTGTTTAGGGCATGCAAATCCACATTAGCCAGACCACCAAGGACCACTTGGAGCATGAGCCATATATCATTGAAGAAAGGGGCAAGATTTTTGTAAAGGTACATATTACTCTGCACTGACATTATGTAGCCTGCTGAGCATTCAGTGGCAGCACAATGTGCATCTGTGGCCGGCAGAGAGGCTCTTTGACAACTTAAGAAATTACTGATCTAATAATCTATTCTTTATATATGGAAACAATCCAAAATGTTTTCTGTTTAAGGGTAAAGGTTACATGAAGACCTACTGGCTGAAAGGGAAGAAAGACTTGTCCTTTAAGACCCCAGCTGAGCTTCGGTACAGCAGTGAACAGAAGGACTCTGATGACAGAAGCTCTAATGGGTAAGTAGATCATTTAGGAAGAGGGCGACAATATAGGCCAGAATAGACTAGAGGGGTACAAAGCCACCCAGCACTGAGCTGTGGAGCAGTGGAACTCTGGAACTCTGTGTTCTCCAGAATCATGGTGCTCCATCTAATACCTTTGGGATAAGTTGAGGAGTTCGGGGATGAGATATGGTGGTGATAATCCTAACCTCACTAATGAATGCTCTTATCACTGAATGCAATCAAATCCTCACGGCAATGCTCCAAAATATTGTAGAAAGCAAGGAAGAAGAAATGAATGAGCTGGTGTCCCAATACTTTTGTCCATGTAGTGCTTAGGAGCCGAAGACTTTTGCAGAGCCTTGCAAGTATATGTTCATTCACATAGACTTTACAGACTTCTTGTTTCAACAAACTGTGCAAATAGAACAAGTTCGTCTTCACTTACTACGTGAAGCTATTATTAAGTAACTGACTCTGATTGTGGCTGTTTCTCCTCTCGCTTTTCTCCTTATTGTTTGCAGTTCAACTTGTACTAACACCAAGCGCTCTAACTCCAACCTAAACATCCCCAATGAGGAGCAGGCAGAAGGAAAGCCCACCCCAGCAGACCTGCCCCCTGACACCCTACCACCACTGGAGGGCTCTACAGACGCAACCACAGCCACTAATGAGCCCCAGGACAAGGAGAAGGTCAAAAAGACAAAGAACAACAAAGGAAGCAAGGCAGAGAATGCCTCTGGAAATGCACAGGAAAGTCCTCCCCCTGCTGGTAGTCAGAAGAAGACAGGCCCAGAGCTCAATAATAAAAAGCACAGCTTCAGATACCAGTACGCACGGTTACCAGCCAACCTGCCTATGCGTAGTGCAGCCTGCACTCTGCTCTGAGAAGCCAGCAAAGATTGTATAACACAGAATGAACTCCTAATAACCTCACAGAACAATTCAAGAATGAGCACGTGGTCTAGAATTCTCATTCTACTTTACAGTTCAGAAAACAAATTCCAGAACTTGCAGAAGGTAAGATATGTGTAAACATATTCAGTGTGGATGTAAATTATGCGTTTAAAACATTCTCATAGGGATTTACATTACATTACATTACATTACATGATTTACATTTACATTACATTACATTACATTACATTACAAGCCTCTGTAATGTTACCACAGAGATTAGCTCACCAGATAAACTATCCAAAAGCACCTGGCAGTTGAGTGGAGTTGAAAGGTTTACTGTTGGTGTGGTAGTTTCCATGATGTAAATGGTTCATCAAATAAAGAAGGATATTCAGTTGTGTATATGTATCTCTTGTTCCTGTTTAGCAGTTGATGTTTTTTTATTTTTGTTTTGTTTTGGTTTTTTTTGTTTGTTTGTTTTGCTTTTTATGAAAGCCTTTAAAATTCTAATTGTCAAATATTACAATATGAAGATGTATTTGTGCTGCATGAATATGTTAAATGGTACATTATAAGAACTCATATACATGTGTATGCTGCTTTTATCAGGGGAAGAGGTGCTTTCTTTAAACCTAAGTATAAGACGTTGAGACGTATAAGTAAGAACCGAAGACTTGTGTTGATTATATTAGCCTCCTTGTATGTACAGTTACTGTTTCAATGCCTATTTGAATGAATACACTATAATATGGGAATGGCTTGTAGTAAATCTGAATTGAATCTTTATTGTACTGTTTGGTCATGTTAATATCTGAGGTGCACGGGTATGTTTAACATTTAAGTATTTAAGAATATTAATAGAACACTTGTGTTTTTAAATCAGTAGTGCAGGGTGTGTAGGAAGGGCCTGCAGTGACTGGGCCCACTTAAAATCTTGGATGTGTCATATAGATACAGACACAGTTCATCTCATGACTCACAGAAAGATCCAACACACTTCACCAGCTGGTTGTGGCTGGTGTAATTTAATGGGCAACATCATATGTGGTAAACTGGGGTTCAGTTTTCTGACCAGTCAAGCACAATGGTACCAGTACCCAGTTTTTAGGTATTCTACTCTGTAGTTAATTACTGTAATAATAAAAATACATTTTTTCAGTTGTAAAAAAAGTAACAAATACTCAATTTTAATTTTGATATTTATTTTGAACATTTAACACATAATTTCAGATGTGTCGCTATGCTGGATGTATTACCATTGTCATATAAAGATAGACCCATTGCCTTTTGTGCTGTTAGTGGTCTTTTTTACTTTGGCTGTGTTCTCTTCATACTGGGCTGAGTAATGTACTCACAGCATCGAGTTAGATATGGTAAAAAATGACTGACATATTTAATATCAAACTGACCAATAAAATCCAAAGCAGCAGAACCTTTCCACGACACTTGTTTCACAATGGAAACTACACATATTCACCAGAAGGCAGTAGTACGTAGTTTCTGTTGGTCTTGCATTGGAATTCAAGTTACAAATGTTTGTATGTCACTTGAATTAACTACAGCAGCAGTAAAACTGTATTTCACACTATTATTTCTATACTTAGTTCATCCCTTGTTTGCCTGCGTGCTTCATAGGCAATAAACTAATGTTAGCACAAGCTTATTATACACTTTTCAAGTTTATTAATTTTTTTGTGTTTGACCAGGTGCTCAGGTTATCAGTCTTGTGTCTTTGCATTTGACATTACAGAATGGTCTGCATAAAGATTTGACATAACCGCACTTTTAACCCCACTTGGGACTATTTTTGTCTCACCACTGACCTGACTGTCACTCTTAGAGCAAAATTTGTCACTGATTGATTTCACTCGGATTTTACTGTGAATCAGTTCTCAGTGGTACCTACATACCCTTGAAAGTACCAACTTCAGTATTAAACCCTGGCTGTTGGGCAAGACTCCTCACACTGTATTCATCTACTGCAGCCAAATGCCATAAATATAACTCAGCTTCAAGACAATACATATCTATTTATCTCATTCCTTTTCATAACCCACTTCATCCATGGCAACCATGTTTAAACTTCACAACCTGCAATATTGTATATTATTTATTTACAACTATAATGCTTTTATTTAGCTGGTGGAGTCTCAGAAAGGCAAATATTGTTTACAATTCATTGATCCAATTAGGAAGAATTCTTTCTTTATGTCTCTGCCAAAAAAAAAATCCAACAGCACATGCCATTTAGGGCAGAGTTGGGTGTAATATAATCCTTTTTTAGAATTCTATATTTAAACAAGTATTTTAGGTCACACACTACCGGTAAGTGCAAGTGACCTCAATACTTTACACATCCATAGAAGCACACATTGATATTATCAGCAGAAGAAAAAAAAAACAAATAGAAAGAAAATTATCACAAGAAATGCATAAACATCTTGACTAATCTTTAATCTCCAGAAAACAAAATGAACCAAACATGTATTGTTAATCTTTTTTATATGACTTCACATTCAGATAAGCCAAAACACAGGTAAGTACATTTATGGATCTGATCTAAGTACACACACATATAGCCATGTCAGATGTCACTCTACGATAAAGAGGAAGCCATCAGGAAACCAAGTAAGTGACACTTCCTGTCTGTTGCTATGGAGACAAACCTAATTCTGCAGTTGCCCTCCCTCTCCCTACTCTGTTCCTCTCTTTCCGAAGCACAGTATAATCCTTATCTCAGAGCAGAGCAGTGATCTGCAATCGTCTTCCTGCCTGTGCCGATCTCAGTTAAGAATATCACCATAACAGGACAGTTTGCGAAAGTTTGCATGCTCTAACCATATTACTTTGAGAACTTGGCTAGAAACAGCTGCCTCACCCTGACAGCTTGGCATATGAATATGAATATATCAACAGAATGAGAATTAACCTAGAAGTATCCCTGACTGAACTTGTCAGAGCCAACTGCTGAATGGAATATGGCTTTGCCTAACCCACACAGTAAGCCAATTGTGTAGAACGGACTAGGCTGGCCACAGAATCTGTAAACAATCACTGGTTAATGACCAGAGCCAGATGTATGGAGGTCTTTTTATAGAGATTGGCTTAAGTCCAGATGGATGCAATTCAGATAATAGACAGATAAGTTCAAATGACTTCATTTCAGAGGTATAATGCAAAATATTGTGTACACACAGTAAAGTTAATTAGTTTAGAAAAAATGGAGGTGATAAAGCATTTGAATACTATATGAAACAATTACAATCATTGACTAATTTAGCAATTCACATGCAATTTAAACATGCAGCTCTTGCATATCCCAGTTTAAAGAACAGGTTGCATAAGTGCAGTAGTTCTGTGTTGTTCATTAACCATGGTTGGCAACATAGTACACTTTGCCATTTCTGCAGAGAGATCAATGATCAGTGTCTGTGTCCTAGACATTCCATGAAATCTCTGTAACTGTGGCTAAACAAATTGAAACAAATCTGAAATTCATGAAAATTCATAAATAAATGAATAATATGGAAACTTGTGAACCAAAACACTTTGCACCAACATGTTATAAATGTGTCATAATTAAGTTAGAGCCATGTAATTTGCTATAATTATGCTCTATAAAGCCTCTATAGAAGCCTAATATTATTCCACTGATATCTCTTTTGCAATTACACTGATAACTGCTTTTTCCTAGTCTGCCAAAAGAGTTAACGAGAACATGAGTCAGATCACAGTGGTTCCACTGACCATGGCTGCATTCCAGTAATAATGGCCACAAAAAAAGAGCAAAGCCCTCCCCTTTTCAATGGCCTGCATCAGTGGATTACTGCTAAATTCTTTACAGGGGTTTCACTTGTTAGAACACGCTGGGGCACAGTCAGCAGCTAACAAGAGTGAGAAAGAAGGGTGGAGAGAGTGTCTGAGTCTGTGTGTGTGAGTGAGTGTGTGAGTGTGGTGAGTGAGTTTGTGTGTAAGAGAGAGAGAGAGAGAGAGAGAGAGAGAGAGACATGCACATTTAGGGGTGTGTCTTAGACAATTAGTTCCTCAAGGAAGTACAAGTCAAATTATCTTGAAACAGAGTGGCGAGCAGATCAGAGAGTTTGTCTGAAAGATTTTCTGGTGTTCCCTCCCGACAGGAGAGTCTGTTTAATCTTAGTGGAAAAGCTGGATGTTTATCACCTGATCTGAGCACAGGAGGAGGACAAATACTTGACAGAGAGGAGGGAGGGCACAGAAAACAGAGGTAAGAACATTCTACACTCTGCAACTGACCTATGGCCTCTCCAAAAGCACCTCAAAAAGCAATGAGCAGGTCCACAAACAAATGTGACATGTGACATGTTTGGGGTCATTTGAGGACTTTCTGATACACATACATATGTAGAAAGCAATGTGTTCCTAATGTAAGGGGAGAATGTATAGAAAATTCTTGGAAAAACTAATAGAAGGGGAACAAAATGTATTTAATTTCCATGATTTCCATGAAATGAGAAAGCCAGCTGCTGTTTGTCTGCAGCTAGACAAGTTGACTCATGTACAAATACTTTGCTCTTGCCTCTGTCACCAGTAGTTTGGAGGGAATACATCCTGTGCTCATGCTGGAACAGGTACTGCCTCCTACCTCCTCTGTCATGGCATGAGCAGAAAAGACAGAACCACATGCCGCCATTGGCTATTACACAATCATATCTTAACCAGTGGAGTTTCCCATCCAACACTGACCTAATTAAGTGGAGGTGTTACTGCTGTGTGATGTACAGTAGCCTCAACCTAAAAACTAAAAGTTCCCTCCAGTCACAGAACTGACTCACTGGCTTGTGAAATGTAGTGGCGGAAAAAAATAAAAGGGGGGGCTGGTAATTTTTACTTCTGCCTAACAGATCACAGTTTCACTTCCTTTATGAACAACTGCATGCATTCCTCAGTCATCTTATGAAAAACAACACTGTGCTCAGTTTGGCGTAAAAGAATATGACACATGCACACATGGAGAGTCTGTGCTCTTCATGGTGGAGAGTGAACATTCCAAACATAGATAAAGGACAGTTTCACTCACCTGGACAAACACACAGACAGGGAAGTAGGAATATGTGAGTAAAAATAATATATACAAGGAAATGTATAAAGTGCAAGGGTTCTTTGTAGCCACAGAACAGTTACCCAGTTAGGACTATTCCCCTATTACATTCCCGACACTAGAAGGGTGAAGACATCTCCTCTAATACACTTGAAGAAGCCACCGCCTCTTTTCGAACTGCCGCCATTGCGGCAGGGATTCGAACTTGCGATCCTCGGATCATAGTGCTAGTGCTACAGCTACCATCCATCCTCTTAACCACTTCTTCCTCATCAGGGTCACAGTATGTCGAGAGCCTACTTGGTATCATTGAGCACAAGGCAGAAATACCCCCTGGGAAGGGCCCCAGCCGATCACAGGGTTCCTTAAAAACATTTTCTAAACAAAATATGTGAATGTGAAGAAAAGTAACAGTTTAAACGTACAATGCAGCACTACAGTAATAATGAAAGGTGTTTTCCAGAACCAATGTCCAACGAGACAGAGGCTGTTTTGAAACCTTTATTTTTGTGTCTGTTTTGAGCATGTGGCTGTCGCTCATTTGTCTACAAAGTCACAGAACATTCCATCCTATTCTTTCAAACCAGCCATTGTGAACTGCTTGGCAGCTCCCTTTTTTGAATTGTGCTCCAGAGAGGTGGCTATGGGAGCGTGATTGCTGGCCCCCAGTTGCAGGCAGCCTGCAGCAGGTTATGACCTGTCCCTCTGCTGCTGTCAGTAAGGCTGGCACTGCAGCCTGCTTCTTTGTAATGACAGGCTTAGTGCTTCTGCCTCTTGTATCAAATACACTGGGAGAAGAGGACTCCTCTCATCTTATAAAAGCACGAGGCTTTGACTCTCCGAATGCACCAGCGCACCAACACGCACACAGCCCCAGGCTACATGCTGCAGTCATCTGTGGAATGCTAAATATTTACCTCGCCTGTGGATAATTCTCCAATCAGATTGCTTCATAAAAGCACCAGTCAGTGCAGGTCAGGTTCCCTGCTAACACTTAGCAATAACTGATTAAGGATTGCCTGGCTGTGGGACATGAATGCAAAGATCTTCAAAACCCATCTTGACCTTAGACCAGCTTCAAAGTAATGTAGCAGTGCATTAACTGTACAAAGCACATAAGCATTTCATATATTTTGAATTCAATTCAACATCAAGACACCTGGCAAAGTAGCCGAATACTAGGCCAACTGTGCCACACCTTCACGGTAAAGGAAAAAACAACATGTTTTCCATCTCCGAGCTCCACAGTAGGGCTTTAGGGTGGGCCAAAAGACTGACTCATATTTTCCAATTCAATATTTAACTTGAAAGATGACACTAGAGAGATTTAGAACTACAAAAAAATGACAAAGAGTATCAGATAAGACATCATTAACAATGCACAACTGATTATCATTCTTGAATATGTGTGTAGGGAGTAAAAAATAGCACTAACATGGTATGTTCCTTTTTAGTCTCAAACACGCATAACACGTAGCACAATCAGAGAGCAAAGAGATTATTGTCACTGACGTAAAAACCTTGATATCCCCATTTTCATTTTCTGACATAATGTGAATCTGTTAGTTGTTCTTAATCTTCAGAAGGAAGAAAAAGGTTTCCAGGAACATCCATCCATCCATTTTCTGAACCGCTTATTCCTGAATAGGGTCACGGGTGAACCAGGTCCCCGGCCGGCAACTCTGAGCACAAGGGTGGGAAACAACCCTAGACAGGGCGCTGATCCATCATAGGGCACACACATGCACACACACATCCACACACTAAGGGCCACTTTAGAGTCACCAATTCACCTATCATGCATGTCTTTGGACTGTGGGGGAAACCGGAGTACCCGGAGGAAACCCATGCGAAGATAATGCAAACTCCACACAGAAACTTCCCAAGTCACCCCACCCTGGGATCGAATCCAGGTCCTTCTTGCTGTGAGGCAACAGCACTATACACTGCGCCACCCTGCCACCCATTTCATTGAGCTACAAATACAGAAGTAGTGTCTTTCAGTATGGCATTGGCATATTTGCTAATGACACATTCCAGACGTCTTGGCATGGAGTTAGAAATGTTCCTACTGGTTGTGATAATTAATCTCATAAAGCTTGAATATTCTCACGTAATTATACAAAATTGCACCCCACACCATGACACCAGGCTCATCTTGGTGCTGACCATGGGGCCTACACACACAGATTCATTGTTCATCTCCATCAAGGCCAAAGCAGGACTCAACACTGAAGATGACCCACTCATATTCTCAATAACTCTATGACGATGCAATGCAGCACCAGTCATTGGAGTGGTGTTAAGGGCAGTCGTCATAATGGTCTGCATGTATGTAGTCCTACGTTGTGCAAATGGCACCGGCACTATCAGGATGACTCATGGAGAGCATCACTTCTCACTGAATGTCTGCATTTGTGGCTGTCCAGTTCAGAGAGTCTGTCCGTTCTTCTGCTTACCAGAGGCCTAGAGTGCAACCCCAAGGCATACTCTGCTTACAAAGGACGCTTCCAACACAAAAACACAAGTCAGAATGGAAAGCATGTGCAACAAGACAACCTTACATAGTCAGTCACATACAGAGATAAGGTCTGTCCTTGCTTGTCATATGCTAGGTCAAGCATGAAACCTGAATCATTCGCATGTCACATGATGTTAAACCCACCTTACAAGATTCATTCATGTTGTTTGATTCCTTCCAAATGCAACTATTTTTTTACCATGACTTTATATACATGTTGTGATGAATGCCCTAAAATTATTTAAAATAAATTTTACAAAATTTCACTTCCACTGAGAGCCATTTTGAAGATACAAGGTTTTTATGACAGTAACTAAGTAAATCTGTACTGCTTTGTGGTTGGCCGCACCTCTGAATTTTACAAATGGATCAAAAATAGATCTGAACCTTAAGTTTTAGTGCTGTTAGATGCTGGATACATATACGTAGCCATTCTGCTGCTTATAGAAGGAATTCTGAGATGATAATTCTGTTGAATTTTGATCAGCTAATTTTACATTTTACTTCTGTTTCAGAAAATAAGCAAGCACTTCAGGCTTTTGTATGTAACTCTGTTTAAAATTAAAAACCTATAGCCATCACTGAAAAGACCATATTGCAGCAGTCTTGTGATGCATGTTGAAACTTGCATGAGCTCTGCAATCAACTTTTCTTTTCTACTTGTCTTTGCATGTTCTCTCCATTGCAAGAACAGAAAACAGAGGGACAAGGAGTGTAGTCTTCGCTCACGTCTTTCACACTTAAAGAGTTGTCACACTAGAGTACTCTATTACCCAATATGTCATCAGACATAAATTCATTCATTCATCTTCTTATATGCTTGTTCCAATTCAGGGTCACAGTAGCAATATGGCAAGCACAGAAGCCCTGATGTCCCTGTGTCAACAAATTCTTGCCTTGTAATATATTATATGCATGTAATGTATATAATTGAACTTACAACAGAGCACAGTTTTGTTTACATCATGTTTTGGTACTGGTGAGAACCTTCAGGGGGAGATTTTTCCCAAGTGGTTGGTTTTCAAAGCACAGCCCTGAGGGGGCATCCCCAAGGGTTGAAAATCTCAGTAACACAGTCAACAAACATAAAACGTGAACAGCGGATGTGCTACCACAGAGAACATACATAAAGAAAAAAAAAATCACATCCTTTGTTGAGTTTCAAGTCATGCTTTGTCAAGCTCTTGCTGATCCACATTGTCTACATGTTGGTTTGTCAGACAGGGATTAAACCTAGTCCGAGACTACATTTTAATTCCAGGGTGGAGAATCACCAATGAGAATGCTCTGTAGTCCAAGACTAGGCTTAATCAGTGTAAGAGAATCTTTAAACTATTTGTATTTAAATAATTAAATGAATATATCATTATTATCTCTGCAGTGTTTTCTGTAATCACTTCATCAATATTAATGTTTTGTTGTTGCTAATTTATTTAGTCTTCCATATTCAAACATCTTATTACCATAACAAGAAAACGAAAGACCACAACTGACATCCCATGTGATATTCTCCATTTCAAACCGGTTTGCCAACTTCTTCTCCTACTTCTCTTTTCTAAAGAAATGGAGAACTTCAGCTCCAAGGACTTGGCTATGAAAGCCCAGAAAAAGATTCTCAGCAACATGGCCAACAAGTCAGTAGTCCAGATGTTCATCGATGATACCAGCAGTGAGATCCTGGATGAGCTGTACCGTGTGTCAAAGGAGTTCACGGGGAACCGCACAGAGGCCCAGAAAGTGATTAAAGACCTGATTAAAGTGGTAGTGAAGATTGCAGTGCTCTTCAGACACAATCGCTTCAGTGAGGAGGAGCTCAAATTAGCCCAGACCTTTAAGAAGAAGCTTCAACAGGGAGCCATGACAGCAATCAGCTTCCATGAGGTAACCCTCCCATCCCCTGACACTGGCAACATCTCATCTCATCTGTGTGTCCAAACCAAACCTACCCCAAACTTCACAGCTGTTAAAAGAGAACATTATCACTTCATTACCGTGATACGGCCCATTAGATCCTAAGATGTTTATTCCCAAAGATACCTCCAAAGCCTATTAGGTATGTGAAAAATCCCTCATGTACCAAAATGCTTTGCTAAAGGCTGTTTCAGGCACACTCCCAGAAAAGCCCTAGGATGCACATGGTTTGTTTATTAGTATTACAGAATTTGTTACCGAAAGTGTACCAGCAGCCTAGTACCATCCAAAGCATATTTAACTCCAGGTTACATCACTGAGAGTCAGATTTAAAGACCTAAATCAGGCTCAAGACACATTCTTAATATGCTATTCTCTAGGCAGCATAGACAGTTTCAAGCCCCCTTAATGTAACCCAAAATACTCCCAGTGGCCATTATGTATGACTGTTCCTTAGCAATATCTAATGGGCTCCCATAGCTTTTACAGCCAATTTGAAGCTGTAATCCTCACATTGCTGGCACCACCGATGTTACTTGCCTGACAGTGTTGAGACTTGTAACCTGTGTATCCTGTCATGTCACTATTAATGGTTTGTTTGGTTAGTGATATGACATTGATGTGAGGGCAGATATTAGATGAATGTTAATACAGTTCTAAATGTATTTCTTAACCATTTCAGGCATTAAATATCACAACAGAAATCAGGATTTTCCCCCAAATGATTTTATTCTCATTTCAAGCAGAGGAAACTTTGAATTGTGTGTGGGATTTTATAATGTTTGAGATATGCATGTGTCCACTCAGGTGTTTCCCCTTTAAGTAAAATTGCATTAATGGTCCAATAGATTTTTTTGTAAAATGGGAATGTTAATGCAGTAGAGCAAATATTGGGCTTTAACATGTACTGATCTAGCTACAAAAAGAAACGTGTTTTTAAATAAAAACAAAATAAAGTCTCCAGAAACACTTCAAAAACAAACCCACATAGACAATAAAGAATTTTAAATAGTTCTCCACTGTAGTGAACACCATGCATTAAAGAGACCACTTCCACTCATATACTGCATACTATAGTGTTAGCCTTATTCCAATATGGATTAAATTCAAAATTCTATACACAGTACTCCACAATTACAACATAAGAACGGTTTGTTTGAAATGTTTGTAAATGTTTTTAAAATAAAAACACAAAAATACAACATGTGCATCAGTATTCACAGCCTTTGCCATGACACTCAAAATTGAGCTCAGGTGCATGTTGTTTCCACAGATCATCCTTCAGATGTTTCTACAGCTTGATTGGAGAACACCTGTGGTAAATTCATTTGATTGGACATGATTTGGAAAGACACACACCTGTTTATATATGGTCCCATAGTAGACAGTGCCTGTCAGAGCACAAAACAGGCCAAGTCCAAGGAAGTCTAAGGGTTTAAGACAGGATTGATACACTGATCTGTGGAAGGGTACAGAAAAAAAATCTGCTGCGTTGAAGGTCCCAATGAGCACAGGGGCCTCCATAAATGGAAGCACCAGGACTCAAACTGAGTAATCATGGTAGGAGGGCCTTGGTCAGGAATATGACCAAGAACCCAATGGTCACTCAGACAGGGTTCCTTCATTGCTCTGTGGAGAGAGGAGAACCTTACAAAAGGACAACCATTTCTGCAACAACAATTATGCCTGTATGGTAGAGTCGCCAGATGGAAGTGTCAAACAAGGCACATGACAGCCCATCTGGAGTTTGCCAAGACACCTAAAGTACTCTCAGGACTGAATGCCAAGCATCATGTCTGGAGGAAACCAGGCACTGCTCATCACTTAGCCAATACCATTTCTACAGTGAAGCATGGTGGTGGCAGCATCATGCTGTGAGGATGTTTTTCTGCAGCAGAAACTGGGAGACTTGTCAGGGTTGATGGAAAGATGAATGCAGCAATGTACAGAGACATCCTTGATGATAACCTGCTCCAGAGTGTTCTAGACCTCAGACAGGGACAAAGGTTTATCTTCGAACAGGACAATGACCCTAATCATACAGCAAAGATAACAAAGGAGTGGCTTCGGGACAACTCTGTGAATGTCCTTGACTGGCCCAGCCAGAGCTCAGACTTGAACCCGATTAAACATTTCTGGAGATATCTAAAAATGGCTGTGCACCGATGCTTCCAATCCAAGTGATGGAATTTGAGAGGTTCTACAAAGGAGAAAAGGAGAAACCTCCCAAAAACAGATGCCAAGGTTGTAGCATCATACTCAAAAAAAAACTTGAGGCTGTAATTGCTCCCAAAGGTGCTTCAACAAAGGCTATGAATATTTATGTACGTGTTATATTTTTATATTTTTTGTTTGTTTGTAATTGGTAAAAGTTTCAAACCAACCTTTTGAGTTTTGAGGAAAAAATGAATTGAATTGAAATTCATTTTTAAATAAAGCTGTAACAAAATATGCACTGTAATTCCCAAAAGATTATCTGTGTACATGTAAGGGGGGAACGCTATAGTTTCATAGAGATGGTGGGTGGGTAATGATCCTACAAGTAGTAGGAAATCATAGAGCTCCATGATACATTCACCAAAAACAAAAGTGCATACATAGGTGCATAAAAAGGTGCATGCAGGTATAGATGCAAAATTCAGATGCACTGTAACATGCTTTAGATATGGGTTTTTGATAAAAACAAAAAACTGCATATGGCCTGTTATCAGACCTTTGTGAAAGACTATAGTACAGTTTACAACAGTGTTAAACTATGTAGACTGCAACTTATGAATAAATTGTACGATGACTTTCCAGACAGTCATTCATTAGTGTACCATAATAAACCATCAAATTTACTTTTAAAGCCCCTGTCTAGATTTAAAATATTTAAATATTGAACACAAAATATATGCACCACAGTAAGCATTTACCATATTAATGCAGTTTAATTTTAGTAAAATGCTCTAAAAATCACAAGCTGCAGCCTGTGCAGGTGTGTCAGACGGCAGAGTGATATGCAAAAAAATGCTAGCTAACTGTAGCCGAGATTAATTCATGACTATGGTGGCATTTTTATTATTGCAGTCATTTTTTGAGTGGTTTAATAATGTGGTGACATTTCATGACTTCATGTCATGACTGGATTTGACCAATAGAAAATGTTTTAATATACACTTTTTAAAGAAATAAAAGATTTGCCATGTGCGTATCTCAATTTGAAGCTAAAATTCCACTTCAAAACAGTGCCACGTTTATTGTCTCCTGCAAGTTTTGCAACATTTAAGGGAATGACTAATGCCAAGAGCTAAGCTGGAGAATGAATCCAGCCTTGGTGGTGCAGCTCTGTTTGTGGAAACGTTAAAACTCTGTTTTGGCAAATAAGAAGAAAGACACACTTCTGTTCATATGTTAAACAAATAGCGTCAAATGCACTGTATAGATCCGTGAGGAACTTTTGGAGGTTCTTCCGTTTGGAACTGTGGACAAACCTTTTAGAGAAAACCTTGTCCTTTTATTTACGGTTCCTTGAAGCACCTTAAGAGGTTTCTGCACAGTTTCAAATTAAAGAACCTGCAAATGATAACCAATGATCTTTTTTACAGTGTCACATGCAGACAGACGGCAGAGGTAACAAGAGTCCAGAGGCAAATGCAGGGGTTAGGAATTTAATGAAATAAAGAGAAACAAAGCACTTACTTACAGAGTGGGGAACAAAGTACAAGCAAAACAAAAAGCGAAACTATGCTAACAAACAGGGGACAAACCATACCAGCAAACAGAGACAGGAACAAAAGGACTGACCAAGACAGACTGAGACAAAGGTTCTTAAATACAACAGGACATTGAGCACACCTGGGAATGATAATGAGGGGGCAGGGTCACAAATCAGACACAGGTGGGAATGGGCGGAGCAAGTGAGGAGACAAGGAGAAAAACAAACAACCCATGTTCTTAGGAGCACATGGAGGAAACACCACCACCAAGACAGGATGACAGAGGTAAATCAGACTGACACATGACATACAGTGTATATTGGAGCTACAGCAAGCTTTCACTAGCACACAGAGCTTAGCTACAAGCTTCAACTAGCATACCGGACAAATTAAATTTCAAGTAAGCTTTAACCAATAAACACGCCGCTGGTAACTCAAAAGGTTATTTTGTTGATCTGATGTCAGATGCTCCAAATTTAGTCCCACCCAACTTAAATCCAATGGACAGCCTGTTGACAGTAAATTTGTAAAAATAAAAAAAGATTGATAATAGAAGAGAATTATGAAAGAAAATAGACAGTGGCTTTAAAGGACAAATTATTATCTAGTTATTATTAGCTTATCCATTCCAATTTATTCTTGACATTTAAAACAAAGCTCTCTGCTTTCTGTTCCTGAGTGAGCCTCTTGTCAGCAGAACCACAAGAAGGAAGCGCACAGTCTCCTAATGCTATCTGAAACCTTCCTTAACTGCAGTTTTAATTTGGAAGTCTGTAACTGTTTCAAACATTTCAGAAAATGCAATGAAAGCAAAGAGGATAGAGTGTTTTTTAAAGACTATCAGTCCTTTGCAGAGCTAACTGAAGCCCATCTGAAGGCTCCTCTTGGAATTATGGGATGTCCAGTGATCACAAGTTTGGATTTTGAATGATTGTAGTTTGGATAAAATTACATTTCATCTGCAATGAACACTGTGATTTCAGACACCAATACTGTTTTTTAGAGTATAATCTCACACCATTGAGTGTGCTGCGTTATTTCAGTGTTCTGTTGTAACAGCTTCACAGATCTTTTTAACAGGTAATGAAACTTAATAGTCAATAATTAACATGAATCAAACCACAGATTTAACCATCCTTTATAAACTCACTGTACACTCATTAGTATAGCACGACTACACTAATACTGGGCAGGACCCTAAACATTGCATTTAGATTCTGGTACATGCTGACATGATGGCTTCTGCAGACTTTTCAGGATTCCAAAGTAGTGTTATTGGATTCAGAGCGATACACATGTACAGCAACAACAGTCAAATAGCAATGATTGATTAGTATTAATCAGCATAATATGTGCCAAGAATATATCCCCCACACCATTCTGACTCTATCATCTATCAATATCTAATAGAACTCATTCACATTAAGTCATATTAGATCACTTTTATGCGCCTTACCCAGGGCTATGTCTCCAAAACGACATTTTGGTCTTCTAGCATTTGTTTGGCAGGAAGGGAGGTGCTACCTAAATTTCACATAGTTCACAGAGTTCACATACATAGGGCGACCAGTTATGTGACCAGTTAGGGTGATTATCAAATGGATTAAAGGTGAATGTCAAATTCCATCCGTGTCCAACTGTGTCCACAAGTGGTCACTGTGTTTTACATTTAAATACTTAATATTATTAATAATTATTATCATTTCTATTTTGAGGGCATTTTGTTGAATTGTTGTTTTTGCAGTGGTTATACATCCGGCTAATTAATTGGTTTTGTTTATACAATCAGGAGTGTGTGGGGCTGGGGTGTCTCTAACATAGATGAGATTAATTCTTATTTGTTATAAATATATTTATCCGGGCTTGGGACCAGCACCAGAAGTGCACAAACTACATCCCTAATGGCTGGTTTCTTTCATACATTAAAAACATGTTCACTAAAAGTGCTATCTATGTGTATGTTTTCTGCTTTAGGTGGACTTCACCTTTGACAAAGCAGTGATGTCAGAGATCCTAACCACTTGTAGAGACATGCTGCTGAAACTTGTATCTACTCATCTCACACCAAAATCTCATGGACGCATCAACCATGTCTTCAACCATTACTCTGACCCTGAGCTCCTCACCCAGCTTTACAATCCAGATGGCCCGTTCAAGTCCAGTCTCAACAAAATCTGCAATGGACTCAACAAATTGCTGGAGGAGGGCAAGTTATGAGAACACTGTGACAGTGGAACTCTTAACAGTAATGGTTTAAAGGGATCATCAAGCTGCTGGACAAGAGCAAAGCAGGATGATAAAGAACTCTGATGACAGTATTTCTGATCCTGTTACAGATCAACACAGTGGTTTGCTATGAAAAATCACATTTTACATATTTGCTGACAGCATGTGGCAAAATGGATCAACATTCATTTTTGAACCAAAAGCAGTGGCAACAAATACCTTTTATGGTTTAGAATGGTGAACTGTGTGTTAAATATATAGCTTTTATGGACTATTTACATTTTCTAATGTTTCAGCTACTAGACCATCATCTCCTTTTTGATGAAAACCTTCTCTCGAAGGTCAGCTTTTCTGAAAGGTTTTGTGAAAATGCTTTAGTTGCATTATGTCCAGAAGGGGAACAGTGATTACAAAAAGCAGGCTATGTGTACAGCAGGAAAGAAAAACTTGAACATAAATGAACATAAGGGATCTCACATGAACAAAGTCAAGCAGTAAATTGTCTAAACACATGCTGCCTTCTAGTAAAGGAAGAGGCCTGAACTGACTATATGACTAAGAACATGTTAAAGCTGGAATGCTTTGACAAAAGCACAAACCTTTTCTTATTGTCATTTGGAAGGAATGGATATATTTGTAAAATTAGATCTCCACAAGTCATAAACAACAAAAGTGGAAATGCATTTGTGCAAAACTTATGTACAATATAAATTTCCTAACACCACTAACTTACTGCCACCTAGTGTCAGTTTGAAGACAAGCATCATCACTTTATGACATTAACTATACTATTTCCAAATCAACGCCCTTGCACTGAAAATCAAAGATTTGAATACATGTTTTAGACACTTGTTGCTGATAAGGTTTACCTCACTACCTAGTGGAGACACAGTAGACCAGGGGTAGGCACACCTGGTCTTGAAATGCCACCTTCCTGCACAGTTTACTGATTTCCCTGCTCTAACAGACCTATTAAACCTGACAATTAACAGGTGGGTTGAATCAAGTGGGCTTGAGCAGGAGGAGCACAAAACTTGCTTATGCAAAACCAGTTGCTTATGCCTGTAGTAGACAAAGACCACTGCTAGAAGAGAAACTGCCTGCTATGTTTTAAGATTTCAAATGATGTTGACTAACTTTAAATTAATTAAATAAATATTTGGCAGCAAAAAAATATTGTATTAACAATGTTTTCCAGAATTAATGGTTTTATTAAAAACACAGCATTGACATTTCTCAATAAGCAATTCTGTGAATTCACTAACCTAAACGAGTGTTTTTTATAGACCAGAGGTGGTGAACTCCAGTCCTGGAGGGTTGGATTCCTGCACTTTTGTGCTTTCACCACTCAAGCACACCTGATTCAAGAAACATGCACATTTGCTCTATTCATCTACTATATCGTTTATATTCTTCCCTCACAAAAGGTTGTTTTATATACAAAAGAACACTGACAGGTTTGTGTTTGAGCACAACACTGCATTTATTCATTAGCTGTTCATTTGTGTGTTTAAGGTGCTGTTGGATTTATTTCTGTGCATAGTATTGCAAACATTGCTAAAAATGTAAGCTATGAATACACAACATGTACATTCTACAAAGTATTAATCTTGAACAATTCCCTTTGGCAATCAATCAATGGGTCATGAGCTTTTCCAGTATAAAAACCTAAATGTTGCTCTGTCTCCAGCTGTGTAGGTGGCACTCCTGCTCATGACAATTCTGACCAAGTTTACACATATAAAAAAGTCAACTCTTAATTGGCTACACCTTGTTAAAACCTGTGTGCCTGCCAAACAACAAGCACCAAATAAATAAAACAGTGAACTGAAATAATTAAGAAACTATGCAATTTAATTGCCAAAATGTAATTAGCAATCTGTTAATTCCCTACAATAATGAGAGAGAAAGACCAGTGTATTCTTATTGTATTCCTGCAGATCACAACTCAGTCATAATTACAGCGAAAGCAAGAACAGTGTAGCTATGAATGTTGACAATGGCAGGGTTTTTACAAAGCAGGATTTCTCAATGGGCTTAGTATGCTCTTTTCCTACTGGACAGCTGAGACGTCTGGCTTACTTTTACCTAACTGAAAAATCCTTCTTTGTAAAATAACCCCCTGGCAGTCTAGGAGCTACGTGACCCAAAACAAACACACAAAAAAAAATCAGTAGCACATAACAATAGTGAATAGAACAGTAAATGTGCTTAGGAGAGCAGGTGAAATGTAAAGTGTCCATTTTTAATCTTTCTTTTTTCACCCCATATCAAATATACAGCTTATATTAGACCTTTAAGACGTCTAATCACTAATCACAAGACTTCTTTTCCATTCTGACTAAAAGCACATCTGCATACCAAATGTGCTAACGGAAATGTCTCAACAGTGTGCATAAACCTACTCAAACAGTTAATGCCAATTTGATTTGAGAGCTCTGGTGACTATCATTTTTTGCGAGGTAGTGTTTCTAACAGCCATTTAACAAGTCAGATTTGAATACCAATTTTGAGGACCAAGAACAAAGATAAAGAATAAATAAAAGATGAAGATAGGAAACAGGTCATGGCCTAGAAAATGCAGAAGAAATGGTAGTGCTGTATAGCATGTTTCATAATGCAGCCAAAAGCGCCAACATGACCTAAGGCCACAGCAGCACATTCAGTACAGTAGCAATGCACATCACTCCCACAACACAGTCAATCAATCAGTCATCAAGTGCACAGATGCTGGAAGCAGACAGCACCAATATTTCAAAGGCATGAAATCGGATGTCCTCAGTTCACTGACTCTTCAACTGAAGGTTCCTGAATACTTATATTCTTACTAAACAGCTCTTGTAAATAGCCAGTGTCAGAGCTGAAAAATCTCATCCTCTTTGTCTCTTAGTTTCTTTGTACGTTTGGTGATTGTGAGAGGCACAGCCCCCAGTACAGCCTGTTGACCCTGGACAGAAGCACTGGAACTATGACTGCTGGTGCGGAGCTGTTCAATTGACGAAAACCTCAAAACAGAAGATGAAAAAATTAAGTCACATACAAATAAATAAAGAAAAGGCAATAAGATAAATCATTGCTGTCCTAAGAAAAAAACTATTTCTGAACAAGAAATAGTGCAACAGGCACAGTACAATATGTTCCAGAAATAAACAAGATCTTAAATCCTAACTGTATTCACTTACTGTTTATCTGCTTCTTGACATGTTTTCACAGCTGCTTGTTTAGACTGCTTAATCAGACTGTCCATCCTTTTCAGATAGTCAGATGGAGAAAGATCTGGAGACACTTCTTGACGCTCAAAGTCCGCTCGGCCATTCCCAGTCACCTGCTGAAGTGACTTTCTCTCTTCCAGGCTCGACACTTCTCCGAGAAGCTCAGTCTCATTAGTAAATGACACCGACTCTGTCAGTATAGGGATGAACAGGGCTTTCTTCAAGAATATCGAATCGTTGGTGTACAGCCTGTTTGCCCTCTTGATCTGCTCCATCTGCAAGAGGTCAGAAACAGGACTTTGGGTCAGATCACGAGCAGTACCACGTTTTCACAGGTTTACAGAGCACTTCTACAGGTGGACACTTACAGACACGCCATATTTCAGTGCCAGTCCTTGCAGGGTGTCTCCAGGCTGAAGCTTGTGTTCAATGCGTTTCTGTCTGACCGGTGATAAGGAAGAGGTCACCAGACTGCCATAGGACTTGGCACGCTGGCCGCGCAGGAGCCCGTGTGCCCCGCTGAGGTCCGAGGACATGGCGAGATGAGGTGCAGTTAAGCAGGAAGCTTCTCAGCTTAAAGACGGGACGGTAATGAACAGCCGAGAGCCAAACACGCCCGCGCTTGCTTTGCCAGATCCGCCTTACCGCTCCTCGCCCACGACAGCTCATCCATCGAAACAGCTATTCCTGTAACTTCAGCCCCACGGTTGCACTACGTTACACGTCACGGTTCACTCGGTAACACCACTCTGTAACGTAACCTACTACACCATCTCACTCTCTAAATCAACACGACATTCAGCGGTTAAGCTGGTCAGAGTACACAGTACCAGTGTTACTGAAGCGCCGGCCCTGTTCCAGTAACGGTTACAGCTCTGGGGAGTGAAGGCAGTGTGTAACGGGAGCTGCTCTGAACCACACAAAGTTACTTACACTCGACTTATCTAGTCACCGAGCTTACTTCTTAACAACACTGCACCATCAGCACAAAGCCCACTCCTGTAACGTGGCGGAGGCCGTTACTCATATCACAACAGACCAAGTCGCCACAGCTGGGGTTACGGAGGACTAGCCTTTAGGCTAACGCGCTCGCTAAGCTAATCTGTCGTTGCCATGGTTCTGCGCACGAAACTCACAACGAAACCCGGAACTCACACATTGCTCCTGTCCCATTTCTCCCCCTGCACCCTGTTCTGGAGTTCACGCTTTCGGGCGCCTTAATAACTCCTTTACTGCAGTTATTAAATCATAATAATAATAATACGCAGATATTAATAAGTAATAATGAGATATTAATTCACAATAATTAGCTATTAACCCTCCCAAGGGATCAATAAAGTTATATTCTATTCTAATAATGAGATAATATTGAGATACTAGCTAAGTCAGGAGATAGAGACTCATAATTGATACAGTGGGTCATAATCTCATTATTAAGACCTGTCTCAAAATTATAACATAATATACTCATTATAATATAAATAATATTACATTATTAGGACTTCCAATATTACAATTATGACTTACGATCTCATAACGACACACTGTCTCGTTATTATATCAAACTGTATGAAAGGGCTTACAGACACAGAAGCATCAAGTATAATAAATAACATGCATTAATAATGTATATTGGTAGTAGTAGTAGAATCACTAAAGTGAGTTAAACATATTTTTCATGACCTACAAAATCACCTCAATATTAGACAATATTAATGAATTGAACCGAATGATAAATAATTCACACTTTCATTGTCTCAATTTGTGGGCCGTTTCAGCCGAGAAACGTCACGGAGTTCCTGTGAAACTAAAAAAATGGTCCACCCTAAAGCCTTGCACGCCTAGCTTGCCTAGTGGGCATGCGCAAACGAGGGGCGCGAGTGTTCGAGTGCGGGTATTGGGACACAGCCGGTCCGGCAGGAGTCAGCCTCCCAGCGAGCTGAGCTGCTCACAAACGTTGGTGAAAAATGTCTTTCAAAAGAGAAGGTGACGATATAAGTCAACTAAATGTCCTAAAGGTAATATCTCACGCACGTCCGGTCGGCAGCGTAGATGTTTTAAACGTTATAATGGGTAATTCAGCCGAAAGTGTGGTTACTGAGCTGCTCTGTGGCTAACAGCGCGGAGCTTCCTGTCCTTTACTAACAAACACCAAATAACAACTGAAGTGTGCTTTTAGAAACGGCGGGTCGAGGATTTACTCTCCAACTTCATCCCCGAAGACGAGGCCACTCTGATGAGCAATGGGAGGTGAGCGATAAACACCGACCTGTCTGTGTTTGTTTATTTATTAATAAAATATAATTATTGTATTATAATAATAATAATGACCATTACCATCCAAATATAGTGTTATTATTAATATTGTAATAATTATTTATAATAAAATAAAAATAATTATCGTTAAAATATAGTATTATTCATATTAAAATTATTACTAATAGCATTATTATCATTATTAATGTTCTCATTAAAATACATTATTTATATTATTGTTAATATTAATGTTATTTTCATTTATATTATTAGTATAATAATTATAATTCTTATTAAAATGTAAATCTATTATTTAATCATATTTATTATGTTTAATTCTCCATCTTTCTGTCACTTTTGTATTAAATATTAATATATTACTTCTATCCTTATCCTTTTGTTTTTGTGAGATGTTCCAGGCTTTCCAGCTGTAAAAGTACAGCTAAATGCTCTGTGGAATTAAGATATATTACAGAGTTATTCACAGTCTTTGGCATGAACTGTTTTACCTACTTTACGGAGAGTACGACAGTATGTGATATTCGGACTGTTTTGAATAGGTAGTGAGAAAGTGAGTGATAAAGTAAGAGGAGATTGGGTCTAGGTAATGTACATCCAGTAACTTGTTTAGTTTACACTTATTCAGTCTTTTAATATCAATTACCGTTTCATTGACTTCTATATTTAAATGTATTTTGTTGTCATTTTATTTGCCAAATATATTTCAGTATGGCTAAAATACCTCTTTCATGCCATGGCAGTTTAGAGAAACAAGCAACAGGACTAAGTAAATCTTTTTAATTTTTTTCTTCAAGTTTTGTCTTTCTCCTGTCGAGCCAGTGCCCAGCACAGCTTTGGAGGTTTACAAAAAAATCTTTAATTGTGCTGCCATTAATTTGTATAATTTCAATACAGTCAGATGACTGGACTTACCTTTGATGTAATCTGGTTTTTTTTAGGTACAGTTGTTTAGTCTGTTCACATCGTCCAGTTTTTGACACAGTGGATATGCTGAGTGTACACCGAAAAGGAAAGCGTCATCTTGAAGGTTAGATTCAAGTTTTTGTTTTTGTTTTTCTTTCCAAATTTCAAGCATTTCTTTTAAGTAACAAATAACTACATATAACTATGATGATTAAACGTTGATAAAGTTTGTTTTTCTTATTTTGACCTTCGTCTATCTTCACAGTTTCAAAGTGCTTTGTCTTACTATTTTAACTTTTTTAGAATTTTAAGTTGTGCCTCAATTTTTGGAATAGCAGTCATTTGTAATAAAGAGAAAAGATGAAGATAAAGTTATTAAACCTCAGTGTATGAGAATGTTTTGTCTATATCACAACATTTTTGTAATCTTTTTGGTTCTCCCTCTGCCCAGGTCTAAAATGGTTTTATGGCAAAAAATCTCAGTTACGAAATGAAATTGATAAGAGGCGACATCAGGAATATGTACAAAAAGAAGATGATGAGGTAAACAAATGAAATGTTTTATCTTACTGTTTTCAACCTTGTGCGGTATGAATAGTGTTGTTCCTATTTAGAATTTCAAGAACCATGTTCATCAATGTAGGAAGCCGGCAGCTCAGCACCTTTACTCACGCAGACGCGGAAGATTACCCACCACGCTTTACTGAGATCTTCTCCATACAGCAGCTGTCACAAAAAGGCCAGGTAATGACTGGGCACTTAACTTTCTGTTCTCAGACTGACCACAGATGCACCATGGTCACGATCTGAGATACTCTATTTTATGTTAATTTAATATTATGTAAATTTAGTGTGTAAGACATTTCATTTAACAAGCTCAAGCAGTGTTTCTGAACCCTGGTCCTGTAGGCACCCCTGCTCTGTCATACCTTAGTTAGTACCATTGGTGCCATACCTGCTTCCAAAACTCCAAATTCCCCTTTGTCCCTTTCAGAGTCGCTTGAGGTGTAAGCAAGGAATTCAGTGAAATATTAAAATTATCACAAAATACAGCATACATTCACAGTATTCACAGCCATTGCCATTCCAGCAAGCTGTAGAAACATCTGAAGGATTATCAGTGGAAACAAGATGCACCTAAGGTCAATTTTGAGTGTCATGGCAAAGGCTGTGAATACTTTTATATATGTTATATTTTTGTGTCTTTATTTATAATAAATTTGCAAAGATTTCAAACAATTTCTCTTGTCATTGTCGGGTATTATGTGTAGAATTTTGATTATATTATTATTTTTTAAGTGAAAGATCTGAGAACATTACAACAAGATGCCAGCCTCCGATGAGTGACCACAGCATTATTCACAGCCATATAGCTTCTGCAAAGAACAACATGAACACAGGACCAAAGCCTCATGAAGAAAGTAAGATTTATTTCAGTGATGTTTCAAAATAAATTTTGATGTGATAGTAAACAAATAAAATACTTTTATCATTTTCCTCTTCAGTAAATCCAAACCATTGCCCAGATTGGAAACAAACGAATAAAAAGAAGGGCTCTAAGGCTCCCACTGTACCTGAGTCAGAGCCTCTGACAGAGCAGAGACGCCGAGAACTAGAACACTACCTCAAATTAAAGAGGTATGGTGCATTTATCCATTTAGCTTGAAATTGTTGGCAGTACATAATGACCAACAATCAAGTATATTTTGTAGTCATATCAATTAAGCCTTAATACACATTGAAAATGTTTATACCAAAAAAAAAAAAAAAAAAACAGATTTTGAAACTCTTTTTCTAAGGGTCAGCCTATCTCGTTTCTCTCTTTCAGTGCCGGGTGGCTACAGGACCCAAGTGGTAAATGGGTGAAAGATGAGAATGTGGAGTTTGATTCAGATGAGGAAGAACCTCTCCCACTACTGCCCTCTAGTGAAACTACATAATTGTCCATTGGAAGTCACCAAGAGAAACCTCTTATTTTCTATGACTTTTCCATGCTTTCTTAAAATAATCTCTCCTCTTTATTTAAACTGGGAACCTGATGCTTGTTTCAACCTGAGAGCTGCATTGCTTACGTGAAGCATATGTCTTCAAATTATTCAGCAGTAAAAAGGGAAAATTGATCATGTCATGTTAATCAGGCTGATGATTCCTGCATTTCTCTACAGTTCTAGGTTAGGTGTTGGAGTATGTCCTTGTGCCTGAGAGAGATCGCAGATGTTAAAACAGAATCAGATATGACATGAGAGCTCTTAAGTCACTGCTCTGAATCCTATGCCAGATGCCACACTGGGGTGTGTGAGGTCTCCTGCTGACCATGCCAGCCTGTAGTTTGAAAAAATCTAATTAATTACACCACTATACTAATTAACCAACTAGTGTCCGAACAGGATCTGCCTCGGGTTCAAACATTTGACCTTATGTGTGTAGATAAAGGTATAACCACAGATCTGTAAAGTCTTGAAAGGTTGGCAACTGTTTCAAAGGTGGAATATATATCTTCTGTTAACCCCCAACCCTTCCTGACCTGGGGCAGGGTTATTTTTGGAGCTCTGTAATTCAATCCCAGGGGACTGGCTTTCATATCTCCTGGCCTGTAGGCATAAACAGGCAGGTGGCAGAGGATCAGGGAGAGCTATGGTGGGGAATTGAATAGTTCCGACTAGGCTGAGCTCAAAGGGCTCAACAGTAACAAGCTCTGTCTTCACAATGAGCACAACCAAGGCTATTTGGCATTGAGGAATGAAGTTGTGCTGTCAGTCGTGACTGAATTAAACTCTCACAGTTCTGTAATTATGCTTTGTTATCCACCACATAGTCTGTGTTAATGAACACATGGATTTCTAAAATTCTGCTTATAGCAGTAAACTGCTTATTGCTACTATGTAGTATAATGTATGTAAAAATAAATAACAAAAATAAACACCAACACTGCTTATTAGTCTTTTTTTATTATATCACCTGTTTTCTAGTATGGCATTAGACCAATAAAGGACATTTTAAATGTGTGATTATAATGAAAAACGATACCTGGTTAAGTGATTTGTATCCTATGCCTCTTGTTTAAAGTTACATTATGCAGTACTTGTACTTTTAAAATAACAGTATCAAAATCACTTTGATGCTCCACTAGATTATAGTCAGGATCATGAAATATGTCATCACCACTATGTAACTTTGGTACATTTCCCAAGTCATATTTGTGTAAAATCCACTTCAGCTGCTGGTTCTGCATCTCTCTGCTTGTCAACAAATGCACATTTAGAAATGTCCGTAAGGGGGAGCTCGTAGCCTGATTTATTTATAGGAGTAGAAGTAGACCGTGCAACTGTAGAGGGAGCCCATGAGCGAAAATTGTGCCATGATACAGCCCTAATCCAATAGTAGAATAGTAATCATCTTAATTATATATGTATTTTTGACAAATCAGAAAAAGTTTTATAATATCAGTTTAACAAAACTGAAGACAATGAAGAAGATAATCTTTTATTTAAAATATGTACAGAACTTTCCCTTAGAAGCACCATCTTGCAAAAAAATGACTCAAGAAATAGTGTCTTTTTACAAGTTTACAAACTCAGCAAAAATTGAAGGCACATGTTCTTTATTCAATCAGAAAATATTTGGCTTGATGGAATCCAGTGTCTACAAAAAAAAAAAAAATGGAGCAAGGTTGGAGTCAATGATATCCACAATGAGAAGTGATGAATGGGTAAGGCAAGGCAATCTCTGTCACCGATTGTCTTGAGTGCTCCAAAAGAGAGGCCATCACATCCTTTGACTCATCTTACCCTCTGCTGGCGAACTGGATATGAAAAAACAAAATATAGTTAAAATAGATGTCATACTCAGAAGGCATATTTTTAATGCTACATAAAAAGCTCATGCCCAACTTCATGCCTGAAGTGTAGTGTAATGGCACTACGAAATTTCATCCCACACCATAACACCAGGCTCTCTGGACAAGTAATGCCAAAAATAGGGATATAAATAGGGATTTTTTGTGTCTGACAGCTACAATATATAACATTAACTGTATGTTGAATACATATTTCTATAAAAATCAAGGTTAGTAATGTGCATCTGAACTCACAGTAGTCATTGTTTCTTGTGATGGCCATGGCTGCTCTGGCACGAGGGCCCTGCTGGGTGAAGTGATAGCCTATCTTCAGAATGCTGGGATTTTTCTCCAGCATAGAAGCAATCTCCATTTCTACTGAGTCTCCCAGCTTCTGCCTCTGTGTGAGGATAACCAGTACACCAACAAGCATTAAAACAAAAAACAGCAACCAAAAATGTCCACTCTTCTGTAAGAAATATTGCAGATTAACCAAATGTTAAAGCTGCCTCAGGGTCACAAGGCAAATTAGAGTTAAGATGATTCAGTGAGTCACCTGGTTATCAATCTTGATTTCAGCAAGGGTTGAATTGTTGGCAAGAGCTTTAATGATGGCCATCATTCCTGCTGCAGTGATGAAGTTCGACTCAACGTTAAGGCTCTGCAGTGTGCTGTTCTCTGCTAACATCTCTGCAATTGCCTGGTCAGTAGAGGAAGAAATAAAGAATATCAACTGTACCCTGAATCTGCAAATTCATTCTTATGTGCTAAATATATAATATGGTAGATCAATGTCTGAATGTACTAATTATCCAATTGGAAAATGAGGAAAAGATTGGGAGATTTCAGTGGACATTCAGGTACAGATGAATAAGGTACTTACAAAAGCCACAGGATCGTTACTGCGTGTTGCTACAATGCTCAGACTCAGTACATGAGTGTTTCGCTTCATAGCATTGCAGATCTCTTTTAGAGTTGGGATAGGAATGTCCTAAGGGATAAAGTGTACAATACACTTGCTATTATTATTATTGTTATTGTTATTGTTGTTGTTATAAAAATAAAGGAAAAAATCTATAATGAATGAACAAAACAGGAAACTAAAGTTACAAGAGTATAAAAGTCAAAATATGTGAGCAAGTTTACACTGATAAAAATAAGTGATACGATGGTAAATATAAAATAATTCTATGAATAAATAAAAGTGAATGTTAAAACAAACCTATAACCACATATATGTATTCTGAACAGTGTCATAATGTTTTGGACCATAAAAACACAAAAGGAGTCCTGTCATTGGCATTCAGGTTCAGATTACCGGTATGTTGTTGAAGTTGACCTCTGTCAGACTGCTGTCATTCTTCTGGACTCTGCTGAGTGTGTCCTCAACATTAGTGTCATTGGGAGGCTCATCAGGGTAGATCTTATACACATCAGGCTTTACCACACCTTCAGTAACACAGGGCAGACTGGGTTAAAGGATTATTGAACAATGCTATGCATAGTTCCATTTACTGATGACCTTCATATGAGATATGAAGATATGATACATACTGTTGATGCCTTCTGTGTTAGCAATCTTGCCAGTAGCACCCAGGGCATCGTAGTACTGTTTATTGCTCATCAGAGTGTACATTCCCAGGATGGCTGAAAAGATAGTGATAAATATTGGGAATGAGTTCAATTCTGTTGTTCAAAAGTTTGGAATGTATTAATAGGGTGCAACTTCAGAAGACAATTACAAGAAGGAAAATGTGAAAATAAATAAAAAATAAAGTTTCCAGAGTGATAAATGACTAGATACATTTTAATTCTAAAATGACTGCATTAAATTCAAATAGAATTAATATCTATAATGCTATGTACTTTAAAAGGACAATCACTTCTTGAGATTCAGGTTCACAAAAATGTCTATAAACAAATAACTACAATAAATGATGTATATTGGAAAAACACCTTATCATGCTCAGTGAATTTGAAATATTAAATATATGTAAAAATGCCTTTAGAGTATTTAAAAATGCACTGCATACTAAGACTGGGCAATATAGAAAAAATATATATATCCCGATATATTTGAG
Source organism: Acestrorhynchus altus (assembly GCA_034509495.1). NCBI lineage: Eukaryota > Metazoa > Chordata > Actinopteri > Characiformes > Acestrorhynchidae > Acestrorhynchus > Acestrorhynchus altus. The sequence continues at coordinate 26,282,976 of CM067507.1, forward strand.
CGGAATGGAGATATACGATATATGATATATAATATGATATGTGAAGTGAAAAATACAGTGGGAAAAATTAGGACACCCCATAAAATGTAAATAGTTTTCAAATATTTTTAAAACCATATTTAAAAATGTTGACATTTTCTTCTTTATGTACACTAAGCTGTCTTCATGCCAGAGCTCTGTCATGTCCTCCATGGTATGTATGTGAGAATGCTAGTGGGGAGGGGAGCAGAGGAGGAGGAGCAGCTGAGAGCAGGGGATGGAGCAGTGAGTTTTTCTGCAAAATAGAACATTATTTAAAAATATTAAAAGTCAATATAAACAATATTCCCTCAGCCCATACCTTGCTTTTTCATCCTGATTTTGAGATGGATGGATGGATAGATTTGCATCCAAAATAGTTTCAAACATTTCAATAGTGTATGTCTGGACAACAGACCAGCAGTCACCAGTCTTTTTCGACAAGCAGACAATGTGGCTGCAGATTTTCCTTCTGACCAAACAGGTGTCCCCTCATATACTTAAAGTAGTTGTCAAGTAGTTGATGACTGACACAAGTGGAATCAGGTGGGTTTCTAGCTGAGCAGAATGAACAGCTGCAGCTACATCACACTTGTGGTCTCTGACCTCTTCACTCAAGGTCAGAGAAATGCATAAATGCATAAATACTAAAAGAAAGGTGAAAACAGAGTGACAATAACCTGGATACCCTAAACCTCAAAAAAAAAAAAATTAAAATCGGAAAGGAAGGTAACATTTACTGAGCTAAAGTAGGAAAGATGCGGTGTTGTTCTTCATCACCACCAGGTGTCAGTGTTTTGTGAAGAAGAAAAAAAAAAGAAAAAAAAAAACCTCATAAACCTCCAGCCCAGTTTAGAGAGACTGCAGCTGTAGGAAAAGCCTTTTTGGGAAGAGTGAGGGGGACAGAGGGACAGCTGCCCTTACAGTACGGCTTACATTCACACAATAACACCATTACACTGCCCCCCAGTGCTATTACGAACAAAGATAACAGGACTGGCTGCATTTGTATAAAAGCACTAGCTTTCCCACCTAGCTCAGCCAAGCACCAGCTTGGTAAATGTGGATTTCAGTAACAAAAAACACAGACGGAAGAATGACGTAGCTGTAAAGAAGCTTTAATCCCAAATTGGACGAGCTCCAGATTTAAAACTGTATTCTCAATGAAGGGCTCTGTCACGGTAATCTGCACCCTGCGAATGGCTCCAAAAAGTGCCAGACCAACAACAGCTTAAAGAGACCCCTTAAAGGCTTTGGATTATCTTACTAGGTTTGCACCTGAACATTGTAGCGCACCACCAAATGTACTATTTCAGTCCTATCTTTGTGGTGGATGTGACATCATACTGCTGTACTGAACAGTGTACACCTATCACATATGTGTTATGGAAATCCAGTGACTGGTCTATAAAATGTTTTAAAAATCTGTTTCTTTTTGTGGCCTAAAGAGTTCAATGGACAGCATAAAGAATCTCCCAAATTTATGTTGTTTTTCCATATAAATCATAAAATATCTCCAGCATGCAGATTCTCAAACCCCTCTCCCGAACAACCCCCCTTGACCAAAGCCCTACTGCGTTCATACTAACCCAGTGGCCTTTTGCCAGTTTATTTTGGTGAGTTGCTGAGCTATGGGAATCAGATACTGAGTGGTACGGTCCTGGAGCAATCACATCTGTAACGCATGGTGACACATGGTGATACTCTAGTTAATTCTTTAACTCATTTGAAAAGTCAACCAAATATAAACTGCTGAAAAGTAGGCCATGGTGAAATGTTATGATGTGTGCCCAAAAAGCCAGTGCTGTATATATGCGGATAGCAGTTCCTGTTATAGGGCAGTATTAATGTGGTGTTAGAACTTAGCCTGTCCAAAATTATCTGATTACACCAGGGACACTCGTGTTTTGCCATTTAGAGTAACTCACTTTCTTTATTGGAGCCTGCATATTTCAGGTGTTATGATGATGCACGAGTCTTTGTCTGCTAGATGACATGCCTTTTTTTTGAAAGACTGGATTTCCTGGCATGGTATACCAGATTTTCGGGAGAAGGTCAAATAAAGGTCAATGATGACGGAATGGTCACGGTTAGGTGAAGGAAAAGCAATGGCCAATTTGTCAAAACTACTGAGCAATTTGTCATGCCACCCACCTGCAATGTCGCACATCTCAGCATCTGTGGCATTTTTGAGAGCTTCTTCCAACTCTGGTTCCAGGGTGATCTGTTCTTCGAGAGGGATCTGTCCTGATCCAGGCTTTGGAACAAATTTCTTACCTACAGAAATAAACAGGGGGTCACTAACAGATTCAGCCCCTTTAATTTGGCCAAAATATTATATTTGCAATACGTATAAACAGAGCAGCTACACATAAGAAAAAAGGTGATAAAGGAACAGGAAGGAAAAGAAGGGAGGAAGGAAGGGAATGAGGAATTAAAGGAACCATATCCTATCATTTATTTTTTCTTTCCTTTATCACTGATATTTGAGTGGTTTTGTGTATCAATACATTTTTAGATTGGCATTTATACTGGCAACTTCTTTTCCCTAAGATAAGGCAGGCCATTTTTATTACCATGCCTTTAAGAAGGATATATGTAAATGCTTTTTTGACATAAATTAAAACTGGCTGCTCTTCTCATTTCAGCGTTTATTTATTTTGAGCCCTTTAGAAGTATTAAATATAAGATATACAATATGAGTCCAAATGTTTGTGGACACCCCTTTTAATAAATGCATTCTGCTTCTATAAGCTGCACCTATTGCTGACACATATGTGCAAATACACACACAGCTTGTCTAGTCTCTGTAGAGAACTATTGCCATAAGAAAAGGACTCTATGAAACATAATCATGGAACTCTTGGCATCATGCCTAATGCCAGGCATGGGCTACAGGAGTATGAACCCCCCCAGGGTATAACCCTTTACTTAAGATGCATCTAAAAGTAGGCTGTCATGCTTAAACTATTTGACCACTCACCCACAGAAAGTAATTCAACAATACATCATACAGTGAGAGTGTGTGCTATTTCAGGACAGATTTGTTACCGAATTGGATCAAATTCATATGTTGTTGTTTTGTTCACCACACTGCCTTTCTGCTAATATTGGTCCATTACTGCTTTAAACTCACATTACCTTAAAGTGTCTTTAATACCACATTATGATGAAAACTACTTGCCAGGGACCCATAGAATGTCCTTTTTTTGCTCAAAACATGTAACACATAAAATTAAAGCAAATATATGGACATCTAGGGGTCCCTGAGGACTGGCACTATGTAACCCAGACTAATGAATCTGGCATTCCATTCCACAGGGGCCCAAAGCAGTTGCTCTGTATTCCCTACACATCTACCAACTTCAGCTGGTTAAATAATTAATTAATTTGCAATGCCCTGCAGTGTCATAACAGAAACGTAACCAGCAAACTACTGAAACTACAGTCATGTATCAATGGTTTGTAATATGGGAATAAATGTGATTTAATGGACAAGCAGGACAGGTGCTCATCCCTCTACTGCTCAGGATGATCACCAACTATTTTAATCTCTGATGTAGTCCTGCGTAGTCCACTTCACAGAGTTTATGATCATTCAGCAAGGTCTGTATATTAAGCCTAATTATTGAAGACTAATGAGCAGGAATCAAGGAATGATACATAATGTAACTGATTGACATAATTCAGTTTCAGTAATACTCAAGTAAACCAAGAGAGTACCATTAAAAGAGAAGTGGAGTAGTGAAGATCAGTCATTTGATTATTTAGAATTGTTCACCCTTGCTTTCTACATTATGCATTATTATATACAGTGACAAAAAGAAAAGCACCTCTCTTCTCCCCAGTAAAAGGCACCAGATCTTGTCTGTCCTCATGTTCCAGAGCCTCTTTCTCCAGGTGGTCCAGCAGAGCATGGCGATCAAATGGCCCTGTCGGACTCTTCTTGGTTTGATCACGTTGACGGAAGCCAGCTGGAAGCATGGCATTCTGGAAATGACAATTCCTAACATTTGATTATTGTCGTTTTTTAGATATTTGTAGGCCAAGAATGTTCATTCCTGTTGTAAGATTCTGGAATCATATCTAGCCTGCTAAGGAGAATATTATACATTAGCCATAACATGAACACCACTGACAGGTGAAGTGAAAAACATTCATTATGTTCATCTACATACAGTTGCATATGTAGGGATGAATATAACAGAAACCTGTTTTTGAAGTTGATGTGTTAAAATCAGGAAAACAGGCAAGCATAAAGATCTAAGCCACAATTGTGATGGCTTGACAGCTGAATCAGATCATCTCCAAAACACCAGACAGGTCTTTTGGGGGGTTTCTGGAATGCAGTGGTCAGTACATACTAAAAGTGATCCAATGAAAGACAAGGAAGGTGACAGGGATATGGGCACCTAAGGCTCACTGATGCATTCCATGGAGGCTCCACTTCACAACTTACAGGATTTGCTGCTAATGTACCACAGGACACCTTCAGGATGTCTTTAGGAGTCCATGCCTTGATAGGACTAATCAGTTGTGGCAACACACAGGGGACCTACTCCATAATTGCCAAGTGATAGTAATGTTATGGCTGATCCCATACACTCTTGGGATGGTTATCTATAAAAAGGCACCCTTTTCAAGCTGTGTAGGCTAGGCAGTAAGTTGAGCACTTCTGTGTTGCATGGTGAAGTTTTCTGTTTAATGAGCTATAGGTTTTCTACCTCAGGGTCCATCTCCTGAAGCTCATAATCAAGCTGTTCCAGCTCCTCTGCACTGAGGCCCCTGAGGATGGCATCCTCGTCAATGTCCCGAGGGTCACTCTTTGACATCTTGGTTGCCTGATCTAACGCCTACTGCACACCACCAGCCCAGGAGCAGAGCCCTGACAGGAAAAAGGAATAAAATACAATCTAAAATTTTAACTTGATAGGAGAATGAAAAATGTGCTTAATGTAACAAGATTTAATTCTGAAAGATTATATAACTCTGTATTTAAAATATCAGATATTAAAAAGTAGAGAGGAGTATAAAATGGTGTAGATTCATGGTAAACCAACCATTTAATACAAATGTAACAGTCTGTAAGCCACAAAGAGTTCTGCTTTATTTTATAAAACACTCACAAAATGAATCAGAATGGCTAGATTAGCATTTGTCTACACAGCCTGCATTTGAAATTTTCTGGCTATGACATGCTGAGGATGATTCCATAAGACAGAGTACTCCAATTACAGCACATAAAGATGGCTACAATATTTGGAACATACAGGATGGAACATATGAAGAGGAACGTGAGAGAGAGAGAGAGAGAGAGAGAGAGAGAGAGAGAGAGAGAGAGAGAGAGCTGACTATTCTTAGTCTCAGAATGGCGGGCCAGAGTTTTGAGTTACAGTGGTGAGGAGTACAGAGAGTGGTGTTCCCTCATTTATCAGAGGCTTACATTCACATCCACACTGCCCTCACTGCTGCACACCCACTGGTGAGCACGGCTGATAGGAAACACCAGGAAGATCCACGGTTATACACTACCACACCCACACACAACAGCATACACTGGCCCCCCACTCTGGGGCCTAAAGGAACAAAACATTTGCAAAGCAAGTGAGGGTACATGTTTCATGGCTAAAAACAGTTGTCTGCACCGTCTGCGTTCAGGAGCACTACAGACTTCAGACTAAGTGCAAAGCTGTGATGCATTAGTGGGGCACTGTGCTCAGCCTGTGGATAATAGGTTTCACCTGCACCTGGGTGTGTGTCCAGACAAGTACATAAAATCTAAATTAGCATACACAGCAGCTTCCACATGACTTTTTTCAGGTCACTGAAAATTCTAATGAACTGAATTTATTTTTATTTTTGGGGAAAAAAAATTAATAATAAATAAATAAATAGAGAGAGAGAGAGAGAGAGAGAGAGAGAGAGAGCACTCCCTAATTATTGCCACCCCTAGTTAAAATGTGTTAAAAGCCTTAAAATAAATTATTCTTTATTGCAGAAGCATAATCTCACTCTGAAAAAAAAGAAAGAAAAATCCTGACTAAGAAATAATTATTCCCCATAAAATGGCCTGTTCCACAATTATTGGCCCACAGTTATTGGAAACAAATGTATTTGAACCATTTATGTCATTTCTGCTGTAATTTATAAAGTGGATCAAAGTATCTAGGAACCTTTAATTAGTAATTCATCACTTCCTGTTTCCCTGGGGAATAAATATGGGGTTCCACAGAGGCCTATTTCTCTTACTTACTCTTAAATGTGGGAAAGACAAGAGAACACACTATTCAAGTAAGGAAGATGTGTGTCGACCTTCATAAATCAGGCAACGGCTACAAGAAAACAGCCATTCACCAGCAGATGCCCTTATATACAGTCAGAGCAATCATCAAAACATCTGGAACTGTGACAAACTAGCCTTGCCACCACACACAGTGAGAAGGACGATAAGAGAATTAAAAATTCTCCAAAGCTCGCTGTAAGAGAATTGAATCAAATGGTAGCATCTTGGGGTTAAGAGGTCTCCCAAACAACCATCAAGCGCTATCTATAAGCTGTTTTGGAGGTATGCGTGGAGAAGCCTTTTCTGAGTTATACTCATGAGCGTAAATGGGTGAAGTTTGCTTAGCAGTACTGGGATTTTAACTGGGACTGTGTGCATTGGTCAGATGACACAAAGAAGGAGATTTTTTGGCAACAAACCCTCTAAGAGGGTCTGGTGCAACACCAAGGATGAGTACGCAGAAAAATCACCTCAAGCCCACTGTTCAGTATGAGGGAAGGTCATTGATGCTGCGGGCCTGTTTGTTCTCCAAAGGACCTGAGAACCTAGTAAGGATACATTGGATCATGAACTCTTTGAAATATCAGGACATTTTGAATCAGAATCTAGTGGCCTCTGCCCGAAAGCTGAAGATGGGTTGTCACTGCAAGACAATGACCCTAAACATGTGGCCAAATCTTCTCAAAAATGGTTCACAAGGCACATCATGGCCATCTCAGTCCTTGTGAAAAGAGGAATGGTCAAATGATCCCGCTTTCTGTATTCTCCCATTTTGTGAAGAGATATAGTGTTGTCTTGGTGGCAAAAGGAGGTTGTACAAAGTATTAACACCAGGGGTGCCGATAATTGTGGCACACATGGTTTCATTCAAAAGATTTATTTCTTAATGTGTGATTTTATTTTTCCCACCAAATAAAAAGAGTTTATTAGAAGCCAAAGAACACTTCTTCATCCAGCTGCAAGTTAAGGAAGGAAGGAAACTCTAACATTTAAACATATTTAACCTGATTTTCACAGCTCAGTTTATTCATTTCTTATTTATCAAAAAATCATATATATATTATATTATTGCATGGGTGTTATGAAGCGTGTTACTTACATTGACCTTGAGTGTTCTATTGCTTTTATACAGTTAAAAAAAAGTAAAGTAAAGTAAAGTAAATAAAGTAAGAAATTAATAAACTGAGCTGTGAACATCAGCCTATCTCTAAGGAAGCGCCCGGCCACCCTACGGAGGAAACTCATTTCGGCCGCTTGTCTCCGCGATCTTGTCCTTTTGGTCATTACCCACAGCTTATGACCATAGGTGAGGGTAGGAATGTAGATTGACCGGTAAATCGAGAGCTTTGCCTTTCGGCTCAGCTCCTTCTTTACCACAACGGACCGATACACCGACCGCATGACTGCGGCGGCACCGATCTGCCTGTCAATCTCACACTCCTTCTCACCCCCACTCATGAACAAGACCCCAAGATACTTGAACTCCTCCACTTGGGGCAGGACAGCTCCACCAATCTGGAGAGGGCAAGCCACCCTCTTCCGGTCGAGAACCATGGCCTTAGATTTGGAGGTGCTGATTTGTATCCCAGCCGCTTCACCCTTGGCTACAAACCGCTCCAGTGCCTGCTGAAGGTCCTGGCTCGAAGAAACCAACAGGACAACATCATCTGCAAAAAGCAGAAACAATATCCTGTGGTTCCCAATCCGGACTCTCTTCAGCCCCTGGCTGCGTCTACAAATTCTGTCCATAAAGATTATGAACAGAACCAGTGACAAAGGGCAGCCCTGCCGGAGTCCAACTTGCACCGGGAACAGACCTGATTTACTGCTGGCAATGCAAACCAAGCTCCTGCTCTGGTCATACAAAGACCTGACAGCCCTTAACAGAGGGACCCTGTATTCCCAGAGCACCCCCACAGAATACCCAGAGGGACACAGTTGAATGCTTTCTCCAAATCCACAAAACACGTGTGGACTGGTTGGGCAAACTCCCATGAACCCTCGAGCACCCTCTGGAGGGTGTAGAGCTGGTCCAGTGTTCCTCGGCCAGGATGAAAACCGCATTGTTCCTCCTGAATCCAAGGTTCGACTAAAGGCTGAATTTGTCTCTCCAATACCCTGGCATAGATTTTCCTGGGGAGGCTAAGAATTGTGATCCCCCTATAGTTGGAACACACTCTCTGGTCCCCCTTTTTAAACAGGGGAACCACCACCCCGGTCTGCCATTCCAGGGGCACTGTCCCCGTCCACCACACGATACTTGCGTGTCACTGGCGTGTCAGCCAAGACAGCCCAACAGCATCTAGAGACATGAGATACTCTGGGGAGATCTCATCCACCCCCGGGGCCCCACCGCTGAGGAGCTTGCAGACCTCAGTACCTTTGGCCCAGGTGATGGGCGAGTCCACCTCAGAGTCCTTAGCCTCACCTTCTTCGTTGGAAGATGTGTCAGTGGTGTTGAGGAGATCCTCAAAGTATTCCTTCCACCGCCCAACGATATCCCCGGTCGAGGTCAACAGCTCCCCACCCACACTGTAAACAGTGTCGGCAGGGTACTGCTTCCCCCTTCTGAGACGGTTTGCCAGAATCGCTTTGGGGCTGACCGACAGTCCTTCTCCAAGGCTTCCCCGAACTCCTCCCAGCTCCTGGTTTTTGCCTCCTTAACCGTCCAAGCAGCAGCATGCTTAGCCTCGGAAGACCCAGAGGCCAACATGGCCTGATACGTCTTCTTCTTCTTCAGCTTGATGGCATCCCTTACTTGTCCACCACCGGGTTCGGGGATTGCCGCCACGGCAGGCACCAGCGACCTTACGCCCACAGCTCCGGATGGCCGCGGCGACGATGGAGGCTGAGACCCTAGTCCACTCGGAATCAATGTCCCCAGCCTCCCCAGGTAGCTGTGAGAAGCTCCCCCTGGAGGTGGGAGTTGAAAGCTTCTCTGACAGGGGCCTCAGCCAGATGTTCCCAGCAGACCTGAAGAATACGTTTTGGCCTGCCAGATCTCTCCAGCCTTCCCCTCCGCCAGTGTATCCAACTCACCACCAGGTAGTAATTGGTTGACAGCTCTGCCCCTCTCTTCACCCGAGTGTCCAAGACATAGGGCAGGAGATCAGATGAGACAATAACAAAGTCTATCATTGATCTCTGGCCTAGGGTGTCCTGGTGCCATGTGCACTTATGGACACCCCTATGCTCAAACATGGCGTTCATTATGGACAATCTGTAACTGGTGCCAACTACAGAACTCCACTCGGGTTCTGATTGGGGAGGCTGTTCCTCCCAACCACCCCTCTCCAGGTTTCACTGTCGTCACCCATGTGGACATTTAAGTCCCCCAGCAGAACAATGGAGTCCCCACTTTCCAGCACCCCTCCCCCCAGGACCCCAAGAAGGTCTGGTACTCTGCACTGCCGCTCAGCCTGTAGGCACAAACTACAGTCAGAGTCCTCACTCCGACCCAAAGGCGCAGAGAGGCAACCCTCTCATTCACGGGGGTAAAATCCAACACAAGATGGCTGAGCTGGGGAGCTATAAGCAAGCCCACACCAGCCCAACGTCTCTCACCCTGGGCAACTCCAGAGTAGTGGAGGGTCCAATCCTTCTCGAGGAGTTGGGTTCCAGAGCCCAAGCTGTGCGTGGAAGTGAGCCCGACTATCTCTAGCCGGTACCTCTCAACCTCCCGCACAAGCTCAGGCTCCTTCCCCCCCAGTGAGGTGACGTTCCACATCCCAACAGCTAGCTGCTGTGTCCCGGGATCGGGCCGCCACAATGGATTCCTCTGTGGGTCGTGGGCCCAAAGGAGGAATGGCCCACGTTGCCTCTTCGGGCACAGTTAAGTGGCAGTTCAAGCAACATGGTTTGAATGCTTATAAACCAACCAGCTTGCACAACCAGAACTAACTGTTGTATAACTACTAATTAACACCTTTATCTTCGGGCAAATGTGTTATTTGCTGTGTTTACTGATCATATATTTTAAACTTTTTTCAGTGTGTTTATCTTATTCATACTTCATAACTCAATGGCTTTTCCATGCTTTACATGATTCATTCAAACCACAGATCATTTGATCCACTTTAACAGGGATGATGAATCAGACACTGCAGGGAAAATTTCATGTAACTGCTATATCTCCTGTCACACAGTGGTGACACCTCACACACAGTGTCTCAAAAATCACTGACTGGAAACACTTTGTTGATGCACAGTAGCCATGTGCAAAGTATGAGACAACAGGTATTACGGAATATCATTAATATGGAAATGTAAGAGTGAAGAAATAAGTAGTTTCATTGCTTTGGGCACAAAATCTGTAGGTGCTTGTATCTCTTGATTTTAATGTGTGTAACAAGTATTTTAATTGATTCATTCAAGAGATGAATGTTCAGTTCTGTTCTAATTAATTGAATTTGAAAACTAGACAACATTAATACACACACTTAAGAATTCTGTTTCCACAAGTGTTCTTCAGTAAAGAAAGTAGTTCTATGTAGAACCATAAACACTCAAAGAGCCATTTTCCAAAGGGTTCTTTGGAATCATGCAAAATGTTGTTCTTTATAGAAGCATTTTAAGTTTCAAGTGTGTACCTATTCCAGTAAGCAAACTTCCACACCAACATAATTCTAAATTAAAGTCTTATTTAATTAGCGTTTTTTTATTTACTATGTGCACTGACTTTGTACTTCATGCAGATTTATTGATCAAGATAATCAAAATGATAAATACTTATCAAACATTATAACAGTTCTGTTAGTAATGAACATGAATGAAATTACATGAGTGATATGCTACATAACACTGCCATAAACCTACAAAGACAGATATCATGTGCATCATGCATGTTGTTGTGGCAGATTATACAGAGTAAAATAACAGTGTCATGCTACTATTACCTGTAATTGCAATAGTTTTAATTGCAACATTGCAGATTCAATGTTTGATGCCATGACTTTAATGTGATAAATTTTCATAACATCAAACATTGTCAAAGCAAGTGCAGTAGTGCTAAAATGGTACTGCAATTTTATCTGAATATTATTACTGAATATTATCTGTCAAGATAAACAGAGTTCAAGTAAAGTGTTTTGAAACTCATTTGACATTGGTTTGTCAAAAACTGGGACAGCAAAATAACACTGACAGCAGGTGGGATTATAAATAGGTGTAAACCAGATGATCCTCAATAAATACACCTCTCAGTCCCACTGCACAGGTGACATTTTTATGAGTGGCTAGCTGCCTGCTTCATGCACCTGTCTACTGAGCTTCCAGTGCACATAATCAGAGAGAAAGACACACAAACACAGCTACACTAACAAGGCTGGAGTTATTCTTAGAATTAGCCATTCTACCTTAAATGGTGCAATAATAATAGGAAACAGAATGCAATTCTGATATATTAAGGTGGAATTTTAGCTTCATGCTGCACGATATACACATGGCAGACTTTGCTTGTTGCCTATTTCTTTAAATTGTACTTTATACATTTTATATCAGTCAGTTACAAAAAAGACCTAATAATTAATAAATAAAGACAGATTTATTAGCATTTTAAATACACTTTTAACACTGCAATTGACTTGGCGGTTGTTTATATTGCCACGGTAATACCATTGTCAATCATTCTGCAATCTGATATGCCCTTGCAATTGTAAGTGAGCTGAAGCTTGCATCTTTTAAAACAATTATTTGATTAAACTGCATTTGTATGTAATATATACTGTAACATTGGTAAATGCTTATTCTGTGGCATATCAGAGTATAAGTATCTGAATATTAGAGCTGGTGGACCTGGATTAAGTTTGGAAATAAACTCTTCTGGGTTGTTCTCCAAGGATCAGTCAACTGACATCCTTGGATTATGCAATATGATTTGCATCATGCTATTAATGTACGGTAAAGTGTTAAATGCCTGGATCTGACATCAGTAATAATAATTACAGACTATTCTCCAATAACAACGTGTTTGCAAAAGCCAAACAGAAAATAGTATCAATGTTAACTAGTTAATGGACACATTCTTCAGGGTCATTATCAAGTATTAATGCAATGAAATTAAAAGGTTGCCATATAGTACCACCAAAATAAAACATTTATCTTGCATTAGTCTAAATAAAAATACTAAAGCAAGTATCTGGTCCAATATTTTCTGGTTCAGTACAATCATTAAACTAATTCATTGCACTGAAACTAAGCCGTGGCATCAAATACACCAGACATGTAAATAACAAGTACTTACATACAGTTTTATAAGCATGAAATATAGATTAGAGAATGACTTGAACTGCTGGTACAGTACATACATAATTAAAAGGTTGCCATATAGTACCACCAAAATGGGCTGTTTACTTTGTGTTAGTCAAAATGAAAATAAAAATACTAAAGCAAGCAAAAATTGTCACAAATGCCAAACTACCAAGTGGTAAGTGTTACAGTGCTCTTTATGGGAAACTCTAAACTGGTAACTACTTCAGGTGGACTCTAAGTGAAGGTCAGGCAGCAGCACTCTGGAGTTTACCATTTAGCTTAACTCCTACTAAAGTTCAAGTCTGTACAAAGTCAGCGATATATTAAGAGTCACATATATTTAGAAGAATAAACTTGTGAAAACGCTTTCCAATGCAACATTTAGGGACTTTGTAGCAGAATAATTAACAGACATTACATACTATTATACTATTATAATATTACATAAATCACCTGGACAACAATGAACTGCTTTAAGTGGAAACTGTTGAACTGTGTTGTGCTACTATGCATTTGAGCACTTAAGATTTGTTTCTAGCTGACCCATCGCTAGAAGATTTCACACTATTTGTGGGTCAGCTACTTCAGGTCTCGCCGCCCAAGTGTAAAATTCCAAATCAACCCCAGCTTAATTTTAGCTTCACAAGTCAGCTACTTCCAAAAGTGTAAAGCTTGTCCCCAAGCCACAGTTCAACTTTCAGTCAACTCTAACAGGCAAAATGAGAGACCTATGTTAAAAGACCTTTTAAATCAGATAATTGCACTAATTTATGTTAAATGTCATTCAGTAAATAAAGGATTAATAAGGCTTCTGAATGAGCTAAATATCTTTATCCAGAGAATGTCAGCTGTTTGACTAAAGGGGCATAACATCCTGCATTTGACAGTTTAACTACAATATACAGTACAGTACAATGCACTGCACAGTCATTAAATTCATTGTGTAGGTTTATCTCAGAAACAAAACCCACAACCATTGGCATGAAATACACCATAAAATACAAAATGTAAATAATATACAAGTTTTTACATAGTTTTATAAACTTGAAGTATATTTGAACTGCTGGTGCAGTGCATCAATAATTACAGTGTAATTCCAGTAAGCTAAAAAGCCCAGACACATACACACACACACACACACACACACACACACACACACACACACACACACACAAAAAGTACAGTTCCTGTGTCAGTGAGAAGCTGTCTGCTACTTACCTGAATCCAGAGTCAGAGCTAAAGCCTACAGGAGGGATGACCCAGCCTTTGGAACCAGAGAGCTGCATTACACCCCCCCCCCTTTCTACCAGCCCCATATTCTTCCCTCCCCACACCCCCTCCCCTCTCTTTAACTCACTTGCCTGCTTGCTGGGTAGTGCTGAGACAGTGATCTTGGCACACACTTCATGAGGCCAACCTGTCATTATATTTATGATTCATTAGACCAAGAATTGAAGACAGAGAGAGAGAGAGAGAGAGAGAGAGAGAGAGAGTGACAGAGAGAGAGAGAGAGAGTGACAGAGAGAGCGAGAGAGAGTTTGTGTGTGTAAAAGAGAGAAAGACAGAATGTGTAAGAGAGGGAGTGTGTAAAAGAGGAGAGAAAGACAGAATGTGTAAGAGAGAGAGGGAGTGTGTAAAAGAGAAAGAGAGAAAGACATGGTCAGATTTGAGAGGAAATGGGAACCTCTAGTGGGGAACCTGTGGAGCCTCATGGATCATATAGACCAGCAGACTACAGTTAAAATTAACTTGCCTACATCATACACTTTTGAGGTCTTTTATTTTATTCATTATTTATTTTTTTTTACTTTCACTACATTTGAACATACTATATTCTGCATTTTTTTCTGTATTATGTTCTGTAACTGGTTACTCAAGTTTTTTTTTTATATGCAAAGGAATAATGACATTCTCAAGGTACAACCAGCAGCACATGATTCTTTTACTAAACCCTCCTTTAAACTATTCACAAAATTCTGTGCTATAAAGAGGTGTGGGGTTATTTATATGAACCAATCTTTGTTTATAATTAATGTCACAAATTAAACAAAAATATATATATTTTTTAACAGTCCATGTAACCACACAAATCATCTAACAAATTAACTCAATAATTCAATATATATATATATATATATATAAATTCTCGCTTTTACCTTCCCATGACAAAGTGCAACACATTTCTCCCATGACACATTCAAATCCTGGTGACATGGCTCACGTAGAAATATTAATAAAGGGTTAAGACAAGTTTTGTCAAGGTTGTCTCTACTTTCTCACAAGTACAGGACTTGTGTACTTTGTCCATCACTGGAGTACTTTTATTTTTATTTCAGAGCAACTAAGATCTATAGTGTCAATGAGATTCTTAGGCAAATAAAGAAGCAAGAATGATCTAAAAAATGACTGAGATTATTACATTATGAAAGTACGCTGCTGGCAGATAATCCAAGAGCCGGGAGTATTTCTCTAATCTACCTGATTTTACTCAATATTTCTTATGCCTTTAAGAAATGAATCTCACTATGCATTTATCAGGAAGTACTGCTCCCTGTTTCCCCCCATTACTTTCCCAGTACATACACTTTACCTATTGTAATGGCTCCCTCTCCTGGTCTCAGGTGGGACAGCACATGTACAAGGCATGTTCTCCAATGGGCTTGAGCTAATCAATACAGCAAGTTCTGTGCTTTGTAGGCACCTCAGTTTGAGGTTCTCACTGTGTTTCATACATGAGTTCTGATCATTGTAATTGCTGTTTGCTTGTCTGGGTTTTTGACCTTTTTGTGTTTTCACCTGGATTTGGTTGCCTATTTCTTTACCCCTGTCTGTCCTGATGATGAGACACCTAACAAAATCCCTCTGCACATGCAGCCTGTCTCAGCCCTTTCATTACACCTATCAAAATTCCTACCATTCAATAATAACACCCTGAAATAATTTGACAGCAAAACATTTACTACATTTAAAATAACGACTCTACCACAAAATATCTTCTTACAAAATTGTAATGTTTATGGTGTTAATATAGTCGTTTATTGTATACCGAGATAAATGTAAGGACTACAGTGAATGTGTTCCATACAACAAAAATGCAACTCATCTGACAGTACTTACAATAAGAACAGGGCATGACTGAGCGTATGACCAGCAGGCAGTGTGTTGCTTTCAGAATACTCAGCATTTGGTTTTGAAATCTTGTTACATAACAAAAAAAGAAAAAACAGAAGTAATAAGAAACAAGAACAAAGCAGTCATGCAACATATCACGTTTTGTTTAACACATTCAAGTCTCTGTCATTAGTAATGCATACTCAAATATATTTAAAGCATCTGTAATTACACAGCATTAAATGTAGAACTAAAGTGCAACACAGTATTTCACAATCATTAATAAAACACTGAATAATTAAATATATATTGTCCACAAACATATTCTATTAGATACTGTAAAACAGCTTAATCTCAATCAGCATAATCAGTATCAGGAGCGCAATTCTCAACAATTGGAGCAAAAGTGCTTGGTCCCCAGAAAGCTGATTTTAAAGTATTAGAAGTATCTGAGATTGCATTTAGGACATATAAATCTATTTCACCAATGTCACACTAAAATCTATCTCCATGCTGTTTTTCACTTTTTAACACAATTTAAATCTACTTTTCTTTAATACTGTGTCAAAAAGATTTCTCACTAATTGACCACAATAAAAGCTGAAGAATGTCTTGGAATAAAGCTTTATTCCATTGACCATGAAGGTTATAAAGGTTTTTTGTTTCTGCTGTAGCTTTTTTTGTCGTTCAGCTGTAAAGTTCTATTCACATGTTCCATGGTGTTGAAAACCAATATTTAATTAATTAATTTAATTAATTAACGTAATTCTGTTTGGTCATCTAAATCTCTCGGTTATTCCACAGGACAGTGTGACTCCAGACGCACCAGGGGTGCTAAGGGGGGGATAACTCTGGCCATAGGTATACGGTCAAAACACCAAATGGTATGTAGCTTCCTTAGGCCATGGAAGATGATTTAAAACCACATTGTACTCTTTCCAGTTACTGTTGTCTTTGGGGGGAGGGGGGGTTAGGATATGCCTAAAACTGGAGCACAAGGCAGAATGAAATTCAGACTGATGGGGGAGACCAGACTGATGAGGAAGGTGACCAGCATAGACCAGAATGGTGAAAGACTGGCGTGGAATGTTTGAGGAGATCGGAAACAGAGCATGCACAATAAAGATTATTCTCTTCTCTCATCATCGTCTCCTGACTCTTCCTCATCTCATGGCCAAATACTAATTCTCAACAATGATCATGCAAAAACATAACCAGTCAAAGAAACACCCTGCTACCCTAAGCTAAAATATCTACCATATTTTATCAAATGCATAAAAGCTCGACATAATGAACCAAAAAGATGATGGTTGACATTCAGTTAATGTTAATGCTGGCATTTTTGCTTACCTACAACCTGTCTTTTGCCCTTTTATAATGTATCTTTACAATTACAGTATTACTGCTGGCCTTCTCCTTACTGGCCATAATTTCTAATACAGAGTTTTTGAATTTTGAGAGTGTAAAATACATATAGTGCAATGACATAGCCCATTTAATGAAAATACTTACAGGCCTCAGACACAGCATGAGTGGAGGTATAAGGACAGGCCGAACATGACAGAATACTCTTTGTCACATGGGTTCTCCATTTGAGTTTGCAAATCTTACAACACAGCACAAAAAGGAAAAAACAAGTAGAAGAAATTGGAACAAAACAGCATCAGTAAATAAATATTCAAAAATAAGACCATCAATGTAGGGTCCTCACACAGCTGTCCAAACTGTGATTTTGAAATATGAGATTGAAGCTGATCTTGCTTAGAATTCTAAGTTCCATCAACTTACCTTTACAACAAATACACAATTCTGTCCAACCAATTCAGTGTTCTGATCACTGGTTCAATTACACTCCACATAAGCCCTGAATACATTCATTTTACTTTTCTAAGCAATGATGAGCTTGTGGCTGCAGAGAAATAGGGCACGCATGAGATATCTCATAAAAATAGCTTTCACTGTTTTTCATCCTTCTGTCTCTAAATGCCTTGCTTGATGATAATCTTCTGCCTCAGGCTCTTGGCAGTGGGCTCTGCTGGGAGAGTAGCGCCAGGGCATGGCAGACCATGAGCCGCTACATACTTCTTATAGGCCTCACGAATGATCTTGAAGGCTCTAAGGTTAGCATATGGAATGTCTGTAATGGGGTCACGGTACAGGGCTGGTTTGTGAGTGACTGGACACACTTCTCTGACAGGAATTCGGGGGGCTGAGGACTTGGGGAAGAAGGATAGGAAGGTGTCTTCGTTACTGAAGGTAATATAGGTTCGAGAGCATCTGGCACCTCCTGGCAGGAGAAGAGCAGAAGTGGATGGTGTTTGGCTGGAAAGGGGTGCCTCAGACTGGGATGGAATTGCAGCTACTGCTCCAGGTCCTGGGTGAGACTGATGGGGATCCTGGTCCAACCTGTAAATAATGCAAGTTATAATAAATACAAATAACACAAATACAAAAGACTACCTATGTAATTTTACCCCTACATACTCCCTTTACACTTGAATATTTAAAGCAGCATTATGTGAGAATTGGTATTTTTTGATCTTGGGCTCTCTCTATTGTTGGGGAGTATAATCACTAGAGGGATTATACTCCTATGGTAAATTCAAATTGCATGGTGGGTCCCCCTGTTAGACATGACCTTGATCATTTTGATGACAGTGATGTATCCCATTGTGTTTATTTGCATTCATTTGAAGCAATCAATCTGTTCTATTCTCTCATTTGCATCTGTCTGAAATAAGATGGAGTACGTGAGCAGACAACAATATCTATCATGTAGGAAACAAGTGGGTCCTTCCGTACAAAAAATACGACTAACTTTACCTACCCACCGCCAGGGTTCCACAATCATGTGAATAGTAGATTAAGTCCCAAAGTTTTGCAATTGCCTAGAATTCACTTGTTGTACAGTAACTACTGCAGCTGTAGTTTTTCACATAATTTATTCAACAGATACAGGGGCATTTGTTAGTTTTAGAGCAAAAATGTGACATGGTAAGGCTACTGCCAGTAATGCACACATGCCCAAAGATCTGCTACGTTCTATTCAGAACATTTTGAAAAAGCGAGCCAAATCAGACTATATTTAAAGCTGGGAACATTTTCTGAATGACAGAGGAAAGCGCATTTGCCTTCTTTTTAACCTCATGTTGTGATTTAAGCTCCAAACATCCTAGCTTTTTCTAATACAGTGCTGTTAGCCTATCAAAACAGCTGACCTACAGTTTCCTTTAGGCAGCTTTACATTTAAATACACACTACAGTAGCACACTTTGACACTTCTCAGGACATTGTTTAAAATGGTGGTTTTATAGTAATGTTTAAATATTTTGAATTATCAAGAGTTAATTGTTCTTTAAAATGGTATAATTGCATTATTATGCTATTATAAAATTGCATAAATCATTTTAAAATTACTATCATTGTGTATTGCAATTATTTCTATTTAGTTCTCAGATAAACTTTTTTCGATGCCAGAAATGTCAACTATCTAACAAATGAGACCCAAGAAATCACAAAGCCTAAAATATATATGCAACAATCCATACAGTTGCTAATAAAATCCAATGATTTGAGCATGATCAGAGACAGTGGTTTCTATGTACCTTAAAACGTGAACTTTTTCTCAATAATGTGTTGAAATGATTACCCCACATGCATAATTCTCATTTAACCACATGCATTTACAACTGCTAGTCTCCAGTTCATTTGACTGAAATCCAGTGTCTTGAACGCTCATGACATTTGTACAGCTTTTGCCTGTGTTCTTTCTGGTCTTTCCTGTTCTATGTAAATAACTAATGGACTTAGAGGAAGTCGGAAACTTTGGTAGCCGATGATTAGTCACTGCACTCAAGGGTCATGTGCTTTATGTTACAATGTATTGGGAGAGGTTTTGGTCCTCAAATTACCTTTGCACTTTTTCCAACATAGTTCTCACAGTCAAGATGCATGAGAAAGAAGAGTAAGAGAAACCTTACCCCTCCACATCCACATTTTCCTCTTTTAGAGAGGGGTTAGACACCAGAGGCATCAGAACAGAGTGGTAGCGGATGACTGGGCCCACACACTGACGCTTTTTATGGACCTGCTTCTTTTTATCCGCCTCCAGACGCTCATAGTTCTCTAGGTTTAGGAAAGAAAAAATGAAAGAAAATTCAAACGATTGATCCTTTTGCATACACACTTTAAAATAAAGGAGCCACATAGTTTCTGTTTACTTAATGTATTTAATTTCCACTAAAATAGACAAATTCTGTAGAAAAACTAGATTCTATACTTTCATCAGTACTATACTTGCATTTGTAAGTAGAAGCAGAAATATCTTTATGATTAAAAGCAATGTAAATATAACAGCATACAGACATCTAAATTAAAAATGTGACTCAGATATATACACAAAACACAAAACTACATTACAATCTATGATTTACACTGTAAATTGTACAGTAGATGACTGCAAAATATATGAGTCCGTCTCACCTAGTGAGCGCAGGTTAATTTCTGCTGTGACCTTGGCCTCAGCTAGGAGCTCTGCCTGAGTCAGAGGACGTTCATGGCGTGTGCCTTTCCTGCGACGTGGAGCCACCTGTCTCTCCTGTAGTCTCAGGTAGGTTAGCCGCGTGTGCTCAGTCGTGGATTGCCGCACAGATTTCCTGTCTGAGACAGAAGAACCAAACTATGTTAC
Source organism: Acestrorhynchus altus (assembly GCA_034509495.1). Classification (NCBI taxonomy): domain Eukaryota; kingdom Metazoa; phylum Chordata; class Actinopteri; order Characiformes; family Acestrorhynchidae; genus Acestrorhynchus; species Acestrorhynchus altus. Next base: position 26,303,324 of record CM067507.1, read on the forward strand.
ACATCTGACTCAATACTGCTTTATGGTCATTTAGGTAAAGCAGTGGTGGGAAAGCTATGTGTTCAAGATTTAAACAAGACTGTATCCTCTGACTTCTACCAAACCTTCACTGACCTTCACAACCCTCATAAAAGCAATCACATCAGAAAGCAACTCAGACAAGATGTGTGAGTCCTAAATCATAATAGATGATGTCATGTAAGCTTGTAATCACTCTCTTTCTGAATCTTCTACATTAAATACATTAAAAAATGGCTCTATATTGTCTGTGACTATAAAACTCTTTTTGATTCTATCTGAGAACAGTGGGATTCAAAGTCTGAGCCCACTTTTTCATTTAAAGATGGAGAGGAATAGCAGAAATTCTTCAAATTATGAAATGTTAAAAATAGGGCAAGTAAAATTAAGAAATACTTAAAATGTTGCACTCAGAAGGTGAATATTTAAACTTATAAGGAAATGTAAGGCACTGACCATGTTTTGTGCAAATTTATGACACCAGTCAACATCTTTGCACAAAAAGATCAGATTTTTTTGTCTTTTCTCTTCTATTGAAGTTCATCAAGGTTCAGAAAATGTACTCCTCCAAGAGTCTCACTCTTGTTGATGTCTTCCTGGAGCTCAAAAGTTTTGTGTTTGTCAGTCTTGGTCCTGTCGGTTCTCCTGGGCAGCTCACTTAGCTTCTTTGGCTTGGGCTTGGGTTTCACAGCTTTAATAGGCTCCTGACCAAAAGAGAATCAAGGTTAAAAGCACAGAAAACATAGTGAAGTATGCATTTATAACTGTCTTATTTAGGACTATACGTGTTATATATGAAACATATTATGTAACATATGCTCTTAAAGCTCATGTGAAGTCCCAGTTTTGGTGATATTCTTCATGTATAGTTAGTGCTCAGTAAACAAGACCTCAGAAAAAGCTCAATCAAGTTATCAACTGCCCAACACCTTGTAGGCCTTAGTAACAACTCTGCTCTTCCTGCGAGGTCCATCTTCCTCCTGCTCACTGTCAGGTTCTTCTCCCTCATCAATGTCAAAGTCACTGTCCACTTCATCCTCTGTGTCAGAATGGTCTCCTTTATACTCATCATCTCCAGACTCCTACAGCAACCACATAGAATGAAGATAATGTGACATTTACTGATTTTACACTGGTTGTATTCAGACACAATATCTAGTTTAATTGAGCTACTTTAACATGCACTAATTACTGGCACCGTTCAACTGCATTAACAATTTGAATAGAAAAGCGCGATTGAAAAGCAATGGAATGGGATGCACATGAGTCTGAGCTGATCATAACTAATATCTGGAGAAATTACATGTGATGTTTGTGATTCATAACTAATTATCCAACATCAGTACCTGACTTTATTAATGACCTTGAGATCAAGAATGACTATTTAATCTGTCCAAAAAGCTCATTATCTCAGAATTCCTTCCTTTTTCTAGTTGTTTTCTGGGTAATTTTAATCTTGCCCTGATTTTTATTTTTTCTGGTTTCTTTGCACATCTGCCATGAAAATCTAACTTTTTTGGTCTCTTTCTGATGATAGATGCTGCACTGTGACATCAACTGTGGTGAGAGCTACCTGTAGATGACATTTTGAATTGTTGGAGACTTCTTGACACATCTTGTGGTCTGTTCTTGCACTGAATTTGCTAGCACAGCCTCACCATGTTGGCAGTTGTTTTAAATGTTCTCCACTAGTAAATTATTTTTCTGGACACATTTATTTCTAATTGTTTTGAAATCTTTTTGAATCCCTTTCCAGACTCATATGCATCTACAACCTTCTTTCTGAAGGCCTTCGAGAGCTCTTTGGATATTTCTATGGTGATACCACTCACTTCAACAATCAAGAGCAAATCAAACTGAAGTTTAAATAAGACAGCCCCCTCCAAAGTCCTCTCTGACAATTGTCTAATCATTTGTAGCTGATGTTCTGATTATAATGTCAGGCATTTTAAGTAGTAATAAATGTGGGCGTCATCTTTTTCCTCATAAGACAATAGCAATAGCATTATTTTAAAAACTCAAAAGGTGTTCATGGGCTGTTCTAACTTATTAACGACTGTGTGTATATGGAAACCAGAGCACCCGGAGGAAACCTGCTCAGATTCGGAGAGAAGATATTAAACTTCTCACAGACAGTGACCCAAGCAATATAAACAAAATAAACAAAATAAACAAAATCACTGCAGCCCATATTGTGCTGTTTATATCCCGATATTGATGAGTATTGATATATCACCCAGCCCTAATATCAATAAAGGGTTCTTTTCATCTTGTAAAGGTTCTTCAGACTGAGCTGTATACAGAACCTTTTTGATGGGTTCTATAAGACTCCAAAGGGTACAACTATTGTTACAATGTCAACCTTGTCTAACCCTTGTCCAAAAGGTTCTATATAGAACCCTCTACCGTGCATTCTCCATCAGTCTGAATCTTAAAATGATGCAAAGAACCCTTTGATCATGAAAAGTGTTCTTTGGATGTCCATGCTTGTATTTAGAACCATTTTCTTTAGTAAAGAACCCTTAAAGTGTTATCTTTCATATTCATTCATGCAAATGATTTTTTGGATGTGTGTGTGTGTGTGTGTGTGTGTGTGTGTGTGTTTATAATACACATCTGTATGACAAACCCTGATTAGTGTCAGGACAGCTGAACAGACAGAATGGACTGTGAGGGACTGTGCACAGATGAATGAACAGACCATCCACCACCAGCAGCAAGCCTGAAACAGACATGCTCCTCACGTCATTGAAGCCTCCGTAGGTGGTCTTGTAGAACTCGTCTTCTTCTTCTGCATCCAGCAGTTTGGACATGCGGCTCCCCGCGTTTTTCCGGGGAGCCCGACAGAAAACCAGGCTCATTTTTCCTTCCTCAGATATTCCTGAAATAACACACAACACTACAGCGGCGCGTCTCGAGGCGCATGAACTGAAACCTCGACTGTGATTCAGCTGCACTGATGAGCAGACTGTTTAACAGGTCCACAGAACCGCCTGGGGAGCTTGAACATCACAGACTATGACTGACGGGGGGCGTGATACTCTAATACACATTACAAAAAGCACAGTCGATGGTTCTGATCTAGTTCAGACCAAACTAATGGAGCTGTAGTAGTTCTACTGCCTGGCCGCCAGGGGGAGACTTAGAGTGCTTAGAGTCCTTACAGGAAATGAACTACAGTAACCCTGAGCTGTCCTTTAAAGTGTCCCTGATAGAAAGATTATCTGTATCAAACAACCTTGATTCAGTAACTAATTAACAATCTCCTCGTGGACACAAATGTGTTAGAGCAGAGAGTATGGGGTTACCAGGGTGGGGATGCCCAAAGTCGGCCTGAGGGTCAAAGTTGGCCCACAGTACCTGACCTCAGTGTAATTGAATACTCACAGCAATGTTCCATCAGTGTAATGGCTTCCTACACACTTTAAAATGAGGGTTCTTTAGGAAAAAGATGAACACTCAAAGAACCCTTTGCATGAATAAAGGGTTCTTAACATGTTGTAAAGGTTCTTCAGACTGATGGGGAATTTGCTGTAGATGGTTCTTATATAGAACCTTTTAGAAAAGGGTTCTGAATGACACCAAAATGGTTACTTCAATTATTACCCATTTGGCATTATAACAACAGTAGAACCCTTTTTGGTGTTATATAGAACCCTTCTCTCATAGGTTCTATATGGAACCCTCTACAGCAATCTGAAGAACCATTTGACAATTCATGAGTGTGTGTCGTTCTATATAGAATTATTTTCTTTACTGAAGACTCCTTGAAGAACCCTAATTTTTAAGTGTGTAATATTGTCAAAGTTGTCCAACCTAGTCCATTCACCATCAATCTGAAGAACTGTTTCACAATGCAAAGAACCCTTTATTCAAAAAGTTTTTTGAGTGTTCATGATTCTATTTAGAACGTTTTTTCTAAAGGACCCTTGAAGAACCCTAATTTTTAATTGGGTCGAAAACGTCCAGCCCTGTTATTACACCAGTGGGAAACTTTCTGTTAATGACCTTTATTTCAAAATATAATCTTTACCTGCATCATAATCCACAAGCAAATATGGTTTCGGAAACACAAAATACTGGTATGTAAGTCATTGGTATGGTTTGGATGTTTGTCATTTTTTTTATGAGAATGCTAACAAGCAGGATTTTTTAGTCAAGGTCAGTGTTCATGAACAGCAGCTTACTCGGTAGAGACATTACCAAAACTGTCAGACAAAAAACAAAAACAACAGCACTGTTTCTATAGATACCTTTCAGACAGATACAGATGGTAAAATACATAATTAGCCTACTTCTCATAATGCAGGAAGGAATCTCCCCATCGTTAAAGGGGATTTTTGGTAAAGCCAAAATAATAAATCAGTTAAAACAAACTGTACACAGAGTTGAGGGTTTTTGAGGTGATTTTATTCATGGACAATACATACAGTACAATAAGCCAACAACCAATATACTGTATGTACGTAGACAATGATGTCTGTATTTTTCCTTCAGAATTCCCCATGAGATAAAGGGACATTTTTTCATCAGCTGTGGTGGAGGATCATGAAGTATAATTCCTGCCTTTGTTGAAAAGAATGTGGCCTGCTGACAGAGAGGCCTTGTCCTTCTTGAACAAGGCCACAGTGTGTGTTCAGTGTGTGTTTATCTGAAGAAACATTACTTGTCTCCACCTTTTCATTCACATATTCACATTCAATGGAAACCAAAAGTATTCCACTTGCTTACAGCCTTGCAAGCACACATAGTTCCTGTTCAAAGTTTACACATCCTGCGCAATGACAGGTTGAGTCTGGTCTATTTTGTTTTTCTTTCGGTTATATTAGGCCTGTCCTGAAGCAATCCATGAGCCCTGAGATTCTCATCCAATGTTGGTAACTTTAACAGACATTGTGCAGAAAAACACCTAGAGGGTGCTAAGGGTGCATTCCTGACAGACTTGTGTGATTTGCATGTAAGATTGTAATCAGTCACACTTTGTTTGTTTGTTAGTTTGTTTGTTTGTTTGTTTGTTTGTTTGTTTGTTTGGTTTGTTGGTTGGTTGTTTGGTTGGTTGGTTGGTTGGTTGGTTGGTTTTTATGGGCTTGTTTGCATATATTAAAAGTAATTTTAGAGCATTTCTATTGGTCTGTTCATCCAAAACTATTTACATACAGAGCAGCTACAGGGGTCAAAAGATTTTTCACTGGACAACACGTGTTCCACCATGGTAGGGCAGACGGCTGTAAATGTTTCAAATCATGTTAGTGCTCACCTGTTTGTCAAGGAACTTTAGGCACTGCTAGGTCTGCAGTACAGAAGGCTGCAGTAAGGCAGCTTAGATGACCTTAATAAGACATCCTACAGCCTTGATGAATGCAGAAACAAAAGACTGTGGGAAGAGATTCAGTGTACAACCTCACAACCAGACAGTGCTGTGTTCTTGATAGAAGCATATTATTTACACTGCTTTGAAATGATCAGAAATCACAGTGAATGAATCAAGCTAGTTAAAGTTTACACTTTATTGTTATACTACCGTGTGATCTATCTTCCCAGGAAGTAACTTGTGCAACTAAGGTGTGTCAGGCTGTGTCAAACAGGAATGAAAAGTCTGAACGTGTTTTTATTTATGTAAAGATACGTATGTGATGCTGAGGAATTATATCAATGTACCAACTAAGTATGATCACACTGGAAGGAATTTACAAGTTATGCTGAACTTCTAAAATTCCAGTAAGATTGACCTATAGGAGTCACCAATCACACTGGCATGATGATAGTTCCAGACATCACAGCGTAAAAACAAACTCACATTGAATATCCTTGTAAACTTGCGTTGAATGTACTGGCTTCATACACCATTCAGTTTCATGTTTGATGTCTATAGAGAGAACAGAAAAGGAAATAGCATTATATAAATACACTCTGTCAAAACGAATGACCGAGAAGGAAGCATTGGATTGGAAATCTATTTGAAAGGAAGATAATGGTTAACTGGAACAATAATTATATGCATATGGCAACATTTATTGAGCTGCACTTGAGCATTCTCACTCAATACCTGCAGATTTTGCAGTAGGGTAGAGTGTCGATAGCACTTCCAATGGCATCCCAAACATTTTAAAATCAGAGATGGGTCTGGTGTTGGCATAGTATATGTGTCTTTAAGACAAGATCAAGCCTTTTCAGGACTCGTCATAGTACTGTGACACCCCTAGTTAGGATTACAAATAATCTTCTTCTTGCCTCTGATCAAGGCTGTGTCCCTGTTTGTGCTGCTAGATTTAAGTGCAGCATTTGATACAATAGATCACACTATTCTCCTAGAAAGATTAGAAAGTGGTCAGAATCACAAAGAAAGCCCTCTCATGGTTCAGATCTTACTTAATCGATCAGTTTCAGTTCGTAAATGGTGTGTCTTCAAATCTCACTGAAATGAGATATGAAATCCCACAAAGCTTTATTTTAGGACCATTACTGTTCACTCTTTACATGCTACCCCTTGGCACAATAATAAACAGACATGGCATTAACTTCCACTGTTACACAGAAGATACTCAATTGTATATATCTAAATAGGATCATGAACACTCAAAGAAGGGTTCTTTGCATTGTGAAACAGTTCGTCAGATTGATGGTGAATGGGCTAGGTTGGACAACTTTGACAATATTACACACTTAAAAATCAGGGTTCTTCAAGGAGTCTTCAGTAAAGAAAATAATTCTGTATCGAACCACACACACTCATGAATCATCTTGATGCTGATCTCCACCACAAACAAAGGGAAGACTTGTCATTGAAGATGACCTCCCATTCTAAGTGACTTCATGACTGGCGCAATGCCATTGCAGTCAGATGATTTCTTCTGGGGAGCTACAGAGGTGAACTAAGTGGAGGAGCAAATGAAAAGATTTACAAGAGTTATTACGGAGTTTTCTGGAGTTTGGAGCTGTATGAGAAACTAAAGTTACACATGAACATAGATCATCTTAAATAGCCCAAGGGTTAAATTTCTATTGATTTTGTCCTTTGTGCAGAAACAGCAGTTTCGGTTTTCCAGGTAGAAAGCCTGAGATTGTATGTTTGACTCAAAAAACGTGCTTTGTCCTGAAGTGGGTGTATTTGGTTACTTGTCACTTTGAAGTCTTACATTCTCTCTCTCTCTCTCTCTCTCTCTCTCTCTCTCTCTCTCTCAACAAAGCTTCCTTCTGATCAAAAGTGTTCCCGAAAACAAGGAAGGCAAATAAAGAGAAAGAACATTTGTGTTAAACATTAGAAATATGTACTCTGATCAAGCATTTTATGAATGAAAGGCTTTGTCTGCTTCTTTCATCCACGGCTATATCTGAACCCTGGGCATTAAATGCCTGGATGCCCCCCCCACATTACATAGCTGAGAGATGGAGTGGGTGGTGATCTCACTGGTTGGGTATGTGTTGTGGCTGCTGCAGACAGTGTATTCCCTCCCCCCTCTACTAGCTGGGACTGGAATCCAGACCACATGTTATGAAGTGAATGAGGGAGAAATAGAGAGCATGATTTTGTAATGTTTAAACCCATACATATGAGCATGTTACTCCACATCTCACCTAACCTGAATGCACTTTTGAGTCAGATTCCCATCCTCACTATTTAATGTTCTGCTAGTTTGAGCCGTGACACACTGTGAACTGTTGGACCAGACACCCCCATCCCCCGATAAGTGGAGCTAAGACTCAGAGACATGACTAAGTTAAAGGAAGGAGACAGGGTTGTGGTTGAGTTAGACTAGGAGGTGGAGAGGTGTTAAGCTTGTTCCAAAATTCTGTCATAACATTTTATTTTTTAAACATGACACATGAAGTGACTGTTACGCTAAAAAAATATTTTCTCATATTCCCACACAGAGGCAGTGTAGTTATAGGGGTCGAACATTCCTAGCCAGATGTTGTGATAGCAGTGACAGAGAACTGTTTGTCATTGCTGGCAGAACATGATTTTTAACAGAAAGTAACTGAGAATAATTGTAAATAAATAAAGAAGAAGAAGAAGAAGAAGAAGAAGAAGAAGAAGAAGAAGAAGAAGAAGAAGAAGAAGAAGAAGAAGAAGATAATATGCTGTGTTTTTGTAACCAAAAAAAAAACTTCACTCTGTCATCAGTTAGAGGACCATAATTGCTCCATGCTTTCCTCTGTTACACAAGCATGCTTGACCGAGGTGAATGCTGTTTAAACTCACTTAAAAATGTGGAACTTTCAAAGACATGTAAATTTGACCCTTAAATGTCCTCACCAAGAAAAAGAAATATGAAAACATTGTGACTTTAAAAAATATGAATTGTTATGAAACATTTGAGATGTAAGATCAGAACACGAAGCACAAATACAAAAAAGGGCAATAACATAAACTTTTAATCAGATTTACTGTGTGTGGTGGTGCAACAGTGAAACTTCCACCAAAAACTGTACATGGGTGTGGAGTGATTTACTGGTTCCTGAATTCCATTACAAATGAGAACACAGCACATTCAGGTTGAATTAAGCTCAACACCTTTTTCAATTGAAGTTTAGATCGTTGTGCTTTGCCTGCAGGACCCAACATGTCTGTTGTTTGATGCATTCTATTTTATTCTATTATTATATATTATGAAGTTTTGAATGAATGAAGGAGAGAGACATCACTGGTCAGAGACATCACTGGTCAGAGACATCACTGTCCATGTCAGAAGGATCACGTCTTATGTAAGGGCTTCTTGCCAAGGCATGCTTAGAATCAGAGGTTACATACTTCCTTCTGTACACTGTGTTCTACCCTGATCTGTATTTACATGCTGGTTGCACTCAGTCAATGGAATGCTACTTAGACTAGTTGAGAACAACTGAGGTGTTGCTTCATATAGATGCTGGGTTTTGAACATTTAAATGTCAAGCTAATTCATATGCATATAATGAAACATACAATAAATTGTACAAAGTATGGTTATAATACTAGAAAATGACCAGTACCTAAGAATGTACTGGCCATTGGGAGAACCAGGAATAATCCCGGTGGGCCACTATGGGTTTGGTCTGCTGAGAGGATGGAGAGGCTGGTCAACTCCCCCAGCCCTAGCTCTAGAATGCAGCTTGTCTAGCAGGTAATTTTCAGCTATACTCTTGAAAACAAATCAGAATCTCTTATGTCTCTGTTAAGTGTATTTCAATGGATGGCTCTACATAACCATTTTGATACCAGTCAAATATTTTTCCTTCAACTTTACATCCAGTCCAAGAACCATTTAGAAACATTTATAGTGTAAGCAACTTGATCATTCATTATATTTGATTGCATTCTTAACAGGTTAGTTTTAAAAGTGCCTGTCTGTATTTTTGATGTTTGTTGTAAGTTTTGATATTATGCTAAGAGCTATATGGTTTTGCATGGATATACATGACATATTGACTGCCAAATATAGAAAAGTGTTGCTGACCACAAGCCAACCCAATACAAACTAGACTCTTTCAGCCTTACTGAATACTAATAAAAAAAAAAAAACATAAATAAAGTGAAAATAAGAAATATTAAAAACATTTAAAATATTTTATAGTAAATAAACCATAATAGCACCTGTACTGAGCACACGCCTCATACTGAAGTAATGTTAGAAATAAAAATGCTATATCTAACCACATTTAATATATAAATTAAACAGCATTTGCAATCTCGATGTTATCACCTGTGTAAGAAACTATATTTAAAGAAACATTTTTATTTTAAGTACATCTAAATAGGGTTGTAATGGTATGATTATATGATTTACACACTATGACAACCATCTCAGAGAATATCACATATAAAATTTCTGCCTCTTATTATAAGTAGCAATTTCAATTACATTTACAGGTCAGTCATGGCCTGGTGGTTAGGGAACCAGCCTTGTTGGAAGGTTGCTGGTTCAATTCCCTGAACTAGCAAGACATGAATGAAGTGCAAGGCATTTAACTTCCCAGCTGATCCCTTGGCACTGGTGTGCTCACTGTCCCCTAGTGTGTGTTTCATTGTGTGGATGGTTTAAATGCAGAGGGCAGCTGGTCTATGTGCATGTTTATGTTTTAAAGGAATGACAACAGAAGGTCTTTTTTGGTTAGGTGCATGTTTTACTATCATTAAAACCTGAAACAGTTTTATAATGAACGTACAGTACATGGAACTGCTCATTCATTGATTGATATCATTTATTTGGTTGCTATTTGAATGGATTTGTTTTCAATAATGGTGCTAAGCAAATGTACACAGTATGATAATTGTCAATTTATAAACCACAGTATACCACAGTATACTGCTGCAACCCTAATCTATGTGTAATTTTATAATTCAGAAATAAAGAAATCCATAATTCCAGAGGTAGCACAAGTACACAAGTGCCATACCTAAGTAAAATACAGGTACTTTAAAAATAAGTATGATAATGGGGTGATGGGGAGTGTTTATCACACAGTATATCAGTATAAACGTGTCACACATTGAGCAGTTTACTGTACACAGTGCATCGTGAAGGTGATTCTGTGAACAGTGGAGCTGTGAATGCTGGGAAAAATGACAGAAAGCCAAACAGTTAAACTGACACGCAGGTGGATCTTTATCAGCAACTGCTTGAGAAATCTCACACATACTCTGATACACACACCTGCAGTTCTACTTACTATGGGAAAATACACAAGGACAATGGAAATACACCTGTTCGTTTGCTCTTTTAATCTGAATGCTTAAGCAGAATATGCAGTAAACATTATTGTGGATATACTTCATAACATAATGGTCCATTTCCACTTGCAGGTAGTCGTTATAAACAGGTGTGTCCTTTTTAGTAACAGCTAGAAGAGCCTAGATTAGCTTTGTGGGTGTGGTACTCATCTGCTGGCATTTTCTGTAAGCCTCATTGTTTGCGTCTGCACAGAGCCACACTGGTGACATTCCAGATAAAGAAATCCATGGCCACAGTTTAGTGAGCGTGTGAATGACAAGAACAAGGAAAAAGACCCCATTCCCGGGTTGCCACCTGTCCAGTTTTCAGGACAGTCCAGTGTTCAGGATGCGTGTCTGGGTGTCTAGTTTTGAATGAATGTGACCCCCACCACCTCCACCCATCCCACTCTTATGTAATTATGACTTATTTTTATTTATGCAGGTTAACAGCAGGGTTTTGTATGTTGTAAATAAGATTTGTGTCATTTTCTAGCTCTAGGTCTACGTCTAGGTCTCATTGACATGATTTTAAGAAATTGGGCTACAGAGATGTCTCAATCCGCTTTACCAAGGTTAATAAATATATAATATATATTTATATAATACAATATATAATAACAGAACCATGTTTTAGAGGTTTTTAGTTTCAATTGTATGTATATTTTTGTAATTCCGATGACCCATATGGTAATGATCAGTATTCATCTGAGGCATGCTGTTTATCATGTGGTTTTCCACAGTAGTCTCATTGGAAAAGTGAGTTAGTCATACCTCTGCACTGATTTCTTCATTGTAATCATACCAAACAATAGTGGGAGACAAAGAGTAAATGGATCAACTATCACAAGTTTCCACTAATGTTAGTCATAAGCGTCACACTTGCTTTACTTCACGTCTTCCTTTTAATGAATACAACTACACTCTTTTAACAATGGTCTGCTAATCCAATCATAAAGGAGATCTCCTTAATATAGGCAAGTAAGATCAGATGAAACAAAAAATGATGCTCATTTGGGCCAGATGAGATGAAGACCTCAGTAATCTCATGTTTCTCCTCTTGAGTTTTAGCACATACTGTATCTCAATAAAGTCTCTTACTCGGATTTGTCAAAACAATATAAATTGTTTACTAAAGACAAGAGTCTCAATATGAACTCAATCAGGACTCAGAACCTTTTCAGCTTTAATGATGTGAATTACTGTTTTATTCACCTTAATAGCTGTACATCTAATATAGAAATGAAATAAGCCAATGATTTTGCAGTATCTTTGATCAAATAAATCACCATCTCTCACTGGAACCCCAAGTAACCAAATTTAAGCTCTTTTATTTTGCACACATTATGAGCATTTCACTGAAATTACGCTTGAAACAGCTGTGGGTAAAAGAAGAAGAGGACAACCAGCAACTAGATGGAAGGTTACCTTTGTTTGTACTCATTTTACAGAAAACCAACCCCCTGAACATTTTTTTCTGAACAGTGAGAGCATCACCTCCTGAGGGCATAACACAGCACAGGTTCTGTCATGTATCAGACTGACATCATAGGCCTTAGGTACAGCTGTAGCAGGTCTCTCAACTTGAATTCACATGTTTGAACTGCACTGGGATCAAAGCTGCAGCGCTTGTTTGTGACTGGTCAACAAACATTCTTGTCTGAAAACAGTTCTCGCGTAAGAGCAAGGCGAAGCAACAGCATGTGTTGACAAATTAAGAGCTATGCTCTCATTGGTTCGTTGTTTGACGAGCCTCTGCAAATTTGCTCAACCCACAGGAAGTTCTACATGACAGCAGTGATTTTATGTGATAATCTGGAGAGAGGAAGGTACAAAATGCACCATAATTATCCTAAGTGAAACTGCTCTATATTAAGCTCAAGGTCAAAATTAATTTCAAGTATTAACTTAAGAATACAATATGTTTTACATTTTATCTTGATTGTGCAAGTTCTCCTACTGATAAAGATGAGAGAGGTTTGTAATTTTCATCATAGGTACACAAAATATCCAGGAAATCACATTCTAGGATTAAAAATATATATATTTGTAAATTATTGTGGAAAACAAGTATTTGGTCAATAACAAAAGTTATCAATACTTTGTAATATAAGCTTCGTTAGTAATGACAGAGGTCAAATGTTTGCTGTAAGTCTTCACCAGGTTTGCACACACTGTAGCTGGTAATTTGGCCCATTCCTCCATGCAGATTCTCCTCTAGAGCAGTGATGTTTTGGGGCTGTCGCTGGGCAACACGGACTTTCAACTCCCTCCACAAATTTTCTATGGCGTTGAGATCTGCCGACTGGCTAGGCCACTCCAGGACCTTGAAATGCTTTTTACAGTGCCACTCCTCCTCTTTGGGATCATTGTCATGCTGGAAGACCCAGCCATGTTTTTCTTCAATGCTCTCAGTGATGGAAAGCGGTTTTGGCTTAAAATCTCATGATACATGGTCCTGTTCATTGTTCCCTTAACACTGATCAGTCATCCTGTCTCCTTTGCAGAAAAACAGCCCCAAAGCATGATGTTTCCAGACCCATGCTTTGCAGTAGGTATGGTGTTCTTGGGATGCAACTCAGCATTCTTCTTCCTCTAAAAACACAAGTTGAGTTTTTACCAAAAAGTTTTATTTTGGTTTCATCTGACCACATGATATTCTCCCAATCCTCTTCCGGATCATTTATATGCTCTCTGGCGAACTTCAAATGGGACATGTACTGGCTTAAGCAGGGGGACATGCCTGGCACTGCAGGAATTGTGTCCCTCCTGTCATAGTGTGTTACTGATGGTAGCCTTTATGACTTTGGTCTCAGCTCTCTACAGGTCATTCATCAGGTCCCTCAGTGTAGTTCTGGGATTTTGGCCCACCATTCATGATCATTTTGACCCCTCGGGACGCGATCTTGCATGGGGCCACAGATTGAGGACATTATCAATGGTTTTGTATGTCTTCCATTTTCTTACAATTGCTCCCACAGTTGATTTATTCACAACAACCTGCTTGTCTATTGTAGATTCCCTCTTCCCAGCATGGTGCAGGTCTACAATTTTCTTCCTGGTGTCCTTTGGTCCTCTTGGTGGTTGAGTTTGGAGTCTGACTGTTTGAGGCTGTGGACAGGTGTCTTTTATAAAGATAAGAGGTCAAGCAGTTGCCATTAATACCAGTAACGAGTGGAGGACAGCGGAGCTTCTTAAAGAAGTGTACTTGAAGTGTACCTAATGGAAATTAAAGACCTCTCTCATCTTTCTAAGTAGGATAATTTGCACAATCAGTGGTTGACGAAATACTTTTTTGCCACACTGACAAGTTTCTATTCAAAATGTCTATGAATAAAAGTTACCCTTATGTAGCCCTTTCTCTAGATACCTAAGGATGCTTTACAATCAGCACACTTCACAATCACACTCAGCATTCAACCAACACACACCAGCCAATTGTGCACCAGGAAGAGACCATCCACCTGGAGTACTGAGCACTGGGGGGATCACTCAGGACAGAGTGGCAGTTCATATAAGGGAATTCAGACCTACACACTCATTTACATACACCAGGACAATCAGGACTAGAGTAGACATTTCACCTGATTTCAATGTTTTTGGAATGTGGGAGGAAACTGGAGTCCCAGGTCAAAACCACCCAGATAGGGCCTTAAACACAGGACCGCAGGGCCGGAAGGCTCAGGTGCTAACCTCCAAGTCATCATGCCACCCAAACTAGTGTCAAATATCTGTGTACACCTCTACTAATGAATACATTCAGCTATTTACACACAGCTTGTCTAGTCCCTGTAGATAAGTACTGTCATTAGAACTATCTGAAGCAGATAAACATTAGACCATTTGCGAGCATGTCTAGTCCCAGGTGGTGGTCATCCAAAATCATGATTTCCCTAATGAAATCCTCAAATTGGGGCCAAACTTTGCCTCAATTGCAGCTTCCATTCTTTTCAGGTCACTTGCTTATGATTTTCAAAGACATCTGCAGGATGTTTCTCCACACCTCTAAAATGCAATCCAGCAATTTCCTATAGCATATACCAGTTTCAATAATGCTAAGCTCTGGAGTCCTGTTGGATCATGTGTTCAGAGAACAGTCTGTTTTCTCAGTAAGGGCTTCTTGATCAGCTTCACAATCTTTCATATTTCATGCTGTGTTGAGTTGACTTCTCAAAGACAGAAAGAAACTCCTTTGAAATGAGAGCAGAATGCCATTTTCATAAGATGATACAGGTCTGGCAGTCTGTATGTTATATGGCCACTCTGGTTTATAGTAGAATAAATCATATATATATGTAATTTCAATTTGTACAATGTACAATATACTACATGTACAATTTACAAATGCAACACAGACATACAGAATTCATATGATGTCAACACAGATTGTAACAAACAATGTGTAATTATATTAAGCTAACCCATAACTCAACCTGAATCTAAACATAACCTAACCTTAACCATATCCTAAAATTAACCTAACCCTGATTATAATAGTAGAGTGTGAAGTTCTTATGGTTTGAGTTTCCATCCATAATGTCCTTTTTCTGAAGCTCCATAATGGAGAACAGCAGCATGCTATAGTGTAAGTGTAAACAGAATCTGGTCAAAGTATCCAGTTGCTATCTAGATACAAAACACATGGTAATGCTAGGTGTAAATAGGCCCTGAGTATTCAACTATTTCAAGGTAAATACAGTTTTCCATTGCAGGGCACCCGAAAATGCAATAAATTAAAGGACAACTTATGAAAATTACTATACTATACCCCATTTCATTAAACATGTACTCCAAAAACAAGTTAAGCAAGTCAAGAAGCTTTATTTGTCATTTTAACTTTGTAATAGTATGCAAACTGAAACTACATTCCTCCAAAACAATGGTGCAACATAGACAAACACAACTAACAAGACTAATTACAACAGTCAGTTCATAGCAGATGTGAATACAGTGAGTACTTTTTTACTCTGAAAAATTCAGCAAGGGGGTGGGGGTGCATCAAAATGAGATATGTCAGTATGTGGGGGGTCAGTTCAGTTCAGTCCTTGTGTGTTGAGGAGTCTAATGGCCTGTGTGTGACTATAAGTGCTAAAGTTTGATTTGATTATATATAAATCTATTGACAAATTCAATAATTAGACATGTGCCACAAACAGTTTCTTAAAAGAGTTAAGATCTTGACTTAAACAGAGCTTCATGTTTAGTTAACAAGTTGGATCAAGTATTTACTTGTCATGAAAACCAGGAAATATGTGAACATATTTCAAAGGTAGCCCTCAGGCCTATGCCAGGACTCAACCCACTAAATGATAACCAGAGCAAAGGCTCTATGTATACAGCATGTTCTCCCACCCACACAGAGAAACAAACAAGAAAATGTGCGTGGGTGTGTAACAAGCATGTTTGTTAGAAATTCCCAGCAGTGGAAACAGGCCTCCATGTCTATGTCTATGGTGTAGTTCTTTGGTGTGAAAATCTAAAATAGAATGCAATATTTGCATTGAGTGGATACACACACACACACACACACACACACACACACACACACAGTGAACAGAAGAAACAAAGCATTTGCTCCTGTCCAATGAAAAACATATATCTCCATTTTTAGTTTTCTCCATGGTTTGAATCCCGAAGCTGCTCTGTACACTGTGTAAAATTAGATAAATAAGCTCTTTACATTCACTTCTATTCAAATTTAAGAGCATTTTTGCCTTCTCTTGTAAAGTTGCCTTTTTGGAGATACATGTTTTTCAGTCACAATTGAACTGAATGCTGTATAAGTGACAATCACTTGCAAAGTAAAAAAAAAAAAAAAAAAAACTTGCGAAATAACATATATAAGAAGAAAAAGCTGCACCTCATTATAAGCTGCATGGTTTAAAGCGTAGACAAAATGTAGTGGCTTATAGTCTGGAAAATACGGTAATATTTTCAGAATGTTTCTGTTGTCTTGTTTTCTGTTCTGTTTCAGTTTTGTTTTTCTTGAAAGAAGTGGGAATGGGAAATTCCATGGTTTCTAATTTCAAGTTGTTGCCCTTCACCAAGCTAGCAATATAAACAAATCCACTAGGTGTATGATTTCCTATCAAGCTATTCTGCCATAGATCCCATTCTTGCCTAGAGTCATGAACCCTGGCATTGTCATGGAGGGTTTGGGAGGGCATTTACTCATTATAGAAAAACTGAGAGCTACTCTGTTTTCACTTTCATTTTAGAAAATTATTTATTTCATCATATATTAGTGTACACCAGCCATGCTGAGTCTAATGATAAAGTTGGAAAGAAAGCTATTATTATATGTTACTTAACAGTTCTAATGATGTGTAATAGTCATGTCTTAGTGCATCTAAGGGAATTAGAATATTGTGGAAAAAAATAGTTTGCATCCATAGTTTTATTCAATAACGTAAACTGACATATTTTAGATTTATTACATGCAAATGACATTTTTCAATCCTTTTTTGTTGTACTGTTGCTCTTGGCTATCAGGGCTGGTTTTAACCTGCTATATTAGGGTGAGCGAGTAGAAATAATAGGTGGGCAATTTGGGTAGTATATACGTTTGATATGAACACGTGGTCCAAATAATAAATGTACTATAATATATCTATATATATAGCTTTTTGTCTATCTAGAGACATATATTAAGGATTGCATGATTGTTGAATTAAAATCAAGTGTGGGAATCAATATGATGTTTAAAAGCTTGTCCTATGAGTGTTAACCTTTTGGGTGTGAAGCGACTGTAAGACAATAAATCAGAAGTGGTATTTAAGTGGTTGAAAAAAATATTTCATAATTTGTGATTGGGTGGGCAAACTGCACGTTTAGGTGGCCTGAGCCATAGATAATACCTTGTGGCTTATAGCTAATGAAAATAAGAAATCCCATATCTCAAATTATTAAAGTATTTCATTTTAGGTTAGAATCAATTACTAAGCAGACAGTGTCAAATTTAACACAAGCAATTTGTCACTTTAATTTAACATAAAGTCAGAGCAATGTCCATGACAAAATCTGCCTGCTTGTATGTTTCTTTGTGCACTCTTATTGGTTAGAAGGACTGGCATGATCTGCATAAAGGTCAGTGAACTGCTATAATCACATTGAATTACACATGCAAGAGCATGTAACTAAGCCTCATAAAGATTAAACATCATAAACAAATTTTGTGTAAGAGGGTTGAATAATCTCCAGTGATGCATAATGCATGATTATTGTTGAATCATAAGTGACACCAACATATTTATAGAATGTACAGTGTGATGTAAGGCACTAGCAATAATAGCAAACCCTTTGAATTAATACAATTTAGTTAGTTAAAAAAATAATATTAAATAATAATAAAATAATAATATATAATATTACTCATACATATAGCTCAAAATAAGAAACAGTCCTCTAACACATTGTGAACAACTTCCAAACTGCTTTAAGCTGCACTTTAAAAATAAAGTGCTGTAACTGGTTCTTTAAGTGATGCCATAGCACTTTTGCAACTATTTGTAGCACCTTTACATTAAAGAGTGCATCACCTTGAAAGAAAACAATAAATGCTGGTAGCCAGCCACCCTCACTGTTTCACACTCTGATTTCTCCCCTTGCCTGTTGATGAACAGCCTTCAGTACACTACAAGACTTTTAATGTCTAAGACTGGGTATCTCACACTTCATTTTGCAATTTCAATTTCACACAATGTTCAAAATTCAGAATAAAAGTCCTGAGAAGGGCGAATACTGAAACATACATAAATAGCAAAAATAAATAAGTTGTTTTATTGTGTTTTATTTGGAACACTGTCAAGTATTTTGAACAAATGTATAATTATTAATATCATTGTCTATAAAATCATTACAAAAATATCATCAAAATTATTGCATTTTAGATAAAAACTGCAAAACATTTTCACATTCATACAAATATCTAAATTCTGTTAATATTTGCATCTCAAGTAAGGACAAAATTGAGTTGCCTAGGATCTCCTAAAAATAATATCTGACGCGTGTGCAAATACATTTCTAATTTTTGGCAAATAAAAGTATATAAAACTACAAAAACATCACGCAGAATTGGTCTAGAGGTTTCCCTGAGGGAACCCTCCCAAGGGATCAATAAAGTTCTATCCTATCCTAAAGGTTGAGGTGGAAAATAAGATTAGAAACTAGTACTATACAGTAAAAAACTAGTTTTCATGCTAAGATTTCATTGGCTATTGTGCGAATTCGGCAGAGTTGCCAAGTAGTTTCATGCAATATGTTGTTTGACCTGATCCAATTTTTCAAAAAAGTTTTCATATAATCATCATAGAAACTTTCCCCATTCACAATAAATGGAACTGAAACCTGTGACACCACAGATTGTGGAACATCTGCATGCAGGCACTGTATGTGCCTCCCCTCTGCTCCTCCAGCTCTGAGTAATGAATAGACTTTATATAAGAGTCCCACATGTTGGCCAAAAGTTTGTAGACACAGCTAATGAGCAAGTGTTGGCACCCCACATGGTGGTCAAAAGTTTGGGGCTGAGCTGCAATCCCAATTCAGGAACTGTACTGTCTAGTTTAAATTAATGCTGTATATTTGTTTTATAGGGAAGGGACAACTTTTCCTTGAAGAACAATGAATGACTTACCATGTGTATATGCACATCACATAATAAGTTAACTGTACACAAGAAACCAAAGTATATCAGTATGCAGTTCATTCATAGGTATCAACTAATCTATAAACTACAATAACATAATATAACTCCTGAAATTCAATTTGTTTCTTTGCTGTGCCATCTGGAAAATGAATACACTCATTAATACATACAATCCAATTACAGGGGACATAAGATCTGATGTCTGCATAATTATAGAGAGAATTGATGATTTATTAAAATTGTCAAATTCAGTACAGTCCAAATATGCTTCACAGCTACAACACTGAAATCTCATTAACTTAACAGAACTTCAAGATTCTGTAAATGATATTTCCTACACAGTACACAGTTCCATGGTATGGTCATCTCCAGTTCAAATGCAGACCTTGACCCAGACCTTGAATGGAAGCTTAAGAAATGAATGAGGTCACAAGCCCCAGTGCACGTAGTGTATCATCATGTCTGATCTCACAATTAGATAAGAGCGTTTAACCATTGTTTAGACTATAGAACCATGTAATTATGGTGGGACAGCTATATTTGTTAGCCTAGCCCTGTGGAACTTGAGGAATCCATCTAAATCCCCCTGATGCTGGCATAAACGTCACAGATGGTTCTATCATATTCTCAGTAAGAAATAAATACTCATGCTTTACTTACAAACACACTACACCATATTCTTTGTTGGTGATAACAGCCATGGTGCCACCTGGGGCTGAGTGAGCTCACTGGTGTTGTTTTGTACATACCAACCACTATGTGACCTCAACTCCAAATGCTATATATTCAGATTCTCAGATGACAGAGTGTTGTCTTTATGGGAAAAACAACAAGACCCTACAAACTGTAAAGCAACAAATGCTTGATTTGGACATCACCCTCACAGTTCATAACTGCAAAGAAGATCAGAGACATCACTTTTGATCCTAATACAGTAATAAATATAAAACTCAATTAAAGGTGCAGATGAAATAATGACATATTACACAACAGACAACCAGCATACATGCATCCAAAACATAACTTCTGCTATTTTTT
The DNA here is from genome assembly GCA_034509495.1 of Acestrorhynchus altus. Classification (NCBI taxonomy): domain Eukaryota; kingdom Metazoa; phylum Chordata; class Actinopteri; order Characiformes; family Acestrorhynchidae; genus Acestrorhynchus; species Acestrorhynchus altus. Next base: position 26,323,714 of record CM067507.1, read on the forward strand.
TGTGACCAGCAGTGTCTAAAACACAACATATACTTGTTTGCTAGTGACCAGTAATTCCAGTCCAGAGGTCACAATAGATGGCTCATGGTCCAGATCCAGACCGAGACTTTGAGCTATGGCCAATAAACTTTTGTGAACTCCAATAGTAACGACCACCAGAAAGCATGTACTATTTGGGAGGTTGGTCATTCTCAGCATTGCAGTGACACAAGACATGGTTTTGGTTTGTTACTGTGTGTTGCTCTGGTATAAGTGGATGGGACTCAGCAGTGAGTAAATCCCACATACATAGTAGGGCTGCAGACATTGCTGTCCGGTCATCCCAGGGCTGATAAAATTAGCATACACAACGAGATAAAAGCTCTCTTGGAACACTTTTGAGTGTTGTGTGTGAGAAGACCAGAGATGTTATAGATGATGAGACTGGTCACCCATTGAAATATGAATGAGAGTTCTTGTAACACTTGATGAGGCATCTGTTATGGATAAAGTCCTGCGCATTAACAAAAAGAGTTAATCAGTTTGATGGTTATTCTGCAAGTGATGGAGGGTGGGTGATTCTGTGCTGCTATTGGGGAAAAGCAGTAATATCAATTTACACTACAAGGCACATAAAAATGCTTGATGAGTTCAGAAATCTAGCTTGGGTGAAAAAGCTAATGGATACTGATAACAGCTAAACTCTCCTATCTAACAGTGAAATGTTGATACCTTCAACATTCAGTTACTGAGATATTCCATTACCATGCACAGTGTGCAGACTGCTTGGGCAGCAAGACATCAAGTCAGCTTTCTATTTCAAGTTTCAGTCTGAGTAGTGAATTGTTTTCTTTCAGCCAGCAACTCATTGTGTTTTAGTATGAAATATTAGAATGCAGATACTGCTAACACAGCCTGACTTAAAAAAAGAAAAAACAAACAAAAAAAAACGACCGACCAACTGACAGATAGATTGACTGACCGGTAGACAGACAAACCGACAGACAGACCAACCAACAGATATCATCACTTTCCTAGTTCTCAGTAAGTCAAAACTTCCAACTCATGATGGGACAGTAATAATACATCTTAAAAATAACAAATTACTAAACAAAAATCTTTAGGGTGCTGTAACTGTCTTTTGGAGTGTGTGTGTGTGTGTGTGTGTGTGTGTGTGTGTGTGTGTGTGTGTGTGTGTTTGTGTGTTTGTGTGTGTGTTGGGGGAAGGGGGGTCTCATAACCAAATGACCCTTGTTCATGTTAATACAGTTAACAGACTAAACAGCACACTCAAACACATTCTCATTCCAGACATGCCTGGACCTGCAAGCTTTCAATCAAGGCACACCAGAACAAGGTCTGAATAATAGACCAGGGGGTTATAGGGCCTACTGCCTTTTCTATTGTGTCTGTTGTTAATGCCTGTTGTGTTGTTGATTCATTCTTTGTTTTTAAGAGTGAAAATACATTAGATGGTCTTTGGTGTAGTAGCTTACAACACATTATTTATACTGCACGTTTAGTAGATTGTGGTTATAGTAATGGTAAGAATTGTTCTGAAAGGTCAGCTTGTGCTTTGGTTATCCAGATTTAAGCACTGTTTAGTCTGGCCTTCATAAAAAATGAGGCTGATTGTAGCTCATTGGCTCAGGATGAGTCATTTTCTTGTTGGAAGATAAATCTTCATCCCAGCCTGAGGTTGAGTGCTCTGGAGAAGGTTATCATTGAGGATGTCTCTGTACATTGCTGCAGTCAACTTTCTGTCAACTGTGACTAGTCTCTCAGTTCACTTTCGCACAAAAACATCCCCACAGAATGATGCTCTCACCACCATGCTTCACTGAAGGAATGGTATTGGCTAGGTGTTGAGCAGTGCCTGGTTTCCTCCACACATGTTTGGCATTCCAAAAAGTTTAATCTTTTTATTTCTCATGGTCTGAGAGTTCACTGAGGAGTGGCTTCCTTCTGGCCATTATACATACCTGAATGGTAGAGTGCTGCAGAAATGGTTCTTCTAGACAGTTCTCCTTTCTCCACGGAGCAATGATGGAACTTTGTCAAAGTGGCCATTGGGTTCTTGGTCACCTCCCTGACTAAGACACTGTCTCCACTACAGACCATTCCTTAGACTTCATTGCTTTATTTGTGCTGTGACAGGCACTGTCTATGATGGGACATATAAACAGGCCAAGTCATGTCCAATGACCAATCGAGCTGCAGAGACATCAGACGGATGATGAGTGGAAACAAGACATAACTGGGCTCAATTCTGAGTACTTTATGGAATAGTTGGAAAGCATAGTAGCAATACATTTCTTTGGGTCTGTATTTGTACAATCTTTAGCATATAGAAAAAAGTAGTATAATAATAGTCTTACAGCCCTATACAAGTACATCCTTAATTAATGAATGTATCAGGAAGGTACATCAGGTATATTTCTCAAAAGCCAGAGTTGGTTCATTTGTATAAATGGTATATGTGAATATGAAGATATTTCTATTGTATTTTATTTTATTTTATAACACCACAAAAAGTCATTGATCATTTTTACATAATTTTCTGCTCGCTTGTCTTCTGTGCTTTATTTTGATTGGCCACTATGCTTTATTTAAAAAGCACTGAGTTGCTGAGAGCTACTCTATGAGGGTGGGGCTAAACTGAAAGGCTAAACAGACGGATATGTGTAAATTATTGGTTTAACCAACATCAGAGAAACTCTGAATTCAAAATGCACAGTTCTTTTGCAGCTTAGAGTCCATTATTGGAGTTAGAATAACTTGTGAATAATATTGTTCAGCTGTGTTTTCTTATGACTCTTTATTTTAAAAATGTGAGGCAAGTCATTCTGCTTGCCATTAGCAGCTGGAGTCCAGGAGAGCAAAACTGGCTATGCTCTCTCTGTGTGGGTAGATGGCGCTCTCGCCTTCACAGCCAGTGCGATGCTGGCCAGCACAGGCATCTGTTAGCCATTGTATCAGAGCTGGGGACCCACTGCTTTACTCAGAGCACCTTGGCTGCTCAGCAATTATGCAATGGCGGCAGTTCAAATGGAGGTGCTGGTTGAATTCACACTCGTGTGTGATAGGGGGAGAGCAGTTGTGTAACTGGCACTTCCAAAAACTGGGAGTGGAAAAAACTGGGTTAAAATTGTAACTGTAAATTTGTTTTCCTTGAAGTGTACATCAACAGCAACATATTTGTGTTAAAACTTCTTTTATGTTCTTTCATGTCCCTCTCAAACAAGTCAAGTGAGCAATTGAGCAATATCAGAATACACACAGGACAAAAATACTGCAACCAGACAGGAAGTGCATCATCTGATATTGCATCTCTCTGATCATCTCACATCATCTCGCAGTACTGAGCAGAGACAAGCAAAGCCTACATAATGCAGTTAATGTTTTTAGTATATCTTGCCTACATGTGTATGGTTTTTATTAAAGTTCCATTCCAGGTATATCGACTTTAATGCAAATTTGAGGAATGTAATTATACAAAAACAGGCTAATTATGTGAATAATAATGTACTTTAACAAATAAAACAATACTATGTAGTAATACATAGGCCACGACATCAATAACTGCAACTATCATCTAGTTTTTCAGCCATTTCAGGTTCAAACTGGTTGTCATGCAGTGCGACACATAGCACTGGGGTAGATTTGTTGTCACCTGTGTTCCACACTGGTTAATAAACGTGTCATCTGGATCAGGTAACCACAGCAGGTGCTGGTGCAGGCAGCAGGTAAAGCCCTGTGTGGTAAAGCCCCATTCTTGAGTAATCCTCATTATACCCAAAGGATGGGCCTGTAACCAGAGACAGAGCACATCTGAACAAACAACACTCAACATGCCGAGGTCTCAGATTGGGAGTACTGTTCTACCTGCGGGAGATCTCAGTTACGACTGTATGGGCTGGTATTCCATCTCCAGGTTTTCCAGTATAGAAACAGTCCTCCATAATAAATGAAGTGAGTGACTAAGCTATTTTTGTAGATATATTTCACAGCTAGCAAAGCTCTACTGGAATAATTTAGCAAGCAAATGCAATCTTTTGAATTTTAACAAATTGTTAATTTCTTTTTTTTACAAGGGAACAGAGCACTGTCTATGTTAAATATTTGAAAACATCATGTCAAGTCTATCACAGAGTGGTATTTCAATTTCCATAGGATTCCACACGTTTAACCAATAAGAGATCTTTGTTACTTCCTGAACCATCCCCAGTCTTGACCACCCCCACATTATTACCAGTTAGCATTCAAAGTAATGACCTTTAACCAATCCAATGACTTGCATATGCAAAAAGCATTGTGACATTTCCGGCATTACTAGCAGGCCTTATTCTGATGCGTCAGTGCAGACTTTTAAGAGTTACAGAGATAAGCTCTATACAAAGAATACAATGAACAATGAAGAAAAGCACTCCATACATTTTTTTCTTGAATTAGAAGATAAGGTCTTTGACCTGCAGTTTCTGCAACAAATTAGTTTTTTTTTGTTTTTTTTAAGGTATTGTATTTCTTCAATTAAATGGTGGCGTGTCACATTAAAGCCACTGGCATGTTCTCACTTTATGACTTAGTCACAATTTAAGCATTTTATGAATTCCATCATCTGCTTCCACCATCAATAACCACCATTTCAAAGCTTAGACAGTCAATCTATACTCCAATGGCAAGGGCATAAATACAAACATATTAAATATTAACAATGGGGGTTAGAAGATTCAGAAGAACTGTTTGGTCAAAAATAACAGCATGAATATGATAACATTTATTTCCCTAAGATTATTACACCATGCCAGACTAAAATTAACTCTGGGGTTGAATGAATAGCTGGCTATGAAAGAGGAAGGCTGTAGCTGTCCCCAAGGTTACAGCTTATGGTGAGTGGAGAACACTGGAGGGAAGGTGGGGTGCTAAAGCCCTAGTGTGCATGTTTACCAGGAGTAATAACAGCTTTGCATCCACTGAGTGCAAAATCAACATATGATAGTAACATAATCACCTTGAATCAGCAGCTAAACATCACTTTGTTTCTTCTGTGCCCTCAGCGCAGTCTTGCTTGACTGGTGTAATCACTGGATTTGGTTATTTGGTGGTTTCCTCATCTGAAAGTTAGTTTTATTGCACAATACCAATCAGTTATTCATATAGAGGCCCCTGAGCAACTGGGCATAGCATCTGATGTAACAATTAGTAAGTAGTATATGGTTTCTTAATCATGAGGCACTTAACTCTTAAAGTAAGGTTTAGGAGGTTAAAACATTTTACATAGGAGCAGCTGGAAAACTACATGGTGAAGTACATAGAATTGTTTATTTACAGAAACAGTTTTTTATTACTGCAGAAAGAAAATGATCTCTGATCAAAAACCAATTTAGAAAATAAGAAAATGATTCCAAAACCTTATATACTTTTGAATTAACACCAATGAAACAGCTACTATTGTTGAGCCAAAATAAGGGTTTTGATTTTGAGCTTCATGAAATCAGTTTATCATCATCAGCTCAAGTAGAATCTTAGCTGTTTGTGGTCCATTTAAAGGCATTTAAAACATGTTACAGTTAATAGGATACAGCAAGTTTGTGACAAGGAGTGTTTAAAACATTTTAATATAAAAATAAAATCTGCATCAAATGAAGTCAAAACTTAATAGGATAGGCAAAAATATCCCTCAACTGGATTTCAGGGACTGTGCGTAGTGGATCGCCTTTTCTATTTTTAAAGAAAAGTCCAAGGCCATTCAGTGTCCACTGGACTCATCTGACCAAAAACGCAATGCCGGCACCAAGACCTGCCACAGTGACCATGGCCATTAGTGCACTCCTCATTGTTGACTCAGGATCCGGAACATGAAAAAATTTCACAAAGCCATCCTGAAAGAGGAAAAAAAAATTCAAAAAGTTAAGACACCTGTTCAAAAGTCATGTAAACAAACAAAAACAAACAAACAAAACAGTAAATGCAGGAGTAATCTGTCAACTCTTACAGAACAGGTAGGTCACATTCAGTGACTAAGTCTATTGAAACATACTATTGTATGTACAGGGTGAGGCAGTGACCTAAGGTGTGCCCTCTGCATTTTTCTTTCCTGTAAAATGCAAGCAGAAGAGTGGTCTCATGGACATTTACCGTCAATAACTTTTCAGAGTAACTTACCCATGCTTTATTTTTCAGGAGCCAGTCCCTTTTGTCTGACAGAAGATATGAGGAAATCTCTTTCTCCACTTGATCCACACATCCTAGGCCATCTCCGCTTAGCTCAGCCTGATGTTTGCACACCACTGCCGCAAAGGCCAGCAGGCTGGCGATTCGACCCCAGTTGGTAACACCGTCACTAAAGAGGTCCTTAGCCACTTTGCTAATCACACTCATGTCACCACCTCTGTCTTCCATGTCCAGTTTATTAATCATACCTGAGGGAGAGCAACAGAAGCAATACAGGTTTCCGTGGAGACTCATATTTGAATGTCTTTGAATATTTACAACATCAAATGGAGCATGTTGAGGACATAATCATGGAAATTTGGAAAGGTTGGAGATCCAGCACAGCTTCACACTATTGGATCAGTACACTTAGGCCAAGTTAATAGAAATTGTCCATTTATGAGATCATAATTGGTGATCAGCAAAAATGGTCTCTTCGAAATATCACATTAAAGTGAATGAGCTGGCTGAGAATGTTAAATACCAACTCAAATGCCTTCATTATCCCAATATCCCTGATACTGTACTGTAACTTGTTCTGTTACATGATATGGTTGAAATAAGAGTGGTTATCGTTTAAGTCCCTAAACCCAAGTATGTTTAAAATGTTTCTTCATCAAACCTAATTTCAGTATCTCAACCCTGGTCCTAGAGGCACCCCTTCCCTAACATTTAGCCTCAACTCACCCCCGCAGCTCTGAAGGGCTCGTTAATCGGGTTAGTGTAATCAGGTGAACGTTCTAGAATATGCGAGGTAGGGGTGCCTCCAAGACCAGGGCTGAGAAACACATTCGATACTGCATTTCACCAGATAATTTCGCAGAACACAAGCACACGACTTCCTGGTGTTTATGTTAAGGCAGTAGAAAGACCTGGAAGCCTCAACTCGACCTTTAAACAACACCAGCTACCTTTGTAAACGAGCCCATGTTTGAGCACCAGGCCGTCCACCACCCGCTTCACAGTCTGTACAGCTGCAGGGCGCCGACCACCGCACTGAGAGAGTCCGATAAAGTTCAGCAGAAAGTCTTTGATTATTTCTTTCGTGTCTCCGTCCAGACTTTCGTATTCTTTGCCGCAGGCCACGCTTAACTCGCAGTCCGACGAGGGGGAGACGGGCACAGAGCCGTCGCCCCCTCCGGGCCTGGTGGTAATCGGTTCCGAGGACAACCCGATGGTCAGGGATCGAAACCGAGGAACAATTTCTGGCGCACATTCCGTCTTCAAACACATATCCATTTCGACGAGGTTTCTCTTTTAACACGTCCCGAGCAAAGCTACGGCAGCGACCGACTACGAGTTAGGGAAATCCGCGACGGTCACATTTTATCATTTAGTATTTAATTATTGTTGTCTTTCTGACCGAAACATCACGCGCTCCCGAAGCCCTGTTCGAATGAAGCGGAAGTGGCTCTTGTCTCGGGGGTTATATAGAAAGTACACGGCGGCACCACCCACTGGCGGGGTTGAACACTAACTCCACGTAGGCGGCGTAGCACACTCACTGCTCACTCCTGTTCTTACTGGGTAGTTTATTGGCAGCAGTACGTTCCTTTGTTGCTAAGATACCAGCAGCTCACTGGTACATACAAGCTGCCTTACCATCAACTATGAGCATTTTCTCCCAATTAAACATTAGACTGGATTACTAACTCGATTTGAGAAGGACCCTGCGCGACCCTGCCTCTCAATCCTGTATCAGTTTGCCGCATTTTTCAAATTCAGAGCCACAATTAGCCAATTATTTTTGACTTAAACATTCAACTGTGGGCGTGGTCAGAGTTTCGGGTATGAAGTGCCCTTATGCGGTGTCGATGAGGGATGGGCGATACTGTTGATTTCGAGCCGATACCAATTGTCCTGTTAAGAATACTGATACTTTTAATGGCAGGTGGGGAATGTGGACAAAAATCTAAATGGACGTTTCAACATGTCACCTCCACATATTCTCAGATAACTCTGCAACTGTCGAGACAGACTGTGGGAGACAGAATGATGTTAGCCAAGCTGGCATCCATGCTGATGCGTGCCTCCCACCCTATGCACGAGACTCTGGCAGCACTGGGCAACTCCTTCAGTGACCGGCTGCTTCATCCTAAATGTGTGAAGGAGCGGTGTTGCAGGTCCTTCCTTCGTGCAACTGTTAGACTGTACAACCAGCACTACACTCAGCAGACCATGGACACACACTAAACTCCACATACTTTTAGAGTTTTCCAGTACAACATCATGTGCAATACTTCTTCCATTTGCCACGTGCAATTAAACACTTTATATCAGAAAAGAACTAATCCTGTGTTAGTCACGGCAGATCTGATCATCATCAGTTAAGGCAGACATTTTCATTTGAAAGTTTCATTGAGAAACCTTTAATTAAATTGGAGCCAGGATTGATTATTAAAAGTAAACACAATGGACCAGAACTATCAGTATTTAGATATCAATCTTCTCATGCGTGTCAATACCTTGGCAAAGCCAGGAAATAATAATACATCCTGGCATTGCCAAGGTGATTCAGGTTGCCTTTGTGATTCTGTTACAGAGACAGTCACAGGTTTGTCACAATTTTGACACTGAGGTAGAGATGAAGCTTCATGGTGCATTGATGCTTTCTGGCCTAATGTGTTCTTAAAAGGTTCATTTCTCGAGGCTTCAAGTGCACATTACTGCCCCTAATTTTCAAAAGCATATATACCTGTGTAACATGATACACAGCTGTGTGTACAATTTATGTAAGTAAATGCTGAAAATAATGAACTAATACATCAATTAGTGAATGTATTATTAATTATATTATCATAAATATATATATTTATATATATAAATGGACAAATAATATATATATATATATATATATATATATATATATATATATGTGTGTGTGTGTATATATGTATGTATTTATTATAGTATACAATAGATGCATTTGGCATAAATGTGAGGGGATAAATTTGTCCATTTATTTTGATATGGATGTTTTATCTATGTTCATATGAATGTACCTTACTGGGAGATACTGTGCCAAAATATTCCCATAGTGTAGAATAAATTCTTTCTGCTTTCAACCAGGCTAACAGACACTGTTTGGCTTTTCTTTATGTTTACATGGAACAGCCTGGTTACACTCTATCCAGCACTTTCATAGAAAATCTTCCAGTCTGGCACTTTACGACACCTACTGGCACATACACACACCAGCACCCCAGCCAACATGTTCAAATGGGGCTCATATGGGTGGAATGTGGGCTAGATTGTTTCCTGTGGTCATGGGTTCAGAGTGGGTTTGTTGAGTGTATTGTTACTGGGACCCAGTTAGGCGTCCCAATTGAGGCCCATAGTTACAGTCCACCTTGACTTCATATGGCTTCCATCTACTTCCCATGTGCAGTTTGCAAACCAGATAGGGCCCATGTTCAACCCTAACATCAGGGTTTCTGGTGAGCATCCATATGTGGGGCCACAAAACTGTTTAGTTCCCAGTTGGGCTACTCATAAAGGCATTACATCAGCATGTTATCTGAGAATGTTGGATTGTTTATGATTACATGGAACAGCCTGGTGAGAATATCTTACTTTCTGTATCTGTTTGCCTATCCAGAGTGAAGACAAACAAATGTTTCCGCTGATACACGTGAAGCCACCCTCTGCTTCTTTTCATTTTCTTTTTACATTACAGTATTTAATTTGAGTACAATACAAATCTAAATAATCATCATCATCATCATCCAAAAAGTTACATAATGCTTTTATTTTTATCTTTAATTTAATCAGGCAAGTCATTAAGAACAGATTCCTATTTACAATAACAGTCTGGAATAAAGTAAATTAAGTACCATTACATATTTTTACCCCCAGGAATAAGTCCCCAACACACCACTAAAACGTGAGTAAAAATTGTTGTGCTAGAATACGGAAATCACTTGAACCTACAGGGATATTCCCAATGTTCCACATGCAAATACTGTTGCAGAGGCAAATATGTGCCACACGTGTAGTGGCATGAGATATCTACTTCCTTGCTGACGTTAATAGTTTTCACAGAAACAAATCCAATGTGATTACACTTTGATCATAAACAGGCAAGGGTCAGTTTATGAAGGCAAATTGCAGCCTAAGATTTTACCAACACTAAATAAATATTAATAGACATTAATGTAAGGTTCAGTGATATGTTATGCTGTTTGGGTAGCAGCTTTCCGTAAAATGACATCATGACAACCAGAGGCCACTACTCTAGAATCCCAAACAGATAGTATTGTAATGTAAAAAAAAAAAATGTAAAAAAAAAAATGTTTGCATTATAAAAATGTTTAAAATCATTAATCATGTGTCCATGTATATCAAATGTCCTCTGAGATGTTTCTAAAGGCTAGACAATTTTCTTGAGTGCTTGAGTATTCCAGGAGGACAGAAAATAGGAATCTAATGTTTCAATTGGTAACAAAAATGTAGATTCTTACTTATGCATCAGTTTGGACGGAGGAGTATTCATCAGTCCTGATGAAAAATAAGGTGTAACAGAATGGGGAGGTGATTTTTGTTTGACCTCTTTTCTATAAACCTTGGAACATTTTGCTTGTCTCATGTTTCATTTGTTCTTTACACAGTATTCCATTTTCTCACACTCACACTCCCATTTTCTCACACTCACACTCCCATACACAGAGGTCACTGATCTTAAGCCTAAAGCTGCTCAACCCTGGTCCTGGAAACATCCTTCCCTGCACATTTTAGTGGATTATCTGCTTTAACAATGCTGAAAGGGTTGTTAACGAGCTTATTAGTTGAATCAGGTGTGATGAGAGCAGGGAAAGCACTAAATGTACAGGGCAAGATGCCTCCAAGGCTAGATTTAAGGAACACCTGCCCAAAGGGCCAGTATAACTGCCCGGTTTTCATTCCTAACAAGCTGGAGCTCATGCCATTTACTGTTTGTGCTATTTGCATTCTCGGTCTTAAGCAGTTATGAACATGAGATCCAGGTTGAAGTAAGAACCTGCAGTCACACCCAGCCTTTGTAGACAAGATTGGCGAGTTCATTTCAAAGCATTAAATCTCTGGAATTCAGCCGGAAGCATGTTGTAAGGCTCAAAATAAGACTAAAGTACAAATGATGTCAATGTAAAACTTTATTTCAGATTCAGGCAAAAACCTTCAGCTCTTTCCCAACCACTGTGGTTTATGACACATCTCCACACCTCAATTACTTGTCTCTTTTCTTTTAATTCTGTGTTAGTTCATCAAGGGTGAAGCCATCGCTGTAATCATGTGTCTTCTTAAATCATAAATACACAGGCGTATGGTGCATGCATGTCTGTGCATGTAAACCACTGAATACAGTGACACTCACAGTTAACATCAGTACTGGTACTCCAAAATGTCCAAGCAGTGTAAGAGGCAGTTCACATTAAAGCTGCAGTGACGTGGATTTGTTTCTGACAAATCAAATGAGATATATGTACGAGAGTCATTAAGCAGCCCCACATGACTTCTGGTTTCTAAAGCAGTTTTTTTTCTTCCTGAAGACCCTTCCAAAAGACCATGTTTTATCAAATTTAGAAATTCCTCTCGAAAATTTTAACAAAACCAGAATGAAAACAGGTAGATGTTTATCATGACAAAAATTATAATATACACCATCTGATGAATGATTTGTGTACACTTTGTAGACAAGAACAAGCCTTACTGTAACCAAGCCTGCTTATACAAAAATCTATTTTTTAATATTAATTACAAGAAAATGTTGAGGACGAAAAAACAACAAAATACTAAGTAACCAAAATAAGACACTAATAATAATAATAATAATAATAATAATAATAATAATAAATGTGATAAATAAATGTGATAAACAGCAACATTTTACAAAGGGCCCCACAGAACACTTGGTGCCAGGAAATAAATGATTAAAACAATATGGGGTTTGGTTAACATGAAAATAAAACAGACCCTTTTGCCTTCTTAATTCATGTCCCCGGGACCAGAGATGGGCATTCCAGGTCTAGCAAGTGAACATCCACCCCAGGATTTTGTTCCAACTGCCTGGGCATCTCACTGCTGCGACTCAGCATGAAATGCCCATCTCTGCCCAGGGCCTATTAAACAAAACTCAGCAAATCAAAGAATGATAGTATGCTGACTTTAAAATCTATGGTTGGGTTTATTGCACATCTTTCAAATTTGGACATTTTGTCTGTACATGTGCATTTTCAAAACTGTTGGAAAAATGCACAGATCGATTAACACAGGGCACATGCATTTCATGTGGGGGCCCAAATTACAAACATTAAAATAAATGAACTGTCTATTTACAATTTGGGAGCAGCTAAAAGAGGATATGGTACAACACTGTACAACACACTACTCGAATAATCACTCAACATTCAGACTTGAACAATCGCTCAAAAAAAAGCATACCTTTCATTCTGCAAGTGCCTTCCTTCTACCACAAACTTACGTGTGACAATTCTAACATTCATTGTCTTTCCCGTGGGTGTGAAATATGACACTTTTACAAACAATCCCTCTCATTCTGCAGGTGATGAAACATGATTATGCTATTAAAGTGTGTTCTTCCCTGAATATATGCTGAATACATGTACCGTCATATCTCATGTTCTTGAAGGTTACTTGATTTAGCCACCTGTGTCCACCTGTGGTCTGTAGTTGAGAAACAATTCAAAAGGGATTTGAATTGGAGTCAAGGGAATGTAATATCATGAGGGTTAAGGGAATAATACTTTTCCCTCCAGTTTGGAATTCCGGGCTAAATTTTCTTTCACCAAGACCTGAACACAAACTTATAAGATAGTCATTCAGTGAGACTACTCAAAAGCGCATATATATATATATATATATATATATATATATATATATATATATATATAATCACAAAAAATGTGTTTCTTAGCCTCCCTGTGAGGAGTCTTCGTGTCTCAGCTCACTTCTCTGATCACTGTTTTAGTGTCACGGCCTGAATGACTGCACCTTGTTAATTTCTGGCCTGTACCAAACTATAGAAGAAATTAATCATTTACAATAACATTTATGGTCATTAAGTACATCAGTGCCCAAGCTCAATGAACCTGAGCTATTCCACATATCCATTCAGTACAAGGCCACACGGTTTTGCTAACCATGTGAAATCAGGTGCCCTGAAGCTTCAGGAACATATTCAGGTTTGTGCTGGGTCAGTTCCTTAATTTAAGCACTTTTGATTATCATGGCACATACCTATACATTTTGCTCTGCTCTCGCACTAACATTAGCCTGTTGAGGTGCAGATTGATGATAACAAAAAAAAAAGAAAAAGAAAAAAAGAAGCACAAACAGGATTTCATCAAATCAAAACGAACATTTACAAAGGTGGCCAACATGCATTTGGTGCCAAAACTATGTGAAGTCTACAAGCTTTTACAAAACAATCTTAAGCTGATAATAACAAATGACAAAGAGAATCCTCTCTGTGAACTTTTAAATGACATTAGAATACTGATTAGGCATCTAACTATACTTTATGTAGCCTCCACATTTTTTAACCAATGAGTTTGATCTCATTCATTTTGAGGGTAAGTAGATCATAAAGTGCATTATAGTCCAGAGAGGCCGCTCACCTTGACTGGCCCTTCACTGAACTGACTGCTCCCTACCCAGATGTGTGGGGCTGGGACAGGGGGGTGGAGAGAGAGACAACAGAGGGAGGTGGATCAGGCTAGAGCTGTTGAGATGGAAGAGGAGGATAACCTAAGCTTTACAACCCCAAATATAAAGCAAAATAGTGCGCAACTAACCCCGGTGTAGCTTGGAAGCTGAGGAGAGGAGGTTGGGAACGGGGTCATTCAAGACCTGAGGTAGTGATTAGCCAACCAGTTTGCTTGTGACTAAAGAGGACTTTCTTTGCGGCAGGTCTTGCGGAGTTGGAATGTGATCTCCGGTGACGATACTCTTTTCTGGACCAGTTGCTGCTGGCAACTGCTTGTTCTTCATCTTTGCCTTGGCCATGTTGTAATCACCTGAATCAAAGTACTTTTGCTGAAAAGAAAGAGGTGTGATAAAGATGACTACTAGCCTTATCAGTAATGACAACTCATTTAAGAACAAAGGACGATAATAGTCTCCATAAACACACTTACTCCTTTCTGAAGTCTTTTCATCAGAAAGTCTGACCCTCCTGGCTTCTGGCCTAAGTTAGGATACTTGGCCTTTAGCTTAGCCTCCTCTGTCTTCACAGGATTAGAGTTAGGGTCCTGAGATTCCTGTAGGCAACATGTAACAGTGCATGGTGAGAGGCATATGACAAAGAAGCACAAACATTTCCTTCTTTACGTGAGAGGTGATCTTTGTTGTTATTCCGCTATACTAAGTCTGCAATGCTTGTTTTAAAAACCCAATAAAACAATTCACACACCCACACACACACACAATAAAACATACCATACACAGAACACCAGAGCCACGTAGAACCTATAATATACTAGTTATTGGTTTATTGAACCAGATTAGATATTTCCTCTTGTAATTTGCTAATGCTTAGTATTTTTATTAGATGCCAAAGATCAACAAACTACAATCACATGTTCAAACAGGCCGAAAAACATGACTACACTCATAACACACTGTTTAGTCAGACAGCTGACTAATACAGATGTACTGCTGCAGAAACTGATTTGGCATTGTCACTGCAGGGCTATTTCCACAGTTTGTGTCCGCATACTTTTTGTGTTCAGCACAAAGGTGAACTGCATCTCTCAAACATTTGACACTTGGAATGTCATAGGTAAACTATTCATCACCAATGTATGTTCAACAAGTTCAGATATGATTAGATACTGTTTTACATTTTATGTTTTAATTTAATGATTTAGATCATTCAACATACAATTCTTGTGAACATGACAAATACTAGGAACCAGGCTAAAATAAATAAAATAAAATAAAATGACTGAAACTTAAGGTTTCATTTTTGAAAGTACAAACAACAATTCCTGGTTCAATAATTAAAAATAAGCCTGAATGATGTAAATGATTTTAAAAACATTCTGAAACATGTTGATTTGAATATGAGTGTACATAATTTACACCATTTATTGTTTGTATATAGTGACTGGATCAACTAGACCAATCATTTAAAAACTAACATGAAAAGTATGACAATGTTTTGGACCAAAGGCATACAGGACAGAACCCTCTGACTACAGAAAAAAAATGGACAGGATGCTTCTTTATCAGCACTTTTTTACCACAATTTTCTAACCCAATTTAGAAGTTCCAAGGACTCTCACACTATCACATACAATGCACCGGACAGGGTGCAGACAAGCATATGCTTCCTCTGATACACTGCATTATTGGGCAACAAACATGCTTGGCAGGAGGAAAGTGCTGGGTACTCAGCTCCAATACTATGGCTATGAGACGCCTGTGCCAGCTAGCACTGCACTGCACTGGGTGTGATGTGGGAAGAGAGCGCCATCTACCCATCGAGAAAGAGCATGCCCAATTGTGTCGGTCTCAGACTCTGGCTGCCAATGGCAAGCAGCATGATCTGGGATTCAAACCAGCAATCCTGGAATAGTCATGCCTGCATATTAGATGTCTAAGCAATTCAGAGCCCTGCATCAGCAGACATTTTCAAACTGAAAAATAATATTGAGTTTAAAGATTTGACAGCCTTCCCTGCCTCAACCCCTGACTGTATGCTGAATTTACACTTGCAACATGCATAGCAACTTAGGATAATAGGGGTGAGGTATTAATTCACCAAAAAGAAGTACCATATAAAGCCATTAACAAAGCTTCTACACCATTCCTAGATCAGCAGTAACAGTGGACTTAGTTTATTTAGAGCAATTAAGAGAATATATTAAACCTGTGGTATGCCAACAGAATGACACCAGTATTACTAACATTATTTAGAAGTTTTGAATCAGAAGTCAGTTTTAAGAGGCTTTTAACAGGCGTTAAATTATTTTTGGATTAGCATCTGAGCAGGACTGTAAGACTTAAGCAGAAACCAGTACACCAGACAAACAGGTTTCAAAGCATTCACTTGAATGACATTAACTCAAGTGCTCAACTCAAGTTTTTTTAGCCTTGACACTTAATGACAGGACATTTACAGCACATACACTTTGTATGTATTCATGTACAACATATTCCCACAAATGTTCTGACACCAGTTCTAATCAATGAATTAAGATACACTCGATCACTGTTATCCAATGAAAACCACGTATCTCCACCGTTTGAACCCTGTAGATGCTCTGTACATTGTATAAATAAATTTGGATGAACAGACCAACAGAAATGTTCTACATTTAATAAAACAAGCTCTTGTTTCACATTAACATGTTGTTGCCTTCTCCTGTAAACTTGCCATTTTGGTGATACAGGTTTTTCATTGGACAGCACCTATATGGCCCTTTTAAATGCAAAGGCTCTACCCAGATTACAGACACATTTGGGGCAAATCTGAGTCACTTCTGGCACTCATGGCTCAGATGTGGGCCACATTTGGGCCAAACATTTGTTGCTATCTGGGTACATAGAAACATGACGATTCAAACAAGCTCTAGCAAGGTATAATAATTCTCCTGCCTGTTAAAAGGAAAACTTGCAAATGGTCCATGTCCACGTTAGTGCCCCAATTGCCAAAACAGATGTTCAACTGCACCCACAGTTTGCATAGTATCTGTAGAAAACCCGTGAAATGCAATAAAATGTGCTGATACAACTGTACATGAGTCTAAGGTCACCATGCCCAATGCCAATTAGAGAAGTTTAAACCCCCCCATACTGGTTTGTGGTGCAGATTTCCCCAGAGCAGGGTTTCCCTACCATTTCCACCTCACGATCCTGTTTATAACCAGAAAGCATAACAGCCCACAAGAAAACAAAAATATCTGACATAAAGAAATGAGTTTTGTCTTTGATAACTGATGTTTAATTTTGCCTTGCATTACTCCTGCAATGGTATTATTTCATGTTTATCCATGAAACGATTTATCTTGATTTTTACTTATACTATTTATTTTCCTGCAGATTTAATGTGGTGGTCTGCTCTCTCTCTGAGGACCACTAGAGAGGGCTTCATGGCCCACTGGTTGAGAAACCCTACCCTAGACTGACGGAGCACTACCAATTACCTTAGGAATGTGTGATACAGATCTAATCTTCCAACATCTCTATTTAACCTCACAAACGCATGTGTCTGAAAGCAATCCAACACTGTCCACAATGGTCACACATCTAGTGTAGAACTTTGGATAAGCAGTGTTATGTATGAAGTAGATCCTGAGATCTTCCGGTGGGTATTTTGAAGAGCATGGATACTTACTTCAGCTGGGTAAAGTCAGTTCTAGTGGCCAATCCTCCATTTTGGGCTTACATGATCTGGATGATGAGAAATCCTGCTTTGGGAATCATCCTCGGCCTGGTCACCCCACTGGGTTCACACCCTCAGATGGGGCGAGGGATAAATAACACTGAGGGTGCTGATTCACTTGAAACCATGACAAGAAATTTATGTGGGGCTATATTCAGCTCCAAGTAGACAAGCAGCTGTCTGAGCAGCCTGTTTTCAGTATTAGGCCTCAAAAGAGGCTCCTGATGTGCATGTGTCTCCAAACCTGTGTGTAAATGGAAACAGCACAAACGGCAGAGCTATGGATCCAGCGGTGCTCTGCACCTCTCCTTACGATCAGACTCACACAGGCCCATCACGACGCAACAAAATGTGGTGTATTCAGTCAGTGGAGAGTAAACAACTTGAAAATAATCACACATTATCCTCGAGGCCACAAATGGCAGTAAATGGTGTTTCCTGAGTAATCCTGGTAAACACTGCAGTAGAGGATCAAAACACACACACTGACCACTGTAAAACACGACTCAAACCCCACCAAGGACATACACGACCTAAACGTCCATACAACAGTGGTGTCTGCACGCCTCAATGAGCACTTTGACAGCATTTCATCTCTCAGTTCTGGAGCGTTTGGACCACAGCACCTCTCCTGCTAACGTTAGCTTAGCATAGCGCTGGAAACGAGAGTAGACGGTTATCAAACAGATCGCGACGTAGAAGCCCACCTGTGTCTCACCACCCTGCTCCGATAACGTCTCCGTGTCTGAGGACATTTCTACTGGACCTTTAAAGGACTCAAAGGCGCTGTTTGGGGAGAGAGAGCCGTGGCTTTCCCGCTCTGAACCGCCCGCCCACGGGGAGAGTGTGCTGAGAGGGCTTCCAGCAGCTCTGTCCTGATGGAGAGTTCAGAGGATCAGACCTGTTCTGCCTGGCTGTCAATTCAGCCTGTGAAGAAGAGGCAACAGCGTTTTAAAGAGCAAGACCGCCGTGCATACGGTTGTGGAAAGGCCAGGTGAAAAAGTGACACCCTGATCACACTGCTCTGTTTCACCATATGTCAACATTTGATCTTAGTCTCCCCTGACCTGGGAGATGGAGGTGATGTGACTGAACACACACAACTCAAGAAGGGTTTTTCAAACTAATCAACTAATGCATAGAATTGTCATTGTCTTGTGAGGGAACAACATGACACTTCCACCCCCATGCTTCACAGTTCTGGCGCTCAAACGCTGTGTTTGGTTTGTGCCAAACAGGTCTTCTGTTACTCTGCCCAAGAAATTCAAGTTTGGATTCATCTGTCCAAAGCATCACCCCAGAAGACCTGCTCCTCGTCTCTGTGATCTCTGGAGAACTTTAGTCTTGCCCTGAGGTTTTGTTTGTCAGCAAGGGTTTACCTTGCACACCTTGTTTGGTCTCTTTCTGACAACTGTGTCAACTGTGGTGAGAGCTACCAGTAGGTCCCGTGATGACATTTTTAGGATTGTTGGAGACTTCCTAACGCATCTTGATGTTGTTCTTGTGCTGGATTTGCTAGGACAGCCTGACCTGCCCATGTTGGTGGTTGTTTTAAATGTTCTCCAATTGTAAGATATTTTCTGGACAGTGGATCAACTTATTTCTTATTATTTGGACATCTTTTTAAATCCCTCCCCAGACTCATCTGCATCTACACTCTTCTTTCTGAAGGTCACAGAGAGCCGTTTGCATCTCACCATGGTGATACTCCTCGCTTCAACAATCAGGAGCAAACCGAACTAATGTCAAAGGTTTAAACATGAGAACCTTCTCCAATGTAATTTCTAAAAGCCTAATCATTTTCAAATGGTGTGCTGTACCTGAATAAATGGGATGTTTTTAAAAGGCATTTCTTCACTTTTATGTGTTTAGTTTCACATCACAGCCCAATGAAAGGAAAGATGAAAGTATCTTGGTAGTCAATTTTAGTCTGCTAATCTAGGAAACTTTATAAGCTTTAGTCAGTTTAAGACTAAATTCAGGCTTGACTAACTTTAGTTTTAATTTAAACTTATCTTGTGACATTGGGTGGTTCACTTTAATCACTTTAATTAGACTGAAATCATTCAGGTCTGTTGTTTTCTAGACAGTTTCTGGAATCAGGTGAAATAAAAAGATGATTAAATGGTGATATTAGTGCCTAATGTTAGTTAGCTAAAATCGTCCTCCATACACCTAAGTTTAAAACTTTGCTTAGTAGTGCTTGGTGCACTGTTAGGACTGTCTGAAAGTGATTTGTTTTACAATCAACCACAACATTATTGTTGTTTCTACACTCACTGTTCAGCTTCACTGACCACACAGGAGCACTGCAGACATCACATCACAATATTATAAATACTGTAATATGTTACTCTATATAACTAATATATAACTATAGCTACTATATATTAACTAATATATTAGTTAATATATAGTTAGTTTTAGAGTAACTAATAAAAAAAAAAAAATCATTCCTAAAACGGTGCATTTCATTGTGTTTAGGAATGAAGAACATGATTCATTATCATATTTCTATTGATATATTATTTCTGATCATATATATATATATATATATATATATATATATATATATATATATATATAATATATATATATATATATATATATATTTCTTTTCTTTTTTTAATACATATTTTATATATATATTTGTCGTATTTTATCGGAAGACACCGAAATGGAACTCTAGAGAAGAGACGAGTTTCACGGGGGTCAACGTACGTTCACAGATCTATAAGCCATTGCGTCGCACGCTGCTGTGTGTTGATGATGTGTAAATCAGCGGATCCCGGACTCTCCTCGGGGTGACGCTCAAACGAACATAATTCCAACATTTTTGAAGTACGATTTTCACAACACAGTTTAAGGAAAGATTAAAGTATCTCGGTAGTCAGTTTGTCTGCTAGTCTAGGAAACTTTATAAGCTGTAATTTAGTTAAAATTTAGTTTTAATTCAAACATATCTTGTGACATCGGGTGGTTCACTTTAATTAGACGGAAATCATTCACGTCTGGTGTTACCTGCACAGTTTCTGGAATCAGGTGAAATAAAATGATAGTGATTAAATGGTGATATTTGTGTTTAAGGACTCCTGACCTAGGTAGATAAGTTACCTAAACTGATATTCATGAATGTTAATCTTTATTTAATATTGTATTATTATTGTACTGACTCATAGATACCTTTGTCTCCAGAAGAACATTAACAGACAGCACTATCATGGCCTGTGAAAGGCAACTGCAGACTCATCAGGTTGGTCCATTTGGTGGATAAATCCATGTTTGTCTGATACTGTCTGTCTAATAACCCTAATTTGATAAGTATACACCCTTCTGATAAGTATTCATTACACTTTGAGTATGATATGTGTTATTAAATTACAGTAACATTAGTGTACACTCATTGAGCACTTGAACTTTTACCTCACAAACAATTCTCTGATATTTGGATAGTCTTAGTTCTTGCTGGCATCATTTCCACAACTTGTTGGAAAAGTTGCTTTGAGATTCTGGTCTATGTCGTCATGATTATGCCACACATTTCCTACTATCAAAACATATCACTGCTATTTCTACCATGTATAACTGGGTATATGATAAATAAACTTGGATTTGATTTGAAATTTGTAAAGTACAAATATTCTTTTAAACCATGAGGAATACTAAACTCATGGTCATGCTCAATAAAACAGTTTGAAGCTTATTTGAGAGTTTTCATGCTGAAAAGAGGCTTTGCAAATGAGTAGTCATGAAGTGAGGCACGTGGTCAGCAACAAGCCATCATAAGTGATAATTCATGTTAAAATGATAAGACAAAAACGCAAAACCCCACCATTTACAGTTTTCAACTGTTTAGTTTTGTGAGCCGATGTCCATTGCAGCTTCAGTTTTCTGTTCTTGGTTCACAGAATGTGTGCGTTCTATGTCTGGATGTTGTCCGTTGATCTTTTTCATTAGCAAGGTACTTCAGATTGTGAACTGCCACTTGGTGTATTTTGTTTATTGCATCATTCTGAGACAACTTTAGAGACTGTTGTGAAAATCCCAGGAGATCAGCAGTTTATCTTTTTTGATATCACACCATGCCTGTTCAAATTTTTTTTCCTTATTCTGATGGTTGATGTGAAAATCAGGTAAAGCTGGTGGCCTGTGTCTTCATAATTGTATTACATTGCACTGCTGAAACATGATTGGCTGATTAGATAATTCAATGGATAAGTTGGTGTAGACGTATTCTCTAATAAAGTACTTGGTGTGTGTATATTTATTCATGTTTTTCAGGGTTCTTCTCAGATGTTGCCACGTGTAGTTGCCACAGAGCAGCAGTCACTGATGGTTGTTAAGAAATTGTTGGCGATTGCTGTCTCCAGCATCACCTATTTAAGGGGCCTTTTTCCAGAAAAGGCTTATGGGATCAAGTACATTGAGGGTAAGACTTCTGGTGCCTGGGTTTTTATGATAGCTTCTTTAAGATTTAGATTAATATTACACAGATTTGCCTTATCCCACATCCTTGACCTTCCTACCCCACAGAACAGAAAGTGATGATTCTTCGAGAAGAGCGAATGTGTCCCGGAGCTAGTCAGATTGTACAATGGTCAGTGTTAGTAAGTCAGTAGAAGGGAGAACAGGCTTTCAGAGCTGTTTGAATGTCATTTGTCATGTTGCTGCCACCTATAAGATGGAAAAGACTTGAAAGAGGAATAATATAATAATATTAAACTTATTAAAATTATGTAAATAAAATTATATTAAGATTAAGATAAACTTCTAATACATGTCATATCTACCATCTTTGGACTTTGCATTAGTGTGTTAGCACTTAAGTAAAGAGTTGTCTGTGGTAGCTCATAGACTATATAAAATGCAGCTTTAGAAAAAAAGTGATGTGAAAAGTGAAGATTTCTACTAACTCTTACTATCATTCACACAAACAGGTTGCAGGGATGCTTTGATGCCCTCCAGAAGAAATATGTGAGTCAGTCATTACTGTTATAAGGATGTACTTTGAAGTCATTGTGTGACTGTTAAACTCATTTATATGTAAATGTTTTTTGTTTCTATGCTGCATCAGCTCCGCTTGGTTTTATTATCTGTAAGTACAATTGATAGCATAGATTTTCCAAATATCTATGATCAGAATTTCAATATCAAATGATTTGAATGTTTTATACTTTCTGTTCTATACAATTTCCCAGATCTACTGTGATCCAGAATTCCCACAGGTGGGTAAAACATTTTAGGATCCTTTTCGAAAGTTGGATTTAGCAGTTTAATGTTAGCATTTGTGATTGTGGATAAACAATATAAGATTGCAGTAGATATTTATCTCATCAACAACAACAGACTGCTACTTTTTTTGTAGGTTTTGAAGGACCACAACCCTGCAGAGATGAATGTTTTCCCTGTTCCTACACTGTGAATTTAACTAATGAAGACCTTGCTAATTATTTGAAAGAGAATTTGAACCTGGTCTGTTTAGGAAACCAATCATTCAATCAACCTTGATTTAAGTTTGGAATATTCTTGGGGTGGCCTTCATTTTCAGTGTAGTCACGTAAACAGGGTGATTCAAAAGCCACAGGACACCCTTTTTAAGGAACGAAAGGGAAAATGACATATCTGAATACCATAAAAACATATCAAGTAGTAGGTGAGGGGACAGGAATATGTCCGCCACACGCATTATTTTCCCTTTCATTTCTGAAATAAAAGGATATCATGTTACAAGTGACAAGTTAGTACAAGTTAGTAAAAGAAATTAAAAAATAAAATAATGTGATAATAATAATATTTATTCAAAATGTAAAAATAAATGAAAAAAAATATTAGTTAGTAAAATGTAACAAAATTACTACAAAGCAATTAAGTAAGCCACTGGAGTCTGCAGTGCTGTGGCTCTTCCTGTGTCCCTTCTGGATGGTGTGAAATTATCATTCTCCACCTGGTCATCAGTGTATTCTTATATCTGTTCCTCATTTTAGAAAGTGACTGAGTGCTACCAGTTCAGAATCCAGTATACTGAAAAGGGACCTCAGCTGGATTTTGAAAGGTGATTATTTAAATAATTTAAAAGTGTCAGTTCTGAAGATAATCAGTTCTGCTTACTGCCAGCTAACAGTACCTAACAGTACTGTACTAACTATACATATCTTAAACGGTTGATTTTGTTCTCAGTTGAATTTTCTTTGTCTGAAATTGCCAGCAAAAAACAGAAGTGTGTGACTAAGATGGACTGCAATGATTTAAAGAAAGCGAGCATCCTGCTTGTGCGTAAACTGTACACACTAATGCAGAACCTTGGCCCACTCCCTGACAGTGTCTGCCTCAACATGCAGCTTTCCTACTATGATGAAGGTAAATCAGTACTTGGCCAGTGTTGGCTTACTTATATTCCCTACCATTTTTAATGTTCTACTTTTTTTCAGCCTTGTTTTTTCAATTTGTTTTAAAGTAGGGAATTCAAATAAATTTGTTCTGTTTAACTTCTGGCTTTTATGACAGTGACTCCTCAAGATTACCAGCCTATAGGCTTTAAGGAGGGCAACAATAGCACACTGGTGTTTGAGAAAGAGCCAATAAATCTAACCATGGGAGAAGTCATTACGCCTTTCCACACTCTCAAAGTGGATGTCACCACTGAGAAAGAGAGGCTTGAACAGGTGCCAAAAATTGTAAATTCATGTAGAATTTCATTTAAATAGTTTACATTTAGTACAGCTAGATTTGTTGATTAAATTAAACATAATTAAGCTTTTATATTATGAGGTTAAACCTAAAGCTGAATTAAAGGATATTTGTTTGTGTCAATTTATGTGTGTGTTTGCAGGTAGATGATGATGACTCTGTGTATGTCAGAGATAGATGTACTTTGAAAATGAATGAAGATGAAATTGTGTCTGTGCCAAATGTTCAGCAGGTGAAGGGTGCTTAAATCTGTAATGCTGTATTTTATAAAAGGTATCTTTAAGGTCACAGATTTCTCACACCAAATCTTTTCTGTAAACAGGAGATTGTACTCAAAAGAAATGTTGTTAGTGACACTGGTATTGAAAACTCAGGTGAGCTTTCTCAGTTTGTTTACTCTGTTTAAATGTTCTTTACATTGATCATGTGGTTACACAGTTTTAAGTACATTCTTAAGTCTTGTCATTTGTACTTCCACATATATATTTATTTTGCTTGGGTTGCAGCAGATAAATATTGGAAACATTACAAAATTTCCTATTAAGATTATAAATTAACTTAGTAAAGAAGAGTCAATCTAATAGGAAAAAACACCACAATCAGTCATTCATGAATTCAGATGAAAACAGTGGAGGCCAAAACATATTTATGAACTGACTCATGTTTGTGAATGAATTCAAATCTAAAAATAAGTAGCTGTCCTTTTACCAAGTTGTCTTTTAATGTTGACATTCACACAGACGTGAGTAAAAGTGAGGTGCTGGAGGATTCACAGATCATCCAGGTAACATTTACTATTAAAAACATAAACATTTTACATTATTTGGATTTACTCAATGAACAACTCCTATTTACAAAATGGATGTTGTAGTGGAAGAACATTCTGGGAGGTTAAGTGGGGTACTAAAAAGAGTTTCTCTCTTGCTTATTTGGAATAACTGTCTCCACAGTCCAGAAAAGGCATTCTACTAGATTTTGAAGCACAGTTATGAGTGCATTCAGCAACATGAATGTTAATCAGGTCATAATGTATTCCCCAACTCATTCCAAAAGTATTGAATGGAGCACAGTCATTCCAGAGAACACAGTTCCACTGCTCCTCACCTCAATATTGCAGATGGGTTGGATGGGGGGTGCTTTGAACCCCTCTATTCCAAGCCTGGCATTTGGCTTTGTGCAGTACATTCATGTTTACCTGTACCAGACAATACTGGTATTGGCAGTATTTCTCTACAGGGTCTAGGCAAGTTGTGTGTGTGTGCATTTGCACATCTGTGTCAGTAGTGGGTGCAAATTAAATTAGCTGAGTGCATTTATTAGAAGGATTATCCAAAAACATTTGTTAATTTTTTGAACCCCAAACTGGACATTGTTCTGTGTACTGCATGGAAGCCAACGGGTGTGTATGTGTGTTGCTTTAGATACAGAATAATGAATTTTACAAAGTACTACACTGAAATCTGGAAAAAACTGTTAATTGAAGAAACAATATTCCTTATATGTGTCTTTGTGGTATTGACAGCTGATTTAAATCTGTTTTGTGATGCAGGTGGACACTCTTGTGCAGAGAAGGACTACTTGTGATGTAGCTACCAAGACAACCAGGAGCAGACGTGCATTTAAATCAGTGGTAATTAACTTTGTCTAGGTATTCACAACTATGTGTATGAATGCCTTCATATTGAAATGATCTTTAATATGCTTGCCAGAATAAATGCAGTGAATCATGTAAAGTTTTGTTTGTTTGCTTTGTGTATAGGACAGAAAAACAGGTGCAGTGGTGCCCACTGTGAACAGCAACACGGTAAGCTTTTAGTCCAATGTAGGTCAAGCTTTGCACAAAGCCTTGCATATGTCCACCTTACAAAAATGTTCTTGTCTCGTTTATAGGTTTCTCAATTTGAGTTTCCACTTAGTCAAGACCTTCAGTCTGCTGCTCTGAAGAGACGCAAGTTTAGTGTGCCTAAAGAAAGCCACTGATCAATATCATTGAATGAAAGCTGATATGGCATGTTAATGAATGAAATGCTGTAAAACAGCAAAATGGAATTGTTTTTGAATGCATTGAATGTGCATAAATTGCACATAGTATACCATATTATGTTGTAGTTGCTTACGTTAATTGTTCCCACTAGATTGGGACTTTATGAAATATTTAGAAAGTTGCTGTTTGTTTGATTGTTTTGCACCCAATATTGAATTTTTGAATTATAAGCATATGTATTTGTTCCATTCTTTAGTTCAGCATTTTAGAAATAAATGATATTGTTCAACTTTCAAGATTGAAATGTACTTTTTGATTCTCATCTTTACTACAATGACAGGAATGGGAGTTAATGGGAGTCCACTAGATGGCAGCATTCACATTATTTATTTTTTATGCGCTTTTACGTACCAGACTCTAGGACAGGGTAGGCAACTCTGTTCCTGGAGTGCTTTTAGCCCATTTCCTGGAGAAGTGTGGTGGTTTTTGATGCAGACACTAGCCTTGTGAGTCCACTACTTGTGAAACTCTACTATCTTCTTGAGTCAATGTTTCTTGTCAGTTCTGTCTTGACTTTGGTCATCCCTGTTGCTTGTGTACCTTTTCCACCACATGTTCAGTAATATGCTTTGATACAGCACTCAAGACAACAATGACCATTTGGGGCTTTACCCTCTTTGTGGAGGGTGCTGATGATCATTTTCTGGACAACTGTCAGGTCAGCAGTCTTCAGCTTGATTATATTTGTATGTGCTGAAACAGATGCAGTATTTATACTGTTTGAATAGTAATTTACTCAAAATGAAACATTTCTAATAATGAGAAACTGGATTTCTGATATTCATGAGCTATAAGCCATACAGAAATGAAACAGAAAAGGCTTGAAACATTACTTGAAAAGAATATCATACATATATGAGCAAAACATAGCTTTTTCATATTAATTTTTTATTGCTGTAATATATAAACCAAACAATGACTTTTGTCTCAGTAAAATCAGACTGCCTGAAAGGAGTCAAAGACAGAATAATGCACAACTTTATTTTACTCAGTTCAGATAAGATTTCTAACTACTGTCCCTATTGAAACATTTCTACTGTTGCTATAAACAAGGACATGGTCAATTTTCAATTGATCAGTGTATAAAACCTAGTAAACATCTTCTTTCATCTACAACCTTCAACACATCTACAACTGTGAAAAATACAACCTCTATAATAACCTCTAGTTCATGGTTATTTGGGGAGGAGGACTAAAGCCCCCCCTAAATCTGTTCTAACAACATTCATGGTTTGCTTTTACCTTGGTCATATTTCCTCCTTATCTCACTTTATCTGACCATTTCTCCTGCTTTTTTGTTTGATGATTGGTTCCCCTTTATAGGCTTGGTCCATCTCAAGATTTCATCCTTTCACTTTGAAGGATTTCTTCCTTTTGTTCCTTTTTTCCTCCTTTATTTTTTTCCTTCACTGTAGCCATTGGTCTGCTCAGCTGGGGCTAAGGCCTGTATTGTGAAAACATCTGTTGTGAAAAGCATTATACAAATTTATTTGAATTGAATTGATTGGACAGCCACTGATTTCCATTTTCCTTTTCAAGCAAAATGGTGAGGCATCATTTAACGTTTGCTGTCTTAACAGCAGGTTTAACATAAAGTGCCCTATTGTTGAAGGTTAACGGCCCCCAAGCTAAATGTGAGACACTGCTATGTACTTAAAATGTGAACAATTGAACCAATTAAACTCCTCTTACTCAGGATCCTGACAGAATGCGGAGTTTAATGGTCTGTATTTGACATTTTATCTCCATAAGATTGTAAATATTATGTTACCTTTAAAGCTGAGGAGAACACCAGACTGAAAGTGTGCTGCAGGTCTGAGGCTCTGAGAGGTGTTTTCACAGCCTGGAAATCACCTCTCAACCACATCTCACCTCTACAGCCCACAATAAAG
The DNA here is from genome assembly GCA_034509495.1 of Acestrorhynchus altus. Classification (NCBI taxonomy): domain Eukaryota; kingdom Metazoa; phylum Chordata; class Actinopteri; order Characiformes; family Acestrorhynchidae; genus Acestrorhynchus; species Acestrorhynchus altus. The sequence continues at coordinate 26,351,912 of CM067507.1, forward strand.
AGCAGACGCGTGTAGTGACTCCATTTACTCTTTGACCTAAATGTTCTACACTGATGAAAAATCCAGCTCAAGACCACCTTTTGCTGGTAGCTGGTTTAAATGGTGTAAACTGGACTTTGATGTGATCCAGAAAGAAACATACCTTTTCTGACTAAGTGATACATCAGAATTGACCATGCATCCCCTAGCTAACTGCAAGACTCTACAATACATTTAAAATGTAAACACTGAACCATTACCTTTGTTGCTAACACTCAGCTCTTCCTCAGGAATGCTGAGTTTAATGGTCTGCATTTGACATATTTTAACTCCATAAGCTTGTGTACATTTTGTTACCTTAATCTGCACCTTTAAAGCTGAGGAGAAAGCCAGTTTCATCGTGAGTTGCAGGTCTGAGGCTCTATGAGTGTTTTCACAATTGGGAAATCACCTCTGTACCCCACCTCACCTGAACTACACAAGGCCAGATTTTGCTGGTAGCTGGTTTCAGGTGGTCTCTGCTAAATATTGATAGTTAAGGTTGTTTGAAAAGCTGGTAATCCACAGGAAATGCTTTTTTCTTGCAACTCTTAGTATGTGAGCAGCATAAAGAATGTTTGTATTGGAGTTTGGTGAACTAGCTGGTCTATCTACAATTTAACACGCTGGTTGTCAAGTTTATTATACTGGTGAGCCAGTGTGGTCATATTCGCCATGTTGGTTTTGTTGGCTGTCATGGTGGTCAATCACCTTGGTAATGCTGGTCATGGGTTTTGAGGCAGATCTATTCCACTAAAGCTTGTGTTAAAGTGGGTCTCATCTACTGAATGCAAACCTGTGGCCTCCAATGAGCTTGAGCGCACCATGTCACAAAGAAGCTGACAGATCTCCAAATACAAAAAAAAATAGAAAATCATGTTCACATTTTATAAAGAATGCAAAATAGATTGATTTATACATTAAAATCATATTCACTGAAACCTGATTATTAACCTGATCATTACTGTTGTATAAGCTGCTTTTTGAGCACTTTTTTCATCTAGGAGAGTTTATTATAAATACACTGATCAATACATTGATAGTATCAACATTGGAAAATTATTAATATTAAAGGAAAAGAGAATCATTAAGTCTGACTAGCTAGTTTACTGATTAATTGGTCTGTTATTTTTTGAATTTGTATGTTATTAGGTGTTTCGTCAGAATTAAATCCCTGGGAATCTGTAACACAACTAAAACTCTAAAGAATACAACTTCCTCTGTTAGAACCATTAATAAAGGTTAAAATTTTGCTACAAACAGAACAGAATGCTTTGATACATTAATGTTTCTGGAGGTCAGCACTGATCCTGGGGAAGCATACTTCCAGAGAGTCCTCAGACAGCCTAGGGGGTCAAAAGAAAGTTGATGAGGGCAACAGAATGGACAAGCTGAAGGACATCATGCTGTGGTCTCTCCCAGGGGTTAATTTGGCAAAGTGCTACATGAAACAGGATAGAACAGACAAGAGTGGTCCCACGGACAGTGTTTCAGAAGAGTAAGAATAGTAAAGAGGTTAGGACTATGATGACTAGTAATCAGTATAGAAAGATAAAATGTTCACACTATAATCAATAGATTTTCACTGTCGGAACAAAACTATCTGGAAACGGTTATTTTTGCTTCATTTGGAGAACAACATTAAACTGTTTTTCCCACAGTGACGATATGGAGTGTAGGAAGTAAGACCTCAAATGGGATATTACTGGGACAGATACTGGAATGCATGACTTCCAATCAAATTTAAAAGCCTGTTACACAGACTTACACAGCCTCTAGGTGTCAGAATAGAGCTACAGATCATAGCACTTGGGTCAGGCCTTGAAATCAGGACTCAGTATAATTACTAAAAAGAATAGTGAAGAGACTAAATCAGACAACTGGTAATATTAAAACCAAGCCAACACCACAATAGCCACATTTAGGGAACTATGGCAAGTAGTAAGCACATGTGTGTCCCTTTGGAAGGCCAGGTATTTTTGGATTTTGGATCACTCTATCATCTGCAAACGAGTCTGAAACATCCATCAGAAAACTGGATCTGTTTAAAATATCAGTTCTTCTGTTTTGTTTATCTTTTATTGTCTGCTAGTCAGACATGCCCAGATACACTGCTCCAGTCTACCACAGATCAATACTGCCACAAATTAGTCATGCATGCACACACAGACACATAGAGGGAGAGTTCATTAAATAATCTATAAAGTCAGATGCCGGAAATCCACAGTGCACCATCACTGCCGTGCTACTTAGTTTTTTAATATTAGTGTTGAAAAGGCAAAAAATGCTAAATATATAATGTCTGTGTTATATCATAATTTCACCCAAATTATATTGTGTTCCCGATAGAAGAGGCCCAAAAATGAGTATGGGACTATATTATTTTTGTTTGATTTATTATCAACTTGATCTGCAGCTCAGATTAACTTGAAAACACATGATGCAAGCAATGCAACAAAAGGCTGTTATTCCTGAGAACCGCAAATATATTGGAGAAATCAGGATCCAGTACGAAGTTCTTGGTTAGTTTGAGGAGTCACTTGACAAATGTGGAAATTGAGACTTCTCTCCTCAGTATTCTAGATGTCTAGCTCTTTTGACTCTAGGAGTGTTTGGTGTGGTTGTGAAGCTTGAGCCTCAGACTGAGAGCTGTCAGGCTGATTAGAGGCAGTGAAGACCCCTCAGTCTGTTCACACATCTGAGCTGCTGTCAGGCAATGAGGGGGAGGCAGAGTGTTATTACCCCTCAGGGCTTCTGCCCCAGGAGAGCAAAGGAGCTCTGGACATTTAGCAGGGGACCCTGATCCCCTGACCTTGCCAGAAGGGCAGCAAATGTTTTGCTGCTGATTAGTAATTCTTCAGTACTGCAGCTTGGCTGAATCTTATCCTCTCAACCTGCCTCAAACAGAACAGAGACCATGGGCTTTCCTGTAAGATCTCAAGACTATGCCGCAGTTTAGTATAGAGAGGTAGGAGCTATCAAATGTGAGAAGAGGTGGAGAACATTTTTTTAATGACAAAACTGTAAAGTTGGATGATGGTCAAAGTGTATTTCACTTTTTAATGGAGTGTGTGTAGATCTATAGCTGTATTCTGCTTTAAACACATTGTCTCATTGACATGTTTAGTTCAATATTCTGTGATGTTGATTTGGGCCGCCATACTTCTGAAATGATATGGACCTTACACTGCTACCCTCCATAATAGTCTTATTACAGAGGGTGATTTGGCTGCTGAAATTAAAGCAGTCTACATAAAATGAATCAGGTCAGGTCTATGCATTTCTTAGTTTTGATTTAACATTAAAACATGATCTGAACTAAACAACAACCTTTTTTTAATTTAAAATATTTCAGCAAGATTATATCTGGGGTAGCATTATGTAAATTGATAATGGACTGCTGTTACCTCAGGGGACAGCTTGGGAACACTCACACCTGTATAAGTTGTGAGGTTGGCAGGCCTGCTCATGACAAGGCAACATCAATTATTGGAGCCCAAGCAAGGCATGATAGTGCTTGCCAGATGGATGGGAAATTTTATTTCCAAAGTTGTGCAGGCATTGAATTTTCCTCAATCCACTGTGTCACATGTATGCCTGGAATACCTCGTGAAAGACATTATCACCCACAGTGGACAGTGCAGTGGCTGCCCACAAATGGTAACAAACATGACCAGCAGCATCTTGGCAGAAATTGCATCCACATTCAATGCAGGAGGCCCATATCCTGCAGATCAATTAAGTATTCTTAAGTTTCCTTGACATATAGAAGCAGAAGACCCACAGGAAAAACTCTATGTACACCACGACACCAGACACAGCACCTTATTAGGATCCATGGGGTCCATATTGGACCCTAGAAGACTGGTAACATGGCAACTGGTGTGGTCCAATAGTCTCTATACCATTCTGATGGCAGAATATGTGTATGTGATGTAGAACCCATTTAGCCATGGACCCCAGTTGTCATCAAGGCACTCTTCAGGCTGGTGTTGGTTCTATATTCCATATGGTTACATACCTCATGTTATGGGTTGGTCCACTGGTCCACCTAAACATGTCATTTACAAGTGCAAACTATATTCCACTACCATTTACAGCCTTCATAATGATGGGTATCATTGTACCTGTGCCATCAAGCCAAAGCTATCTAGAGTTGCCTCTATGCCTCATGACACTCTGGATCAAGGAAAGCCCACACAAATTAGAAAATGAAATGTCTTTAGCTAATAAAATATTAAACACAACATATTTAAATTCTAAATTAGCTACTGTTTATCATAAACATAATAATATCCATGTGGCCTGTGCAAACATTTGGGGACCAGTTAGGATGTAACACCCTCTTTGACAGAAATCACATCTTGCACACACTTTCTGTAGCAGCTAAAAGTCAGTTTAGTTGAGATTTCAAGTATGACGTCTGATTTCTTTAGACAGCTGCTTTTGTTTGCAAATAATATAAATTAATTAATTCACTTATTCATTATCCACGTCTTCCCCTGGTCAGGGTTGTGATGGGTCCACATACACACACACACACACACACACACACACACACACACACACACACACACACACACACACACACACACACACTTAGGGACAATTTAACATAGCCACAGCATAGTAAGAGGTGTACAGAAACCACACAGTGAACACATCAAATTCCACAGAGAATTAGTCTGAGCATAATTAAAATTGTTTATTTCATTATTAGTGAGAGTAAATGGGCATTAGAATTTGATGAAAATATTGTGCTTTCTGTTTAATTGCAGAGGATTTAATTCTTCAAAATGAAAAAATAACAAATTGCCTAATTTTATAAGACTGTAGGTTATGTGAAAGAGGCTGTATTGCTTTTATATTCAAATAACAGATGTATATTTATATATCATGCGTTGTACTTTTTGGGTGAATATATGAATTAAAGGTTTCAAGAAATGAACTATTTTGAATTTATACAAGGGGAAATTGATCAGCCTTGTTAAAACTCTCTGCAGTGTAGAGGCTGTATTTTAGACTGGCTAGCTCTTCTTATCTGCTTTAAAAAGGGACTATTTTACCACCATCAAAAACAGTGAAACAATACTAAAAACTCCTTTGGGAAAATGAAGTGAGATAAAATCTATGAAGTATGTTGCTATGGGAAAATGAAAAGATGACCAAAAGCACATTTACCATTTAAATACATTTAATGTTGTGATAATCTGTGCTCAGCTGTCCGTAGTATAATGGTAAAAGGATGCTGCACAAAGAAGTCTTTGCAAATAATTTCTATTTGGTAAAGAAAAAGGCTTGTCACTCTGGACTCTGTCTGAGACCATGACTCCCATCTCTCTCTCTCAAACTGAGTGCTTTATGTGTGTATTAGTTTAAGGCAGCAGTACAGTACATGACCTTGGGCTGGATATATGTGGCACAAGGCAGAGACGCATCAGTCCTGTCACTATAGAGTGTGTATGTGCCTGCATGTGTGACCTTGAACTGCAGCCACAGGCTTGGCACTGACTAATTTCAGCCCTGGACTTCATATTGACAGACTGAAATCGTTAATATGGCAGATGATAAATAGCTATTGACTGCTGTATGAATGCTGCTGCTGGACAGAAAGGATGAGATGGGGCAGGATAAATGTCCCATACAAGTTTTTCTCCAAAATCAGTATCAACTTCATAACATTAAGAAAAATGATCAATTCAGACACAAGTAACCATGTGCACAATTTTGTATATACATTATGATTCACAATGAACTCCCATTCACTGGTGGCACTGTTTTGCCAAATATACACAAATCAGCTCAGAATGTACACATAGAAGAAATCTCAACACAGTGGCACCTTTATTGGTGCTTTACATTAACAAAAGGAGTTAAAAGTGGAATAGATGGATGGAAACTCCTGCAAGAGCAGTAAGACCTTTAAATTCCACACTGTGTTTAGGGGCTGGTTTAGAGTTAGGGTTAGGTTGACTGTAGCTTCAGTTTATGTTATAACATTAAGGTTAACTTTTGGTTAACTTCACATTAACTTTACATTATGTTCCCACTTCAGTTACTGTTAAGGTTAGGCTTACAAACCGAAGATTATGTTTAGGCTACGCTGGTTGCTTTCTGTAAGTTGTTTCATTTTCGCATGTCTGGTTGCATCAGAAAGTTGACTGATATTTAATACACATTGTACAATTTCTGAAATTGCATCTTAACCAAATATGTACAAATTTCTCTTGAGACCAGTTTTAGGTAGTTTGTGGTAAATTAGAATTTTAAAAGTGGCTTGTTCATTAAAACACTAATATTTTAATAAATACAAATAATATTAATAGACAAAGTGGTGCTTAGGTTGTGTTAAAACACCTGCAATTCAGATTGCAGCCATAGCCTGATGAGTAGGGAACCAGCCCTGTGCCTGGAAAGTTGCCAGTTTGATTCCCTGAACTGGCAGGACATGACTGATGTGCCCTTGAGCACATCAGTTCACTGGGTGCTGTGGATAGGGCTGCCCACTGCTCTGGGCATGTGTGCTCACTGCCCCTGTGTGTGTGTTTCACTGTGTGGATGTGTTAAATGCAGTGGACAAATTCCCCTGTGCGCAGCACAGTGTGTTAATGTTCACATTTATGTTTTTGTGATGGAACTGAACAAATTCACAAGCTGGATAAATCTGGAACCAAACTTGTCACAAACTATGTTGAACTGGTTCACAATATATCTATTACTATATGTTTTTTTTTATGAACTGTTGAGAGAAGTGCTTTTAAATAATGTGTTTAAATGTGTCTTAATAATGTGCCTAAAATGTCTGTAGAGTATCTGAAAACATAGTACTAAATTTCCTATTTTCCACTCTGAGATTACTTAATAGTTCAAAAACCCTCTGTACATGGCTTTTTACTGATTTGGAAGAAATATTTGTTGTAATAATTTTGTTACATAGTCATGTTGCTGTAACACAAGTAACAAGTAACACAAAACCTTGAATTTACCTAATGTGATTTTGGTAGGTGATTAAATTGGAAGATTTAGGACTTCAGTTAATCATTCATTTAGTGTTTTTAACAGTGTGATTGGGCTTATACTGTAATTGAGCTTTGATTGTAGTAGGGAAATATTATTTTCTCAGTGCTTTCAATGATAGTTGAAGTGAATTCCAATTCAAATTTGTGACTTTATATTCATTTAATTCAAGTATTTTCATGAATGCCCTTGATATTGTAACAATTATGTAGTGTATTATAAAATTAATATGACGTAAAAATTTGTGCGGTAGTATTCATAGTAAAACAGATTACATTGTCAACCTTTTATAGTCTGTTACTGTTAATGATGTTAGATCATTGAAATTCTAAACACTGGATGCTTTATTGTAAGGAAAAATTATATATATATTGGCATTATATATATATATATATATATATATATATATATATATATATATATATATATATATATATATATTACAATATTCTAATATCTCAGTTGTACTTGATTGTGTAAAAGTCTTGTGAAGTAAAGCTACATGTTACATTTATTACATGCCATTTCACATAGGCTCTATTGGCTCTACATAGGGCATTTGAGAGGCATTATTAATAGTGAGACTATTATATAAGATATAGCCTATGAAATCAAAATATCTATGGACTGGAAGTATTTTCAGTGTTTCTATATACCAGCAGCACAAATCACATACTTTCACAAATCATATTAGGCTTTTATTTATTTTTATGGATACTACACATCTTTCCGACAACACATAGCCATGTCAACATATGTCTTAGGTGGCAGGTTCTGGCCTATATTAGCATTAATGGCACACATCAGGAGTGCTAAAAGGCACAGCTTGAATTAGGATGCAGCGTGCATATCTGTTCTAGAAAGTTTTACACCGTATGCAGCCAAGTTCAGGCTGTGTTCTGTCTCTGACAATGCATGCAGAGCGCTGGAGGCAGAGAAAACTTTCTCTCCTTGATTCCTCTCTCCCACATGCCGGGCCCCACTGCGGCTGACTTCTGGCCTGCCAGCCGCTGCATCTCTCCAGGCGGATGGGTTTTTATCTGGCCGGGGTGCGAGGGCAGCTCCCCCCACACACACTCCCCCTTCCCACCATGCCCATTTACATATTTCACGGTTGCACTGCTCCAGGTTCAGCCCTGTTCCAGAAATGGAACAGAGGGAGAGAGAGAGAGAGAGAGAGAGAGAGAGAGAGAGAGAGAGAGAGAGAGTGAAAGAGGGAAACCTCTGGAGAGTGGAGCTGAACTCTAGGAGGAGGATGAGGACTGAAGTCTCCATGCCTCTCATCCCACACATCCAAGTGCCACCCGGAATGAAACACGCTTTATTTTAGGCCGTGATGTAAGCTATGATCAGCTCTGATTGTTGGCAGACGTCCAAGGCAGAGAGGCTGTTTCACTGAAGCCCATCTCTGTGGTGGGTGCAGACAGCAAAATAACTGAAATACTACATCTGGACATATGGAAGACACGTAGAACAGTGTAAGGCAAAACTGATAAAAAAAACAAAACAAAACAAAATAAATCAACGACACATCATATAGACAGAAGATAAGATGTAATGACTGCAATGTGAAATAATTGACATAATTATATAGAGCCATAATGTGAAACACGCCAGAAGAGCTCTCTCAAGACGAAGATGGAACAAATTGACACAAAATATATCTGTTTCCATCAACACATTTTGTCAATTTATCAATGTTTATTAAAGTACAAATTCTTGGAGATGCACTAAATAGTTTCCATCAATTCAGGTTTATTTGAGCGAGTTTACCTTTTGAATTCAAAAATAGAATTTAAAAGGTAAATTGTCATATATTTACTATTCATTGCATTTAAAGTGGTATGTTTCAAGCCTTTTTGTTTTAACATCGATATTGTCTGATTTATCCAAACTCTAAAATAAATATTCTAATAACTGAGAAACTAACAGACCCCTTTCAATGTTGGTACATTAAAGAGAATGTTGCAATGATGTGTTGCCATTCTGGCAACAGAAGTGAAGCATTCTGTCATTGACCCACACAAGCAAAGGGAACAAATTAAATTTATATAATTTTATAAAATTGCCTGACTTATATATAGGCTGATTGGGCCATTAGCAATCTGGTAAGGGTCAGGACAAAGGATCTGTGGATTCTTGTAAAACCTTTTCCAGTGCTAACGGCACACAACTATATACATAACACTCATAGACATTTTACTGTGATTAATCCATCAGGAGTGTGCTACTTATGTTATATACAGTATATACTTCCTTAAACTGTGTTATATCTAATTTTAACTGACTATTTATTCTTCCCTCTTTAAAACAGACCAATATCATTGCCATAACATTTTCTAATTGTGAACAAAATAACAACAGCAGTCCACATCATTCAATAAGGGTCACAAGTTATGTATTAGTTTATTGTAGGGAAACATGGGAATCAATTTACAGGAACATTTAAAAGCATTTCAAAAGACACAAGATGACTGAATGAGAGAGGGCAACAGGGAGAACAGGAGGCAATTCAAACATAGAATTTTCCCCGGTCGGTCGTTGTGTATGGACTTGGATTAAACTTATTTATTAAACTTAAACTTATTTCGATAAATAAAACAAATTAAATCAGCTCATGTTTTCTAACCCTGTTTTCCACTTATGTTTTATTTTGAACTTCCTTTACATCTATAAGTCCACACACCTGTATCTTCACTCTGCACAAAAGTTGCATGCGGATAATATGTTCTGGATCAATGGAATAAATTCCACCTTTTGGCAATGTTGCTTTTAAAAGGGTCTTTCACATGTTGATTTTGAAAGATGAATTCATAAAAACACTGTATTCTCGCCAGCTTGCAGGTAAGGACTATGAGGAAGGCAGTAGACTACCGAGAAAACAACTTCACCTAGCCCAATGAAACTGCACTGCTTTGTTTCAGAACAAGGAGGTAAAAAGAAAGATGTAACCGACATCTCAATCATTTGGGTAATTTTTCTGAGCAGTGGCCATAAGCAAGGAAAGAGCCTTTGTCCTGGCATTGCTTTCATTTCCAGCACTGCAGGAATTCAGGATGGTTGAAGTTTCAGGCTAATAAAAGAAGCACCTTAAGGAGGCCCACCTTTAAATCCAGCGCACTGTGACTCCAACCGTGACCCCTAGCTGGAGGGATCCCTGAGGCCAGATTTAAACGAGTCCCTAGGTCCTTCTTTTGCCTTTCTCACCTCCTCTCCACTTACCACAGCACCTCAGCCTGCGCCTCACGGTTCTGCTTATTTGTATGATAACCCGAAAGGTGGATTGAGAGTAAATGGTTCCACTTTAGGTAAATGCTGGCTGGCTGTTTGCATATGTGAAGAGGGAAGAGGGAGGGCATTTGAATTCAATGTGACAGAGGGCATGCCTGGGAAACAGAACTCCTTCTGGAGAGCACTTTGGTGTGCTGTGGGAAGAGCCTTGTGATATCCTGCTCTCTTCTGGAGCTGTAGAGTGGTCTGTCAGTTGTGAACTTGTGAAATGTCCCTTCTGGAAAGATAGCAATCCACTATCTGGAAAGGAGGCTTTTGATTTCATGAAGATCTTCAGATTTTGCTTTTTACATGAGAATATCCCTCTTGACATTTTAGCTATTGTTTCTCTGTGTGTGTTTCTGGCTTCTGGCTCCCTTCTCACTATCATTATCACTATTATGGAGGCAGTGGGAGACATAAGGCAAAAGAGGCATACAATATCAGCCTATTGATCCACGCCCATCACGGAGAAGAAAAAACCCGGGTTCAGGGGCTGCACAATTCCGACTGGACACCGCGATCGATAGGATACTCTATCAGCCGTTACCATGGCAACTGTCTCCGAACGAGGACAGAACCCCGCCGTTTATTTACACCTGTCTCCTTCTCAGCGCCCCTCAGAGCTGATCTCAGAACAGTGGAACAGATGACACACTTTATCAGGTGGTCCGCCAGCCACTTCGTATTGCATTAACCTTGCGCGAGGAGGAAGAACGGACTAAGGGTGAATTCCTACTTTTCAGCCAATTTGCCTTCTATGTTGGTGCATCTTGCAGCAATTCTGTGACGGAGATCTTATTGGCTGCTCTCTCTCTCTTTCTATTTTCTCATTTCTCTGTTTTAGGGATTTCTCTCATTTACACACACACACACACACATGCAGACACACACACACACACACACACACACACACACACACACACACACACACACACACACACACATTATATATTTGATTACAGTGGATAACAGTTGCTATTACAGTACCTAGTAAAGCAGTGAGATATGGTGAAGTAGTAGATTCTACCCACTTCCTCAGTGTGGCGGTGACACACTGGTACATACTGTAGAGGGTGGCTCTCAGGTTCCTTTCAGAGAATTTCTTGTACTAAAAGTAGAAGAGTCTTTGCACAAGTGTGCAGGTCTTTATCTTGAGTTGACCCCAATTTGCAGGTCAAGTAAACATGAGCACATTAGCACATGAGGGAGGGGGCAATAGGAGTCACGCTCTACAGCAATGGCAACAAGAAATAACAGAAAGCAGCACAAGCAACAAAAGAGTCGAGTACCACAATGGCACTTACTGAAGCACAGACGGAAGCATGTGGATGGTGGATATGTATGGAAATGGCGAAACACTCAACTGTCTGGTACTTACAATGAAGTGCCCTCCTCTATGTCACCTTATTGAATGTAAGCTGTTTAAATAATACCCTTGATGTGGCTAAAGGGATCATAACCTGTCGATAATAACAGGAATGTAGCTGAGGACTTAAATAACTGCTTGGCTCTATACCATTTCACCATGCTAATCTGCTAAGAGCTTATAATAGTCTTTTGTACGTATTAAAAACAGTAGGTCCTGAGTAGGACCTCACACAGTACTATTAATAGGTGCTGGGTGATTCTAGGCACACTGATAGGAAGAGGGAGAGAGAGAGAGAGAGAGAGAGAGAGAGAGAGAGAGAGAGAGAGAGAGAGAGAGAGAGAGACAGCAGAAGCTTTAGTTCACTGAGCCTGTGTTTTGGGAGCTGAGAGAGGTATTGACAGACACACCTCTCTCTCTGCAGACACACAGTTTGTGTAAAAGTGTGTGTGTGTGTGTGTGTGGTGTGTGTGTGTGTGTGTGTGTGTGTGTGTGTGTGTGTCTGTCTGTCTGTCTGTCTGTTTGTTTTTGTGTATTGGAGGGCTATGTTGGGTCACTTTAACCTTCTACCACATTCAGAATGGAGGTGGACCATGTAGCTCCTCTCATGCACACACACACACACACACAGAAAATCAGTCTGCTCCCTACCCCCTCCGATCAATGGTAGTTTCATATGGCCTCTCAGGCCTGCAGTGACGCTGCAAAAGCCTCTGTGAGTGTGTGTGTATGCGTGTCCTATTGATTTATCGACTGCTTGGCTCAGCCTGGCCCAGGACCCTCTCCCATACTGGGTAGCCTGTAGCTCCAGCTCACTGGACCTGCACTCGCCCTGCTGCAGCCTATACTACCATCACACAGCAAAACAACACAGTCAATATAGCACCCTCTGAAACCTACTGCAGAGTTTGCCCCAGTGGTACAAAGTCAAGGGCAAATGTGGTACATTTGACATTACTCAAAAAGCAAAACTCTCCATTTCACCCACCTCACCTTATCTTGATACAGTTCATTCTTACACACTCGTGGACAGTTCCCTCACAGGTTTTATAAAGTTGACCCTTTGATTAATCCAACTAGGACTAGTAATAAAGCAACAGATAGGTATTTTGATTCTAAATTTGTGACCAACCACTAATTGCGAGTTGTGATCTTACTGATAGCCATAGTTATTAATCATCTCTTTTTATTTGATATTCTACTGCTGTTTTGTCATTTGATGTGCCGGTGTAGACCAGATAAGGATTGGTTCCCCTTTGGAGTCTCAGTTCTCTCAAGGTTTCTTCCTCTTGTTCTGATGTAGTTGTTCTTGTCACTGTTGCCACTGGTGTTCTCAAAAGAAGTTCAAACTTGGATATCTGTAAAACCGCTTCATTACAACTACATAAATAAACTTGCATTTAAAATTGTATTTTGTTATATAAGAACAGGTTCAAACCACCTACTCCGCTCTAAAACAGCAGCCTTTAGAAGTTCTGTTTGGGGAGGAGTAGAGACTTAAAAAAAAAAGTTGGCCAACAGAGGCCAACAAATCAGGACATTTGGCCACATGGTCTACTGTTCTTTGAAGTGACCCTCTGTCAGGCCTCTCATGGCTCTGATTCGTCCTTGCGTATCACCTTTGTGGTTATTAGCCATCCGTCCACCCCCCACAAGCCCTTCCTCAAACACACATGAAGACAATTACCCTGCCCTAGGAGGACCAGAAATGGTGACTGTCCAGCTGCCCCCCCCCCAACACACACGTGCCTTTTACTGGTCAGTATGGAGGGGGGGGCCTGAGGGCTAGGCTTTGTGTGCGTGAGTGTGTGTGTTAACAGGGGCTCCATTAGCCCAACCCAAGCAGCAGCTGTCCTGAAAGAGGGGATTGAGTATCACTGACCTGTCCACAATGTCCAGCTGGGGGGTCACTGATCTGCCCTCCTCCGGGCACGTGCTGACCAGCCATCTGTGTGTGTTTGAGTGGGTGGGGGAGGGAGGTAGGCCGCCTACTTTTAGGATGTGGAGCAGAGTGACAGTTGCCCAACGTTTGGCTGCTTTGGTGACAGCACAGCTGGCCTGTACTAGCCAGCATGTGGCACCCCATAAAGCCAGTAGGCAGTTTGGACCACTCAAACAATGGCAAGCAATTACACTTTATTCCATTTCTACACTTTTGAAAGTCACTCTGGATGAGAGTTTCCACTCATACTTGTACTGAACATACAAGTAGTTTGCTATTAAATCTCCAATTAAACAAATTACATGATGAGGAAGGGAAGTCATATTTAAATAGCAACAACTAGTTATTAAGTTCTTCTTCCAACATGTGAAGCCCATTCATTCCCTATCATAAGGCATCAAAAGATGGAGATTACAAAAGCTCTCAGATTGAATCAGGGCTGAGTAAATACCATCACTTTTCATGCTCTGCAAACCTGAGCAAACCCTTCGTACAGATAGAGAAGAGGAGAATCTTCATTCATCCTTCCCTTTCTTTTTTATCCCTTCATTCAGGGTGCTCCAGGCCTGATCAAGGCACAGATTAGCACTGCAGCTATCTACCGTCAGCACCTCCTCCCTCATCATCGCTCTGTCCGGCCTTCTGCTTCCGACTGTTTAAGGTGATTGGATCGTACCCATCCTCCTCGCATGGTCAGCTGGGGTCAAGGGTCAATGACCTCATCCTGATTGTACAAGGGGAATGTGGAATGGTCATCGAAGATTCACTGCAAAACAAAGGAAAATTCTCACAAGATATCAATAGATTTTGATTCACAATCTGCAATCTGTAAGAATTATGAACAGTATTTTATGCAAAAATAATTTTAACATACACACAATGTTTCAGATATTGTCGTTTTGGCATTCACCATTACAAAATCACTACCAGTGTCCACAACCTTGCCTAACTGTTACAGGTCACTGTACAATAAATAATGAATTTTACAAAATGTAGCATCAATAATGAACGTATTGCTATGAAGTGAAGGGCAATATGTTTGGTGAAGGTTGTGCACATATGTACATGTGCAAGTGTATAATATTTGCAGTAGCCCCTGGTCTTTGACCCCTAACCTCAGACCTCTGTTGCTAGGTGACTGCAGCATCTCTGATGAAGGTGTGGGTGATGGGGTGACAGCCTAAAGGGGGGTCAGAGAGGCCAGTGGTCACTCCAAAACCTCATGGGACACTGGCATACATGAGCTAAAATGTCACCACAAAATGAGGACCACAGTATACTAGAACAGAAACAACTCTTAGCCTTAACACTGACACCCTGATTGAAGCCTTATATATCAAACATAAGGTCTAAGTTTAATCTTTTGCTAGAACCATGTAGTTCTTAGAGGATGATATGTTTTAAAAAAAAGTGCATCTAAAACACACTTGAGTTAAATTTCTTTCAAGAAACATCTCAGGCAGTATGTCTTAACATCATATTTAAGAAATGCTTATATTTTTAAAGCCGTCTGTCAGATCACATCTCCCCATCTGAGTGTACACAGGATATTTCAAGACAAGAAAAAGTGGGATGTTTAGACAGTCAAAAAGAAAAGGAAAGTGTTCTCTGTCAATACCAGCCAAAACATAACAAAACAATGTTTGTTCAGACAGTGAAGGTGGGCAGATGGAGCTGGGATCAGCCACAGGAAAACAGTAGAAAACCTCTGCCATGTTCACACTGTGAAGACCCTACCGCAAGGCAAAGGCAAGACTGGGCTCTGAACAATAGCCTTGTGATGTCAGCTATAAGGGCCACTTTGTGTTTGCTTGTGTGGTTTTGTTTTTAGGTTGTGTTTTGTTTTGTTTTTCCTCCTTGACACTTTCTTCTATGAGGGAATTCGCTTGATCCTTTGCCATCACTCTCTAGTCGACCTACTTGATGCAAGGCCATTTGTTGTGGGAGACCTTACCCTGGGGTGGGGAACACACACACTTGTTCAGCTTTCAGAGATATTTTTATCATGGGGTAGATGGGAGTAGGATGATTTTGTCTTTTGGTTTATGAAAAAAATCTTCTCAAGCCTTCAGCTTTTGCTATTTGGGAAAAAAACATCTGGCATCTGAAATTTCTTAAAAATTTAGATTTTACATTTATCTTCTCATGTGGACCAGACCAGCAGTTCTGCCCATAGGATTTGGCCTGGTTTTGAAAGCTCCATGCACATAGAAATGTCAGAAATGAAGGTACACATTTGGTGGGATATTTAGGATTGTGAAAATTGGAGAGGAATATCACTGCCTTAAGTAACACTGACCTGATGTTAAAAATGGTCCGGCTATGATCATTTGTTTCAATTACAGTATGTTTCTGCTCAAGACCGTGCCTGTGTGTGTGTGTGTGTGTGTGTGTGTGTGTGTGTGTGTGTGTGTGCGATTGATGGAGGGATGGGAGGGAGGACGAGATGGTATCAATCGCAGGGCCAGGCCATTGAACGTATTGATTAGTTACCTTTCTTATTAACATGCTGATTAAAAAAGAGCTGAGGAGAAACAGAGAACTGAGAGAGAGACAAGGCCATCATGGGGAGGCACAGGACTGCAACATCGGGATGAGGATATGCAAGAATGAAGAGCAGAAAATCAGGGGATTTGGAGCATACCAGTCAGTGGAGCTAAGAGATGGGAAAGCACTACAGAGCAGAAGGAAATATCTTAAATGTGGACTTGAAAGATGAAGAGAACCAGAGAGAAAGAGAGAGAGAGAGGCAGTCTGACTGCACTGCGACTTCCTCTCCCACCCAGCCAAGGAGCCGCCAACATACTGGATTCAATCCTGCGGAAAAGACACACACACGCACACACACACACACACACACACACACACATATACACACACACACACACCCACACACACACACACACACATATACAGTCTCTCCTCTCCCCACACACACACACACACACACACACACACACACACACACACATGCAGACACTGCTGATAGATTCATTCAAATCACACACAGGTAAAGAGACACTGCTGCACACATTACACAGACACTCTCTCTCCTTCTCTCTCTCTCTCTCTCTCTCTCTCTCTCACACACACACACACACACACACAGTCTCTCTCTCTCTCTCACACACACACACACACACACACACTCACACTCATGCAGACACTGCTGATAGATTCATTCAAATCACACACACACGTAAAGAGACACTGCTGCACACATTTCACAGACACTCTCTCACACACACACACACACACACAAACACACACACACACACACACACACATGCAGACACTGCTGATAGATTCATTCAAATCACACACACATATACAGAGACACTGCTGCACACATTACACAGACACTGTCACATACACACCCCAACACACACACACACACACACACACACACACACACACACAAATAAATGTTTGCATGAAAACTGGCTTAGATTCATGACAGACACAAACACACATGCACACACACACACACACACAATATTACACACATATATATATATATATATATATATATATATATATATATATATATGCTGTCTGGATAATGCATGTCAAATAATCTGTGCATTGCTGATGTTGTACAGCAGGGGATTGTAGCATTATAGGAATGATAGCTTTTGATAGAGTGATAGATTGTCACTGTTCTTATACCTTAGAGGTGTTCTTGGCAAACAAATGCAGATGTGAATGGGATGTCAGTGTTGCCAGTGTAAGATCACACACTTTCTATGCCATAAAACGGAATTGTAAAAAGTACCATCAAACCCTTTAGTTTGAGGGTTGCTATTGTTTTTCAGGTCTGAAAAGGAGCCGAGAGGGCTTTGTATTGATTGGGGACTCCATGAGCGCCTATGAATTTGCTTGCTTATAAATTGCTAGTCCATGTGGTTGATTTAAAATTGACCTTGGAGATGGCAACCAGAACCAAAATCTCAAATAGTTATGTGTGCTGCTGAGCCAGAGAAATCATAGTTGCTGTGGGAGGCTGCAACAACATTTACGCAAGAATTGTTAAAGAGGATACAGGCCTGAACACTTTTTCATTACCTAATCAGATTCTCATTAAAAAAAAGGATTGCAGATAGAAAACTTTAACCTTCCATCTCTCACAGACCTTTACTTTTACTAATGTGGGATGTTGTAAGATAGTCTGATTGTTCTTAGTCCTGTTCATGCCAATTAACATGCAATATGTTGTGTTCTAATATTCAAATGTATAAGAAGTCCCTGTATACATACAGGTTAGGTTAGTAAGCTTAGACAGAATTGTAAATTATGCTCCGTGTGGTAAAGGGAACAGTCCGCCTACATCGTTTCCTCTAATCGATACAGGCTACAGGCATGTATGCAAGCACACAATGGTCATATGAAATATATGTCTAGCTAAAAAAGAAACTTGCTCGTTCCAGAATTGCAACATTATTGAACGGACTGTTAATTCCTGTTAATACTGAGTTTAAGACAGGGGTGAATTAACATGATGTGGACAGTTATTATGAGCGTGGGCTGTTGCCGAGAGAACCCAGAACAGTCTTATCGGCCCTTATTTCTGCAGATATGTGTTTAGCTACATGTGCTTTGAAAAAGCTTGCAAATAAGCTGTGTCCTAAGTTACGATATCAAGTGATAAATAAAGTTTGATGTCACCTCAAATCATGCAATATTTTTGCTGAAGCTTGTGTGATGCTGCTGTAGCTCTTCTACACGTGTGAGTGAGAGATAATTAGGGCCCAGAGAGATTTATGCATTTTATATTTAGATATTTAGCCCATTTTTTATTAATATTTTGTAGTCCAGTAGATTTTGATCAATTAGCGATTTTTTTTCTTTCTCTGCTGGTTTGGAAGCTAATTATCCCAAAGCTTAAATTTAAAGACATACAAGCATGACTATACATTTGGGAATTTGTTTGTGAGTGTGTGTGTGTGTGTGTGTGTGTGTGTGTTTATATATATATATATATATATATATATATATATATATATATATATATATATATACGTTTATTCATTTATAAATATCTAACAATATGTCAATATGGTCTGGATTTGAATGTGAAACTTTAGGTTCTCTAGTATTTGAAGTAAAAGGATACTTTTGTGTTTAAGGTGTGAAAAGGCCTGATCAGCAATCTGAATCGGCATTTTACAAAAATTAAGTTCAGTCCCAAATGACAATGAACCTAGCATATTAACATTTTCTTCATTAAATGGGTGCCAGAAGTGCCGTGCTTTAAAATACTTTAATCGTGCAACCCTCATCCCTCCTAACGCAAAACGGACTCTCTGCTCTAGTGCTGTTTAATAGTGCTGCAGTGGGAGGGTGTGGATCAAGATCACGTTAATTGAAATATTGACTTTAGTCATGGATCGATTTTTCACTATTCACCCGCTATATTTGCTGCACACAGCCTGTGTTTCTTTTATATAAAAACTGTAGTTTATTATGAAATTTTAAAGTTTACCAGGGAAAGAATTGTACACTAGTGTGTGCGTTTTGTAAACTGCACTTAAAATAAAGCAGTGTGACTGATGGATATTTAAATATAAAAATAAATGTTTTATTTTCTTATATCAACTATCTATTTTTAACCGAATTGAGTTAATGTTAGATATCTACTGCGAGATTGGACAGATCAAATGTCGGCGAATTAGTTTTATTTTTTATTAATAAAATAGAACAAAATGTCATTTTTATTTTTTGTTTTGGAAACGAATTGTTTTATGATTTTAATTTTAAAGGTGCGGGCAAACGTGACCTGTTCTAAAGACTATATTTATGTGATTTAGGAAGGTTTTTCTCTTTTGTCTAATCTCTGTGATGTTTTAAAATACGTTGTTACCAACAATACAGTGTTGAAAATCTAGTTCAGCATTTAGAGTAACTTTTCCCCCCGTAGACCACACTGATAACCCCACTGAGGAACAGAAACTGTCGTGTGAGTGTTTTACATCCTGCTCTGTGTGAAAGGTGTGTTCAGCTCTGTGTTCAGCTGTTTATAACTGGTTCTGAATTTAGGGATGGGAAGACGGTTTTAACTAGGGACATTTTTTATTTTTAATAAATTGGAAGGTGAATGAAGGTGTTGTTAGTCCGATCTTGTTTTAAAACGATGATTTGTATTAATGTACTTTTAACACCAGTTAAGAGCCTCGAAATTGCTTAAATCAAGTTTTCAGGTTAGAATGTAGAATTCATTATTTTATTTTTTACTTCAAATATAATATTTATATGCTTTGCACTGTCTATTAGCACAATCATAAAAATATATAATTTTAAAGTCTGTTAGTTTAAGGCCAATAATAATAATAATAATAATAATAATAATAATAATAATAATAATAATAATAACGTATGTGGAATAGTATATGTGCTTGGGTGTATGAGTGTGTGGAGATGGTGAGAGAATGATGAGGTGTCTGAGCCACAGGTCTCAGTGTTGAAGAAGAACATCAGTATGGATGTATCTGAAGACCTGTAAGTCGTCGAGTGATCTTCATGTATATCATTCTCGTGCCTGCGGGGACACTCTGAGCTGTGACCGTGAGAGGAATGTGAGAAATGTTCATCCGTGATAGAATCATCACCACGTCAGCTGACCTTCATCCGAGGCCTTACAATATGATAAATAAAAGAGGGGTGCAGTTATAGTAATTAATTAATTTAAATGATAAAAGTGTACTTTTTAGGAACACATTCACGGACATTCACATTGAAGAAAATTTCGATTGTAGCACACAACGATACGATTTTATTTAACCACGCTCTACATACTACACTCATCATTATCATCATCATCATCATCATTAATAATAATATAAAAAAATTATCATAAATAATAATAAAAATAATACTTAATAGTAATAATAATAATAATTGTAGTAATAAAGAAAAGGAGTAGAATATTATACTTTTTTGTCGTTTGTCTTCTTGTATAGGTAAAGATAAGATGTAGAGAGAGAGAATGTGTGTGTGTGTGTGTGTGTGTGTTGTATATATATTTATGTACTACTTTGTTTCTTTTGTGGCTTATTTATTTTTAACTATATAAATTGTATATAACTGTATATAAATGTATAGTGGAATGGACCATAAAATGCTCTAATGTGACTTGGAATAAACATTTCTTTAAACTTTACAGGACTGTCTGTCTGTCTGCTCGCAATTAAATATGTCTTGTACTTAAATTATAAGGAAGCGTTGAAACCCACAGTCTCATGAGAGGGAGAGAGAAATAGAGAGAGAGAGCGAGAGAGAGAGAGAGAGAGAGAGAGAGAGAGAGAGAGAGAGAGAGAGAGAGAGGATAGTTTTTCGTATGTGGCTGTAATGTTTGAGAATGAGTGAATGAGTGCAGGCTGCTTACAGTGCGTTCCTTCCAGCAGGATGTATGAATTCTGGTATTGACATATTTAAAAATTATAAATAATAATAAAAATTAAAACATTTATAAAAGCTGATATGAAACCAGTTTGTTTGAATGGTCTCCTTGAATCCCCACCTGACCTCTCCAGGGCCCTTTTCTATCGCGTGTGTGTGTGTGTGTGCGTGTGTGTGTGTGTGTGTGTGTGTGTGAGAGAGAGAGAGAGAGAGAGAGAGAGAGAGAGAGAGAGAGAGAGATGGTCCGTCTCCCCTGCAGCTCCTCTCCCCGTGCTGTGGATCGATAGTGCAGCATCTGCTGCAGCGCGCGCCGCTCCCACATCCAGCAGCACGGCACTGTTAAAGCTCCACACACACACACACACACACACACACACACACACACACACACACACACACACACACACACACGGCCCACGGCCTCCTCTCCTCGTTGCAATATTGCCAGGTGAAGCTGTAATACTGCCAGGTGCAGTGTTATCGAGTGTGCGATATTCAGATTTAAGGCATCACAGACACATAGCAATGTTACTGACATGTCGGGAAAGCTCTGTATCAGCCTATTAACAAACTACACCGTGTAGTGGAACAGGAAGTATTCAGATAAACACACACACACGCACGGGTGACACTGTAATGGGGGAATATGTCAGGGGTGTGATTTTAGTGTTTCTTGGAGTGGCGCTCATGAAAGTGAATTCAGACGGAGAGCTTCATTCAATGTGAAGACTGATAAGTGATTGAAGAGGCTTATCTGATTGTAAAGGTCTGGAATTGAGATGTAGCAGTACCCCCACCCTTACAGCCACAATTATGCAATCAATAAATTGTTTCTGGTAATTAAAATTTCACCGCAGTTTAGCAGAAGGCCCAAAACACAGGACTACCGCACTGGAAAAGCTCCTGGAATTGATAATGCCTACTGACCAACACTACTAATTTAAGATGTAATAACAGGCTTTGTGGTTGAAATATGTGTACTTTATTTTACTTTATTTTATATTTAGGTGTACATATTTCATAGAAATATTGTTTAACTATACATTTGTATCATTATTAACGAGACTAACTCGGGAAATTAATTAATGTTTTATTAAGAGTTCTTCAGTAAAAGCTTTTTGGGGGTCTGTCTAAAACCAGTCAACTCAATCAACCTTTAAAATTCATAAATCTAGTTAAAGTCTTCTTCCACAAACACCACAAAATGTTATTTGTATGTAATAATATATATTTTTTGTGCACACAATAACTACTTTTGGTTTTAATAAAGAATCATAGGTGAGATTCCGAAAAGCTTCTAAGCACAAACATGTTTCTTAGATGGTCAATGGAGCACCACACTGAGCAGACTCTCCATGTCAAGATGTTCTAAATGCTAAGATGCTGTGAGGGGAAACTGTAAAAGTAAGTAGTGGATGGCTGAAAATAACACATTTCATTTGCAAACATGCTGGAACATTTATGGAATTATTATTATTATTGTTTATTTATTTATTTTTGTGTCTTTCTTAGTATTTATTTTGAATAGTGTAGCACAAGGGTTCCAATCTTGTCCCATCCCTCGGTATGATCTATATAGAATCCTTCTTTCATACAGTGTTGTATGCCATAGAAAAGGAGGAGGAGGACAGAGAAGGTGCTGGAGATGGAGAAGGACATGGGAGGTGGATCAGTCAGTGG
Source organism: Acestrorhynchus altus (assembly GCA_034509495.1). Taxonomy (NCBI): domain Eukaryota; kingdom Metazoa; phylum Chordata; class Actinopteri; order Characiformes; family Acestrorhynchidae; genus Acestrorhynchus; species Acestrorhynchus altus. The sequence goes on from CM067507.1 coordinate 26,374,603, forward strand.
GGCTTAATGATCAATTTAATCAACACTAAACTAATCATTCTAAACTGAATTGTTAGGCAACACGAGTGAGAAGCATTTCATTTCTGCAGATGGGTGGGGAGATAATGGTCACGGCTGTTAGCAGAAATAATGAAGAAATCACAGCATTGATGAATTGAATTAGTGCGATGGCCGGAGATAACCGAAGAGCAGAGCGGAGTGGAGTGGAGTGGAGGTGCGGGAGTGAGAGGGTTAATCCGACTTCGGAATTCATCCCACATCTGTCAGATTTTTAAGTGTGTGACGTTCAGAAGAGGAGGAGGGTGGGCAGTAGAGGGAGGGAGGGAGGGAGGGAGAAGAGGAGAGAAAAAAAGAGGGCAGAGATCGATGGAGAGACAGAGGAAAGGGAAAGGAGGGAGGGGGACCACAGAGATAATGACAGAAAGGGAGCTGGGTAGTTAGACACAGAGCCAGGCTTACGTTAGCTGGACGGAGCGCAGAGCAGAAAGGAGTGAGCGGAGTGAGAGGAGTGAGAGGCGTGAGGGCTTCCTTTATGTGGCCTCCTCCACAGCCAGCATCAGCGAGACGGAGCATCGCGATTCCTCGCGGTCATTAAAGTGCGTCCACGCGTCGCCCCCTTCTTGGACTTTTCTGGGATGATCGTATCTTCGAGGGGTGCAGCCTGGACGAGAAGACCCTTTGGAGCGCGCGGGATTGTATCTGCTGTTTCTATTTCCAGAGTGGTCGAGCTCCGGTCATCTTGTCCACAGTCAAGAAGGTAAGCGCGTCAAACCCTTGCGAAATGTCCGAAAGCGCCTAATAGTCCAATTACTGTAAGTTGTGAAGGTGCAGAGCTGCCCGGGGTGAATTATTTACACCCACCCAAGCCTTGATGAAACGAAACAACCTCAATTGTCTGTCCAGCAAGTGAAACTTCTAGCCTAGAATCTGCAGATGTGTGCTTGATCAATATGCGACGAGGTCTCTTGAATAACTGATCAATAACCAATCAAGTGACCATAGCCTACTGTATCTCTTCCACAGGCTTTTCACGGTCAAGGACAAGACGGACACACATAAAACCAGGTGCTTTTATGGAACACATAAAATGAGAGCCCCCTTATATTCATCCTTGAAACTGGACTGATAACTCAAATATTCACAAGCCTGGTTGGACACAAGGCATCTCCATTTTTTACATCACTTCATAAATTCACTTCCCAGCTGATACCTTTGACAAGCCTCCACTGACTGTAGAAGTGAAGGGGTATTTGTGTTAGAAATGGAAGGGAATATGGGAGAGATGTCGGTCCACAGCCATGTGGAGCTTGCACACAGTCAGGACAGTCGCGCAATGTTACACTCGCGAGACCTTTCTGCTGCCTTCCCGCGGCCCTCTCTAGGAGGCCACCCCATGGGCTTAGAACATGAGCACAGGAGCCCTGCGTATGACCACGGCATGCCAACGCTGGGGTATGGCAGGGACACCCCGACCAGCTGTGGCAGTACCTACACCACGCTAACCCCTCTCCAGCCATTTGATGACAAGTTTCACCATCACCACCACCCATGTTTACCTGTCAGCAATGTCATTGGAAGCTTCACACTCATGCGTGAGGATAGGGGCCTTGGAGGAAACTTCTACAATCCCTATGGAAAAGACTTGGGAATGGCGCAGAGTCTGTCTCCACCACTAGGCAGTTCAGGCCTGGAGACTGCCATGCATGGTTATGGGTCATTAGGGAGCCAGAATGGACACACTGGGCAGATGCTAGCAAGCAGTCATGATGTCCATATGGGCAGTAATGGGGGTAGCATTTTCTGCCGAACGGCAACAGACTTTGGGAGAGAAATGTCACCACCTGCGCTTTCCGGTGACCATGGGGTCAACCACCAGCTAAACAAGATGGACACCCATCAGCATGCACCCACCTACCACCCCCACATTTACACACAGAGTTACCAACAGCACCACCACAGCCAACAGGCCTCAAAGCTAGGGGAGCTCCCTGGCTCTTCCCCCTCCTCATCCTCCTCCTCCAGCTCCAGCCTAGCCAGGGAGAGCATGCTGGCCGGCTCCCAGAGCAGCGGGGCAGGAGAGGAGATCAACACCAAAGACGTGGCCCAGCGGATCATCACAGAGCTGAAGAGGTACAGCATCCCGCAGGCCATCTTTGCTGAGAGGGTGCTGTGCAGGTCTCAGGGCACCCTGTCCGACCTGCTCAGAAACCCCAAGCCCTGGGGCAAGCTCAAGTCCGGCCGCGAGACCTTCAAGAGAATGTCCCGCTGGTTACAAGAGCCAGAGTTTCAGAGGATGGCGTCGTTGCGACTGGAAGGTAGAACTCTTAACATATTCTTGCTTGTTTTAAAGTCCATGCCTCCCAGCAAGAAAGAGCAAATGAACACCGAGATTCAGTTACAGCACAAGAGTCCTCTGACTGTACAGTAGAACTCAACCTGAGATGTGTGTAGTTTTGTATATTCTTTCTGGGAGTGCACAGGCTTTTCTTTGAAACATCTGGGTGTGGAAATCCAGTGAAATGTGTTGGGTACAAACAGATGCATATTTTGACCTGTGATTTGTTTCAGATTTAATATCAGCTATCAAAGAACATCCCTTGAAAGAATAAAAATATTAAATTTCACATGCACTCAAAAAAAAACAACAACAAACAACCAACCAAAAAAAAAACACTCCTCAGGTCTGGGTTCATTTTGCAGTAATAGTACTAAATTCACTTTGCACAAGATACTGAGAGAGATACCCTTTGTTGGTTGCCACCTAATATTCTTCAGAGATTTGCTTTGAAAGCCAGTGCTTGTCATAGTGTTGCAGTGTTGTGACATGACCAAGGCTGAACGGCCAGCTGATGCACAAAGAGCGCCACAGTAGAACTGTAACATGAGAATGGGCGAAGGTGCTGGTGGTGATGGTGGTGGTGGTGATGGTGTGTGGGTTGGGGGGGGCTAGCTCTCAAAATGTCGGACAGAGCTTCTACAGTAGCTAGCCATGAAGACTATGGGCTAGGCGACAAACATGAACGCCACCTTGCCAAAGTCTGTCCGAATCTCAAGCGATCAATCACCAAAGCTTGAAATGTGCTTCAGAATGAATTATTCTGCTTGCATTACCACCGCAGATATTGATTGGTAACCATTGTGCTCTCAGTCATAGGAGTGTTCTAAGCGCTGAAATACACAAAATCAATCAATGCCCTGTTTAGCAGCATGGTACTGAATCTTGCTGTTGTTCCCGTGCCCATTCTTGAATACACTAATGTGGGTAGCTTGGCAGGTGCATATACAGTACTCCAGAGAGCTGTATTATTATTTAAACTGGGCTCCTTCTTTTTTCTTACTGTGTCTGTTTTATAAATGATTCCTCATCTAGTTTTTGTTCTTATTTTTACATTCACGAGTGAGTACATACTTTATACACCCATTCCCAATTCCCATACACACAGCTATAAAAGAAAACACCTAATATCTCCATTTATTTTATCCTGCCATCATCTGATTGAATCATGCATTCCTCCTAGGCCATATGTCCAATCCACACACAGACACATCTTCATACCCAATCTCTTTAGCCCTGGCAAAGGCACAAGGTGGACAACTCTGTGCCTCCCTATGTAACCTACTTTCCATGAGGGTTGGCTTTTCTTGCCAAGCCTTTTGTTTAATTATCAGCTGGTATTGATTTCCTTGGGAAAGCAGAGCACAGGCCTCCAGCTCACAGCTCCGGCGAATAAGCAAGCGCAGGCTAGAATTAGAATGCACACAGCCCCATGCCTCCTTTAAGATAGCAGGAGTTCATGTAGAACGTGGACATGCGGAAACGATGATTCAGCTTAATGCAGCAAATTATATCCGTGAAATCCCACTCATGGTGATGATCAGGTAACCTTAGTCTGTTTATATTAATTCAGTATAAATATTAAGGCCATTTTTGCAATGTTTGAATCAGAAAATTGTCATTTGACTCGGCCTGAAGATCAATTTTAAAAAATCATCTTGTCAACTACAAGCAAAATTACTGCTTGTCCAAGACTTTTAAAAACTGCAAATATCCATCCTTCACTCACATGTTAAAAAGAATATCTCAGATATTATAGCCTATGGATTATATAATAATGTGAATGAAAAATAATAAAATGATTTGGAATAGTTTTTATGAAAAAGCTGATGCTTGATAAGTTGATGAGTTCATGTTTAAAAATAAACGTGCTTATTTATAAAGGCCATTTACAAAAATATAATACATTTTCTATAATTTCTTTGGTTTTACAGAAGTACACACAGTTCTAATGCTTACCATAGAAAAATGCATTAGAGATGTCTTCAGGGCTTCAGCTCTATGTGTTATGTATTGTGATTATGATTGTTTTGTGTCTTTTGACACTTTCTTCATATAAATCTCTCTCTCATTTTCAATATTCAGTTACAGTTGTCATTAGCAAAGTTCTGTTACTGTTGTTCTACCTCTGTGCCTTTCCTTTGTGTGCCCTTGCTTTGCGAGGAAGGCCGAGTGCGGCTGTATCCAAGATGGACTGGCTGTGGCCGAAAGAAAAAGAGAAAGACAGAGAGAGAGCGGCTCAGTCACAGAGCAGGATGGAGATCATTACTCTAACCCTCAGCTCTCTGGCAGTGCAGGGATTTCACACACGAGCACTGGAGCCTGAAGCCCTTGTCTTAAAGTCTAAATGAATAAGTGAGATACAATAGGCTTAAGTGGCTCTCTCAGTGTCTCTGCCTGCACCATCAGTGGGTTTGAGAGCCATTTAGCTGTGCTGTTGATGTGCGAAACGGGCACGCAAATGTACTGTGGGCCAGTTTGCCGTGTTTACAATCCAAATTCACATATACGAGACAGAGAGAGAGAAAGTGTTTTGCCTGTGGAGCATAAAAATAAACCTTGTATTTGTTCAGGGGAAGCTGTGACCTGGTCCAGTGCTGAAGGGGTTAACCAGCCTCTGTAGGTCGAGGAGTCTGAGCAGCACAGATTTAATCAATAATTTCTATCAGCCCGTGGCCCAAGAAATCAGCAGGGGGTGGGTCAGGAGTGGGGGAGGCAGAGAGAGGGGTAGTGGAGTGAGGGTGGTGGTGTGGGGTGTGTGTATGTGTGTGTGTGTGTGGGGGGGGGGTGATGAAGTATGGGGGTGCTTTCGATCACGTTTCAGCAACATGAGACAAGAGGCATACATCATGATTAAGGGCGGCTCTTGCAATCATAAGAACTCTATGGGGGGATGTTTATGTCTGTGAGAGAGGCGCAGTGCTTTGGATTTATAGCATGGTAATTCACAGCCTTTTACACATGATTACAACATGAGGAAGCATTTAGTTAATGGTTGCCGTTATGTTGGGTAGTGTAGGTGAGGAGGTTGGGGGGAGTTGCTCGACTCTGTTCTTATAAATCTGTGACGTGGACACGTATAATGCACTGCATGTCTGTTAGTGCTGTGGCTTTAATTGCCAAGCAGTTGACTCACAGTGAAGCAAATTATGCGGTTATCTTGTAATCTAGGATATAGCATGAATATTATAATTTGATAACGAATGAAAAGTTATTTTTATTACTTCAACAAGATGACTTTCAGTCTGATGCATAGATTAGACTATTCTTTTATTAAATGTCAAATTCACATGTACACAATAGTTTTGAGTACCAATTACAAAGAAGGAAGAAATGTTACAGTGATGAATGTTGAGGTATTAATAGCTTTGCAGAAGACTTTTGGATTATTACGCATTTTCTAAAGATCCCTAAAGCCAATTGATACAATTATAATTGCAGTGAAACAGATGAACAACAGGTCTCATAAAACACAATATCTTAAAAATCTTACGACAGTCATAATGTAGTAACATACCTAATCACAAATAATATTTAGTAATTATTAGGGCCGTTGAATGATTTATTGTGATTAGTTCACTTGTTATTTTTCAAATTGATTGACAGCTCTAATGTGGTATGTATAGATATACGCTGCCCTTTCTGTGCATTTTATCAGCTCCACTTACCCTAGAGGAGCACTTTGTAGTTCTGTAATTACAGACTATAGTCCATCTGTTTCTCTGCATACTTTCACCCTGTTCTTCAATGGTCAGGACACTGCAGGACCACCACAGGTCAGGCATAATTTAGGTGGTGGGTCATAATAGGGCTGTCAATTGATTAAAAAATGTAAACTAATTAATGGTATAATTTGCTGAGAATAATCATGAATAATCAAGCCATTGTGGGGTTTCCTGTATGAGGTTTAGGTTTCTCCTGGACCAGTCAGAGAATATGATGAGTTTCATTCCAAATCCGTGTATGTGTATTCTCAACAATTTAGCTTTAAGTCATTATGGTGTGTAAGGACCTCTCCCATCACCTTATAAAGTTCCTTAAAACTGCTTTGAACTATTTTGCAGTTAAATCCATCATATAGTCTGAGAAGTATACCATAAATGTAATGGAGAACAAACTAAAAAGCTATAAAACTGTAACAAGTGTAACAAAACAGGTTTTGCTCAGCATCCTGCCTTTTCTGCACATGAGTCAGATTCTGAGGTTGTTGCTTTAGGTTTTATGGAAATGTTCAATAAAGAAACTGGTAGAAAGTGTTTTTACTAATTAATCTCTCTCTCTCTCTCTCTCTCTCTCTCTCTCTCTCTCTCTCTCTCAGCATGTAAGCGTAAAGAGCAAGAGCAGTCAAAACAGGAGAGGAACCAGGGGCCTAAGCGCACTCGTCTGGTCTTCACTGACCTGCAGCGGCGTACACTAATGGCCATCTTCAGAGAGAACCAGAGGCCTGCCAAAGACCTGCAGGTGACCATTGCTCAGCAGCTGGGGCTGGAGCTCTCCACCGTCAGCAACTTCTTCATGAACGCTCGCCGCAGAAACCTCAACCGCTGGAGTGAAGAGGGACGCCCATCCTCCACTGGCTCCTCAGGGTCCAGCACCTCCTCCCCTGCTGTCTCTTGCACCACAGCATGATGGGAGACTGCGGCGGTTCTCCACAGAACGGGGCAAGCTCCAACGTCTCTGCTGCCCATGGAGAATGTTTGTTTGTTTTTCAAATCAGAGATGTTTTTACACAGAAATCAAAGAACAAACGAAACCAAAGATAAAACACTACAGAACGAGCTAGAATTTGACGTAGTTCTCAGTGTTGAATCAGTACTTTAGATTTAATTTGGAATCGAGGCCAATGAGTTCCTGTTCGGAAGAAATCATGTCTTTCTTTGTTTCAGTGAAAAAGGGATGGAGTGAGACCGATGCAGGTGATGGACTGATCGGTCAAGTCTCAGTATTTCACTAAACATGATCAAATTGTGCACCAGATGGACAGAACCTTAGTTTCCTTCACACAAAATGGAAAGACTGTAATGACCAAAGAGAAATACCAAAAGAATGATGATTGAGGTTTTTTTTTTTGTTTGTTTGTTTGTTTTGAGAAAGGATTGAATGCTGTAATCCTGCGTGGAATTTTAGGGGGTTATATTCATCGTGGACAGTTCAACAACCTGCCCATTTGACCAAAAGCTATGGCTCGTTCTCTGGTCCTGCTGTCCAGGGTTCTGTGTGGAGATAGGCAGAGCCTATGAGCAGAACTGAACAGCATCCTCCCAAACCAAACAATGAGGCTGAATCCTACAGGGATGAAAACAGATCTGGAGGAGGGGGTGGGGCAGTGGATGTGTTTCTTTTTTTTTTTTTTTTAAAGAACCCTCAAAAGGACTGATCGATTGATTGGTGAACCTCGCGGGAGCTGCTGCAGAGAAATAAAGGCGAAGTACAAAGAGGAACCCTGAGTCCTCTGCAGATGTACAGTGAGCACTGGTTGTCTGTGTTTGTGATTTGAAAATGACCAGTAGAGAAAACTCCTGTAGATCCATTGCAAGCTGTTACTTGGTGCTCACATTGGAAGATGGAGAAATTTGGTCCTGGTCATGTTTTTGTTTTGTTTTTTGTTTTGTTTTTTGTACAAATTTCAAGCACACAAGCCCTGGTGGATCACAGGTTGTTGGTCGTTCAACCTCAAAGACTTGATATTTATCAGTCCCCAAAGAGAAAAAAAATGGATTGGATCTTGTTTGTGACTTGAGCTTAAACCTGTCATGGACTCTTAAATTAACTATTGCGTTTTTATAATTATTTATGTATTTATTTCCTCCTTTCTGATTATTTATTTGCTAAGTATTGTAAGTATTTATTTCATTACATGTTGTTTGTCTATGAACTTGTCTCTGATGGGATTTCCATCACGATACCAAAGATGAAGGTTTGTCCTCCCTGAATGTAGGTTCTGCTATCATTCATCTCTGTATCCAGGCTGGACGCTTGAAAAGATTCACATGTGATACATGCCTAAAGCCAGAGCTCCTCAGCCACACTGATATAATGTAGAAACCACCCTGACAAGAGGACACTAGAGTTCTTCACCATATTTACCCACCAGCACTGGGTGAGGATTGAAGATGTTCTGGATGTCTGACTGTGGAGATTCTTGGTTTATGTCAGTGGTGTCCAAATCCAGCCCCGAAGCACTGCACAAAGTTTACTGCTTACCCCATTTTCTCTGCACTGACTTCAGCCAGTGCTGAATATATGATATGACCTCTTGCCCTTAGTTCTGGCTGACTGTGTTTTACACTCATACACACCAGGCCTCTGTCTTTGGGGATGTGCTGTGCGGTGCAATGTGGAGCTCAGGGGGTTCAGGGGTGAGAGAGCGGCAGGGCTGTCCATTTTGACTGCACTTGCGCGTGTCCCTCTGTCTTTAACCTTCGCAGGGCGTGAAGCTAGGCCCCTTCACAGCACGTACTTGAAAGAGGGACCATGAAAGAGGCCATCGACTTTTGCTGACATGAAAGAGGCCCTTTTTATCTGTGTCCTGTTGGAGGCTGGGCCGGAGCTCGCCGCTCACTCAGCCAGACCCCTGGGTTTAGGGCATTCAAAGGGGAGGGCAGATCAGAGAAGAACTGCATTACCAAACCAAGGGGAGGTGAGTGGGGAGTGCTGGAGAGTAGGAATTAAACTTTAATGAGTAACAATTGTTAACGTGCTGTGAGCAGAGCAAAGGGTGTCTGCATCCGCCATGTGTTAATGTTCTGTGCTTGTATGAGTGCAGCGCCTCGTGGTTGCTGGTATATGATTAAGGATTTGAGTGCTTTAGACACACCAGAGCTCTCACTCTATATAAAATGGCAGATAAAGTTCTCAGTTGGTATCTCTGAACAAACAATCTTGGAACTGGAAAGCTGCTTTAAAAGTAATGTAGTCTTTGGGGGCCCCTAGTGGTTGAAGGTTTTAGTTACACCCAAGATGTCTTAAGGCTGAGAAGTCATGTGGGGCTCAGTTGCTCTGTGAGGCTGGACAGGACTGTGTGAGGGATGTTCTGAGCTTTGGCATGTCTGCGTGTGTGTTTGCTGCATACATACACCTATCGTTAATGTGTCTCAACTGTTTGTCTTTACACATATATGCGAACACAACTGTATGGATGTATGTGAGCATCAGAATTTGATGCCGGGACAGTGGTGTTCTTATTTTCAGACTACTGCTGTACATGTGTAAATTACTTAGAACTGCAGAAAATATGTTTTCATTTTCACCACTGAAGCAACAAGTCCACCCTTTCCCTACTACGAAGAATTCATCTACCTCAATTGTGTGTGGTGTAGCTGAGACGTAACTGTACCAAAGATCCCATGCATTCAGGGAGAGTTTGTGTCTCATCTTTTCTAACCAAATGTGCTGGAATCAATCTGTAAACCACTAAATCACACTTTTACCTACAGCCAGAGGAAACTTACCTACAGAAAAAGTATTACATCATGTGCATGTATTTGTAAACAGGGAAATAGAGAAAAACACAAGTGCAGAGACCAAATGGGACAATCGAAGCAAGAGAGGCTGGTCTTGCTGTGCTTATGATTGCTTATTCTTCCCACCAATGAGTGTAACCAATTGAAATGAAGCAAGAATGGATATTCAACATTAAAAAGTTCAGCTCTTCAGCCAAAAATAATGTAATAAAATGCCTCTTCAGTGTTAAAACATACAAGTACTTTCACTTGTTTATTTTGTAATTTGTCTAAATAGAATAAAAGTTTAGAATGAAAAAACGTAACAGAATCTTAACTCAGAATTCAAAAATGCATCAAGTCAACCAAGAATTTTGCCATTTTGGCCTCAGATTTAGCTGGTAAAAAAGGTGTTTAGTCTTGTGAACCCTAAATCTCATAAAATCACAGGTAGCAAAAAGCTTTAAAACCATTACAATCCATTCTGTTTGTGTCTTATGTTTAGACAACTGTCAGTCATTGTGCCATCCTCTCCTCATGTTAACCTATGAATGTGGCTAACCAACCAAAGGCTTTGAATCACGACAGTCTACATGTCAATCATAACTGGATGTTGTGTACTGATTTTGAAAATCCTTTGATACCTCATGTGAAATTGTTTGTTGTGATGTTGCACTGAATAAAAAAAAAAAAAAAAAAAAAAAGTCACTTGAAAATTTGAGTGGTCATGTTTTCACAGCAGTCTCCCATTTAGTACTGCTGACATCAATAAACAGCCAGTAACGAACAAGTTTAAAAACAATTATTTATTTCCTAAAATAAATCCTTCTACATGTATATGACTTAAAAATATATTTAAAAAAAGATACATTTAAAGCTAATTAAATGAATAATGAAAAGCAATTAGTTTCATTGATCACATTATTGGGTAGCAGCAATAACTGGCAATACCACACATATTGCCCTTATTGCGAGCCATGCGGATATAGCCTCCATCTCCAAAGCCAATGCCCCAACTGTCAAAGATAAACAAAACAAAAAAGATTACATACAGTACAAATCAGCATCTCATTCTTAAATTATAAGCTTAGTCAGGATATCTTATTGGAATCTGACTATTAAAATTAACATAACCTGTGTGTCTTATGTAGAAGTTTTATTTAGGTCTAAAAATCTGATTCCGACCGATACCTGTTTTTCACTAGCCAGTAGTCCTGTCCATTTAGTGTGCCATATCCTACAACCAGCACTCCATGGTTCACATTCTGGGTGCAAGATGGGTCATTGTAGACTCCTGTGGAAGACAACAGTCAGATATATATTTTAAAGTTATATCGGTGGTAAACCTAGAGGTTACAAGCATTAAAAGGCAAGATGCCCTTAGTGCAGTATGACTGAGATGACTGAGGCTGAAACAACTGCATTGCACTAGACAGCATCAATAAGAAAGCAATTATCTTCCAACTGGACGAGGACAGCAATTTGTTTACATTGCAACTAAATCGCAATTCCATGTTACATGCTAGCGAACTTTTCTGATATGTTTTATGCTGGAGTTCAGAGGAGCTTCAAGGTAGGAGAAACCAAAGTGCTGAGGTATTAAAAATGAGTAAAATAGGATGCATGGGGAGGTGAAGGGTGCAAAGATGTTACATGGTGTGGTGTAAGTGAGGGGTTACATATGCTGAGTGGGAGGAGAGTGGGCTGTGGAACATCTCCCAAAATTAAAGTTATATTATAACTCCACATAAATAAGGTGTGAACTTTGCCTCAGACCAGAAATAAAACCTTACCACTACGGTACAATATAAACTGTGGTCGTGTGGCATCAATAGCCACAGAAATTGGTCCGATGGTGGCCACAGCATTTTTAAGAGCCCCCTCGTCACCCTCAGGGAGAAAACTGTAACTGGTGCAGTTGGCAGCACTATATGATGGGTTATATCTGCACTCTCCTTGCTGAAAGACAATTGGAAAATGAAATAAAAATCAGTAATAAGTGACAAAGAGCATAACAATAGAGTGGCAGAGAGCATGCATGCAGAAATGTTTAGTAGCTCTGAACTTACGATTCCAGTGTAGGGGTAGGACACATCGGAATCAATACCATGATTATCTATGACATACTGGAAGGCTTGAGACATGAAGCCGCCGTTGCACCCCTTGTTCCCATACTTGGAGGAGCAATCCACCAAGTTCTGGGGGCTGAGAGACAGCAGCTGCCCAGTGGTCCTCTTCAATTGACCCTCCAAAGCACCAGAAGCACTAAATGCCCAGCATGAACCACATGAACCCTGACAGGAGGACAAGACTCCACATTAATCACATAAAACAATTACATAGAAAGAGAAAGTCATATGCTGCAATTCAGCATTTTCACTCCTCTGGACCAGAACCTATGAAGTGCGTCATTGTGACAAATATGTAAATCTTGGGGCTAAGGGATGGTGATTAGTATCAGCAGGATTTGGAAGACTAAACCTCTACCTTTATGACTTTAATTGAGTGATCTGAAACAGAAAATGGATAAGACAAGGAATTGTCTTGATTATACACTTTTGATGACTATCCAATAAATAGTTAACCTTTTTATGATGAAATTACAAGGCAATTTCTAGGAAATAAGCATTTATTTGCTTACATCACCCCAATACCTGTCAGGTGTGACAGACACACAGACCTTGTTTATCTAGTTATCCAATCAATCCTTTATTAAAAGTAAAACCCTTAAATCCATGCACTGGTTGAAATATTTCTCTGCATTCCAACTGTATTCTAACCACCATTAATTTGCCCCATTATTCCATTGTTGAATACATACAAAAATAAAAAGATGTTCATCATTTTGTTGCTGTGCATTCTCTATCCAAAAGCTACTGGCAGCAGTGAGGACACAGATCAACATAAAGGCAAACATGAAGTGAAACCTGTAGGTCAGGCTTCAGTCACTGTGATTACAAAACCTGCATGGAAAAACCAGTTAGTCAGTAAAGTAAGCTTTCAAATTAGTTCTGATTTTTCTTTTAAACAAGCACATGTGCACCTGCAGACAACAAAAATCCAGTTAAAATACATGTCACATGAAGCACTGGGTGCCAAGGTAACCAGTCAGGTCAGCTGAAGCCACAACAAAGGGGGGCCAAATCTAATTCTAAAGCTCTGGATATTCAAAGTGATTCTAACAAGTGTAAGTATTTGAGCAATGATTTAGATTAATTTTATACTGAACAGTCAAAATTGGTACAAGTCCTTACCTGTTGCTTCACATCAGTGACATAACCCTTCTCCCTCCAGTCAACGGAATCTGGCACGCGGACACCAGTGGAGGCCACAAATGAGGACCTCCTATTCAGATTAGAAGGTGCACGAGTACCAGCCAGCATTTCCAAGATCTCTTCTGTAGTCTGGAAAAAAGAATTTACATCAGTGAGGATCAGTTACAGTCCTCGGGACCATTTCTGTTTTGTGGATCATTTTACTTCTTGAAATTCTGGAAACCTTTGCAATGAGTGGCAAACAATGCATTTCAGGGTCAAAATGTTCATATTCATTGACAACTTAAAGAAGTTGAGTTGCTTATGAACATGCAAGACCTGTATGACGTCAACTAATAACAGAACTGCCATGTAATTCATTTTTAATGAGCACTTTGATCAACACTTCACTACAGACTAATATTTTGTTTGCTTATTATTTGCTTTTGAGCCTAGTTGGCCAATTTTTTAAAAGGTTGCCATCTTTGATAAGTGGAAACTCTTACCAGGTCTCCCATATGATTCATGCTCAAATCATATGTGTGAATGTCCAAAGAGGCCTCAAGGTTGTGGAGGCTGATCAGTCGCAAGTTTCTCTCCCAGATCTCTCTCCGACCCAACTCCTCAACCTGTCAGCATACATTTACAAGCCGTTTACACTTTCTGAAAAACCACTTACTGGAAAATACACTGCCTTACAAAAACATGACATGACTGCAAAACCACCACACAGTGAGTAGCTACAGTAGGGCTCAACAATGTTATTCTATAAAGGGCTAAAAATTACTGCTTTAGAACAGGATCACTCCACATTCAACTGGCTCCAAGCAGCTGCCAAGTAAAACGAGAGGTGCTAGTGTTTAGTTGAAGTTGGAGATGAAAACGGAGAGCCACAAAAGCAAAGTCGGATATGCAAGTCAGCAACAAAGTCAGCCCTCACCTCACTAGTATAAGTCTTGGCATGCTTCTTTTTCCACAACTGCCAATGCATGTCCAGGCTTGGGTCAGTAAGAGCCACTGCTGCGCCACACAGCAAAGTGAAAAGCAAACTTCTCAGCATCTTTTCCTGCTAGAAAAAAAAAAGAAGGAAAGAATTGGTTAATTAAGAAACTGAATCCTTAATCAGTTCAACTAAACCACAGAAAATGTATTAAAAATGTGTTAGTTATATGTTCGACTTTTCTCAAAAATGATTCTATCTACTGTAACTGTCAGCACAAGGCAGAAAGTCCATTTTGTAGGGGGAAGTGTGTTTAAGGAAGTTGAGCAAGTCAAGTTGGTAAGGATATTACTTGCGCAATCAGTCTCATGATCAAGAACTAATGGATTTTAAGACACAATTTGCTGAGAAGAAAATTTTGATCCATGTGACCTAGACAGAAGAAAACCCACAAAGTCTACAAACTCAAGAGCAGAAGGAAAGGGTGATATTTAAGTGGCTATTCCAGTCACACCTGAGCATGGAACCAGCCACAACACATACACATACAGAGAAAATACCCACAACCCAGCCTACATTTACATCAATGGAATAAACACAGAACATGAACAAATTAAGCATATTATTAGAACAGAATGGTGATGTTTATTGGAACTACAAAAGTAACTCGACCAACTTCATACAAACAATAGCCTCTTTAACAGACTTTCATACACACTTCCTCTTTCTCCACAAAACACAGCTCTCACCCAGGAGAAAGCTCTCACCCAGAGCACAGCTTTCATCCACGACACAACTCTCACCCAGAGCACAGCTTTCACCCAGGAGAAAGCTCTCACCCACGACGCAGCTCTCAGCCAGGAGAAAGCTCTCACCCAGAGCACAGCTCTCACCCACGACACAACTCTCACCCAGGAGAAAGCTCTCACCCAGAGCACAGCTTTCACCCAGAGCACAGCTTTCACCCACGACACAACTCTCAGCCAGGAGAAAGCTCTCACCCAGGAGAAAGCTCTCACCCAGAGCACAGCTTTCACTCAGGAGAAAGCTGGACTGTCTTCACAGAAGAGGACCATGAACAGACACAATGACTCACAGTAAAACTGAAAGTAAAACATTCCCCCTTTGAAAGACTGTAAACCAGAAACCCTTTATTGGTAAATCTCCCACCTGAGTGATCTGAGCCAAACGACAGGCGCTGGATCAGCAGGCTGCGGCTCAATCTCGCGTTTTAAAGTGTGAAATCACGTGTCAAACGTCGAAGTCTGAGCCCGTATTTCCTTGTGATGCGAGCGACAGCAGAAGCTGCGGCAGAACCCCACGCGCACTGCCGCGTGACGTCACACTTGAAGAGTGTAAAAACGACAAACAGCTGATTCTGATTTCAGCCTTCCTTCTCACCTGGGTGTGAACGGGAACACAAGTAACATGTCACTACTACTAAATGAAATACCACATGAACATTTTACAATGTTTACTAGAAAATAAAATAAAAAAAAAAATATTCAAGATCTCTAAAATTATTTTTTTATTTTAGAAAAGTTTTGGTTTTTCCCCCTATTAGAAACTCTTATTTTGAAACCAGCCATGAAACTTTTACTATCTGTAGCAAATCTAAATCTAAACTCTAAATCCAGTCTGAATAATCTTATCTAAAACCCTGTATTTACTAGTCTGATTACAGTGTCGATGTGTTTTTATTGTGTAATCTGTAGCTGTATGTCTGTAACTGCTTTTAATAGTAGAAATGTCATTACAGGTAAGTGAGACTTAATGTAAATCAATGGTAACATATAACTAGTCATAACCCCACAAAGGTATCATTGCTGTCCAATGAAAACCATGTATCTCCATTTTTAGTTTTCTCCATTATGCGAGTCAGACATTGGATGGTTGTTTTTTTATATTGTCTCAGAATTTCATGATGAATACATCAATAGAAATGCTTTAAGATGACATGTTTTCACTGGACAGCGAACATATGCTGTCTTGGTAATGTGACAGAATGGGTTTAGAGATTTGTAAATCTGATTACTACCAGTAAACATTTCATATCTGGTCCTTGAAATGGTATCTGATATATGTGATGCAGTTTCTACTAGTAAACACTGCATTAAAGGGGTCTTGAATTAGAGTTATTAGTGAATTAGAGTTTTAAACGAAATACTGATTGGCCCAACCTGAAGCCACCTATAATGTGTGGTATCAAGGCTGGACACTTAAAGGCAGGTTTAATCATGTTCAAAGATAAGGAATGCACATTAGTTCATCTTTCAGCACTTTAATCTTTTTTCCTGATTGTGATAGCGACATTGAAACTCGTCTAAGCCCACATCCACTGGCACTGATGGCCACCTCTAAAGGGTCAAAGTCTGACTTACAGTGTCACTAGAAATGTATAAAGATAGTCATATCTCTTATTGCCACCTTTTGTTACAATCACATAGTCATCATTTGAAAAGCTCCAGAGGGATGAGCATATTCTTAGACCTGAATGAGATGCACCATTGACCTCATAAGGCTGTTCAGAATGAAGAATTGGAAACAGTGAGGCAAGGTGTGTTAGTCCTTGTGAAATGTCTTAAAAAGGATTTATGAAGATTTATATAACAATCATTAAATGAGGATTAAATGTAGTAGTCTTACCTAATGCACCTTTAATGGCTCATGGCATGTATGCCAAACAGTATTTCTTTCTTCTGTAGCAGGAGTAGCCTACAGTGTGATGTAATATGATATAAAAGTCATAACTGCTTTTCTATTTTACTACACAAGGTTATCAATCTGTCAAACATACAATTAATAGTCATCTTAAATGCATTTATTGTGCCTGTGTTCATTTCTTAAGCTTGCATTATCATAAATCTTCGGGTCGCTTAAGTCTGCAGGCACCTGCTTATACAGAAGGACTCCATCAGTTTAAAAGCTGGATATTGTTCTCTTCTTTATCTAAGTT
The DNA here is from genome assembly GCA_034509495.1 of Acestrorhynchus altus. NCBI lineage: Eukaryota > Metazoa > Chordata > Actinopteri > Characiformes > Acestrorhynchidae > Acestrorhynchus > Acestrorhynchus altus. Next base: position 26,391,530 of record CM067507.1, read on the forward strand.
GCACTGATATAAACACAGATTAAACACATTTCTGCATGAATTAAAAGTTAAAACTCACTCTAGTGCATTTAACCACCTTGATATCCTTTACAAATGAACTTGCTGTGAAAGTGACCATTATCTGTATGTTTATAACAAAATATGAAAGTTGAATCAGCAATTAAAACAAATCACTTGGTCATTATATCTGGAAGCTCCCAAGGACATGAAGACATGTGTCATATGACTGAGAATAAAGAGGAAGCAATTCATTTTGAAAATCATACCCTTAATTCTGGCCAAACCAAGGAATGTTTTCTTCCTGCCATTTTATAAAGCAATTTAAACAGTACTCTGATATACCAGAGTTTTTAACACATATATCATGATTATGTAAGCCATTTCAATTCACTTAATTTAAAGGGGAGAAAAACACTCGAGAAGAACGAGTCAGCATGAAAGCGGCAGTGTCATCTTATTTTTAGAGAATTGGTTCATTGTGTTCATTGGTTCATTAGGTGAATTACAAAGTTAAGTTTGACTATTTGAGACAAATGATTCAGTGAAAAAGTTACATGTACACTGCACCCTCAAAACACATGTTAACAACAGCACATTGTGAGTTACTTTTCGTATGTGAATGTGCAAATAAATATGTCAATATGACAATATAATTACCACGTTTTTGTGGAAGTATTTATGGTCATTTATTGCTCTGACTTCAGTTACAAAAAATGTCTTTAAAACTACCCCTTTACAAAAAAAGCCCCATGTGAGATCCCATATATTCACTGTGGTAGGTAACATATGACATGCTTTAACCACTTCTGTAAAGGACTTTACATTGAGTTTCAAACTATCTTGTTACTCTGTGCAAGCTGAACTCATGTAGTGTCTCCATTATAGTATTTAATAGCAGAATTGCAGTTCACATGGCAAGCATATGTTAATGTGCTAGTGATAATGACTGTGGGCTACTGATTTTCCAGCAGCTGTACTTGGTCAGAACAGTCTAAATTAAAGATGTCTGTGGCAACTCATAGATGTACAAAAGATACAGTAAGTATATAGCATTTATAAGAATTTAATTGAAAATGACAGGTGGTGTTTATGCTCAGGGGAGTGTAGGCACATCAAAAGATCAAAGCAGATGATCAGATGCTGAGAATTTCTGGACTTTATTCAAATAAGAATTGTATATTAAACACATTACCAAACCTTTCAACTATACTAATTACACAGTTTTCTGCCCAACCCTGCTCATATTCAGTGGAATGAAAACAAATATTTAATACTTAGTTATTAGTTGCACTCACCTGGCATGCAGAAGGAAACGTTTCTGAAAACCATGAATCAAACAAGTCAATGAAATGTCAAAATGATGAACTATGCCATGGGCCTTGTGTGCTCATACAACAAGAGTGTGACTAGAGTGACTTTTTCAGACAGCATTCAATTCACTAACAGCATTTAATGAAGCAAATTTTAGTAATACATCTTTAAAAGAAATAATAACATGGGGTTAAACTGCAGAGTATAGATGGGGCTGTTGAACTTGGCATGTTTTTTCTTTAATGAACAAGTTTTGAAACCTTAATGGAAAACAAAAATCAAAAAATGCAAAAGGGCATCTTTCAACTGAGATCAGTGACACGTGAGATCAGAAATGTAGAAATGCTCAGTCATACTGCTAGATCTTGATTTCCTGACTGTAACTTCCTCATTCATTCTCATGGAAGAATTAATCTGCTGATGTAGGCATGCTTTCAACACTGTATAAAGGTGGCAAGCCACTTTTGGAAGCACACTTAATATGACTAATGTCTCTATATATATAATATACTATATATATATATATATATATATATATATATATAATATACTAATGTCTATAACTACTATCTAAGGATATTTTCTGAGTGAAAAGCAAAGCACTTTTGTACGTTGTTCTGGATAAGGGCATCAGCTAAATGCCATCAATGTAAATGTAATGTCATACCATCTGATAAATGTATCTGTTTACAGCAAATGCCATTTCAAGTCATGTCAAGTCAAGTCAAGTCAAGTTCATTGGTACTTATTGTCACTCATCAACTTATAATGGAATGTATTGTTGTGCTTTAAGCCATTCAGGCAAGACACATTGCACAACAGTGTATACACTAGACTACAAACACACAGGACAGAATACACATTATGCCAACTAGACAGAACAAAACAATATATAAATCAGAAATATAATTATTTCAAAATCAAATTGTGAATGTATGTTCTTGTGCTTTCTTATGAAAAGTGCCTGTTGTTTTTGGGGAGCTTCAGAGCAGAGGTTCATGGCTCATCGGTGGTCCCTGGTCCCAGGTTGAGACACCCTGCATTAGAGAGTCAGATAAAGCTGGAGAGACTCAGCCTTAACCTGGTGGACTGTTTGAGAATGAAAACTTGATGAAAGCAGATGCATTATTATAAAAAAAATAAAATAAAAATAAATATATATATATATATATATATATGCAAGTCACTGAGCCTTAGTGTTTGTGTGTGTGTGTGTGTGTGTGTGTGTGTGTGTGTGTGTGTTCTGGACTTTATATTGATTGGATATGATTTTGCCTCTTTTCTTCCAGATAATAGTGAGATTATGTTGGATATTGGATAGCAGACAGCAGATTAAACTACCAAATGTTTCTGGTTGTCTTTTGATTAAAATACTGCCCCCTGCTGGACATGAAGCGTTACAAAGTCTGGGAAAGTTAAAGAGCACAAAATTATTTTCGGTTAACACTGTGGTTATGCAGCTCACTTTTTGATTAAAGTAATGAATGGCAAGAAAAAAAGCCCAGTGTAAAAAAATGTGATTATAGAACAAAGCCCAGTGTAAAAAATGTGATTATAGAACAAAGCCCAGTGTAAAAAAATGTGATTATAGAACAAAGCCCAGTGTAAAAAATGTGATTATAGAACAAAGCCCTGTGTCAACACTTTCAAATGTGTAGAGAGCTCAGCTTCCTACCTTCCATTTTCCCAAGTGTGTGTTAGGAACCCAGCTGTGACAAGGAAAACATCAACCATGTAGTGCTGACTGAGTGCTGTACAATATGTAAGATGCAGTGTTGTATATGTATGTATATATATCCAAGAGTACAAAACAGGTCCTTATTTGACTTTTGTGGACTTGAGCTAGATGCCAGCACAACAGTTCATTTCTTCATATAAGTGTAACTAAGGGTATTTGAGAAAATTCAGTTTTGAAGTTACCCTCACTTCCTTAGTAACCCTACAGACTATTATATGCCTTTCTGTTGGTGTGATCTTGATGTTCTTGAATATCCTGCATTTGTACACTGTCTGTGCATGGATGGAGTCCAAAGTCTTTAGAAATGTTTTGATAAGAAATCTCCTTTCTTTATTCCATGATGCACTTCCACACATGCTGTAAAGACCAGACAGGCATATATATATATATATATGGCAATTCCATAGAAGCATTTGTGAGCATCAAGGGAACCAAACATGTCTTCAGTATTTAACTTGTGTTGATTTTGCTTGGGCTAAATGCCACCATGACACATATCTGGACAGGCTGCATTACCAACTAGTACTGAAACTGCACTGCTCTTGAGCAGAAAGCTCTGCAAAGGGTGGTGAGCACCACCCAGCAGGTCACCAGGGTTCTGTTCCCAAACCTTCTGAATTTATACACCAGCCGCTGTCTGAGGAAGACCAGGAAGATTATAAAGGACTCCACCCACCCAAGCCACTGCCTGTTCCCAAAGCTGCCCAGCAGCTTCTTCCACAGGCCACCAGGCTGCTAATCAGTAGCATTGTTCCAGTCCACAGCCAGTCAAAACTTATCTCTCCTGTCTCAAAACACTTTGACACCAAATAAACTCTTTCTGCACCTGCACTTTGCTCACTACTGAAGCAAGAACTAGCTACACTGCACCCACCAAAGGCCCTTCTCACACTACAGCTATATTTAATTCTATACCCAGTGCACATGTAAATATAATGTAAACATCAATTTACAACCTGTTTTACAATACAATTGTGTTTTTAGTGCACAATTTAACATGGATTTACTCAATTAATATTACATTTTTTCTTGTTTGTATTTTTGTACATGTTTTTACTATTGTGAGGGAAGATTTTCAATCACCCTTATACCTGTGCAATGTGATGTGACAATCAATAGATTTGATTTTGATAAATATTATAAGCATTTATTATATATAATACTGCAAAGATAAATACACACAAAAACATTTTTTTCAGAAACCTTATTTTAATTTTGTCAAAAAATCCCTTTGATAAACAGTGCAGGACAGAAAAAAAACAATGACTGAACATTAAATTCCTACCAGAGGAATGTAGTTTCTTAAAGAACAGTTTACCAAAAGTAAAACGTCTTGTGAAATGTAATATATTGCACAAAGCATTTGAAACTCTTTATAGGAACATCCATGTCAGACACAACTAAACCAATTTTTTTATGAATGATACAGACATTCAAACAATAATTATTGGTACAGAATATTTTCAAAACCAGCAACAGTGCATGAGGCAAATTGAGTGATCAAGTCCTTTTTGTGATTGCTTAGTGTCTGATTGATAATTGGTCACAGGTTCCTTCATAGCATTTTTCAGATGTAATTGGAAAATGTTACATAATTGGGAAACTTGCGAGGTTGGCGATTCCACAGGCATTGTTACGATTGCGGGCCATCAAGACGTAACCCATCTTTCCCCACTCCTCACCCCAGCTTTACGAGAAACAAATGAGATGGAAGTTATATTAGAAGGAATGAAACATTCTGGTTTTGTATGCTGACAAACATATATTGAAAAAAATGATTTTATTGGAATTACACATAGACCTCTTAACAAAACTGTAAAAAATGAATCTCACCATCCAGTAACAACCCACCTGTTTTTGACAATCCAGTATTTTTTGCCCTTCGGTGTGACACCATAGCCAACTGCCAACACTGCATGGTTGATGTTTTCCTTGTCACAGTTGGGGTCATAATACACACCTGGAAAATTGAGAGGTAGATACTGAACACTTCACATCTCTTTGGTCTAAACAGATCTTGAAGCAGGATAACTGAGTTTGGTTCTTGTCACTCACCACGCTTGTAAAACTGGAAGGTGGACTGCATGGCATCAATGCCTACAGAAACTGGACCAACTTTAGCCACAGCAGAAGTGAGTGCCCTCTCACTGCCTTTTTGTACTTCCTTATATCCACGACAAGCTGCTGCTTTCCCAGACTTGTTATAAGCACACTGCTCGTCCTGTAGGGGGCAGTGATATGTTCACTTAAAGGTATCCACATGACAAACAGATAATAGCTGCATCTATCTATCTATCTATCTATCTATCTATCTATCTATCTATCTATCTATCTATCTATCTATCTATCTGTCTATCTATCTATCTATCTATCTATCTATCTATCTATCTATCTGTCTATCTGTCTATCTGTCTATCTATCTATCTGTCTATCTGTCTATCTATCTATCTATCTATCTATCTATCTATCTATCTATCTATCTGTCTATCTGTCTATCTATCTATCTATCTATCTATCTGTCTATCTGTCTATCTATCTATCTATCTATCTATCTATCTATCTATCTATCTATCTATCTATCTATCTATCTATCTATCACTATCAGTCACATGAACTTAAGAGGTTTAATGTCATTCCATGTACAAGTATCCAGTAGAGCAAAAATAATTTAAGGCTGTAAAAAAACTGCAAACATAGAACAAGAATATTACAATAAATATGATAAATATAATAGACGTTAGGCGCAGTAAACAGAACAGTGCAGTGCAGACACGGGACTTTATATGTGTTATGAGGATAAGGTGGAAAGATATTTATTAAAAATAAAAAACAAAAATATAACACGTATATAAGTATTCAGTCTTTGCCATGACACTCAAATTTGAGCCCAGGTGCATCTTGTTTTCACTGATCATCCTTCAGATATGTGAGACCAGAACCTTGATTGGGGTACACCTGGAGTACACAATTCAGTTGATTGGACATGATTTGGAATGACACACCTGTTTATATAAGGTGCAATAGAAGACAAACCAAGTGCAGCATAAACCAAGCCATGAAGTCTAAGAAATTGCCTGCGTCTATAGACACAGATTTAGGGAAGGATACAGAACAATGTCTGCTGCACTGAAGGTAGCAATGAGCACAGTGGCCTCCAACATCCATAAATGGAAGAAATTAGGAACCAGCAGAACTGTTCATAGAGCTGGCCACCAGCTAAACTCAGTGATCGTGTTAGAAGTAACTTAGTCAGGGCAGTGACCTAGAACCAAATGGTCACTCTGACAGTTCTCCAACATTGCACTGTGGAGAGAGGAGAACCTTCCAGAAGGACAGCCATTTCTGCAGCGCTCCACATGACAGGCCATCTGGAGTTTGCCAAATGGCACCTAAAGGACTCTCAGTCCATGTTAACAAAATGATCTGGTTTGATGAAAGAAAGATTGAACTCTTTGGCCTCAATGCCAAGCGTCATGCTTGGAGGAAACCAGGTACTGTTCATCACCTAGCCAATACAGTTTCTGCAGTTCCTACTAGCATGGTGGTCTAGTCAGGTTTGAGAGAATGGTGACTGCAGACATCCATGATGATAACCTGCTCCAGAGAGCTCTGGACCTCAGACTGGGATGAAGGTTTATCTTCCAACAGGACAACGACCCTAATCACATAGCCAATATAACAAAAGAGTGGCTTTGGGCCTTCTGTGAATGTCCTTGAGTGACCCAACCTGAGCCCAGACTCGAACCCAATCAAACATCACTGAAGATATCTAATGGCTGTGCACCAACAATCCCCCATCCAATCTGATGGAGCTTGAGAGGGTTTGCAAAGAAGAATGTGAGAAACTTCCCAAAAACGGATGTGCTAACCTTGTATCGTCACGCTCAAAAACACTTTAGGTTGTAATTGCTGCAAAAGGTGCTTCAACAAAGTATTGAGCAAAGGTTGTGAATACTTGTGTACATGTAACGTGTGTGTACATGTGTAACTTGTGTACATGTTATATTTTTAATACATTTGCAAATAGAGAGAGAGAGAGAGTTTGTGTGTGAGGGGCTTTAGTTGTGTCCTTGTCTAGTAAGGAGTCTGGTTGACTGGGGGAATAAGCTGTTGTAAAGTCTGGCAGTCATGACTCTGATGCTCCAGTACTTTCTATCAGATGGCATCACTGTCTGTGTGAGGGATGTGCTGTAGTCAGAACAATATATTCCCAACTCTGCAGTAGGTCTTCTAGGTCCAGGTTTGAGAACCACTAACATAATACAGTAAAGAGGCTTACCTCTCCAACATATGGGTAGGTGTCCTCAGAATCAATTCCTTTGTTGTCCCTGACATAGCTAAATGCATTGGTCATGTATCCACCACCGCAGCCGTCATTCTCCGTCACACAGTCCACCAGGTTCTGAGGGCTAAGTTCCACCAGCTGGCCAGTGGTCTTCATCAGCTGACCCTCCAAAGCACCAACTGAGCTGAAGGCCCAGCAGGAGCCACATGAGCCCTTAGGTAGAGACAAAAACAGAGCGTCTAATGCCACTGCCTTGTGCTAGATGTAATTTTTGCACACTTGATTTCTATATTTAAAAAGGGTTAAATAGCTTATAAATGGTAGAACATTGGAACATCTCCCCAATTAAATCGAGACCATTCTTTATGAATATTAGAGAAGACTCCCCACCTGATTCCTGACAGGAGTAACATAGCCAAGTTTGCGGTAATCAATGGATTTGGGCAGTTTTTCATGTTCAATGGGAATATAGGTGTTAATGGGATCACTCTCCATTGGCATCTGTAGGCCCATCAGCTTCTCAGCCACCTCTTCTGTTGTCTGCCAGGGAAAAACAGGCTATTAAAAACTTTGTTCATTGTAGATCTATAAAAAAATGTTAAGCTACACTTAAAACTAAATACATATATTTGCCTTTAACTTTTAACTGTATAATCGTTAAAGCTTTTGTTTACAGTGGTGCTTGAAAATTCAGAATGGTCTATGTTTATGCATAAATTTGTTGTAAAACTTCATCAGGTTTCCACACAAGTCTTAAAAGTAGATAATGAGAACCACAAATATAGAAAATTCTTCTGAACATGTTTATGCTGATGATCTCAGGTATATACATCCAAGTGCACGTCTGATTTTCTTTTCCTAATATTCGTATAGTTAGCGGAGTGTGTGCATACCTAAATCTCTTACTCCAACTTATGTTGTAAATCAGCTTGCATAGTTGTGTACATTATAGCTTATATACTGATCAACCACAACATTATGACCACCTCCTTGATTCTACATTCACTGTCCAGTTATTGAGCTCCGATAACCATATAGTTCTAATATTACAGACTGTATACCATCTGTTTCTCTGCATACTTTGTTAGCCTCCTTTCAGCCTGCTCTTTAATTTTGCAGGTCCTGCACACAGCAAGTATTATGTGTGGTGGGTCATTCTCAGCACTGCAGTGACACTGGTAGTCTCTTGGAATGGTATAAGTGGATCCAACACAGCAGTGCTTCTGTTTAAACACTGCCCATTCACAGTCCATTCTATCAGACAGTTCTATCTAGTAGATTTAAAGACAGACAATTTGTGTTGTCCTCTAGTTCTGTATTAGTGCTCGTAGAATGCAACACACCTGATGCTGTTGGCTGGATATTTGTGGTTGCTAGACTGATCTCAGTGAGGGTTTTAAACACTTCAGCGGGGCTGCTGAGTCTGTTTTACTCATACCAGTGCAAAATGCTGCTCTTTGATTTCATTTACAAATGCCATTCACTTTTAAATCCCCCCAAAAAATAAACAAAAATAAAAATAAAAAACCTTGTACCTCCAGACAACTGGCAACTGATGTCAGAAAATGTTTGTGTTCTTGGGATGAATGAAATGTTTGTACTGCTGAGAAATAAGATCTAAGTAACTCAAGTAAGCCTTGAGATATGAGATGGACCTAAAATGTGACAGACTAATCAGACAAGACTCCAGGCAGCTACAGTCAAAACCACAGAAAATGTTTTTTTTCACTTCCTGATTGGCACACAAAAGGAGAACCATCTTTCTGGGAATGGTCAAGCCTTAAATGAACTGAAAACAATAATCTTCCATTTGTGATCTTACATCTACGATATGTCACACTTGTAGTAGTAGACTGTCTTACTGCAAGATTCTTCTTCACTCACAGAGGAAAACAAAACTAGTTTGTTAGTGGGGTTCGACACTGACCAAATTTTAGAAATCGTTTAGTTTAAGGTTGGAATTGGTGAGCCTGCCTGTGTTAAAAATAGTACTTACCATGTCTCCAAGGTGGTTCATGCCAAGTTCATATGAGTGAATGCCCAGTTCATACTCCTGATTATGGGCCTCAATCAGTCTCATATTCTTCTCCCAGATACCCCTGCGAATAGCCTCCTCACCCTATCGAGAACACACACACACACACACACACACACACACACACACACACACACACAAACACACACACACACACACACACCAATGTGGCATTTAATGACCTAAAGAGGTTTTACATTGATGAAATTTCATTCATTTTATGGATTATATTTCCAAGCTATCAGCTAGATCTCATTCTCTTCTACTTACCACTTACTATTAGCTATGTTAGATTTAGTGTTGGTACATACAGTGCTGATGCTGTAAGTGTGTCAGACAGCTCCCTGCTGCCAGTTCCATTCTAACACTATGAGAAGGAATGCTGAGACTGCAGCTAACTTAATGGTACATATAGACTTGACTAGACAGAGCCATGAGTTATTGAGAACACACACTAAACGCTTTTCCAAACTTTCATTTTCAGTCATCTTCAATATGTGCATAATATAGCCACTTCATTTCATTTTTTCCAACCACAAATGCTTATTATCAATAATAAATAAAAAGTGAATAATAATATAGAATACTTAAAAATTTTTGACAAATAAAAGCAAAAACGCAATAGCAGCTTAAGTTGTAACTGATCTGAAATAAGCTAAGATTGCAGGTATTAGTTTTTCTTTCATTTGTTTCTATTAAAAAAGGCTAAATTAAATTATTCTTTTTCCATTGAATAAGTGGTGCACATCATAAATAAATAAATCAAGGGTGCACAAGAATGCCAGTAACAGTGAACATACACCTAAATCACTGACATGATAAATCTGTGGAATTAATTTGACATGATTGGATATATATGTGCAAAACTGTGCAAAAGTTTGCAAAAGTTGTGCAAAGTCATGTTTCTGCTTGTTTATCATTGACCATCATATGGTCTTTCTAGTATTGAACATGGGCTAGTCAGAAGAAAATTCCTTTTTACTCTGTAAATCTCATCAGGCTTGTCAGTTCAGCCTAAAACCTGACTCCATATGGCATCAATTAAATTACCAAATGGACCATTCAGTTGTATATCTGAGGAGGTTAAACCCAGTTAAACTGCTCAGTTTCATTCATTCAGTCATTATCTAGATAATCACTGTTTACAGTTTAATATAATTTGTATTTCTGTATTTTTATTATATATTATATAACTCAAATAAATGTTATAAATGAAATCAATTCATCTGCATCAATTCAATCCTCAAAAACTACCCAATTCCACATTTTTTACATTTGTAATTACTGTTAATTACTCTTGATTTATATTAATGCCCCTTCATAAGTACATTTTGCCTTCTCCTGTAAAGTCCTGTAAACCTACATGATTTTCATTGGACACTCATTGGATAATATGTCTTCTGCATTTTTCCACTGCTTGATACTAATTTACAAAGTGCAGTGGGGATATATATTATTTCCACAACCATATTTAAAATGGAAGAATATGAACTTCTGGCAGTGGGAAACATGCTGTACAGAATAGAACCAGTTACCAGGCCATTGTACTCCTTTCTGTGAGTGACTTTCCAGTTCTTCCATTCAGAATCCAGAGAGACGTGATCAAAAGCAAGGGTCACTGCAGACCCCAGCAACAGCAACAGCATTCCCTCCCTATACATTCTGAGAGTAAGAGTCATGGTTTAGTCCCAGTATTAAGTTTCAGACAGCATTGGTTTCATTACGTTACATTAGTCAACACATGCATTCTCACATATAAACACTTCTTATGAACAGATCAGTATAAGGTAACATAACCTCCTTTACACCATTCTTTAGACCAGAACAGAACAGTTATACCTTTAATACAGTTTCTGACTGTTAATGCAAAGACAAAGGCACAGCAGGGACAAAGTGCTTTAGGGGAAAAAGTTGAAGGGAAAGAGTTAATGAACTAGACCTGTAACTTTTAAAAATGAAAGCATGAAAGGCAGAAACTGCAGTAACACCAGTATTACTGTAACACAGTGTCTCGGGAAACTGTAAAACCAAAGACTTTATTATTATTATGAAGACTTAAGTTGTCCTACCTTACAGTGCGTTTAGGGAAGTTCTGAAGTCTGGATGTGTAGATCTCAGTGTGAAACTGGGTCAGCTCAGCACTGCTTTAAATATGAGCAGTTTGAGGAAGTGCTCTGTTAAGAAGAAAAGAGGGGGAGGCTGTTTCAGAGGGGTGTTCATCTGGAATATTTCAGATTGTCCAGCCCAGAGCAAAGGTGTCAAGTTACAGGAACCAAACAGCAGCACAGAGGCAGCTCTAGCTGTAAGCCTATAACCTACATTAATACCATAACAGTTCATTTCAAAGACCTTCATAGTAAACGTGTCATCTTTTGCACCAGTGAAGTGAAATAAAATGGAGCATGAGTGCCAGATTTTACAACAGCCGTGGCCTGCTGGTAAGGAAACCAGCCTTGTAACTGGAAGGTTCCTGGTTCAAATCACTGAACTGGCAGGACATGACGGATGTGCCCTTGAGCCGCTCCCCGGGTGCTGGGGATCCCACCGCTCCAGGCACACTGCGCCCAGGTGTGTGAATTCACTAGTGTGTAGGTGTGTAACACTGTGTGAGGATGGGTAAAACGCAGAGGTCTAATATCCGTGTGTGCAAAACACAGTGGGTTAAAAAAGTATAATTACTACTGTTGCTAAATAAGAGTAGTGTATAAATTAGTATTTGATCATTCATACACATCCATATTGCCACATATAGATTTGATATCTGAGATTTGGAGATTTGAACATAGAATTCGATTTCAAGCCATCAAACTCCGGGTCCACGATTCAGAGTCCACAGTTATGGGACACAAAGTTGGCAACTGCAAAATTACACCTGATGAGCTTTAGTGGATTGCTTATATAGAATTGCATATATTATTGTTTATTTCTGTTTCAACATTTTCAAATAAATATAGAACACTTGTTAGATTGAGTGGCTGCATGCTTTCATTCCAGCCAAACAGAAGCTCATGATCAGTTTTTTTGAAGATTGGCTGATTGATTAAATGAGTGGAATCAGTTGTCAGTCCTAGATGTTTAGAATGAAAACCTGCAGCCACACTGACCTGTTGCTGACCCAGATTGACACAGCTGGAATAGGGTGTATAAACATTGGAACATTTGATCTTCATTTTAATTACATTGAGAGACGGACAAAAAAAGAAAAGAAACTGAAGGTCAGGCCAGGTCAGACACTCCTAGAAGGTTCAGTCTAAGAGCAATGCACAAGAGACATCAGGATGTTGAACAATGTCAACAGATGATGTCAAAGTACAGCAGCTATGATCAGAAACACTGCACAATTTTTTCATGGCAGGTGAACAAGGAAGAAACTCTTACTGTCCAAAAACACCAGACCAGGAGTAGGCAATCCCAGTCCTGGAGTCCCAAATTCCTGCAAATTGCCTGCTATAACGCACCAAGTAAACCTAACAATTAACTGGGGAGTGACTGGGAAACCAGGACTTCTGCTATAATGTGTTTTGAACAGATAAATCTAAAGTTTAATATTTGGGCACAGTAACAGAATACTGGCATAAACCAAGTACAGTGGACAAGAACATCAGATAAATGTGAAGTAACGTCTTGTTTAATTCAATAATGTAATACAATGTAATACTGATTTTGGACAAGTGTTGTGATGCAACTGAAGCTGCTAACTGAGTCTGTCTTGCTTCCCTGTGTTAGTCAACACCTTAAGGTGGCGTTGTGTCTTACTCAGGCTGTGAGGTATATATGAACAGTGTCCCATGATGTTTACCAAGCAGACATACAGTTTGCGATGACTACAACTCAGACAGTCACAGATGAGAGAGAAAATAAATGAATGACAGGTTAAAAGGGAAATACCCTGGTGGTATAGCTGCATACTGTGTGCATGTTAGTCACAAACATGCTAAGAATCCATAAATATCCTTGGATAAATGTCACAATGCCTGCTGACATGACAGTGGGCATTCAATGAACTGACAATAGTTGCATAGTTGCTCATTTAATCATCAAAGTCTCTTTAATTAACTATGTTCAAGTATTTAAAATAAAATTTAAATCATTTCTTTCTCAGTTTGGAGTTGTTATATTTATACACTGACTTTTGTTACTATGACTGACAAAGTGAACTATTATTTTCATTTCAGTAAATGCATGCAGTTTCATTTAAGCCCAATGAGTTCCTTTTAACAAAAGCCCAATTGACTTATTTATTTCCTCAAACCTAAAATCATATGCAACAATTTAAGGCACATTCAAACAAATTCCATCTGTCCAAATGTACTAACTAATAAAAAATAAATAATATTTTAGGAAACCTTAAAACACCATTCTGTCCTGTTTTTAATAAGATTAAAAATAAAAACTCATCAAATTCATCAGTGTTTTCTCTGTGTTTTACAAAGGCTCAGACATATCTGACAAGGTCACTGACCTTCAGGCTTGAGGCATGTCACTACTTGTAATGAGGAACTGTCAATTGAATCAAAGTCCATAAATCAAAGCTTTTTCTGACTTCACAAAGCTTGTGCACAAAAAAAACACAAAACACAAAACATCCATGGGCTCTGTTAAGTAAATCTCTAAACTATCTAAAAATTGAATCAATGTCAAAGGTAGAGGAAGGCTTCAGGACATTGGTTAAGACAGCAAAGCACCCATCTGTATAACATGTAAAAATATAATAATAATAATAACAACAACAACAATAATAATAATAATAATAATAATAATAATAATAATGACAATAATAATAATAATAATAATAACAACAACAACAACAACAATAATAATAATGACAACAACAACAACAATAATAATAATAATAATAATAATAATAATAATAATAATAATAATAATGACAATAATAATAATAATAATAATAATAACACACACACACACACAATTGGCACACACACACACAACAACAACAACAACAATAATAATAATGACAACAACAACAACACACATAATAATACACAATAATAATACACACACAATAATAATGACACACACACACACAATAATACACACACACACATAATAATAATGAAACAGCATACAACAGCACAAAGGATAGCACTTGCAACCACAGACTAAGAGAATATCCTGAGCATCATCTGCCAGATGTTGAAGGACCTCATAAAATATAAAATAGAGGTGAATTTGGCCCTTCCTGTAAAGGGCATCAGTGCACTAAGCCCAGTCCAATTTTCTGACCATATATGTAATCCCAGATAATTGTGTCCACTTGTCTCACTCTGGGACTCTGAAGGTCACAGGGTCACTGTGTCTTGTCTTCCCTCAGTCCACCTCTAGTTCCCTTCCATTTCCTGTACTTGTTCTCATCCCCTGCTGATACATCCAACTCTGTCACTAAGAAAATTCTTGCAGATGGCAAATCTCTGTGCAGTAGCTGAAGTCCATGGTTTAGAGGGTGAAGAGGAAGGGAAAGTGGACAGTTCCCTGTGGGGCTCCAGTGTTAGTAACCACTCTGACACAGTGCTGCAGGCATACACACTGTGGTCTGTCAGTCTACTTGCATCTCTGTTAACTTGTTACTCAGGAGAGCAGGCTGAATGGATTGAATGCAATGCAGAAGTCAAAAAACATTACCCTGATAGCGCTGACTGGCTCGTCCAGGTGAGTATAGAATGAGTTGAGCAGGTAGATGATGGCATCCTCAAATCTGAAGGCAGGGCTGATAGGTGAACTGGAGGGGGTCCAGAGATGTTTACTACCATGGAGAATGTTAATAATGAATGCAGGAGGACCTTTGATGTCAAGACAAACTGGAAACAAAGAAATCTTCAGTAGGTAGAGTTAACATTATTCTCATTGAATAATCATATGAAGAATATCCAGAAAAACTAGAGGACAAGTGTTGTGGACTGATGAATTCAAACCAGATTTTTTGGCCATGGTCAGGAAAGGTATATCTAGAGAAAAAAGAAACTGCAAAGGAACTGTGAAGTATGGTGGTGGTTCTATCATGTTGTTACCAGTGACTTTGGCAATAAAAACAGGTGGAGGGAAGAATGGATTCCACAAAATATCAACAAAACCTGGATGCAAATATCAATTTGGTAAGGCCTGGGCCCGGGGCTGTGCTGCCACCGACAGCCACCAGGGTGAGACAGCATGCCCCCCCATAATAGAAGCTGCTATTCAGCAGGCCCTCAGGAATGAACCTGCACACCCGGGACCACCAAGACCCTGAACTTCTGCACTGCGTGGACACACGTGGACAGCGGGTTTCAGCCTGTGAGGTGTGCCTATAACAAGGACACCAGAACCAAACCAGTGGGCCTTTTTCACCCGTTACCTATCCATCACGCCCAGTGTCCCATGTTTCCATGGACTTCATCACAGGACTCCCTCTGTCTAAGGTGAACACTGTAATTCTTATGGCGGTGGACTGGTTCTGAAAGGCTGGTTGGTTCATCACCCTGCTGAAGCTCCCCCATCAGCTTCAGAGCATGTGGATCTGCTCTCATGAATTGTCTGACATAGGGTTCAGATAGGGGCCCTCATTTTGCTAGCCAAATCTGAGGGGCCTTTTGCAAGACCTTGGGAGAGGAGGCCAGACTCTCGTCTGGGTTCCACCTACAGTCCAATGAAAGAGTCAACGAGGACTTGGAGTGAACCCTTCAATGTTCAAGTCTGTTCACCTGCCACCTGCACTTGATCAGATAACTAATGGGGACGGAGATGCTCGCCAGGCCTCATGGCACTCATCCTGGCATGTCCACATTTCACTACCGACGGCATGCCTGCTCATACCACGACCAGGATGATGAGGTAGTGGTCCTGCCATCAGATGCCTGTAGACCAGTGTCACGCTTGGCACCGGGTCAAACAGCTCTGTCTCTGCTAAAACCCCTCTTGTGCAGGACTGATGGGCCATAATCTTCACCCAGTCAACCTGCTGACTGAGAGAGGCGTGTCCGGAGGAATGCTCTAGGTCCCTGGGCCAAACAGATCCTGGACCCTGAGCTTGTTTAACTTTCAGAGGAGAGACTGGGCTCCAACTTTGTCTGACCCTGATAATGAAGGTCTTGCCAGAGTTTCCAGGATTGCAACTGGGCCAGATGGGACCTGGACTTTAGAGTGGTAGATCTCCAGGTAAAGCTCACAATCTACATCCAAACTTGTCTGATCTTATCCAAATAATAATTCAGCAGATGATTACTTTGTCTGCTACTCAGGACCTTTAAGCAGGTTGGCTGTAAAAAGTTATGTCTGCATGATACCTTGTGTCAATTTGCTGAAGGCATGTGCGTTAATGAGACCAAATTGAGGAACAAGGCCAGATGAGTCTGGCATGACATGCCAAGGCCAATCAGAGGTCAATCAGCTGTAACTAAACACTTAAGGCAAGAGTATAAGGGCGATTCACATTAAATCATTTGGTTGTGTTTCGTACAGGTTTGAAATATGGTTCACTATTATATAATAGAATGAGGGTCATCTCCCCATGACTCCCTCAGAGCTGTAAACTGAAGCCAACATCTGTTTCCTGTTAGTTTGCATTCTGTTCAAACTAGTGGAGAAGCTACGTTTACCCAGCAGCTCTCAGTATAACCACGTGACTGGTCTCATGACTATCACGAGACCATAAACACATTTTATAATATAAAACACCTTGCTTCTTTTTGTGGTATGTAGCACTGATTTTGCTTTTCCCTTAGACTGAGATATTACACGCATTCAGAATTATTAGCTCTGATTGGAGGCCATGAATAATGTAGTTAAGGGAGAATGGAATGTTTTGCTTGGCCTTCTATGCTTATCCTCCCAGAAGCAGGGCCACCCTGTGTTACTCAAATATGTGTGGGTTAATGTATAACAATGCTGATGGTGTGGACAGTGTTGTAAATTGGTGCCTAGATGTTCTATCCTAGTGACTGGTGATACACATTAGTTGCAAATAAACATCTACTATGTGTATAAACTACTGGACCTGCTCATACAAGGTTTCTTCTGAAATCAGGGGTATTAACAAGGGCTTTGTCCCCTCTTTTGTTGCAGAATTAGCCTTTTCTATTCTAAGGCTTTACACTAGATGTTGGAACATTGCTGTGGAGCACTGCATTCTGCTACAAGTGCATTCATTAATGTAGTTGGGAACTTATGTTGGGTGATTATTTCTGGATCACAAATGCCACTCCAACTCATTCCAAGAGTGATTTAAATCCACAGCTCCACAGCTCCCAAAGCACCAATGCTTGTGGGCTTTATATCCCTTTAGCTGATGCTAGGCATTAGACACAGACATAAGGGCCGCTGCTCCAGTGCGTCCCATTCAATTGGCAATATGGAGGTTACATTACGTTGTAAAGGGCAGTAAACTGTGCTCTGTGAAGGAGAAGGGAGATCTCAACATCAGCATAGCATATAGCCTTTAAAACGATACTTACAGTGTTCAGTCTAATCACAGTGGATTTCCAACCTGTCGCACACACACACTCTAATAGTGCCAGATAAAGTGTCAAAATGAGTAATGCAATAGCACCAACATGTCTCTTATGCTGCAGCATTATCAATGAGTGTCATAGTATCACTGGCCATTCATAAATAACAGCTTCCAATGATATACAAATGTCCCCATAACATGGATTTGACTCACTGCAAACCAGAACTGGAAGCTATAAATTAAACCCAGCAGGGCTAAAGCCTTAACAGGCAATGCAACATTCACAATTTACAGACTCTCCCATCTGGCACGTGCTGAGTGATCACAGGGTTTCTGGGATTTAGGCCAACTCTGACTCTGTCTTACAGATTGTGCTTCACTGTAATAGATCTACAGAGCATGGCTGTTGCACGTTTGTTTTCGTAGAGAGGTGGGAAACAGAAGTTGATGAATGATGAAAAATAGACATAAATGTCCAGGGTAGCCAATGTAGCAGAGCCTTGTTAATACCTCTGAGAACACTTGAGGTGAATTCAATGAACACTTACAGCCGCCTTCTCCTCAGAGCTCCTCAGAGTTTTTCACACTGCTGTGTTGTTTCCTGTGCACCTTATAATTATCCATGTTTTATGAATGCATTATGAACATCAGTATAAATGACCGTACATCAATATAAACATATTGGACCATTCATGAATTTCATTTATCAATTCATTATTGTTGATGAATAGAACCATTAGAATATTATGAAGACATGAAAGAATTTCATACTAAATTCCATTTAGTATGCATTTTATTCAATTCCAATACATGGACAAAATTGTTTGCAATTTCAGTTAATGAAAGAACCCACCTCCCACCCCCCCAACACACGCACTCTGTGCAACTATTTAGGTGGTCAGTCATTCTCAGCACTGCAATGAGACTGATATGGTGGTGATGTGTTAGAATGTGTTGCACTGGTAAGGGTAGATCAGACAGAGAAGTGCTGCTGGAGTACTACTGGACACTGGGGTGTTTATTAGAAACCAGAAATATCCATCAAACAAAAAGCATCCTCTTGACAGCACCCTGTGTCCGCTGATGTGCTGCAATGCTGAGAATGATCCAAATAATACCTGCTATGTGATGGTCCTGTGTGCTCCTGACCATTGCAGACCGATGTGACAGGAAGCTAACAGAATAAGCAGAAAATCTGATGGAATACAGTCTGTAATGAGAAACTGTTTAGTGCAATTTATTAAAAGTGAGCATATAGATAGGGAGAAAAGAAACAGGGAGGTGGTGTTAATTGTATGGTGAATAGTATAAGCAAATAGAATAGGGTTATATATAAAATTCAATGTTAGGCTTTGGATTTAAGTTTTTACTTAATAAATGACTGTAAACAGCTATTTTAAATTTGAAGCAAGTTACTGTATCGTCTGATCAGCTTTTGACAGGTCTCTACAAAATCTGGGTGCTGTAAAGTTGTAAGGAATTTGTCATTGTTGTAGCTGTTTCAGTTAGTCAATGTTGTAAATCTTCTTAAAGCATATGTTATTTTATTGTTTAAACTGTTCTAAAGCATATGTTGTATTATCATTATAGTCCTAGTAGCTTATTAGTTATTGTTTGTATTAAATAAAGTTGAAAAGTGATCTATTTTTTTCTGAATCATAGTCATTAGCCTGTTTGTTTCAGACTTAACCAGCTTTCTGCCCTCTTTATAATTAATTTACAAATAACCTTTTCCTTCTCCCTGTCCACTGTTTATTCTTTAATCACCATGTCCTCAGATGTCCAAAAGTGATAAACCGATAAACACAGATGCCCTCTTCTTGTCTGTTTTTATCTTATGTGACCTCAAAGCTCAAAGCAGTTCCACCCTGCCTTTTTGTTTAGTGTTGCTTTATTCACTTTTTCAGATCATAAACAAATAGAATACACATGGGGGGAAAACAGTCCAAAACAAATCCCAGAGTAATCATATTAATTATGAAAACAAGACTACAAATACCAAGCAGGGCATGCAGAGCACTATGTGCCAGCTGTCAATCATCATCTTACCATAGAAAAATGATTATGCTCACAGACGAGCAGGCAGGCTGAAATTAAATGAGATCTTCAACAAAAATACAAAACTATCTGACTGCTTTCATATTGAATGATGTACTTATGAAAGATAAAGAGTGTATTATAAGCCAGGCTTGTGTTTTCAAGTAGTACCTTTAAGGAGTTTAAAGAACCTAGTGCTTAATGGGGATAAAGGTGAATGTTTCCTATAATAGAGGGTTGGCTCTTGTTCCTTTGTTTCCATCTGAGACATTCTCCTCCAGTGGCCAGATTTAATTAAATCTCTCTCTCTCTCTCTCTCTCTCTCTCTCTCTCTCTCTCTCTCTCTCTCTCTCTCTCTGTATGTCTCTGTTCCTTCCTCTATTATACGCACTGTAAAAATGATTTGGAAATCATAAGTAGGTATAACCGATCTGTTACATTGTAATTGCCTTGTACACTGCAGGCACTTCTCTCCATAAACATTAATTTACTGCACTTCTCTCTTCCTCCCATGATTTCTGTTTGGTGCATTACAGTAAAGTAAAGGAGGACAGATGTTTTTTTCTGCTGACAGAGCATTGCTAGCTGTGCTAGCTTCAGGCTCTGGGAGCATTTGAGGATAATAGGTCATCTAAAAACAATGAGAGGCTGATGATGAACAATCAACAGGCTGATGACGCGGCAATCTCTGCAGTTTAATCAAAGTATGAATAATAAAGCCATATGTTTTCTCTTTGGATGAAGAGATGTTCAGGGTAGCATACAGCAGACCTAATGTTTTTTTTTGACTGTCAGCACTACTGCTATTCTGTTATTGTTGGCTGTTACATTTTTTTTTTTTGCAAAAATATCATTTAGCTCATTCTATACTAATATATTTAATTTGATATAATTGTGTTAAGTGAATCAGACAGCTTCCCCTGAGTCCTATTAAGGCCTGAAAAAAATTGATTTTGGCCTAAATTTGGGACATAACCTCTTGGGATGGAAAGGAAACTGGATTATGTGTGGGAGAAAAAACACAAAGGAACGTAGACGAAGAAGAAAGCTTTTCTTCTTCTTTATGGCAGCTGGCATGTACATGGTATGTGAGAGTACAGCCTTATGGTATCCAGTTCATCCAGCTGCTGGGGGCAGGTGGTTGTTTGTGTGCTAGAAAAACAGTTTAATAGACCTGTAACAAAAATATAATAGATGGGAAGTGCTTTCCCACCAAGAGCTTTGGAGAATTATGATACGTATCTTTGACACTAGTGGGCAAACAGTGGTCCATTATCACTACCAGGGTCTTACTGAGAATAGACATAACACAAAGAGAACCCTGTAAACATCTGTAAATCAAGAAAAAGCCAATAGTGACTCAGATCTTAACTCATTGAATGGTGAGATGTTGAGATGAGGACAATCTGAAAGTTATAGAAGTGGGATCTCTGTGGCTCAGCAGTCTAATGTGCCCTACAATCTGCAGATCACGGGTTTGAATCCTGGATCGTGTTGTTTGCCTTCGGTAGCTGAATCCTGAGAGAGCAAAATGGTCCATACTCTCTCACTCTGGGTGGGTAGATGGTCGCTCTCTTCCCACATCTTGATGATGGATGGCACAGGCATCTATTAGCCTCTTTATCGGACTTTGGGGCCCATGTTGGTGGGTGAAATGGTGGTGGTTCAAAAAGAAGCGGTGGCTGTAGGCTTGTAGAGGAAGCATGTGCTGGTCTTCCCTTTCCTAATGTATGTGATAGGGGAGGATTCCTGGTGGGGTTGGGTAATTGGCACTTCCAAATGGTGACAATAAGTGTAAAAAAAAAAAGAAAAGTATAGACGCTGTAAAAAGGTAAAATATGATATAATATTGAGGCATTCTGTCTATTGTTTTTTGCGAATTGTCTGCTTTTTGGGTCTGACTGGGAATTTATGAGGGTGGTCTCTAAGGTATTGTGTGTGTATGCCCCAAATTGCAGTCTATGGGGGCTGCAGACTGCTCACACACTCCACTGGTGTGCTGTCCTGGATAAACTCCAGCCAGTCTGTCGAATATAACAGCAAATCCTGTCAGGACAGCCATCCAGCACGAACACACACTCTAAATCCCAGGGTTTACACACACACACACACACACACACACACACACACACCAGCGTACAGTGAGCGTTTCATTTCTCCTGAGCTGCTGGAGAGAATAATATGGGACTTTTTGTTTTGCTGAAAGAATGGTGGTGTATCTGTCTCTCCTCTCTCGCTCCACTTGTGGAAGTTAGATGAGGAGAGGTGGGAAGGAAGCTGAAGCTCTGAGAGGAGTCGACCTAAATCATGGCACCAATTATCTTTATAGACCCCAGGGAGGAGCGCGTTAGACAGAAGAAATTAATGAAGGAGTAAAACGATTAAAATGCTCGGGTCTGCTCTCCAGACAGACACACTCCCTCTCTCACAACCACCCTTCACAGCACCGAGTCCGGAGCACGGCTCGGACAGCGGCGAGCAAATGGCAAAATAAGGAAAAGTGGAAACTCCTCTCAGTAGAGAAGCAGGTGAGATGACTCTTTGGAGCCTCGTTTACTCGTATGGGATCATTTATTGAGATAAACATCGTGGCCGAGCGGGAAGCTCGCACTTCCCTTTTAGGAGGTTGTAAATAATGTGTCAGGTTTCCTCGAATCTCCTAAAACATCGCGTTATTTCGGCTTTATTCTGTTTTAATGTCTTTCAGTGGTTGTGCCTCATTTAAAGTTCATTTGTTAGCACATATAAACATGGGTTTGGATGAAGAAAACAGGGGAAGAGTGGTTTAGGTCCATCTTCTGACACTTCCAGAGTCCACAGGCTGAAATAAACCTGTCAACAGGACAGAACTGTTAAAGATCATTACAGGTGATGTTGCAATGGTGCATAATATCATCTGAAACTGTTTTTGGTTGTTTGGTTGGTTGGTTGGTTGTTTTCCTGATGGGTAGATGAAGATCCAAGTGGCTTAAATGGTGAGAGATTTGTTTTATTGTGGAACTAGTTTTATTAGGAAACTAATGGTCTCTAATGGTAACCAGTAAACTCATTCCCAATATGATAATCTGACCCAGGGATCTACTGATGCTGAAATCATGCTTCATAGTGTGTATAGTGTTATTTTAGCATTGGAACGAGATGGTCCAGGTCCATCTGCTGGCTGTTACAGATAGTCTACAGACTTGTGTTGCCGTGGCTCATTTTTCAACCTGAAATAAGCATTAAAGAGCGATACCAGGTATAATCAATAGGTCATACTGGCTCAATTCAGAACTGATTAGAACATTAAAGGTGGTTTTGCAATGGTGTATAATTTAATCTGAAATGGTGTTTGTTTTTTCCTGCTGGGTTCAATGGGATCCTAATTGTCACAATGTTGATAGATTTGATTTATTATGGTATACTATAGGAAACAAATAGTCTCTAATAGTAACTATTAAACTGCTTCCCATTAGGAAGCAAAAATATAATCTGATCAGGTGATCCATTGGTGTTGAAATCACGTTTCATACACGAGCGTTATTTAATCATTTAAAGAGCAGGTCCAGATCCATCTGCTGGCAGTTACAAGTCTACGTGTAGTTGTGTCATTTTGTGTAATTGAAACTTGAAATGATCATTTTGTACTCAAAGAGCAGAGCTTTAAAGAGCTTTTCTCTCAACTCGTATATAGTTAATCAGCCAGCTTGGCTTAAATCATAATTTTTAAAGGTCATTAAAAATTCTTTGCAGGTGATGTAATTGTCATTTGTTTTAGCCTCCTAGTTTCAGTGGTAACCTAAGGTAGCAAATGTAGGACACCAAACATGTTTCCCAGTGATCAACCTGATTATTACTTTAACATTGGTTCAATGATTTAACTATATTTAATATAATGTAATTTTCAGGGAAATTCTGTTACTTTAAGTCTGTTGAAAAAGCAGTGAGGTAGCTCATACAGTGTTGTCTTATGCCTTAACTCATTCATATGTGAACCCACCCCTTCCTTCAGCCAAACACCTACAAACCTCAGCAACTATTGAAAGTCTGAAAATCTAAAGGAGGTCAAACTAAGAAGTCCCATTTAAAACAAGCACTCCTGCGATCAATCTCGCCTGTACACTGAGCCAGATTACTGCTGCAGCACAGCAGAAGATCTGGCACCTTTAATATTCCCAGCACATCCTGATGAGCTAAGGTTTCCTGATTCAGTTTTTGGCTCCTAGCCATGGGAATGTCTGTTGAATTGACAATAATCCATTTGTGGAAGTTTTCTCTAATGAGAGATTAAACAGCAGACTGTACAACCAATAATGTGCAGCAAAGCAAATTCTGCCCTCACACGTGCAAGAGGAAGCCAAAGTGAGGAGTCTTGGAGACAATCCAAATGGGCACTTTAATCAGGCAAGTTTTAATGCACAGCCAGTGTCCCAGTCACCTCTTGCTTCATGATTTATCTCTGACTCCTGTAATTCACCATGCTGCTGTAGTGGCTGGATTGATGGAGTCCACCAATAAAAGCACTCATCTGATCACTGTCTTTTGTTTTGCTCAGCCAACCTGTCAATACCCTCAATCAGGCCTGAAATGAATGTGTCTTTGATTTAAGGGCTCTGATTAATAGAGACAGCAGACCCAAGAATAGACTGTGTTTTAGACCTGGTATAATATCTAACTTCATTTACACATCACTCGTTTACAACGCTATCTTCTGTGCTGAAGCGAAATGTTTATCTGTACTGGATCCCATAGGATTAAGACAACTGCCCTTTCAGATTTGTTTTTTAAAAGGCTTCTGAAAAGCTTGCTGGTGGTGATCAGCCTGTCCTGGGTCAGCTGTCTGTTCCACGGGTTTTTTGCCTTTTCTTTCTGTGTGTAATCCTGATGCTCTGAACCAGACCCGCCTGCTCAGGCTGCTCAGACGCATATAACTATTCAGGGCAAAATGTGACCCCGCTTGTGTCTGCAGTGCTATACAGGCCAAAGCTAACCACTCATTGAATGCTTAATGATATGTGTTTATAATAATTGTGATTAGGGTTAAGGTATTGATTTAACACATTTTTGATACAGGAAAATAAGGTGTGGCTGAAAAATGTGCACTATTTTATATGTTAATGTTTCCATTTTGAGTTTTTTTACAGCATTCTTAAACAATATGAAGTACTATATTGGCAACAAAAGCAGTGCTTTGGAGTGTCCTGAAATAATCCTCTGTCCACAAGCTAATGGGTTAGTCTCAGGCTAACAGAGTAGCTGGAAGGATAGAACAGTACAGTGTTATATGTAGTATATGTGTATGTGATCAAGATGCCATTTGATTTTCAGTATTACATGTCAGTATTGTTATGCCCTCATGTTCTATGGAGATGCAGTAATATTGCACATACATGGCTGTAGTTCAGATTGCTTTGGTCATGCCAACCTTCAGTTCAAAATTATAGTTTATTAAAGTTGAAATGTATAATTTAAGTAAAGTTCATGCATAAGCACAAAAGTATAAGCATTTCTGACATAAAAGGCTCATTCATTTGAAGTTGGGTGTTCACATAACACACCATTGTACTATACTGGGACAGGATGAGACAGTATGAGACAGGATGTAACAGTAAATGAGAGGCCAGGAAGATTTTAGTACACTATTTTTTATACTGTATTAATGTTATTACACCATTTCCCTTGAACTAAATTAAATGCAAAGTAAAATATAAGTTTAGATTTATTAATATAATTTAAATAAATAAAATACAGACTAAATGTCTTTGTTAACATTGGCAGACATAAAGCTGCTACAGGGCAGGGATGGGTGGTATGGCAAAATTATAATAATATTTAAAGACATTTTCACTGTGCACAATATTTATCTCAGTATTGTTCACAAAATGCTTTAGTAGCTTCAGATTCTTTACAAAACTCCAATTCAAACACCATGCCATACTTGGTACAGTGATTTTCAACATTATATGCAATTTAATCAGACTAATTATACTATCTGTAATGAAACATTTGAATGAAACATGAAAAACAGTTTCCCTCCAACAGTCTGTTATAACCATTGCTAAGTTAGAAATGCAAATGGGAACATACTAAATAAACTGTAGCCTGGTTGAGAATGATAGCTGAGTAGTCACCTAGTTAATTATCCAGATGAAGCTAGCTATCTGTTGCCTTGATTTATAATTAGACCAAATGAACTAGCTAGCTAAGCAAAGGTCTGATAGGTTGTGAAGGTCTCCTGAATGTGACAAAGTGAAGTCTGATCCCAACACATACCTTTGACTCGCAAAACAGGATATATAAAAGCACTGATAGCATGAGTGGATATGGGTAGTTCTAGTAAAGGTGGTTAGAAACAGTGGTTAACAAAGATAAATTCACCAGCTGGATGAGCACACCATATTACAGGCAAGACTCCTGCATTCTCCTACCTGTACCTACTTGTTAGTTGCATCTCTAACAATACAGACTATATGGACAAAAATGGACACCTTGTTCATTCATTGTTTCTTCTGAAATCAGTACAATTAAAAAACGCTTATCCTGCTTTTGTTGGAGTAACTATCTCTACTCTCCGGAGAAGGCTTTCTACTGGATTTTGTAACATTCCTGTGAGGTTTTGATAGCATTCAGTGACAAGTGGTCAGGATGTTGGACAATCACCACCAACTCCCCAGGAGTACTGGATGGAGCACCACCATTGCTACATCCAATACATCATTCCAGAGAACTCCAGAGAATAGAGTCCAATTTTATTAAAAAATACTTAACGGGTACTAGACTGTGTGAATGCAATGGATGCAACTTAAAATAGCGGAATCATTCATTAGTTGGGGTGTCCAGAAACATTTGGTATAGTAGTGTATATTCAGTAACAAGAATTGATCATCCCTTTGGTCTGCTGCCTGAATGTGTGTCTGTATTCACATCATGTGCCCTCTCTGAATGCTTACTGGTAGTCTGTGGTTAGTCGGCTGCACGTGAAATGAGCTTGAGTCGCACCCCTCCCCCACAACTGCAAGTTCCCATCAATGGAATCAAATTTGAAACCAGGACTTTGCAAATGATATCAGCTCTAAGCAGCCAACATGTGTGTCAAATAGGAGAAGCCAGCTGTCCTCTCTGGTTTGGGGATTATGCAAATATTTGCTTGTGAATTCATATTCCATAGTATTTTTAATCCACTGACTCCAGCGAAGACAATTCATGTTTGAATACAATATTTAACCTTTTACTATAAACAGTCATGTACAGTGATCAGCCATAACATTAATACCAGTCCCTTGCCTCTACAGTCATAGACCATTTTGTTGGCTCCTCTTACCATACAGAAAGACTTTGTTCTGTAGTTCTTTAGTTACAGGCTGTAGTCCATCTGTTTCTCTGCATACTACATTAGCCTCCTTTCACCCTGTTCTTCAGTGATCAGGGCTCCACAGGACCACCACGGAGAACGTATTATTTAGGTAGTGGGCAGTGCAGGACTGGCAACTTAATTCAGCCCTGGATTTTTATACAGACCTGCCCAGTGGTGAAAGCGGGAGCTCCAATTCGGGGTCCACTTAGTTTGATCGGTTTCACTGTGTTGAAGGTGTGGGGGGGTTATTCTCAGCATTGTTGTGACACTTTAAAATGCCTCAGAGTCACTGCTGGACTGAGAATAGTCCAGCCAACAGCATCCTGTGACCACTGATGAATGACAAGAGCATGACTAACACAAATTGTACAGAAGAGCTTCTCATCGGTATATGGTAACCCTGTTACATTACTGCAAGTACCTTCTGTAACATTTAATTAACATGTATGACACAGTAAGAGCTGATTTGTCTTGCTTTAGAATAAAACTAACTAAACTGTAATTTTTGCATGTCCTCTTTTCCCCTTCTTTCTTATTTATAGCCTACATTGTTGTGGTACATACTGTTCAAGTTCCAGCAGTAAAAGTACAGCACAAAGCTGATATCATGTTTTATTCTAATCACATTTTGTCTGCTGGTCTTTTAGAAAAAGGATTAAACTCATCTCTGCTCTCTCTTAACAAACCGAAGAGAAGTAGGAGTTAAAGCTATGTTGGTTCAAGCCCAAAAGAAAATACAAAGTTAAGCCATCATGTGAAGATGTTAACTAACAAGAAGTTATCTAAACATTTTTAGATGATCAAGTTCTGTTTATAAAGACACAGAAAGGCTCATCAAAAGCTCTTTTTTAATTCCTAACAATGGGTTTAACAAAACCTCAAATCTCAAACCTCCACTCCTTCCTCCTACAAGCCATTGAATGCATTGAGAGAAACTATATGAATCCTTCTCCTTATCCTTAAAAAATAAACACATACTCACCGAAAAGCCCGTACATGCACAAATTGCCTCCTACTTTCATACCTCCTCCTCTGCAAGACATTTGTGACAGCTGTGGGAATGTATACTGATGTATACAGAATGAATGCCTCGTGTAATCACGTTCGTTACAGGCCTGAAGCCTCTGCAGTTTTCCTTTATCTCTCGCACACACTCTTTTAGTCTAGAGCATAAAAATCAGTCTTACTTGTGCATATACTGAGATATGGAAAACCTGTATTATATGCACAGTCACAGTCCATCAGCTGGAAAGGCAATATTTGAATACAAAAACAGCGTGGTACACAATTCAGCACACAGCTTAGAAACCCCTTGGGGCTTTGTTTATCTATGGGAAGTACATTCTTGCATCGTATCTATTTTGTTTTGAAGTCATTCTCTATTTGTTCATCCAGCACCTGTTATTTGCTAGGGGAGTTTTTAATACTCATTCTGCAGAGGGTAGCGACAGAGCCAGGTGCCAAACCAATGAACAGCAGCCTTTCATATGCAGCTACTATTGTTGTTGTATCTGAGGGATTGTAATTGGTGATTCATGAGTGGCTGGGGTTAGTTCTCACTCAGACATGGTAAGAATAGCATCACAGTGTCAGAAAGAGAGAGCAACACTGTCAGCCCTACCCATTCCATGTCTGCATGCTAAGGGCAAATGTCAGGCCAGCTACAGAGGTCATTGACCTCTCTGAAGCTGTGTCCTGGTTCAGATAGAATATTAAAAGATAGTTAACTAAAACCTGCATAAATTCCAAGTCCTGAAAGTTCAAGTGTGACCGCTTAAAAACTTTGACCTTTCACACGAGGGTGAAATGAGTAATGACTACTCATTAGAATATAAAATACACTCATTGTCAAAAAAATAGCTGACAAATAGTTGTAACCAGAAGGATGTGTTAGATTGCAATGCCATTAGTAAGGAAGATAAAGGTTAACAGTAAAAATAAATGATTATGGCAATTTTTATTGAGCTACAAATTCAGAAGTAATGTCCCTCAGTATGGTGTCGGGTGTAATGCATAATGCAAGACATCTCAGAATGAGAGAACACCAGAACACATTTTAGTGATATACTGAATAGGAGTGTCAAACTACACAAAAATACAAAGTTTGGCACACACCATTGTTACAACCACACAGTTTTTGTACAGTTCAACCTTATCATGAAGCTTAAAAATTAGAATTTAAGGTAGGACTTTCCAAATTTTTTATTTGTTCTAATTTTGTTCTGTATTCAGTTCTAATCTTCAGAATTAAACCAGTAGTTCAGTAATATTTTGGCATGTTTTGTTTGTTGTTCTGATCTGTTTTGTTCATATACAGGACTGGGTTTCCCACTCAGCTCACGTTAAATATCAGTATTAAATGGAAGCACAAGCATCACATGAAATACCCACTCACCGTTTAATATGATCTTAATACTATGAAGCTGTTGAGAAACTAATCTGGTCAGATCACCATTACTGTCAGTACTGTTTTCACCAATGTGTTACGTGGCACTAACCAGTCACTGCAGACAGAGTGGATTATTTCTGACCTGATCGTGTTCAGCAGACATGCACTCAAAGCAGGGCTGGACTAGCAACTTTATTCAACTTTATTCTGTTGTCTGTCCATTAATGGCCAATACCATTAACTGCAATCTGAAGCTGTCCAGTATTGATGAGTGTCATCTGTTGTGACTGGATGCCATGGCTCTTCTGAATTAAGAATTCCAAGATGTAGAAAGGTCATTTCAGAACTCCAACTGTGAATATGTGTGTGGTCCAGAGGGCAAATGTGCTGTGAGCAGTTAAATTTGATTGGCAATAACATGTTCTCTGGCAAGGTTGCCCGCATTAGATAAGAATTTGGCTGCATATGAAATTTAGATGGGTGAACTGTGGTGTTATGCAAAACAAATTCTATGAAACATTATGTTGATCAGTTAGGGATAAAGCACCAATTAGGTTATGAATGTTATAAAGTCCACCATACTGTGAATAGCTGCCATGAAGAATGTCGTAATGCACACCAGTATCGAGATTCAGATTTTGCATAAAAACAGCATTTGACCAAACATAAAATGAGCTTTATCTGTTAACTGAGCATCATGAGCTTGATCTCAGACTTAACTATGGGTAAAGTGGTAACTTGTGGTGTAAGGAACTCTATCGTACTGAAACTGAGATAAAGAGATGAATAATGAATGCAAAGGTGAGAAGAGATACACAAAGAGCAGTAGTCAGCAGGAGTCAGTCCTGCCACTTTTTGAGCACTATCTAAGCTAATCTGTTGCACCTGTCAGTGCTCGTCTCTTAGAAATTGAACAGAGGGATCAACACATTAATTTGTGTAAGCTGGGCTCTGGGCTCCACAGACTGGCTGCATAGTGTTAGGACAGCCATGTCCAGCTCTCCTCCTTCCAGTGCAACATTATGAGTCAGCGCTTCCATGCGGTTGAAGACTCTTTGTGTGAAAACCAGGAATGAAACAACATTGAAAAGCTTTTGAATTGCTTTCAACTTCATGTGCCTCTGAGGGGAAAAATGGAAAAGCACTGACTGTGTGTGAGGGGGAAAAAACACACTTTCAGCTGTTCAGGTTTGGATTCATTTCTAAGCTACTTATGAGTGTTCTTTTATGAGTGTACACAGTGTATGTTAGTATCAGATTCCTTTAGTAAATGGGGTGTAAATGGTTTAGTTTAATGCATGGCAATATAGTGTGGTGTTTTGCCTGAGTTTGGATTTGTACAGCCTGAAATGCAACCTATTATGTTACTAATAGTAATTAGACATTCCATTTGAACTTAGTACGTAGTTGTAATTAAATAATGAGGTAAGAAATACTTGTTTGTGGATATTTACCTAATTTAGATGTTCGTATTTGACATACTGTGTGTCCTTGTTAGGGGCTCAGATGTTAATGAGACAAGAACAGTTGTTGCTGGCTTTTCATTTTTAGGAAAGGAATTTGCTTACACCATCAAAGTTCCCTGCTCTGTCAGATAAGTGAGTCAAGATAAGTCAAGAAGTGGAGTTACTTTTTATGGCTTTCTGTATCATACAGTGCATTGTAAATTACATACATCCAAAACTTGGCTTCAGATTAGTGATTAAGATCCCCATTTCAGAACAACAAATGTTCATGAAGTGGTAGCTCTGTGTATAATTCTACACTGAAATTCTCATTTAATCCCAGTTTTCACCACATGCATTCTTGGCCTCAGGTAAAACCAGTGGCCACTGTGACTACAATCTATAGACCTGCCTCCTTACTTTATCCCCTCCAGCTGTCTCACAGCATGTTCTGCTCCAGATAACTGGTCAGGAGGAGCGCTTGTTGCTGTGCTCCCCAAATGGAACTTAAATGCAACCTTGGGAAACTGCAGAGGATGATTGAGTGTAACTTTGTTAAATGCAAAAATAAAAAAGATTCTTGGGATTCTTTTTTTATTATTGTTAGCAGGAACTGTTACTATTCTTTGTTCTTCTAGAAGCTTGGAAACAGATGTTTATTTTAAGATTCCTTTCTCTTTTGGGTTGTAGGCTGTCTGGAGATGCCTCTTTGTGCTTCTTTGTCAAGATAGGATTGGGATCAATTCAGATCTGAACCTTCAAAATTCTGGTTATGAGAACTTGCACTACAGAAGCAACGCGGTGAGTGTCATTCATTTCATTCCCTAAAATATCAATAGGTAGTACATTTTACATCTAGCTTGTAAATAACCTACTTTCCCTGTAATAACACAGAGAGCAACATGATTTATCACACATCATGACAGAAACATGAAACCTGCATGTTTGAACAACTGTTTTGCTTTGTCATGAAAGCATTCCAACCCCATGATTACTAAGCATAAATTAGGTTTCAGTGTTAATGATAATTTGGCCTGATGATTCTGCTCATTTAGCAAACTATCAAATTTCATATTTAAAGATAGGCTACCTAAATTTCTTTCTCTGGTTCCAACAGGCAGGAGGTAAGATGTTTGTGGAGGTGTGTGGCCAGCAGAGGGCGTGGGCACTCTTGCTGCTGTGGTGTCTAAGCTTGTCAGCAGCTGATTTGTCCTGGCCTTGCCCACAAAAGTGCATCTGTCGACAGGACACATTAGAAGTCAACTGCTCCTCAAAATACCTGACAAATGTTCCTGATGGTCTGCCTAACAATGCCAAGCACCTGGAACTTTCCAGCAATCGCCTGAAGACTTTGAGTCGGCGGCAGTTCTATGGCATGTCTAAGCTAGAGGATCTGGACCTAAGTGAGAATATTATATCTATGATCGAGGTGGAGGCTTTCCAGGGTCTTAAAAATCTTAAATTCTTACGTATTAAAAACAACCGTCTGAAGATAATCCCTGTGGGTGTTTTCTCTGGCCTGTCCAACCTTCGCAGCTTGGATATCAGTAAGAATGAAATTCTTGTCTTTCTGGACTACACATTCCAGGAGATGGGAAATCTGAGGGAAATGAATGCTGGGGAGAATGACCTGGTGTTCATTTCTCAGAGGGCATTTGTTGGCCTGCAGAGCTTGCAGGAACTGAATGTGGACCGCAGTAACCTGACCTCTATTCCTACTGAAGCCTTTTCCCAACTCCAGAGTCTGACTAAGATGCGGCTGCGAAGACTCACCATTAGCATCTTGCCCAACAATGCCTTCCGTCGGCTACATCAGCTGCGCATCCTGCAGATCCTTCAGTGGCCCTCCCTAGAGACCTTGAACAGCAACAGTCTCATTGGTCTAAACCTCACCACTCTAGTCATCAGCAACTGCAATCTCAGTGCTGTACCATACGCCTCCCTGCGTCATCTGGGGTACCTACGCTACCTTGACCTGTCCTACAACCCTATCACATCTATACAGGGCAACCTTCTAGGGGAATTGCTCAGACTTCAGGAGTTTCACCTGGCAGGAGGAAATCTTCTACGCATTGAGCCAGGTGCCTTCAGAGGACTGGTCCACTTCCGATTACTCAATGTATCCTCAAATCGACTTAGTACCCTGGAGGAGAGTGCCTTCCATTCAGTGGGGAATCTAGAGACCTTGCGGCTGGATCGAAACCCACTGACTTGTGACTGCCGGCTTCTGTGGGTAGTGCGCCGGCGGTTTAGGCTGAACTTTAATGGTCGTCAACCTTCATGTTCTTCCCCTGACCATGTACGTAAGCGGGATTTCCGTGACTTTTCAGACGCAGAGCTCCCGGTAGTGTTCATGTGCAAGCAGGCACAAATTCTGGATCGCCAGATGCAAGAGGCTACAGTGGATGAGGGAACAAATGTACAATTTCACTGCAAAGCAGAGGGGTATCCAGAGCCTTCTATAACTTGGTTGTCTCCCAAGCAGACTCAGCTTAGCTCTACAGGGAGAATACGGGTACTTGCAAATGGAAGTCTTGAGGTGCGTTGTGCCCAAGCACAGGACAGTGGGACTTACCACTGCACTGCAGCTAATCCTGCAGGGAATGACAGTATCTCTGCAAGTCTTCAGGTACAGAGTTTTCCTCGAAACTACACAACGTCCTATTTTTCTGATGATGCATGGATCGAAACCTCATTGCCTCCTTCCACCAACTCTTCAGCACAAGTGTCAAACCCTTACCCCTTTGATGCCAAGACCCTGGTCATTGCCACTACTATGGGCTTCCTTTCTTTCCTGAGCTCAGTGGCAATTTGTTTTGTGTTCATGTTCTTCTGGAGCCAAAGTAAGGGTCAGATCAAGCACACAGCCACCATTGACTTTGTGCCACGTTCATCTATGGGTGGAGGCGGTGATGGCGCAGACACTGGGAGGTTTACAATGAAGCTGATATGAAGTCATCAAAGGACTATTTAAAGTATTGGTGTGTATCTATAGCAGTAATAAAGGTAAGCAAAAACAGCAGGCTGGAAATCAGTTTGTAGTCAAAACGATCCATAACCTGCTATCAGTTCAACTTCTTTCTGGTACACCATTCAAGTCAGCCTAGTGTCATTTTTGCTCAAATATAAACAATTTGGCCTTTTGTTTTACATTTTGCTGGGTTGTTCAGAAGGACCATGTGCTGAAATACTGAGAAATAGTAATCGATTACACTGTTAAAGCTTGCAGCATAAAACTGCCTTGAATTCAGTAGTAGTACAATAGGACATAACTCAGCTTTCTGTTAAACTCTGGTCATCAGTGGGCTATCTTATAGTTTATAAGCCAGGGTGTTATAATTATTGTAAATAGGACACTTACACTGTCCTTCTTGGACATGGTAACCCATAAGAACCCACAATGGCATATATGTCACAGACCCTTTAAAAGATGTTCCTTACAGTGCTTTTTCTTTCACTTTAACTCATGAAGTCTGTAAGAGATAAATACCAAATATCCCTGATGCCTCACAGGACAGCTTGCGGATGTTTGAACATTGATCTCATTAAAATACGCTGGTGTGCTTGTTTAGTACTTGAGACAAAACCAGCTCATTTTAAAAGTGTATTTTTCATGCTAAAGGTCTTCCAAGACATTTAACAATTCAAATGTTTTAATAAACTGACATTATATTACATTTAACCAGTACTGACCCAATTTCTACAATTAAATGAGGAAATACAAGCTATGAAACTGTTTTTACATATATGCTGCATCAATCATGTCATGTGACCTCTTTACCAAAATAATTAAGCAACGCTAATGAGCTGCTCAATTAATTTAACTGAATCTGTTATGAATATTATTATTATTGATATTCAAAACTGGGTCTGGGCTCTTATGGGTTTGATCCAATGAGAATGGGATGGAATTGTGGAACTGTTGAATTGTGAAACTGGAATGTATTACTGTGTTTGTCTGGGAATAATATTCATATGAATACTAATACTAACATTAATATTAATTATTTATGTGATATGAGAATGCTGTCTTTTATTTGATTACATCAAAATGCTAATCATACCATTTAGAATTCTCACATATTGTAAAGTGTAGACAAATTAAGTTAAATTAAAGTAACTGTTATCAGTGTCAAAGACAATTTATCCTTGCACCACTAAATAGCCTAAGTCAAACGTGTCATAATGGTACAATTATCTGAAAAAGTGCTTTTTGCTTTTTGGGAACCCACTCCAAAACAGGCATAACAAGAAACAAGAGCTAGAAAAAAGAACATTTAGTGTTAAGAATGTTAATAGTAAGAAAGTAAAAGTACAGTAATGATATGCTTTTCAGTCTATATAATTTTTATGTAACAGTATTTTCTTGTTTGCACTTGGAGCTTCAGTTCAGCTGTTCAGTTCATGATCAGTATTATTTTGAAACTTGGTATTGCATACGTGTATTTATTAGTTCTGTAAAGGTGTGTCTTTTTAACCATGGTAATTATGTTTAATTAATAATAAACTGCTTGGATGTGTCTTAGCAATGTATTAATGTCATAACCAAATAGCACATTGTGCTCATGTGAGGTAAGATGCTTTGAAAGAAAATGTATTTAATGTACATACTTTATACTTCTGTCACATGATGTTGTTTTGCTAACTTATTTATAAATTGTAAAATTACAATTATTAAAGACTATGCAAATCTGCTGGTTTTGCCGCTTTTGTGTTGCTTATTCAACAAAAGTCACTTTTTCAGTAATTAAAACTTGATGAAAATCTGAGGACTGAGTTCTGTCTGCCATCACATGTTTGAAAAAAATGCTTATCATTATTTAAATAACCAGATAATTGTTGTCTAAAAAAAACTATCTACCCAGATACTACATGAGAGGTCTGCTTGATTATCACCATAAATCTATATCTCATTTGTTGTGCCTCAATTGTCCACCTGCCTCAGCTGTCCATTTGATTTACTCATGTTTTCGCACCTTTCTCATTCACTGTTCATAATGAAATTAAACAGTGACGTTGCTCAGTGTGATGCATGTTGATAAATCTGCTGTTTTGACAGCTGTCCCGTTAGAGGACAGAATGAGGAGGCAGAAGGTCAGTGTTCTGTTTGAATGCTGTTGCCATGCTGCAAACCTTAATCAAGCCTCCTCGGATTTATTTGGGATTCTACAGTGAGAGAATTCGCTCATGCAGTTGCCGGGAATAACCCAGAAAAAAAAGAGATGATAATCACGTGTATGACCAGCGGTTTAAACCCTTTAGGATTACCTCGGAAGGACTCAATCTGTTATATAGGCCTGTCTGGCTGTGGAAAACAAATACAGAAATCTTTTCTGCTGGTTTTTTCAGCACAGAGGTTAACTTACAAATGGTTGATTGAATAACTTGCTGTTTTTTTATTCATTCAAAATTACAATTAAAGTACAACTTGCAATAAATATATGATATAATAATGGATGGATATTGACAGAAGATTCCTACCTGCATGAAGGAAATGTATATGCATTAATACTACGCAAATACTTATTTAGCTTTGATTTATTCATAATGAGTGACATATAATATATGTGTCATTGATAATAATGGCCAATAGGTGGAGCCAAAAGCAAATATTTGTAGAGGGTGCTCTGTTGCCTTTTGTAACATTTTAAGGCATTATTTTCCTCCCTTGTGTAACGAAGAAATTACAAGTGCTGGTCCTTTTAATTTATAACCACCAATCTAATGTACACTGGGAACTATTTCTTATTATGGTGTATATAATGAATAACACTAAGACACCAGCTCATTTGATGTTTATTTTTTCCAAATCAGTGGTATTACTGTCCACGTAAGGCTTTCAACCTGATTTCGAAACATTGCTGTGAGGAATTGATTTCATACAGTGACAAGAGTGTTAGAGAGGTCAGGATGTTGGATGATCACCAGCCCACCTAATCCTAATGTATACCCCTCTAGTCCACACCTGGCATTTGGCATGGTGCCAAGTGAGAGGATGTGAAAAGACAACCAAAAAGTATCAAATATTATATTATTTACTATAAAATACATTATATACTAACAGCACTTCACGGGAGGCCATTTGTATTTAATGTACTTTGAATATTGTAGTGTATAGATGTAATGGCTGCACACTCAGACACCAGAAACACTGGTCAGATAGAGGAGCATATTGTTTAAGAAAACTATATCTTCAAAAGTCTGTAGACGGCTGCTCATCCAGTGTTTCTTCTGAAATCATGATTTGCATTTTTGTTTGAGTTTGATGGTTTAGCTTTACGAGCATAATTAAACTAACTAAGCTAAGTAATGGCTAAGCTTGACCACCGAGGTTGACCCACATGACCAAGCTAGTTGACCAGCATGACCAAGCTGGTTGACCAGTATGATTAAGCTAGTGGACCATCATGACCAACTGTTTGACCATTATGACCAAGCATGACCAAGATCAAATGCAACACACACCATGTTGGTTTTCACCTGGATGACCAGCTTTTCAACCACCGTGTCCATCAAAAGCCAGCATAAATCATCTGAAACCAGCTACCAGCAAAGATGGCCCCTTTCAGTACAGGTGTAATAACAACCTTTAGCCTTAAATTTACACTACATATTAAAACTTTGCTGTTAAAATCTGACTGCATTCGGGTACAAGAGCATCAGTGAGTTCAGGTCCTGTTGCATGATTAATTCTGGATCACAAAAGCCACTCCTACTCATTCTAAAGCTATTCTGGGTGCTCCATCACTCCAGAGAACACAGTTGCTTTATATACCTCTTTATCTGGTGATTGTCATTGGGCACTGTGACCTTAGACTCCTGGAGCTGCAGGGCATTCCATTCTATCAGCACTGCATTCCTATAGAGATTATATAAACTGAATGTGTGCAATTGAATGCCTGCTTGAACAATGAAGTAAAAGCAGCAGAGTTCACTATGAATGGATGAATGTTATACTGTCTAACAGACAGTCAGAACTCCTAAGGGGAGATTCCACCATTTTTATACCTGTATATTATTAAGATATGAAGATATTCAGCTTAGTTTGAGCACCTTTCTACAGAACTCTAGAGTCGGAATTGTTCACAGCAGTGGAGATGCCTTAGGTGTTTACCGCTCACAGAAAGAGATGAATCTCTGCTTTGAAAAACAGTTTGTAAAATATATACATGGTGGAGTAGAATTTAATTTTTATTAATTTTATTTAGTATAATATATAACATGTAGATTCACTTGGTTATTTTAGATTGTAAATATAGTATATAATAATAATATAGTATATAATAATAATATAGTATATAATAATATAGTATATAATAATAATATAGTATATAATAATAATATAGTATATAATAATATAGTATATAATAATAATATAGTATATAATAATATAGTATATAATAATATCGTATATAATAATAATATAGTATATAATAATATAGTATATAATAATAATATAGTATATAATAATAGCACTGCACCACTGCACTCATAAAATGCAGGTTCACTTTTCAACCATTTTAGTTTCTTGAAGAACCACTTCTGTAAAAGAGGTGTCTGGGTGTGAAGAGCCTTCATGTTGGTACAGAACCTTTATATCAAGCA
Organism: Acestrorhynchus altus; assembly: GCA_034509495.1. Lineage (NCBI taxonomy): Eukaryota > Metazoa > Chordata > Actinopteri > Characiformes > Acestrorhynchidae > Acestrorhynchus > Acestrorhynchus altus. Next base: position 26,430,151 of record CM067507.1, read on the forward strand.
AGGACGCTTTACCCTGCTGAAAAATCCAGCTCAATACCGGCTTTTCTGGTCATTTTCAGGTGGCAATGTCCTGATCAAGGTGATGATCAAGGTGGTTGACAAGGTGGTCATCGGGCTGAAAGCCCTATGCTCATCAGCTAGTGGGTTAACCAACTCTTGACCTTGCTCATGCCGGTCAACCAGCTTGGTCTTGTTGGCCATGCTAGTCACACAGCTCTGTCTTGTTAATAATGCTCATTAACCAGCTTAATCTAACTGGTCATACTGGTGAACCAGATTATTATGATAGTTTTCTAGTTTGGTCATGCTGCTCAAGCAGCTTAGTCTTGCTGGCCAAGCTGGTTAACAAAGTTGGCCATGCTGGTCAACCAATTTGGTCTTTCTGGTTATGTTGATCACATAGCTTGGGCTTATTAATGATGATGATTGACCATCTTAGTCATGCTGGTCATACTTGTTAGCCAGCTTATTGTGATAGTTTTCCAGCTTGGTCATGTTGGTCAACCAACCTGCTCTTACTGGTCATCCTGGTCAACTGGCTTGATCTTGCTGATCAACCAGTATGGTCAAACTTGGTTGATTGTGTTTGCAGACCAACTAAACCATCAAACTCAAACAAAAGCACACATTAAGCTATAGTCAAGGGCTAAGTTGGTCGACTAGCTCCACATGCTTTACCAGCTTGAGTTGACCAGGCTGTATGTGGGTATATGTGGGTATAACCACATATTTCTTTACAAACATAATTCTTTATAAAACAATAAGGGGACCTTCTATGGCATCACTCAAATAACCCTTGGTGGCACCTTTATTTTTAAGAGTGCGTGAAGAAACCTGAGTCTGTTATGCTCCACAGAGCACCCATTTCCACTAGTATGACTTTAGATTGCACCTCATTGGCTGAACTGTAAGATGTTCCCTTCCAATTACCTTTCAATATGTAGACTGATTAGCACAATTTTATAGAGTAAAGCTTAGTTTAACAACCTGGTGTAAAGTTGCTGGACGGTTTAAAGCCTGAACATCTCTCTCATCCCTCCTCTCTCCTTCGGGGAGGGTGACGTGCAGCCCATCACCCCGACTTCCTCTCAGAGATGGTGAGGGACAGAAGGACTTAGACTAGCACTGAGACCAATGCTGCGTATTAAACCATAGCCTCAACCTGCCATTCAACGTCGGGCGATTTGGAGAAAGGATTTTTCCGACTCATAGTTCCGAGGACGCTCTTCTCGCCTTTCTAACAGCAGGATCGTCTGTTTCGGGAACATCTCAGATCATCATGAATCGGATTCTTCTGACGACCCTCTTTTCTATAGTTCTGGCTGAAAAATCGCCTCGTCTGAAATTTACAGTCCAAGGTAAGCAGAGCTTTGGTCAAGACTTATTAACCCAAGGATAATACGTCACCCCGAATTCTGGAAACATCTCATTTTTGCAAAGGTGGACAGAAACGCCCTGTTGGTCCAGTGTTGTTTACACTCTAAAGTAGCCTGCTGTGGAATAACCAGGGTGCTGGATGTGTTTGATTTCTAGCATGAAGACCATGTTCCACATAAACATCTGAGATAACTAAATACTGGATGTACAGTTGCGAATGCAGTGTGTTTTCACCGCATGCCTTGTGTTTCTTATCTGCCTTAAATGCATGCAATGGGGGGAAGATCTGATCTCAGGACCTAATGTACTCAATCCTCACTTTATGGAGCAGGGCGCGTGCGTTACTTATTAACAGCCTGACCATGGAGGGTTTGATGGAGCTTTTCTTGTGTGGACATTGGGGGATGTCATTGATTGAAGAGCATACAAGCACATGCAGGATGTTGCCCACCCTTAGTGGCATTTCTTTCTCTCTTTTCTTCTCTTCTTTTTTTATGTGATAGCAGTGGGAATAATGCATAAACCAATATTAAACGACACCCTATGAAATATTCATATGGCCTCAAGCCAGTGCACTAAACTAATCAACCCAGAAGAGTCCGGGCTGGCTGAATACTGCAGACACTGCGTCTGATTTCCTCAAGAAAGCCATCGGCTCAGTGTCACCGTTATAGATGAGAGTGGTCAAACATAGATATTGGGTCGATATTTATGGCTTCGTATCCATGGTAACGCCATCTTGACACAGGTCTGTCTTTTACCAGTTGGTAAACTGTCTCAGGTTATAAGCACTTGATCTTTTCAGAGACTGTTTCAAGCCACAGTCACCCACAGGCATGGATAACAACGGGGGGAGTGCAGGACCTCATTCCACTTTTCCCTGTTAAGGCTGCTGGAGAGCAAACAGAGGCTGGATGAAAGAAAAAGAAGGTGGTGGTGGTGGTGGTGGTGGTGAGGGGGGGGACCTAACAACTAGAACAACACGTTTGCTGAACGTTGCACAACGTTATTTCATGCTCGTTGTGGTGCGCGTAAGTGGCCAAAGCTGCAGAACTGCATTGCAGGTACGAGCTAATGGAGATGATGCCATTGCAGCAGCCGAGGCTTTCCGGAGCAGAAAACACACGCGACCTCGTAAAATGCGCGCGCGCACTCATGCACAAGCACACACACACACACACACACACACACACACACACACACACACACACACACACATAGGAAATGGCCCGTGGAAAATTCCACATAATCCAGAACACACTTAGTTATTCTATGCACGCCTCAGCACTGGTTCAGTCCTCTTGCGGAACCACACAACCAGTGGTGATGGGGTCTTGTGATACAGCCGTGTCAATAGAGATGGAAAATCCAGGTCCAGAAGGTAGAAATCCGTCGCAGGATTGTGCTCCGACCGCCTGGGCGGCTGCGTGTTTGGCTGAAACACGCTCTGACAGTCGGAACAAAATCCTGCGACGGATTTCTACTTTCTGGACCTGGATTTTCCACCGCCACTTCTCAACGTCCCTTTGGTCGTCTTGTCTCCTTCAAAGGGTCTTGCACCCCTCTAGATCTTTAATGTGGTCTTACTCAGTCGGCCGACCCTGAAAACACCCATAAAGACACAGCTGAGGCTTTTATTCTTAGCGCCCGTTTCAGCACCATGGACAGTATCGACCGGCTTTATCTCGGCCAAATGGAGGCGCGTCCTCAATTCAAAGCACGTCTTTCAGGATTCACAAAGGAAGGACAACACACAACCGTCTGATCAGCCACTATTCTCCACATCATATGATATTATGGGGAAAAAAATCATTCTCTTCTGAAAATGGAGCCCAGAGTGCGCTTAAAAAGGTTATGCCGCACTTACCAACGCCTGGGTTGTTGGATTTCAAGCACCTGTTGATGATGAATAAGAAACAGTTCGTTCTGTATGCCAATGTAGAAATTTTACACAGAGCTTTTTAAAGGGATGTGCCAAATGTAACCACATACTGGAGTCTGAATAGGGTTGCAAAATGTGTTTGGTGCATTTGGTGCATTTATGTCATGTCAGCTGTATATTATACAGAGATAATGAATGTATTTCTCTCAGACATGGATTTATTATGCAACGTGATTTATGATGTAACATTGATACGTGCTATGAATGGATGCATTGAAGTGTTTTGTGAAACATGTCCCTTTATGCTTCTATCTGATATTTTTTTGTTAATATTGAGTTAATCACATACTCTTATTCTGCGACCCTTCTTAATGTTACGAAAGGTGTTTGTATGCATTTAGACTGTTTCTTAAAATTGAACATTTTGGGCTCTGTAGCGCAGTGATCTAATGCTCTAGCATTATGATCCAAGGATTGCAGGTTCACATCCCAGGTTATGCTGCTTATCATCAGTCAGTCAGAGTCAGAGAGAGCAAAACTGGCCATGCTCTGTCTGTGGGTTGACTGTGCTCTATCAGTGTGTTCTGCTAACTGTTGTATTGGAGCTGGGGACCTGGCCCTTTCCTCCAAACTCATTGTCTGCCCAGGAAGGATGCAATGGTTGCAGTTTGAAAGGAATCAGTGGTTGGCTTCACATATATTGGAGGAGGCACATGCTAGTTTCTTCATCATATCTTCATGAGGTTTAATTTCTCAAAACTGCTCGGAATGAAGACACAAACTTGTGGTTCTTAGTGGATTATTTGAATAATCTGACTCTTCATCTTCCTGATGTTCTTAAAACCTTTGAATATGTTGTTTGCATATGCATTGAAAAAGTGGCAAACTTTCAGATTCAGAAAATAGACTAAATCATGCCTTTCATTGTTGTTAGCTCAGTATTAGTTTAATTTAAAATAATTTACATTTCCATTTTCAGGTTATTTTAGTTAAACATCAAATAAGTACTTTTACCCAGAGTGAATGGAATATACACATGAAACTCATTTAATGTACTCAATTGAACATCAAGAACTGTTGGAGTGTATTTCACATTTATATCATTTGTCATTTTGGGAGCAACAATAGTCAGAAAGGACATTAATTATGTCTACATTGTTGTCAGTAACTGTTTATATGGTATTGTGTATTATGTGGAAACGGTGTACACATTTGAATCAAGTAAATTCAATCAGTTTATTTTTCCAGTATGTACCTTGACCCTGTGTAAACTGCCTTTCAGAGCCAGCAAGGTTTCACTTCATGAAACCAGAGAACTACATGACGATGTACCACCAGCAGGGTAGCGATGTTCTGTATGTGGGGGGCCAAGCGGTCATCTATATGATCTCATTCGCCCATAAAGACGTGCAAGAGACAATGGTATGCACCTGACATGGTCACCTAATACCAACACCAGATTGCCCTCAGCAGAGAATGAAACTGTTCCGTAATATAAAAGAGCACGGACATCAGAAACCAGGTCAAAATCAGATCAGAACTATTATGAAAGAAAATATTAAGAATATTTGAAAATACAAAAAGAACGAGTCATGACACTGAAGATTTTTTTACTAAAAAGTCTTTCACTGGAAAAAACAACTCAAGCTGAAGGTTAAGAACCAAAAGTGTTTCTTCTGAAGGCAACTCCCTTAAAGAGGTTAAAGTCTGCTTTAGGCCAAGGTAAAAAAAACCAAAACAAAACAAGGACAGTTCATATAAATAAATGATTGTCTTACACGTTTCTGTCAAAACAATGAATGATTGAGGAGTGAAATATGAAACTAAGTATTACTGTATGTTATTGATCCACACATAGATACCGGTAGTGACTGATGAAAGTGCTAAAGAGGCGTGCCTTTCCAGATCAATACCTCTACAGGTAAGAGGAACTTTGTTTGATTGGCAGCTTTGTTTTTTGGCAGCTCTATAAACCTAATGTTTAAGAGGGAATGCAGTGTCACACTGTAAAACTATAAAGGAAAAAGTTGCAAAAATGGACAGAATCCAGATATTTGGAGAGCAATATTTACACTACAGCTGTCAGTAGGTGTCAGTTAAGTGACTGCATGTTACTGTATTTTGATAAGCCAAGAACAGTTTATTGTGTTGTTGACAGTATGTTTCTATAGAAATCTATCCCAGAATGTACATAAATCTTCTACAAAAAAGATAAATCAATAGGTATTTTCAACAGAAACAGAAATATTGAAATGAAAAATAAAATTTAATGCGCATTTAAAATGGAAATGTATTAGATATGTAGATGAACATGCTTTTGTTCACAACAGTTACTGTGATTTTAATTATGTAAATTTATTAGTGTACAATACTGTCAATTTAGAAACAGTAGGACATAACAGGCCACACAGCTGCCAGTAACCTACAGGAAATTGCATTCTCCTGTCTGATCTGGAATAGAATTAGAATAGAAACTGAAACAGACACTTTGTGTGTATATGGACCCAGATTCTCGTCACAAGGGCCAGTCAGAGCAGAGAGCAGAGCACAGTGGCCTCATTCTAAATCTACCGAAATAGTCATATGTGACAAGCGGAACATCACTCATCGTCTCAGCAGACTGAATGGGGTTATGTTTTAAGGTTAATGGCTTGGAACAGAACTCCTGGGAATATCAAATACATCTAAAAGGTTGAACTAAAGATGTGAAGGAAGGACTAAATAACACATTTATTATTTATGTCTGCAGTCTGTACAAACTTATGTCCATGTCATGCTTGATCTTATATGTTAATTCGAGACATATTTTGCTGAGTGTGTACAGTTAAGGTATTAAATCAGGTATATGATAATTGTTCTTTAATGTTCTAATGTGTTCTTTCATGTTGCATAGCTCGAGTGTGATAATTTCATCACTGTCATTGAGAAAGTCAATGACACCTTTGTGGTGTGCGGGACAAATGCAGGCACTCCTAAATGCTGGCTACTGGTAAGGGGCTGAATATTTCATTCTTCATACACAGACAGCATAAATGTGCATAGTCAACAAGATGTTACTGTAGGAAAACCACATCCTCCATGTCCACAATGGGAACTTTATAGAACAAGGGAAGTATGTTTCAATAATGTATACCAGTCAAAAGTCAAACACACAATATTTCCATTTGTTATCTGGACACAAATGTAAAGCAGGCCAAAGTTAAGCAGTGAAATGGCTTTTAAGGGAAATAATAAACTCAAGGGCTTTTTTAGGGAATAAGTCATTTGTTACTTACAGCTGGTCTGTTACGATGGAGGTGCATTAAGCTTAAAAATCATTGCAAACAATTTCCAGTTTATAAACCCTTTGTATAAAAGTAGTGTTGGAACAGACTGTATTACTGCATTCCCTTCCACAGTATTTAAATAACATCGTCTGGTGAGATAATAATTAAAATAGAAAATAATGTAACAAAGGAAGTTGGATAAATCATTATAACTCTAGAAAGTGTATATATTTCATATAGAGAAATTACAAATAGAGCATTCTGAGTAGACTTTCAACACCATCAGAAGACTCCTAGAAACTGGAGAACATTGAAGAGGTTTGACAGAGTTCTGACCTAAATCAAATCCTCAACATCATCAGAAGACACCTTGCTGTTGCACTGCTGTACAAAGGCACAGACACAGCCTTATATCTATTCCCTGTAGAGAAGCATTGCCAATAAAAAGGACTCTTTTGATCAGATAAACATGAACTTATTGCCAAACATGGGCTAGAGGGGTTTAAAGCCCCCCCAGCATCGAGCTGAGGTGGGGTGGTGATCATCCAAAATCCTGATCTCACTAACACTTTTGTCTCTGAATGCAATCAATCACTAGAAAACCCCTACTTTTGGATGAACCAATAAATGAACTTTAGTGGGAATGCTTTGCCATGCTTTGGTTCGACTTTAACAGACAGCATTGGTTACAAAGTTCAGTATTAATGAGCGCAGACTTGTAACCATAGAAAAGCCTTACAAATTAAGCAACCAGTTTAATTTTCCATATCAAACATTCTGATAGATTACAAGAGTAATGAGTACAGTCTTGGTTAAACACAAGGTAGAATTTTCCACTGACATACTAAAATGTCCAAAGGGTAATGAGGCTTGTGTGCATCTGTTCTTACATCTGCAACTTCAGTTGTAGTTCAGCTCATTATTTCACTGAAGCTGCACCACATTTACAGTGATCAAAACACTTTATAGTTGTTTGTGGTGCAGGTGCTGTGAAATCGTTAGATCTAATCACACAAGTCCAGAAGAATATATTGTCCTTTTAAAAGGAGAAACATCATGGTGGGCTGTTTATAGAAATGAACTTCAAAGTTGTTATGGCATCACTTTTCATCTTAAAGTTTTCACCTTTGCTTTCACCAGGTCAACAAAACTGTCCTCACAGACATACCTGATCATGGACAGAGGACCTCAGCTTCAGATATTTCCCCTCCTTTCCCCTCTCAACACTCTGTCAGTCTGGCAGCAGGTAAAGCAGGAGTGGAGCGAGTGTTAACTCCTCTTCATTAGACATTTTCCAAGTCCAGCATTCTCATCTAGATGAATCAGGCATTCTATTATCAGACAAGAATGTCCTCCTCACAGATGTGCTGATGCATAAACTCTCTCTATCTCTCTTGTTCTCTCTCTCTCATTCCCTCTCTCCATCTCCCCCTCTCTCAGATGGTAGTCTGTATTCTGCTTTGTCAGCGGTGGCGAAGCAGCCTGGCTCTATCCGTCGCACCTACAGCTCCAACAAGCTGCTGAAGACTGAGAGCAAATGGCTGCTAAGTGAGTGGGCTGAGGTGTTACAATTACATGCCCAGACATTTTGCTGTTTTGTTTTTTCGTCTCTTCTTTGTAATTATACTGTTGTTTCATTCAGATGATGCGATTTTATTTTTACAATAAAATATGACTTTTAGTAAAGTGTTTCCCATAATTCTTGATTATCATTGTATGTAATATACATTTATGTTTTGTAACTAAAACAAAAAGCATAATAATTATAAAAATATAAAGAAACAATTATTATTATTATTATTATTATTATTATTATTATTATTATTATTATTATTATTATTATTATTATTATTACTAGTGTTTAGGGTTTAAGTTGCACCCACAATTGAAAGTCATTTAGAATACTGTATAGATCTTGTTAAAAGAGGTAATGGTCTAATCCTCGAAACAATGCATGGATGGATAGCCGAGCATACACTATATGGACAAAAGTATGGGAACATTTGAAGTCTCTACTGCTTCTACCAGATTTTAGAGCATTGTTGTGAAGATTTGATTGCATTTAGAGATAAGAGAGTTAGTGAGGTCAGTTTGTTGGATTCTCGTTCCAACAATACTGGATGGAGCATTTCACACAGCTCAGAACTGGAGAGCTTAATATCACTTTAACCTGTAAAATGTAAAGTACCTCAAACCAGTCATTAGAAGAGATGTCCACAAACATTTGGACATATCTAACTGGAGAAGTTGTGTTTATGTTCATGGATAATGGATTAATGGGTTAAGACGTTCGTAAGAATAACAAAAACATTGTTTTTCCAACATGGATTTTTATTATTTGGTTTATTGTATAGCAGTTAGCAAATACATTGATTATTATAGTACCGTTTAGAAGCACTGGGGAGCTGTGGTATGGCCTGGTAATGAGGCATCCCACCTGTAAGAAGAACAGCTGTCTGTAGCTTATTATCTTCGTTTTGCGAGAGGGAATATTCCAAGAGAATTGTGTATATTTAGCTTCTATGGTGCAAAGTCAATATCTGTTTAAATTGCTGAAGGGATAAACGTAAGGGAAAAATCAACACTGCTACAAGGCCAACTGTTTATACTGTTTAGCATGAGTAAGCTTTTCCTTCCTTGTTTGGTGGCAATGTGTCAAGCTATGAAAAACCTAAAATGGGATTTAACTTCAAACATCTTTGGGAGAAAGTAAAAGATATGATCATAAGCATGCAGCTACAAGAATTCATCTTATATTGTCACATAGACTTGAAAGATATTATCTTTAGCTTTAATCATTTGTGTAAGATACATCAACTTTAAACGGTATCCTTGCTTCCATCATGTTTATGACAGCTATTGCCCTTTAAAGTGTCCAAGTTCAGTATCAAAAATACCTTCAGTGAGCATTAAAATGCATGTGCTTTGAAGTTCAGTCCTGTAAATAGACTGTCACTGTTATTCTGTTCAGTCTATTATCCACAGTGGAGATTGGCTGGCATCTAAGGTAGAATTCTTCCTTTAAACCACACAGGATTTACGTGCAAGGTTCCGTTCATCTCAAATAAGCTTAAATTAGACTTAGTGCTTGTTTGCTGTGTCTCTTTCTCTCTTTGTTAGACCCTCGGTTTGCTGGGGCTGTAGTCGTTCCTGCTACACAGAAATACAATGAGGAGATCTACTTTTTTTTCAGCGAGCTCAACAAGACAGCCAGTTTGGATGAAGAGCCATATCGTGCACGAATTGGAAAAATCTGCATGGTAGCTAAGTAGCTTTGCCTGTGTTTACTGAGCAAATTGAAATCTTTCCAGTCATTAGAAGTGATCATAATATTCGTGTAATTCTATGTCATTTTGATTTGTGTCTTTTTATTCATTAGAAATCTTTGACCTCTGGAGAATACTGCAAATGACTGGGCAGAATTCTTCATGGTCTAATTTCTGTGTGTGTGTGTGTGTGTGTGTGTGTGTGTGTGTGTGTGTGTGTGTGTGTGTGATCCAGAATGATGAGGGGGGCATAAAGAGTGTGCTGCCTGACTCCTGGACTACATTCCTGAAGGCACGTGTGATGTGTGGAACAGCCAGCACTCCTCAGCAGTACAACAACATCAGACGAGCATTTGTGTTGATATCACAGCATCGAACTGGTGTCATGTATGGACTCTTTTCCAATGTGTGGTGAGTGGCTATCAGGCATTGATTTTATCTGTTCTTTATTTATTAGATAAACTATTGTGCAAAAGTCTTAGGCACCCAAGGAATATATTATAAACCTTTGTTGGCAATATGTGTGTTTATGATTATAAAAACATCATATAACATAGAATACAGTGGCAGTTTGGCATCGCTGGAGTATTAGTTCTTTTGTGAGCCAATAAACATTTACTGCTGAGGCCCAGCTGCCCAAAGAATCTTAGCATAAAGGACATCCTAACTGATAGAGAGACTGTTCAGTGTGATTATAACTCAATTGCTTAAGACTGATCTCCCCAATTCCCACGTAGCTAGGGTATCACCCCCATACAGTATTTATATAAAGACTAGCACATGGTTCCACTGAGCAAACTGCTTATGTTCAACATGCTGCATTGTCATTGGACAACTGGATGTGCTTGAAGGAAAGCATTAACTACCATTTCATTTATGTCAGCTAACAATTGGCCATGCTGGCTAGCTCTGGGCCCAGGGACAGGGTGAGTAGGACCCCTAGAGTGACCTCAGAGGTAGTGAGGCAAAGTATATGGCTATAAACTGACATGCCAAACCTATGAAATAGCAATATGTAAATTGATCATGAAATGCTACCTCAGGTGACAGCTTGGGAGAAACCACACCTGCATAAGCTGTAAGAGGTTTGTGAGACTGATCACTGCTCAGCATACTCATGTCAAGGTGATGTGAATTATCAGAGTTCAAGTGAGGAATGACAGTGGGTGTCAGATGGATGGAACATTCCATTTCCAAGTTGTGCTGGCATTTAACATTACTTGTAATAGTAGGCATTAACACCTACAGTGGACAGTGCAGTGGCTGCCCACGAGTGCTTAATGATCATGACTGCCAGCATCTGGCAAGAACTGTTGGTGCAAACAGACAAGAAGCTGAAATCACATCTTCGTTCAGTACAGGCATGTCAGTGTATATGACTGTGACTTCACCAGTGGTAAAAAGAGATAAATTGACTTTTATAAATATACTTTTCTTAGGTGCCTAATTTTTTTTTTGCAGTATGTATTTTTGACTTCTGATGTGAATGCTACTGTACATGTTTGAGTGTTTAAGAGTAAGAGTAATTTACACCTTTGCTTCATTTTCTACTTCTGTAAAGGGATACCACAGTAGTGTGTGCATATTCCATTGAGGAAATTGACCAGGCATTTGCAAGATCTAAGCTGAAAGGCTACAGCAGCCCACTGACTGGACACCGACCTGGAATGGTATATACACTCACATGATTCACATTGACATAAAATATATCTTTATGGCTGCAAGTGGCTCAGCTGTCTAATTTGTGCTAGCACTATGATCGGAGGATTGTAGATTAGAATCCTAGGTCACACTGTTTGCCATCAGTAGCTGGAGTTCGAGAGAGCAAAATTTCCCACGCTCTCTGTATAGGTGGCTAGATTGTGCTCTCTCCCCACATCAGACCCAGTGCAATGCTGGTCAGCACAGACACGATGGCTACCTAGTAATTATGCAATTGCAGTGGCTGGCTTTACATTTATCAGAGGAGGCATGTGCTTGATTTTACCCTCCTAGTGTCAGGAGCATTGTATCTGAATAATGCTTTTAAATGTGCAGAAATGACCTAAAATCATAAAAAAAGATTAAGTAAATAATAGGTATCTGCTGATATTTAGATTAAGTATTATGTATCTTACAGTATATTACCTTACCCACGATAACAGTTCTTAATTTATTAAAACGCACAGTAACTGCTGGTTTTCTTCACTCAGTGTACCTCAAAGAACAATACAGCAGCTTTGAACCCAAAGACTCTGGCAGTGATCAAGGATCATCCTGAGATCGAAGATGTGATCTGGCCAGTAGGAGGTGCTCCTCTGGACCTCCCCATTGATGACCACTTTACACATGTAATGGCAGACACTGTGCTGGCCGTCAATGATGAGCACTACAGCGTTATCTACCTGGGCACAGGTGAGAGGGAAAGTTTTCTGCATTTAGTTTAGAGAACCTGATTATTACAGTTCTTTGAACATTGTGTTTTTAAAATTATTTGTATCAAATGATAGCTTGTCTTTATCTCACTATAAACAGAACAATACAAAGGGTCCAAAATGATCTTCTCTTGTAAAACATACATTTTTCTAATATAAGGTTTTGTGAGGGTGCAATGTCATTTTTTTGGTCCAAATCCAGTAAGAAACAATGTGGATAGGCTTTTTTATGTTTATTTTACTGCAACCTTACTTCACTGCCATGTATAAAAAGCATAATGAATAACCTACCTTCCCTTATTGCTCTTAATTATTGATTTTTTTTGTATTGTTACAGAACAGGGGAAAGTCCTAAAGGTGCTTCACACTAATGCAGAAGCTTTCATCATATCTCAGTACTCTCTGTTTCACAACGAGGGCCCCATCATTAACATGGCCATCGACTCTCAAAAGGTACACATTTGTTCTGTTCACCCCTTAAATGAAGACCTGCAGACATAAACCAATTTTAAGCAGAGGCTTGTCCTACTCACACTATATAAAGGATGAACCCACACTGGAGGTTAGAAGTGGAACTGTAGCATTGTAGCCAGGAGCTGTCAGAGAGACAGAGTGGGAACATTAGCTTCAACCTAGTGAATCATGCAGATATCATATCCAGTCCATGTTTAACAGGGGCTCCAGATGGCTCTTTTTTCACCTGCTGTCCATCTTATTCTATACCAGGGTCACCTGTATGTTGGTACTGCAATGGAAATTCAGCGTCTTCAGTTAGCCGACTGCAGTCGCTATGGACACACCTGCCGTGACTGCATCCTCTCCAGAGATCCTTACTGTGGCTGGGACTTGGCCAAAAGGAAGTGCCTAGCAATTCCATCCAACTACAACATCACAACAGGGTGGAGATCTATTATATTTGCATTAACATAACACTGCATGAATGGGTGTTTTATGTGAGTCTAATTGAGTTTGATCAATAAACATACATTATTCAAAAGAAGGCATATCAGCATTGATGAGTAGTAAAAAAAAGGTAAAGAATTAACTAATTTTACTCAGTCTTGTAACAAATCTACCCTAAAAAAGCACTCACATTTCTTAGTTATCAGTTATCAGTTACCAATATCAGAAATGTAGAGAAAAGGCAGCATTGTGCCATCTTCACTGCATTCACATCATTGTGTTTTCATACAGAGGATTCATACAAGGCCTTGACCAGTCCAACGCCTCTGTTTGTGGGGACATTACTGGTGAGTACTGCAAAAGAAATAACAAATCAGGGGGAAAATAAACATTGTCTTATTTTTGCTACTGCAAACGTACAATATGTATGCCCAGTAGCTGTGTGTGCCCTCTTGACATTACATCCTATAAATACAGAGCTTTGTTTTAAGTCATGCAGTTTTCTGACACTGCAAAATTTCTTAGGATGCATACCAGGCAAAAAGAGGTCACCAAACACATGCAGATGATTTATAATCTGCTGAGGTGATCAGCAGATTCAGCTCAAAAGTCTCTAAAATATGTAACTCCAGAGCTTTTGTCAAATTGCTCTTTAATTCAGAGTGAGAGAGTCTTTTAGGTAGATTTAGCCATATAGCCATATAGTCATATAGTCACATATGGTCATGTAGTCATATAGCCATTGCCTCAAATGGTTAAAACAGAACTCCATTGATTTTACAACATTGCTGCATAAATAAGTGTTAGAATGTAAACAAATGTGTTCAGAGCAGTTTTATTTGAAATAAGAAAATTCTGGAAAAAAAAAAACATATTAAATCAGAACTTTTCACAGTGGTGGCGAACACAAAAACAGATGTTCACAGTGTTTAATGTCTTGGAAAGCTGTCTGACAGAGAGCTATTATGTAAAATGGTGTAATGTTTTTTTAATGAAAAAGAAATACACCAAATATATATCAGCCATTAACAACAATGACATCTGTCATTGATGTGGGCAAGAATCTGAAGCACTCTAACAAGGATCAAATTGTGAGAACATCTTCAAAACAGCAGACAAGTCTTGAGGAATGATGAAAAAATAATCCAAAGTCATGGATCCACAGAACACCTTCTGATGTCTTGTGCAGTCCATATCTCAACACTTTTGAACTGTCAGGGCAGCATGGAACCTACACAATATATGGCTAGTGGTGGTCCATAGTGGGTTAGAAACACAAATAAGGCCTGAATTCTCACATTTTTATTGTCAGAGAAACAAAAGCAAAAATAATTTCTCTTTAAAAATAGAATTTAGTTTTCTTGTGAGCAATTATGGATTCTATATTCTATAAACTGGTGTGTTGTGAGATGGAAAAGGTTAAGAACCCCTACACTAAGGGATGTGTGTAATTAAAGAAAAACACGTTTTAGACATTGCAAATCCTGGTTACTATTCCTACCATTGTGAGGAAATGCAAGTTATATTTTATTAATTATTAATTGCCATCAATTCGATTCAGACTCCTAGCAACCATATGGATAGTGTTCCTCCAGAATGTCCTATCTTCTGTTTGGGTGTTCAGGCATCAGAATGGTTGGCTTATATTGCGACAATTGATCTTTTTTACTAACTTATCAAAACCCTCTTTGTCACACAGCAACTACAAAGCCACGCAGCACAGTTCCTAAGGAGGTCCAGGTGGCAAAAGATGGACCAGTCTTTTTGCCTTGCCCTGTTCACTCCTATCATGCCTCATATGTGTGGGAGAAGGACAACTGCGTGAAGCGCTACCCCTGCACCATCACCGGATCATCCTGTGTGCTGGCCCCAACCCTCGAGCTGCCACTGAAGGAGGGTGTGTTCCGCTGCATGGCAGTGGAGAGCGGCCTGAAACAGGAAGTGGTGTCATATAGGCTGGTGTTTAACAGTGGAACCCTGCCTGTTTCCCCAGCCACAACACTGATCTTGTCTCTTCTACTTGCAGTGGCTGGCTTCTGGCTCCTGTAGGCTCACCCTGCCATCTCAGGGTCCTACTGGAGAGAATGGAAGGGAGGTTTTATACCAAGGTTAGGTTCGCAGAGAATGAGCGCATACTAGGCTGTCCAACATGGGAAAACCAGAAAACATCAGTTCTCAGTGCAACCTATACTGTGCTTTTATTTGTGATTCAAGCAGATAAAGGGATTTGTTCATCACCAAAAAGCATAGAAAACACCTAAATGTGACCTATTTGCCAAATACTGCATTATATTAAATTTCAGTGACATGAAAATCCTGAAATTGCCATGCTGTTCAAATATTTCCTGATATCAGCCATAAAACAAGCACTCTTGGAAATATATATTCACCTATCTAACAGAAAGGGTTTGCACCAAATAGCATTATGCTTTTTAAGTGTTACTACTTTGCGAACCTAGCCTAAACAACAAAGAAGCAGGCCACTTTTAGTATATACTTATTCAAGATATTCAAACCTTTTCAATTATGGACATCTGAAGCTGAAGTAATGCTGTAACTTGCAAAGTATCCTGTAAAAAGTTGGGGTTTTTTCCACATACTGAGGTAATGACAGTTTTAAAGCCTTAAGAACATGTATGGGACCTCTCCCTAAGCACAACTCACCGTATGAGGATAAGCTGCAGAATCTGACTTGGCTTATTGTATTGTGTTGGGTCTTATTTTCAATGTGTTAGCTTTTGCTGGCCATTGGCTGGAAAGAAACCGTATGGGCAGATGTTACATACAAACGTGTCACTGTGTAAAAATGGCATCATTTCAAGGCCATCTGTGCATTTCTCTATGATTACAGAGGCCTGTAGTGTTTCATAACTGTGCGCTCATGTGTGATTACATTTTTTTCCAAATGAAAAGTATTACATTTTAAAACATGTGAAATGATGGCCAAATAAGCTTGAATAGACTAACTGTAGACTTGCATTTTGTAGTTGCTGTGAAAATAAGCTTGTGCTTAATCTTACTTATATTGCTAATGCTCTGCATATGCTGATCTCCACCATTGCTGCCTACATAAATGGAAAGTGGTTATGATGGTTTTATAGTCATTGTGTCTTCAGAGTGTCGATCATTTCATCCTTTGGAGATTTTTTTATTTAATTGCATTTTATCTTTTTCACATTGGTAATTGTTTTAATGCTACATTTCTGCTCAAGTAGAGAAACACATAGAAGAGAGCTAAAGAAGAAGAGAGTCAATCATTAGAGTTTTTTTTTTTTTTTTTTAAATTGGAGCATCCTTTATTGTCTTATTCCCTGGTCAAACTCTCCCAGTGCAACTGACCCCATGTGCCACTTATGTGCCAGTTATGTCTTTAACCTCATTCATTCATTTCAGCTCAGTGTATCTCAAAAATCAGAGCAAATAATCAACACAATAATATTTAAAATATTAATTACTAATATGAAGAATATGTACTGTGTGTTGATTGATGTCAGTTATTTTGATTTTATGGTAGACATATTTGATGTTAATGTTGGCATTATTTTGATTGATTGTGAAAAAATGCTTTTTGCCCACCCCAGTCTAACCAAACACCTCGTTTTGCACATATTTCAACAACCACATCCAATCTGGATGAAAATTCCTCTGTTAAACTGGCCCAAATGTTAATAAAAATAATGAAAAAAAATCTTTAACTGGTATTTTCAGTGCATTTTTGCCATAATAATGGGAATCAATATGTAATGTTCACTTGTCCCCCAGGAGCACAAAAACGCAGGATGTTTAGGAACTGTTCTATTAACCACAACCATCTCAAAAGTATCTTTATTTCCAAACAACTTCTTCACAATTCAAGTGAACTGGCTTTTGCATACATTAAGTCCTTTCTTCAACACTGAGATGAACAAATTTAAGAATATTCATATACATTTGTATCTAAAATTTATCTTCAAAGCATTCTAATCCAAATCCCAATCCAAAATTGATATATCTGGGTGTTGAGGCTCCCTTAGTACACTAGAATGATTCTCATATCCCAACTTCTTATTCTAACAAACAGGGAGGCCTTGCAAAACAGCACTATTTGTGTTCAACTTTGCTTGCCTGCAAGCCTTTGGAGATGGTTCCACTCATCACTGTGACATGCTGTCACATGCTGACGGCAATACCTATGTCAGATTCTTACTTGTGAAATGTAAATGAAATGAGGTGGAAATGCCATTACACCAAAAAAAAAATGCTGGGTTAATTGTGTAACAGAACACATGATGAGTTTTACTGACACAGAATTGCTGGGTTATATGAATAACCCAACATAGTGTTTACAAATATATAGTTCCCTCGGTCTAGCACTGAGTTGTTTTTAACAACGTTTCATATTTTAACTTAACAATGCTCAATAAAAATGAAATTCACATATTTTATTAACATGTATGTTTCTTCTCAGCCTGTATAAATGCTGGAATGTATTTTTTTTTACTTTTAAAGATAAGAGAAATAAAATCAGAAAATAATATTTTATAGAGACACAACACTTTGCACTTTGCATTTTGAACAACCCCTTATCTAAAGAAAAATGTACCACACATTAAGAAAAAGAGCAGTGATTTAAGGTCTAGTCTCATCTATATATTTTTTATTTGTTACACTAGTAACTCAGCTAGTAGGTTTATGTTAACTATCCACTATAAAATGATTAAACACATAAATATTAACATTTCCTCAACAATTACTTAATATTCAGGTATAAACCAATAAGCATCAAAAGGGGCCAAAGCTTTCCAGTAAGACATTGGAAACAAATGTTGTAACAAAGTTTGTTCATAGCAAGTTATAACAAGTTAATATGTTAATAAGTTATAGAGTTATGGCTCAATGCTGCTGTTTGCAAAGATGCAGTGTTTCTCAACCCTGTTCCTGGAGGCACCAATGCTTCACCTATTCTGTCTGGGGGGAAAACTGCCTGATGTAAAGAATGTACAATGAAGATTATTCACTTATAAGTAAAATGTGTGGGTTGGAGACTTGTGTTTTTTTGTTTGAGTATCAGAATAATTATTGAGTACTGTGTATCCTTCAGTTGCTGCCATTCAAACGAATGTTGCATATGTGATATTGGTAGATAATTAATTCATTCTTGAGCAAATGCATTATTGAAGTTGTCTCACTAGAACTTCAGAATAGAGAAGAATTGTATTAATATAAAATAATCAGATATGATGGATTTTAACAGATTTATACATGTGGAATTATCATCTTTTACTATATAGAGACATGGATGTGATACAACCAAACACATAAAACCTAAAATGTAAATGTATGAGACACACAGTTCTCATGTGACTAAAACATTAGGAATTAAACATTAGCTAGTATTTGCTCCTGTAGCTGAAATAATGTTGACTTGGAGGTTTCTTAGCCATCTATTAGTCTCTGTCATTGACTATGTGAATGATTTTCCCACTCCTCCATGCACAATTCTTTCAGCTATGTGATGTGACGTTTCAGTAATTTTAGTGTTAAGTGTTTAATTATCACCTTCATTCCTTACTATTGTTAGAATGAAGAGCAAATGTTCATATATTTTTAAATGTTAAAAAGACAAAGGTTTTCATGGAGTTATTTATGTTTTTTTTATTTTGTGTGTGATATGGACCATGATCCTTTCTGAAATAATCTGTTAAACCCCCTCAAGGTATAGTGATTGTACCTATTTTACTGATTGGGTGTAACTGTGTCCAGCTGTGGTGGTGGTGTTAACTGTTAGTTGAGGCCTGGCTGTTGTTCAGTTTCTGTTATATTCTCTATGTGTGTATGTGTATTCTAATCGCTCCAGTAGTACCCTGCGAAGTGGTCAATTTTTTAGACATTTTAAGCATGATTCCATGAACTGATAATGAACAACAGTTTATCACTTTGCTGGAGGTTTACAGCAAAGTTTATCCATAATTCATTGCATGTCTGTCGAAGACTGTGTGTCATTCATGTTTGACATTGCAGAGAGTTTCAAATGAACATGTTTAATCGACTGTATTTCCTTACACCATGTGCTCAGTATATATGGAACATCTGTTCTATTTGTCTGTTTTTCTGTTGTGTTAGTAACCTTTTCCAGTCTTTCTTCTGAGGTCTTCAGGAATCCCCCTTCTCTCTTCTTTTCTGACTGGACAGTCTGTTCACTCTGATTTAAAGGCCTAATGATTTAGATTGGACAGGGTTGGCCAAAAGCAGTGCTGGTTGTTTACTGCAGCCCTCACAGCAGTTACGAATCAATAATCCTAATTAGTATGTAGTCAGTATGTAGGGAACATTTGTTTGCTGCTTCAGAACCCTACATAATTGAACGCAGCATCTGTATCAATCAATGCCCTTAGCTTTATTACCATCACATAGCCCCATTTATTGGCTCAAAATGAATGCTCTAATAATTAAACTTAATTCTTTAAAAAAGTAATTGGAAATTGTATACAGTATTTTATTGATAACAACCTTCTGCCTTTAAACAGAAAAAATAACAATTCCTTGTCCAA
Source organism: Acestrorhynchus altus (assembly GCA_034509495.1). Taxonomy (NCBI): domain Eukaryota; kingdom Metazoa; phylum Chordata; class Actinopteri; order Characiformes; family Acestrorhynchidae; genus Acestrorhynchus; species Acestrorhynchus altus. Next base: position 26,449,789 of record CM067507.1, read on the forward strand.
GATACATGCTGTATATAGAAATAATGTTTACATTAAGCAAAGATTCTTTAGCTGTCAAAAGATCTACAATTACACTCCCTCATCTTAATAAACAAAAAAATCATTCTTCAAAGAACCATCTATAGGCTCCGGGTGGCTCAACAGTCGAATGTAGTAGAACTATGATCCGAGGTTCAAATCCTGGGACATTCTGTTTGCTATCAGCAGTCGGAATTTGTGGGAGCAAAACTGGCCATGGGTGGGTAGATGGAGCTCTCTCCCAACATCACAATTACAGTGATGCTGGTCAGCACAGACATCTGTTAGCTGTTGTCTGTAGCTGTAGCTGGTCCAGGGACATGTGTTCATTACCCCCTAGTGTGTACATGTGAGTGTGTCATTGTGTGTGGATGGGTGAAATGCGGAGGACATGTTTCGATTTGCACCCTCACCGTTTTCTTTACTTCTGTGTCTAAGTTTCAGGTGCAGCAAGGGTGAGGCTAACTGCTGAACAGGGGCATTACTGTTTACAAGCTTCTGCCTGCAATTGCTGGCCACTGCTGACCTATTGATTGTACTGGGTCAGCTTTTTCTTGTGTTACGTGAAGGTGTTTTCAGATGTGATTAGTGTATTGTTGTTAGGCATAGCTGTAAAGCATTTATTGTTTGAACCAGTATAAGCTGTAGGCATAAATAAAAACTATACTAAAGCAGGCAAAAACCCCTGAGACTCTCTTAAGATATTCGACAGCAGCAGGTACACAAATGATCTCAACATTCAGAGTTTGTTACAAAACATGTGAGGATGTCTTCCTTCAATAGCCAAGGGACAGTAAATAGGAGTAGTTCACAAGGGATATACACTATAAAAAACATCACCGCATGATGACTGTCTGATTGATTTGTTTCACTGGTTTACAATCAACCACAACATTATAACCACTTTCTTGTTTCTACACTACGTAATTTTACCAGCTTCACTTACCACACAGGAGCACATTGTAATTCTATAATTAGACTGTTGTCCATTTGTTTCTCTGTATACCTTGATCTGTGTTTTTAACCCTGTTCTTCAAAGTTCAGGACCCCACAGGTCCAATACAGAGCAGGTGTACCCGCAGGTGTGTGTGGCGGGTCATTCTCAGCACTGCAGTGACATTGACATGGCGGTAGTGTATGTTGTATCTTACAAAAAGGGTATATAAAACAGCTGAATATAAAACAGCTGAATATAAAACAGCATACCTGATTAAAGGTAATAAAGTAAATAAAAATGATGTCAGAGTCTCTGCTTTACTGATATCTCTTTAGTCTAGCTTACTCTTCTTAGGGAGGCCAGACAGGCATTCTTCCTTATTTTGGGCATAATCCTAGAGAGATCAATCAATACCTAAAAGAATGGTTTCTTAATAAAATATCCTCTGATCTTCAGCTTCATGACTCAAATTTCATAGTAGCTAAGCACTTAATGCTGCCACAGTCATACGTTTTATTTATAAATGCCTTTCTCCACACTCAAGGACAGTGTACAAAATACAAAACAAAATAAAAATAAATAAATAAAAGTGTCATATGCATTCAAGAAAATCAAAATGATGGACCATTCTGTATTTAGGAAATTATATTTTCTATCATAGTCCTTTCCTATTCAGTCTAATGACTTTACTGCGATTGCTTAGCTTTTTAATAATGGACATGAAAGAATTAATACATTTCTGCACACTGAATTAAATTACCGTATTTTCCGGACTATAAGACGCTACTTTTTTTTGAGAGTTTGTCTACTCTAGGAAAATTGTTTATAGTTCCAAAGGTTTTCATTTGGAAAGTGCAGCTTGATGAGCTCAAGTAACCTAAAACATTAGAAATGTAACAATGCTTTGTAACGTTTTCCACAGTAGTAACCATTTGTTCAGTAAGACAAGGAAAAGCATCATATTTTGTGACCCAGTCCATACATTACTGAAAAATACTATGAAAATCAGACTATTATAATGTTTACAATTTCAGAAATTCAGATGGGGCAGAGACAGTTGTATAATATTGTGGCTACAAAAAAACGTGAATTGTGCAATTTGTTCTTAGGTGGTTTTACCAATTCTAAAAAAAATTGTGAACGAAAAAAATATATATTCATTCTACTCTTGGAAGTAAATAATATTATGGCTGTTACAAGTAAAATAACATACACATATACATACATAAACTTTATATGTGTGACTACACTTACATTCATGCATGCTTGTACCCTACTACCACTTTCACCATTTGTTTCCGATGAGAGGGAAAACACCTCTTTGCTAAGAAACAAAAGGAAAATGTTCTAAATATAGCTCAACTTTTGCAATCTACTTTCAGTAATATGTGAAACAACAGAAGACATTGTATGCTGACATAAATAGGAGCCACTCCAAAATGTTCATGTCAGTTAGTCAGTACAGCAAAATTGCTGCTTTGGAAGATGAATGTGTCATAGCCAACTTCACAACAATGAAGTTGAATACATATCATACCAAACAAATCTGTGAATGCTTCCTGGGACTATTGCACTATGACTATTTAATCAATGACAGTGTTTTATGTATGTAAATATATAGGATAAAATGGTGCAATATTAATATAAGGGCATCATTTAGGGAAAATTTAAATAGTTCCCAAATTCATTATTCCTTTTTTGTTCATTATGTCAACAATCAATGAAACCCAGACCTTGACACTGCCTCTTAAAATTCCTTCTGCATAACTATGCACACAAAACAAGTTTTTCCAACTGTGACTTTTTGAATAGGCCATTGTGTTTTGCAAGATGTGTCTTAGCATTGTTTTCTTTGGTCAAGCTACAATGGCACTTTGGAATTACAGTCTTTGCCCAGAAAATGAGCTTTAATTCTTTCAGAGATATTAACATTTGCAGAGTGATATATATATATATATATATATATATATATATATAAAAGAGAGTAAATAAAAGAGAGAAGTGCCACCGCCCAAGTTTCGTGTGTTTAGCAACCACTAACAGTTCCTGTTTGTTTGTTGCCTATGTCAGCATTTGTTAAGCCTGTACTGGTCTAAAAGCAATAATGAGCTTTTCTAGTGATGTACCATCTCTGCATTATCTGCTGATGGAACAGTGGTGTCAGGCCATCAAGATGGTAGAACTTAAGTAGATCATCCACAAACTTGAAGGCCCAGAAGAGTCCGGAGGCACCAATTGCTGAGGAGTGACACTTCTGCTGTGGAGATGCTGTAGCATGACACACCTATATGATACAGAAACTAGGACTGTAAGAATGGCTAATGGAGGATTACTTGTGGTCTGAGACTTCAGTAAAAGTGGCATCATCAGAAAGCATGTGTGAGACATTTGTTAGGTGCCAGTATACAGAGAGAAACTAAAAATTTAGTCATTTCCATCAGTGTGGATTCTGTCATTTTTTGGCATTGTATTGGACAAAGAATGTTGGAGATGGAGCTGCTGGGCAGAAGGAGAAGAGGAAGACCTCAGAGAAGGTTTATGTGTAGTGAAGGTGGACATGGAGATGGTTGGTGTAACAGTAGGGGAGGCAGGGGACAGGGCAAGATGGAGGCAGATGATCCGCTGTGGCAACCCCTAAAGGGAGCAGCCGAAAGAAGAAGAAGTGTGTGCAGTAAACTTGAGTAAACTTGATTGTGACAACCTCTGGTAATGCTGTCCTTTCCTGACACCAATAAAGGATGTCCCAATCAAATGGTTTTTACAGACAGTACTTCCTCACTGGCATTTTAAGTTTCTTAATGATTCCATTCTTTCATTCCAAACCCAATATCTGTTTCAAGTGGTCAAAAAAGAAGAAGAAGAAATGACTGGTTTATTGTGAACTCTAACCATACTTCCTGTATATGACAGTACTTTCAGATATATCTCCACATATACGCTTATTTATCAATCAGACACTTTTATATGAGAAAATAATGTACATAACAATTACAATGTTGCAGTATATTAAAAAAGTTTAAATGTAGTTCATGTTATTTTTTCATGAAGTACAGGAAATATGAAAGAGACCAATTTTGCTTGCTGAAGAAACACACAACCAAGCCCAAAGTAATTGATTTCATACCGTGGGATTATTTTAGCCACAGTCATTGCTAAAACATGTGTAAAACCAAAGGTGTTGACATAGAGTGTCTCTCTTGGACAGAAACTGTCATCAAATAAAAAAAATAATAATAATCACATTTATTTCTATAGTGCTTTTTTTTTTTTTACAACTGATGTCACAAAGAAGCTTTACATAGATCAAAAGTAAGATGCTAAACAACACATAAATAAAGAGAAAATCACAGACACCCGCTTCCCCACTGAGCAAGACAAAAAACTTTTCATACTCAAAAAAAAAACAAAAAACAAACAAAAAAAAACACACTCATACATTACTGAAAAGGGGACAATTAGACCACTACATTTCTGCTGTAAGGCTCAGGTGTACTGAAGGTGATGTCCGTTATGGCAGGTGGGCAACTAGTTCCAAGGCAGGGTGGGAAACTAGTCCAAGTCCATTATCTAGAAGGTGGGCAGCCAGTGGAAAGGGGTGACACATTTCTGCTGTGCTAAAGTAACCCTAGTCAATTGTAAGTTCATTTATGTGAAGTGGGTACATTTAGGATAAACAACTCCTGTTGTGCAGAGCCAGTTCACATGCTGCTACTGTGTGTGTATAATCACTGACAGTTTAGATAGAATATAGGATAGGACTGCCCCTGTTGTGTGAATTCACTAATGTGTATCACTGTGTGTGGATGGGTAAAAAGCAGAGGCCTAATTCCTGTGTGTGCACAACACAGTGGGTCAAATGAGCATAATTACTTAACATGTATAATTATGTACAGAAGCTGTGCATAGTCACACATCAAATTGTACTGCAGAAGCGACAGTAAATTATGACCCTTCCAACAATTCTGGAATGTTCTGCAGTTAACTAAAGGCCAAGTCTCATCACCCAACATCTGACCTTACTAATAATACTCTTGTGGCTGAAGCAGCTTCCAAGAACCATGTTTTCAAATTCTAGCAGGAAATCTTTTAAGAAAAGTAAATCTGATGTAGAAAAAAAACTGTATTACTGAACATGGTTTTGGAATGAGATAGTTGCTGAGCAGATGTGGATGCAATGCTTGGGTTTCTAATTTCATGGACTATGTAGTGTAGATCAACTCACTGGCAAAAAAAATTGATCTGTGTTCAATCTGAGTATACAGATGTTGTGCATGAATATAGATCATCTTATAAAAAATGAATAGCTAAATATTAGTACTGACTGTGTGCCTGCAATAATAATGGTGCTGTTTATGTTTTAAAATAAAAAAAAAATTGAAAAGGAAACTTTTCTCTCTCAAAATTTAAAGAGATAAAGCTTCTGTATGGACTGATCTTGAATTTGATTTATTGATATAAGTAAATAAGTAAATGCATGCACATGGGAAGTTTTAAAACCTCTTTTTTTAAACGAGGTTAATATTTGGGTTAGAGCTTCAACAGTGACTAACACTGCAGCCAAAAACAAGTTAAATACTGAGATTAGCCTGAGAGTTTGGCCCTAAACCAGGACGCGCTGCTGTCTCTATTAGTGATGAATCAGCTCCACCCTCAGAGGAGCTGCTGCACTTCGGCGTCTCCGCGCTGATTTCAGCGCCTCCGCAGAAAGTCAAACCTGCGCACCGCCGCGCAGACACGGCGCGCTCGTCGGCGCGAGGAGCCCGCTTCTCTCTGCGCCATTATTGATGGCGGGTTTGACGTTCTTCAACACGCGCACATTCCACAATAATGCTCGCAGGAGAAAAGACGGACAGCAGGAGGCTGTAACCCCTCACGAGGGCAAGACGGATTAAAGAACCAGGCGATAAAGGTCCTCAAAAGCTCTACTGTCACCCACATGATTCAGAGGTTAGTGAACGATCGTCCGCTGTCTTAACGTCTTGTTTACGACCGTTGGAGGCTCTGCTCAGGTTAGTTCATCAACCAACCAACCAACCAACCAAATGCACGAAGTAACGCGACTTTGGGTTCTGTTATCTTGTTATAAAGTATCTAGAACGTTACACGGAACCACTATATTCCTCAGTAGCTCTATATCAGAGATGTTATAGGAGATAAAAACTCGTTATAAAGCACTACACCCACTAAAACAGAGGTGCTACTAATACTGTTTTGTGCTTTTAAGTAAAAGTACTTTTAAAAGTACAGTGTTTGACTTTAATATGTAGAGACACGAATATATATTTATAATTATAATATATATATATATATATATATATATATATATATATATATATATATATATATATTTACAAATACAGAACTTTTAAACTGTAGATGAAATACATTGTTAAAATGATTAAAGATGTATTGAATTGTTTGCCATAATTTAGGTAACAATGACTAAAGCAGGGGCAACCCTAGGCCTGCAGTGCCTGATTTCTATGTTTTTTACTGCTCAAGCACATCTGATTCACCGCACTTGTTTGGTAGGTCTGTTAAAGCAGGGAAAACAGCAAACGGTGCAAGAATTCGCCACTCCAGGGCTCGGATTGCCTAACCTGTAATAACCTCACACGCAACAAACTATTCGATGTGTAATGATATTCACTGTTGTGATGATGTGCAGGATGCACTCAATAAAGCAGCAAATATTTAACTGCACTGGTAGAGTTCTCGTCACAAAGCAAACACCTTAGTAAGGCTTTGAGGTCTAATCTTGTATTCTTTCTTTTGTGCCAGAGAGGAATTCCTCAAAAGGCTGGAAGCTTTTGAACAGTTTAAAGGGATTCTGAGCCGTGATCTTGGACTGAATATGTCAGTCATTTCACTGTTACATAAACGCACCTCGTTACTTTGCCTTACTTTGGGGTTCTGAGGTTCCTAAAAAGTGGTTTGGATACAATTCTGTGGGGAGGATGGTGAACTCCAGAGTGCTTAAACTTCACAAACACTGAAAAATCAATTTTTTGACTGATTCATTAGTATCTTGTCAAGAGAGCTCGGATGTTGTTTGTTAGCTGGAAGATTTTATGCAGTGCTATGTAGTGTAAGTGGCCTTTTTATTAACACGCAATCACTGCCTGGTAAATCTTATCTCTTTTCTTGAGGGTTTTTTTCTCAGTATTTTCAAACATTCCTTACATATTTGTCTCCTTGGTCATTCAGGGCTAACATTTACTGCAGTGCTGTACAAGTAAATCATTTTTATTAAAAAAGGAGGATATTTTCTCTCTGAGCACTCTGTACATGTTTGACCCATATATATTTGACCAGTCATTCATAAATCTCATCTGTCAAGGTTGATATTTGGATAATCGACCAAATAAGTTGGTTAATGGGCAACCAGTCAGTTACACTGTGAAAGTGTTGGTTCCTTAATAGGTCAGTGGGTTCCACAGTTTCAGGTTCTGTATTGTTGCCATGTAGGCCATTGTGAAACAATGAGAATAGATTTGTTTTGCATTCGGTTCATAAATAAATGGGTGCTCTGCATTAATATGTATGTAATAAAACAGTCCATTAATCAACTCTGGATATGAAAAAAAAAACAATGTGAAAGTTAAAGCTCATCAATAAATTTAACTGTAGAGGTTAAACAATAGCCAGTCAGTAATAAACGGACTAAAACTACACAGAAAAATTGAAAACATTTAGCTGATGGTACATGTTAGCTCATATTACATATTGCATGTCATTAACCTTTTCAGGACTGACAGGACCAATAACATGTTCTTTGTTGCACCCAAGACTTGTAAAACTTGTATACTTGTACAGGGAGGCACATACATTGCTCATAGAAAAGTAAGTATATCATGTTTAACTGAATCTTTAGTATGTCCCATCATCAAACTTGATCCAGAGATCAAGACAAATAAAAAATAATTGGACAAATGAAAAACAGAAAAGGTAAAAGTAAAGTAAAATACTGTTAAAACTCTGCCAGTTATTGAGTCATTCATATCTACCTGGAAGACAGTCATATCATCTTCCACAATGTATTTCTCTGTTAGGATATTAACCAGCTGCAAACATGTGAGGGGGAAATAGATTGGGGTAACTCAAGTCAAATAGAACCCCTACAGAACAGGAATTGGAAAGTAATCAAGAGAGGATGTATGACGATAGAACAAATCTAAACATTTCTCGGCTACACCTGGCACACAGTCAGCTTCACAAGTGTTTGTTCATTTGGCAGTAAATGTTGTCATAGAGTGCATCTGCTGGTGATGAGAGAACAAGTAGCCAGAATTAAACTGCAAGTGTAGCGATAAAGGGAATTCTGCCAATTCTTATTTAAACTATGATATTGACTTGTGGCATCATTTGTTTTCAATTAAAAGTGAAGACATCTACTAGCCTTTAGGTGTTTATAGTATCTTTAGATCCCTCAGAATCTTAGACATTAACAAAATCCAAAAAGAGAGGCTCATACACTGATGAAACATTTCCTAGAAAGGAGAAACCAGACAAACCCATGAAAAAACAATGATAAAATATATTTGAGAAAGAAATCTGTTAAGAAAAACAAACATTATTTTTGTGCAGCGATTAGAAATTTACTGGTTGTACAGTCATTACAATTGTACATGCTGTCTATTTATTTTTTTGTATTACTGTCCTTACTGCCATTTATAAGTTCACTTTTATTGATAATGTTCTTACAAAATGTATTTACCCCTTGGATAGTTTCCATTTTCATTGCTTTTATAAATGGAATTCTGGTCAGTATAACTATTATCCATAATGACCATTGTTACATTTGGAGAAAAAGGGGAAAGTTTGCAAGCCTAACAACACCATCCCAACTGTGAAGTACAGGAATGGCAGCATCATGCTGTGGGAGTGTTTTGCTGAAGGAGGGACTAAATAGCATCATGAGAAAAGAACGCATTCCATAAATCTTTAAGCCATCAGTCAGGAAGTTAAAGCTTGGGTGCAAATGCGTCTTCCAAATGGACAATGATCCTAAGCACACTGCCAAATTAGTTGAAGTGGCTTAAGGAGAACAAAGTTAATGCCTTTGAGTGGCCATCACAAAGCCCTGAACTCAGTCCCATAGAACATTTGTGGGCAGACTTGAAAAGGCATGTGCAAGAAAGAGGAATAGGCTGTGTCAGAGTGGTTGCATATCCACTCCTTTTTTCAGAAATATTCACAAAGATTCACAATTACTGATAAGAGCCAGAGTAGTGTTAGGAGTCTTGCCCAATTGGCGTAGAACGACATAGTTGCCCAGGAATTGAACCCAGAGTCTCCCACATGGTGTGGTGACTCACTGATGGTATTATCTGGTGCGCCACTCCAACCATAATATTCACCCAGGTAGTGAAAGGGAGGTGATATGAGTACAGTGATTGTATTTTGGTACATCTGCATAGAATGTTCAGTCTCTGGTTAATCAGTATTCCTGGCTACAAATACACCATGAAGACAAAAGATCACTCCATGGTACTCCAAGGATAGGTAATGAAAAGTGAAAATCAGGGAACGTATACAAAAAAAAAAATCGTTGAACATCCCTGGAACTCATTTAAATGCAAGATTACAAAATGGAAAGTAAATTACAGATGTAAATCTGCCTGTAGTAAACCTCACATACCATGACCATGCAAGTAAACTAGTGAGGGAGGCCTCACACCAACAACCTGGAGCTCTGAATGAGGTTCAACTTTTTCCATGTTTATATACATACAAACCGGATTGCAAAAAAGTTTGGACACTAAACAAATTGTGAATAAAAACTGAATGCAATGATGCGAAGGTGCCAACATCTAATATTTTATTAAGAATAGAACACAAATCACAGATCAAAAGTTTAAACAGAGAATCATCATTATCATTTTAAGGGAAAAATATGTCAAAATTTCATGCCGTCAACAAATCCCAAAAAAGGGCAAGGCCATTTTTACCACTGTGTGGCAAGCCCACCCCCCCCCCCACACACACACTTCTTACAACATTCAACAAACGTCTGGGGACAGAGAAGACCAGTTTCTCAAGTTTAGAAATAGGAATGCTCTCCCATTCATGTCTAATACAGGCCTCTAACTGTTTAATCATCTTGGGCCTTCTTTGTCGCACCTTCCTCTTTATGATGCCAAATGTTCTCTATAGGTGAAAGATCTGGACTGCAGGCTGGCCATTTCAGTACCCGTATCCTTCTCCTACATAGCCATGATGTGATTGCTGCAGAATGTGGTCTGGCATTATCTTGTTGAAAAATGCAGGGTCTTCCCTGAAAGAGAGGACGTCTAGATGGGAGCATATGTTGCTCTAGAACCTGAACATAGTTCTCTGCATTAATGGTGCCTTTCCAGACACGCAAGCTGCCCATGCCACAAGCACTCATGCAACCCCGTACCATCAGTGATGCAGGCTTCTGAACAGAGCGTTGATAACAACTTGGGTTATCCTTGTCCTCTCTGGTCCGGATGACATGGCGTCCCAGTGTTCCATAAAGAACTTCAAATCGTGACTCATCTGACCACAGAACAGTCTTCTATTTTGCCACACTCCATTTTAAATGACCCCTGGCCCAGTGCAAACGTCTGAGCTTGTGGAGATGCTTAGAAATGGCTTCCTCTTTGCACTGTAGAGTTTCATTCAGCTGGAAACGGCAGTTGGCACGGTGGATTGTGTTCACTGACAATTCTGGAAGTATTCCTGAGCCCATTCTGTTATTTCCTTGACAGTGGCATTCCTGTTTGAAGTGCAGTGACGTTTAAGGGCCCGGAGATCACTAGCATCCAGTAAAATTTTACGGCATTGACCCTTACGCACAGAGATTGTTTCAGATTCTCAGAAACTTTTGATGATGTCATGCACGGTTGATGATGATAAATGATACGCTGGGTAACACCATTCTGGTATTGCTGCACTATCTTTCTGCGCAACAATGGTGGAATTGGTGATCCTCTTACCATCTTGGCTTCAGAGAGACACTGACGCTCTGAGAAGCTCTTTATACCCAATCATGTTGTCAACTGACCTAATTAGTGTTAATTGGTCTTCCAGCTGTTCGTTATATGTTCAATTTCCTTTTTCCAGCCACTTATTGCTACTTGTCCCAACTTTTTTGACACTGTGAAACTTTGAATCAACATATTTTTTCCTTTAAAATGTTACATTTACTTGTACATATTTAATTGACATTATGCTGTAGAAATCTGTTTTGTGTTAAGCCACATTATATTAGGGTCAGGCAATTCACTGAAAGTGAACCAAAACCAACATTCAGAACTGACCAACATAATGTTGCCCATGTCAGTTATTTTATTTTTTAAATGCTGTCAATACTGAATGTGTTCATGTACTGTCCCTTTAAGAACACACTACTGTGCTCTGTGTGTGTGTGTGTGTGTGTGTGTGTGTGTGTGTGTGTATATATATAAATATGTGTGTGTGTGTGTGTGTGTGTGTGTGTGTGTGTGTGTGTGTGTGTGTGTGTGTAATCATGTGACTCTGCTGTCTAGTTTGCACAGAGAAGCATTTGGCTTTAGTGATGGCGGTGCAGACCAAAAAGCAAAGCAAAGTAAACACAGTAGAAAGATACAGCAACCAAGGGAAATATCACCAGCCTGCTTCAAGACTTCAATCATATAACTGAACAAACACCTCCTTCATAAAGCAGCAAGAGAGAGTCTGAACCTGAGGAGCAACTTTATTACACAGTTTTATATCCTGCTAGAGCTCAAACTCTGCTCATAGAAATGGATCAGTAAATCCTACAGATTCAATCTTCATTCGCTTCAGGATTTAGGTCACAATACATTTTTAGAACTGGCACAAGGAATAAAACCAAAAAACAACGTTCTTCACCAGGCATTGTGGAAAAGAGGATAAACCAGAGTTTTTCTACATCATCTTATTCAACTTTCCGTTCCACCTTGACTGGCCCTGCAATTGCAGTCTGCTGACAGGAAATAATTTTATAATAAGTGATGCTTCACTTAAGTTGGACTGAATTTTTATAAAAGCTCTTTCAAAGATTACGTCCAGCATTTTTAAAAGAACTGAACAAGAATCAAAAACTGTTTAATGTTCCGACAATTCTGAATACAGTAGTGATGTAATGATTCAGGATTAGCTGAAATGTTCCTCATACCACTATTATAACAATGGATGTTTATGTTTTACTACTTTTGGTTTTGTGTCTTCACTGAAGCCAAATGAAGGACACAACATTTAACTTTTGTATTAGCTGCTTCAGTTACTTCATTGTCTCAGTATGTTTATTGAAATGGCCTTATTTATAATATTTGTTTAGTAAATATAAATAATTTTCTACTTTTCACATGACAACATTAAGTATTTTGTTTGAATGCAATAATTATAATTATCTTCTACTTTTTGATGGAACAAACCCATCAAAACAATCATTCATTCATTAAATAATTGTGATATTGATTTAAGATCATATCACCCAGCACTAGTTGGCATTATTCCATTCATTAAAGAAATGAAAGGGGAAACCATCAAATGGGCTGAGCACGTTTTATTGGCATTGTATGTCATGTTGACTGTTTATAAAAATAAAATGATAAAATTTAACACATTGTATTTATTCCCTGTTGGTGATGTAACAAGAGTGAATAATATGTACAGGATACAAAAAAAAACTCAAATAACTTGTATGGTTGTATCTCTTTTCACAGATCTAAACAGCTGATGTGAGAATGTTTCCTTTGCTCAGCCTTGTGTTTGGCATCATAGCCGTGCTTCTCATCTTGCCACACAGAAGCGAACAGTCCTGTCTAATATCTGTTGACCAGTGCACTGCTGACTGCAAAGGCCTTCGACTGCAGCGTGTCCCTGTGGAGGACTTGCCTCCCTCTCTGGAGATGGTAGATCTTTCCTATAATATGATTCACATCATCCAGAACTTAGACTTTGCTGGACTGCCTCTCCTGCGTGTTCTCAGTCTTCAGGTCAACAATATTTCTGTGATTGAGGATGAAGCATTTCAGAATAATCCACTACTGGAAGATTTGAATATCTTCAACAACTCACTAACAGCCATCCCATCAAAAGCCCTTACGCCACTTATCAGTCTACAATCTTTAGAAATGTCAAATAATCTCTACACTGTGGCAACTCTGGACGATGTGTTTTTGAATTTCAGGAACCTCAAAGTACTATCCATGGGTGGTCCCATTCTTAGTATGTTGAAAAAAGGAGATCTTAATCCAATACAGAATGTATCTCTGGAGAAATTTGCGATTAAAACAGGCTCTAGTCTGGATGTTTATGAACCAGGGTATCTGAAGAACTTACAGACAAAAAATATGTGGCTGGATATGGCCATAGATAACAGAACTTCTGCACTCCCTATGATATTAAAAGACCTCGCGAACAAAACATTCAGTGTTCTCCGTTTTCGTAATCTCTTTGAGTTCAAGTACTATACTGACAAAGAGGATATTTTCTTTGGCTTGAGGTATATAAACTCCCAGTATCTGATGTTTCATCGAGGTAAATTCAACGAGGAGCTCCTGAGAATGGTACTTGTGAATTTACAAAAAAGTCCTATTAAATTTCTTGGACTTTTTTTCATTGACTTTGCCCGATCACAGACATTTGTGAACACTGGGCAGGCATCCAGTGTGACAAATCTAGAGCTGGAAATGTTACTTCTCTCGTAAGTATCGTAACTGGCTTCAACACACAAATGAGTGGGCAAAATAATACAACTATTATCAATATTTAAAGACATTTTTGCTAAACAGTATTTATCAATATTTTGACATGCAGAACAACATACTTGAAACAACATACTATATTGGCAAATTCTTTAAACTTTTGTCCAAATACACTCGCATACTCGAGTACATACAGTTATGCTCTTTGTAATTAAATGTGTTGATTGATATTGTTTAGGCACTGCTGATATCCACAATATGCTCAGAAAAAGTATATTGTGTATCACGGTAACAAAAATTGTAATATATTGCCCACCCTTACTCCAATTATTCTTAATATCTCATTGTTATAGTGACATGACAATTCAGTCTTTTATCCATGTCTGTTTATCAGGGACATCAGCAACCCAGACATCCTCCGATTTGACTGGCGGTTTACGTGGTTTAACAAGATCCGTCACCTGCGCATACACAATGTCAACTTCAACTCTGTGCCATGTGATGCATGGGAAGAAATGAAAGGTGTTGAAATCCTGGATGTCTCCAAAAACCAGCTGAAGGACAAATATCTTTTTAACCAGCAATGTGACTACAGAGAAACAATGCCATCGCTTCACACGTTTAACCTCAGCAGTAATCAGCTGACCAGCCTCAGTTCTTTTGCTTCTCTTGCTGGGGAGTTCACACGCCTGCGAACAATTGACATCAGTTACAATCTGCTGGGTTCTGAAGGTAACAACATGTGCTCTTGGAAACAAAACATCACTACTGTCATTGCCAACCATAACACATTAGTTATTGACAGCTTCAAATGTCTCCCTACTTCCACATTGTACCTTGATCTCTCGTACTGTAATCTAGACCAGTTAGACATGCAGTACTTTGAGAAAGCCATTGGTCTGAAGGAACTATACCTCAGTGGAAACAAGATCAAATTCATTCCCTCTGATTGGAGGAGCCCTAATTTGAAGTCACTGGCCTTGGACGGGAACTCGTTTGGACTTATTAGTATGAGTTCTTTTAAGGGAATGCCTGATTTGGAGCAACTGAGGGCAGGAAACAACCCTTACCACTGTACCTGTGATCTCCACACTTTCATACAGGAAACTACTGTCAAGGGTAAAGTCCAAATCACAGACTGGCCAGGGAACTACAAGTGTTATTACCCAGCAGACCTGCTTAATACAATGGTATCTAAGTTTTTCCCAGGTCATGTAGCCTGCGATATCAGACTTGTCATCGTTATCTCTGTAGTCACCACTGCCGTTTTTGTGCTGGCCATCATGCTGATATGCTATTTTTTTAATATACCCTGGTATGCTAAAGCTACATACCAAATCATCAGAGCCAAGTACAGGGCTCGAAAAGGAGTTGACCTGACTGCAGACTATGCGTTTCATGCCTTTGTCTCATATAGCCACTCAGATGCCGATTGGGTGAGAGACAAGCTGCTGCCTTGTCTGGAAACTTGCAGACCTCCTTACCGGATTTGCATTCATGAAAGAGACTTCATGCCAGGAAAATGGATCATTGACAACATAATTGAGAACATTGAAAACAGTCAAAAGGTATGTATAAGAACATAACAAATGGATTATTTGATTACAAAATGTTAAAAGTACAATGCCCTAAATTGTGAAAGCCAAATGATCAGTCATCTAGGAACATCTAGGAAATTTTAGATTATTAGTTGTTAGAGATGTCTAGATGTTTCTAACTGCCAGGTTCCATGGACAGGGGCCACTCGTGCCAATCTTGTACTTTTGCAACACATGCTAACATCCCCTTTCTTGTTTTGAGGTTATCTTTGTGCTGTCGCAGCACTTTGTGAACAGTGAGTGGTGCAACTACGAACTCTACTTTGCCCAGCAACGTGCTATTGGCAAGACCATAAGGGATGTCATCCTGGTCCTCAAGGAGCCCATTGATCCAAAATCTCTGCCCAGCAAGTACTGTAAACTCAAAAAGATGCTGAATACAAAAACATATCTGGAGTGGCCTGATCAACCTAATCAGCAAGTATTCTTCTGGACCCAACTGAGAAGCGTCCTGGGAAAACCCACTCTCATAAGAAACCAGTCAGTCACTGAGAACAGACGTGTCTCCAGGCGGAACAGTATGTCCATGATTGAGCTTCCAGAGGAGAACCAGAGGCCTGCAAATGATGAACCTAAAATGGATCCAGATTCCAGAGCAGAGGTCAAACCTCAGAGCATAGCAGGGGCTGAAGGTCCTCCAGAGAGAAATTCAGAGAAATATAGTCTCCACACATCACTGGGACATTAGCCTAAGCTTAAATGGGCTATGGTTAGGTTTGTTGTAATGATTGTGTACCACAGTATAGAGTATCTCAGCACAGACTGTTCTGGGTAAAATATCTTTGTTGCTGTACACCAGGCAGGCAGAGTTGAGAATCTCATAATAATGACAGTGTGTTGATGCTTTGGTCTTTAAGCCTGTCTGTCAGCAGCAGCATTGAGACAGGAGTCTTAAGCTCTCTGTGGTTAGATGGAGCTACAGCTGGGATTGACAGTAGTGAGGCTCAACACCATGAGAGCTGTAGCCCACAACACAATTGTAAGTAAAACAACCAACCTGAGTGATTTGAGACGAGGCATAAGGCCAACTATTATCCTTAACACAGTGCCTTATTCAATGAAATGGAAGATCATTCCATCGCTGCTTGCCCAAAACAAAAATTACATGTTTTTCAGATTGAATCACATGATATATAGCTAGTGATTTAGTCTGATTCTCTTCATTCAGTGTTCTATAAGCATAAACTCCATGAAACAAGTTTGATTCAGTTGTAAAACTGCACACCTGTTTTGTTTTCCATAGAACATGATTATACAGGCTTTTCGTGATACATACTCCGCTGATAATGATTCATATTTACAGCAAACGTAACTGACTAGGATTGCAGAACTGAGTGACATGATAAACAACCATAAAGCCAACTTCAGAATTAACAGCTTTAATAGATGCACTATTAAACTAGTAGACCAATAATAATCAAAAATCAAAAGTCTCTCCACAGAAACATTAACATTTGGGACACAGCCATTTTTCACACACCAAAAGCAGCAGATACCAAAAAAGTCTATTTTCTAAACTAGTTTAACCCTTCATTGCATTTTAACTAATTTTGTGTTCCTTGTCAAAATTGACTGGGCCATTATAGCTGAAAATATACAGTCGTAGCTGGCAGTTTGTAACCCTTTGGAATTGCCCATATTCTGCGTGACAGGGACAGGGATCTGTCAAGTCTGATCTTCAAAACATGTTTGGGGAAGTGCATCATGAAAAAATGAGAGTGAGCTCAGCATGGCAGGGCTGCCACTCTATCTGATCTGTGAAACACAGTGGTGGTAGGATTTTGCTGCATCATGCATCATGATTTCTGATTTTTAACAGCAAATTCTAGGACCACTATATATAGAATTATAGAGAATTCTCACTCCTAGCACCACTGTAAATCTGTAATAAAGATCTAATGTCATCTAAACATTATAACTTTTGAACTTTGAACATTTGAACAATGTATGTAGACATTTTTAGTAACAAAAGCTAAATATTTGGATTATTTTGACTATAACAAACGCTGAAACAATATGTTCCCGATTATCACAGACTACTTGGTTTCAGAGTTATTTTATTAGTAACTAATGGACATGGGCACAAAACACAGAAACTTTACCATATGACAATAATGTTTACATACATTAAAAAACAACAGTGAAATCTAGAAAATCAGAATGATTGTGCAGCTTAAGTGCCTTCCACTTCTAGACAGTGTCTGTTTCTATGGAGTTGCTTTAGTGGTTGCTAGGCAGTTGCTGTGGCTTGGTTGCTCAGGTGTTGCATGTATTTGTATTTTCTGCACAATTAAAGGATGCATTTTACACCCCTTCTTTGGGGAACAATCCATACTAATCCTGAATCTCACACACACGAGTAGTTCAGAGGAAGTGTTTGTCTGATATATGATCATATGCAGGAACCCAGTTTTATACACTTATTGTAGCCTCACTCATTTATATCTAATGATTGGCCATTTTTGATTGGAAACAACACCAAGGGTGTACAAAGGTTAGGTAAAACATGTGGACAGCGTCATGGAAGCTCATGATGATCAGATTAAATCAACTACATTATGAGAGATAAAACTTATAAATTGGTAAAATTTGACGAAGACAATAGGAGGATTAATCACAGTTGCAGGAGTAAGTATTAATGTGTGTAACTAGCTAAGTGCCAAATGTCGGCTGCAGTATTATTCCAAGTAGGCCTAAGAGCAACTTGACTGTGTTGGATTGATGTCTTTGTTGCAGTTGACAGAATATGAAAGGATCACTGAAGAATTTAGAAGTTGAAATTGCTTGTTTTATTCATTGATGTATTACAGGTATTACATATTGAATGTGAATATTGATCAAGTTTATTTTTCATTAAAATTATATTTTTATTACTATATTAATCTCATATATATAATTTTTACTAAAACAGTCACTATATTTAGTAATGATATTGTTTGTTTGAGTTAGCCTTGGTTATTATGTACATTATGAGGTCTGCTGTCTGCTTTCTTTAATTAAAACCCAAAAGGTAATCCAAGGAAGGAAATGCTCACTTCTATTAGTGGCTAACTGTATACTCAGTCCACCCCTGTAATGATCAGTGTGGCAAGAAAGCAAGAAATGGATAAGCAGCCAAAGTATGAACATTCCCAAATATACTGTTTTTCTTTTAAAATATATGTTGCAAGAGAATTGTGGCTTATTTAATAAATATATTTTCAGCTACCTGAGAAAGTCTAATATCTTCTAAGAAACTTCATCAGTGTTAAAAAACAAAAAAAAAAACAAAAAAACAACACAAATGCTCCCTTCCTGCAGTGATCCTCCTTTTTGTACACATGTCCTGCACATTTTACTGCAACACCTGCTAATCAAGGCCCAGTTCCCCCATCTTACATTTTTTAAGATCAGTGTGTTCAGTATGATGCTTACTTAAGCTTTAAGACTCAGCTTTGTGCAAAGATGCTGGGAAATTAATAATGAGACCTCAGGGAGTTGAGTGGAAAGCAGAAGAAAATGTGCAGAACAGGGGTACTAAAGGACCAGGGTTTACAGCAGATGGCACCATTTCACTTTTACTTTATTTTGCTGATCCACGTTAAAATAATCTAAGTTGGAAAAGTTTAACTGCACCTGTCGACCTGTTGCATATTTAACACTGAGATCTAACTTAAGGTGATCTATTGTTACACCCACTTGCACAGAGTTCACTGGTTCAGCACTGGCAATTGGGATTGCACTGGTAGGCATGTATTACCACTAGATATACCAAAACGTAAGGTATGAATTACAACAGAAATACAAATAAGACCAAAAGCTTGTGGGGGTTCTTATTTGGCATGCAGTAAAGAATTTTGAATACTATAGTAAGAACAGTGTGAAATTTGTCATTAAGTGAAGGAAGATTTATCTACTACTAGCACAGGTAATGGTAATAATCACCAAACAGGACTGTTGGTTGTGATCCACTGTTACCAGTGCAACACACACTAACATACCACCATGTCAGTGTCACTATATTTCTGAGAATGACCAACAACCCAAATAATATGTGCTCTGTGGTGGTCGTGACCATTGAAGAACAAGGTGAAACTAATATATAATAGAGCAAAGAGAGTCATTTCAGTCACAGGCATTTAATAATGTAAATGACCCAAAACAAAACTAAAAACTTCAAGACAATGTGGTAGACCTGGTGGTTGATTGTGGGCCAGCTGCATAAAATCAGCCCCCTGGCTGGCTCAGTTGGAGGCATACAGACACAGACTTGATTAGACTGGGGGAATGTGGGACTGGGCTAGTTGTAGCTCAGTGAACTGCTCCCTTTCAGCTTTGATGAAATGACACCCCTCTCGTGTTCTATTGCTTATATATGAAACGCATCCAGAAAGTATACACCACGCTTTAATACCTTCCAGCACAACAAAATGCTTACCTTGTGCATTAAGTCAAGTTCAGTTCTGCACAGGTTTGTGTTTTCCTGCTTGCCTGATTCAGCTTCAGAACTGAAAACACTGACCGTTAACCAGTGACGTGATTCAGGTGCAGGAAAACAGAAGACAGAGTGGTGCAGGTGGGGTGCAGGTGGACTGAAGGGCAGTGTGGAAAAGCTGCTGAGAGGAGGACTGGAAGAGGGAGGGGCCACATAAATTCCTCTGCACAGGTGAGTAGCTGCCATTTAATGAGTGAGATGCTACAAAGTTGAGACAATTTCGCCACTCCTTAGTTCCTGCTTTCCTTTTCTCGGTAAGATACCTCCTTTTACAGCTTGTTGAAGTTAGTTAAAGCTGGAGTTCTAGGGTAATTATTTGACATGCATTAATTGAGGGTAAGTTTGCATTAACAGAAGTTAACTGGTTCAATAATATTCTTTAATGTGTTGATGTGGGGATTTTTGGCTGATGCTTTTCATGGATGTATGTAGATGATACAGATCTGTAGATTCTCTGCATACACACCTAAAGGTAGAAACTGAGACTACATCATACATCCTTTTAATTGTACAAATGTACAATACAGAATCTTAAGTATCAGCCTGCTGCTTCTTTCTTCTTTTTTTTTACATTTTTGTGACTTAGATTTATGTGAATTGTTGTTTTATTTATTTTCTTGCATTTTAGTAGTTACTTATAGGGTACATGTGCTGGAAAAGCTTACTGTCAGATGCTCATTCTCAAGCCCTTAAGCTGCAGACAAAAGGCTGGTTAAATATTTGATGCTCTCCTGTCCTCCTGTTCCCCCTAAACATCATCGATCTGCTGGGGCCAAACCACTTGTTACCTCTCAGACACTGGATCTCTCCAATAGTGTGTGAGAAGTTGCTCTTTGGATCTAAGGAAGTCATAGGTTAGCAGGTGTTCGTGATGAGTCGAGGAACCAAATCCTGTGATGCCGATGCAAGAAAGTACTTGTGGATAATACTTGCCTATGAGAAAGTTGGTTCATATGTTCTTCCTGAACTATTGGAAACCAGGGCTACACTATCATTTTAAGTATGGTCATCGCAATGTATGCATACAGTCACATCACAGTATGGGCAGTGTTGCATAATACAAATTAAACCATACATGTCCCACATCCTGCTTGAGGGACAAGGACAACTCTTTCCATGGCATATGAACCAGAGTTAGATTCTACCTGAATAATAGATTTTCTATACACGGGTGCCTTGTTGATATTCTGACTGGATAAATACTTTAAGTTCTAAGCTTTATTGTGTCTCTTTTTTTGCAGCACAGAGGTCATTCTTGTAGAAAACATGGTGTCCCAGTTGGAGAGTGCAATGGAAGGCCTCATAAAAGTATTCCACATGTATTCTTCCAAAGAGGGAGACAAATACAAGCTGAGTAAAGTGGAGCTGAAGAACCTTCTACAGGGAGAGCTAAGTGCCTTCTTAGCAGTGAGTTATTTATATATTTATTAAACTTCATTTGGAATCACATACTACTTGTGGACTTGGTTTGGTTCTTATTCACACTTAATTCCATTAGGTTTTTACATAAACTTCACTGCTTTGCTTAATGTAGACCTGAGGCTCTTGCACTCTTACCCATTCTAGGCAAGTAAAGATCCGCTGGTTGTGGAGAAGATAATGTCTGATCTGGATGAGAACCGGGATGGGGAGGTGGACTTCCAGGAGTTCGTCGTTCTAGTTGCAGCCCTTACTGTGGCCTGTAATGAATTCTTTGTTGAGACTATGAAGAATTGATATGTGCAAGATCTTCTGTGGCTCATAATAAAATGTAGCACTGAAACTTTGGTAACTTTATTGTTTAGAGTGACTTGCTTTTATTTATGCATCTTAAAATACTGGTTAAGGTGGTTTAGTTCTGATGTTTTAAAGGGTGCCATCTAGAGGTGAAAGCTGCAATTTGTATTAAATGCACCTGGTTGCTTCTGGGTCCAGTTCTGTAATAGCATCCTAGGGTCACGATCATAAGTGGCAGAGACAGCATTCAGTATGATGCGCACTCTGTTAGTCATCTTTGTATTGGATCCAAAAACAAAAAGCAGTTCAAGTGAACAAGATTCTCAGCTCATCACAGAGTTGGTTTTTGAGCCATATTAAATGTTTCATGAGACAGAGATCCTGAGCTCTGATATCGCATTAATGAAGCTAAGGTCTCGGGGATAACACAATGGCTAGAGGCCACCAAGGTCCACAACCCAGCAATGCCAGTGTAATCTTATACGCACATCACTGCACAGGTCTTCCTAGCAAGTTAATTGAGTATCAAACCTGGTAATTAATCAGAGTCATTAATGTAAAACAACCTGTGTGACACAGCTACTGTGGTAACTACACTCAAAAATAAAGGTATTACTAACGCTTCTTTTTTGGGCATTTTCAGCCATTTTGGGTTCCATTAAAAACCCGAAGATCCTTTTGAAGGTTTAATGGAGTTGATATATAAAGGTTCTTGCCACTTTAAAGGTTTTTCCCCCACTGTTGGTTCTTGTAAAAAATATGGCACTATACCAAAAATGGTCATTCTATAGCATCACTCAAAGAACCCCATTGTAGAATCTTTATTGGTACGTAAGAAGTAGTGGGTATTATTCTAAAAGCATCATAAAAGAAACAGTACATCATTCCCAAACAAATCAATTCAAGTCTTCCATGCCATGTCAGTGCTGACATAATACTATCGAAACTGTTTGTTTTCTGGACACTGGTCATGCCAAATTCAAAAACAATTCTAGTGAGTGTTCTAGAACCAAAGGAACCTGGCTCTGTCCAGAAAAGCAGACAAATACAGCCATAAACATCTCCTGGAACAACTCAATGGAAAATGCTTGTATGAGCAAACCAGTGCGTTCTAAAAATGTTTGATAAGCAATTTTAAATTCAGACCACAGCTTCCACGGACATAATTCCCCTAATAAGCAGGTCTGAATTGTAATCTGTGTAACAGCCTTAAAAACAAACCTGGTTCTGAACACTGACTGCAGATGACCTGGAATTTGTCCACTAATGAATCTCTTCTCCATCTGCTTTTGGTTTCACTGCAACCAGAACGAAGTTTCGGGGGGAAAGAACTGGATCAAACAGAGGAATCAACCGGCTCTGAAAACCTGAAAACAGCATTAGATATTAGCTTACTTTTCAGAATAACCACACTTCAGTTAATACGTAGTGAACACATGATTGGTTTCCTGGACAGGAATTAAGTCTTGGACTTCTCTTTAATGGAAAACTGCAAACTAAAAATGCAGTGTATTCCAGGACATGACTTGTACCTGTCTAGGAACCAAACCCTCAGACATTTATGTAACGGAAAAGCACTAAAACTTTGACTGGCAAAATAAACTGACATCATCTAAGGCAGTGGTTCTCAGTCCTGGAGTACCACTGGCCTGCTTGTTTTAGAGTTCTAGAACCACTGATCTAAGGCATCCAAAATGAGAGGTGAGCAAATCCATCTGAATTTGACTGATTAATTGCTAATCAGTGATTAACACTGGCCCCTAGAATTCCTGAAAGCTTACCTCTCTCCTGCAAAAACAGCATTCTGTCCAGCAGCACCAGAGTCTCCACCACTGGTGCCAGCAGCAGAGCCAGGCTAAAATACACCAACACCCTACCCTGCTGCTCCAGCATGCCTTCCACATGCACCTGGTCGAAGGGTAGATCAGCTGGCAGGCCCACACGGGGAAGCCCCAACTGGGCATACCTACAGAACCCAAGGCAGGAAGTTAAAGGCTGTTCTGGGGTCTCAATGTATACCAGGCAGATACTGTAAGATGTTCTAGAATCTCTAGTTTTCCAATGGAGCTATGTGCTAATGTAGCCAACAAATAAAGTTACTGCACTGTGTCCCTTGGTAAATACACGTGTGTATGTTTGTGGACACCCCTTTTAATTAATGCATGCAACCACTTTTAAATAGTACCCATTGCTGACACAGATGTGCACATGCACACACACAGTTTGCCTATCCACCAGAAAAAAGTACTATCAGTAGAACAGGACTCTCTGGAGCACATAATCATTAAACTATTGGCAACACGCCTAATGCCAGGTGTGGGTTAGGGGGTATAGAAGAGTTTGGGAGATCGGGATAAGGCTAGTTGTGATCACCCATCACCACCACACTAACACTCTTGTTGAATACACCAAAATAAGTAATGTAGTAATTCCCAAGATAGTACAAACATTCATGCAAACAAAAGCAAGGTAAAGAAAGCCTTAATTTCTGGGGGAAAAACAACAACCAAAGAGCAGATGTCTCAATACTTTTGTCCATAGTGTATTCTGTCTTTAACTGGTTATACAGTGCCACCGAGTAGTATTCAACCCCCTGCATATTTTGTAGGTTTACACATTCGGAGTAAACTTCGCATTGTGACATTTGGACTGTAGATCAGCCTGGACATGTGAAATGCACTACAGCAAAAAAGAATGTTATTTCTTTGTTTATTGTTTTTTTAAATCGTGAAAAGTTCATTCAGCAGGTCAATTATTATTCAACCCCTCAAACCACCAGAATTCTGTTTGGTTCCCTCAAGTATTAAGAAGTAATTGAGGCATAAAGAACAATGAGCTTCACGTGTTTGCATTAATTATCTGTTTTCCCACCTTTTCTGACTATTTAAGCCCCTCCCCAAACTTGTGAACAGCACTCAAACATAGTCAACATGGGAATGACTAAGGAGATTTCCAAAGCCATCAGAGACAAAATCGTGGAGGGTCACAAGGCTGGCAAAGGGTATAAAACCCTTTCCAAAGAGTTGGGCCTACCTGTCTCCACCATTGGGAGCATCATCCGAACAGTCAAGGCTGATCCAAGGACAATGAGGAGGGAGGTCTGTGAAGATCTCATGGTGGTGGGGACATTGGTTTCAGTAAATACCATAAGTAATGTACTCCACGTACGTAATGCTCTCCGTTCCAGGCGAGCCAGTAAGGTACCTTTACTTTCAAAGCGCCTTGTCAAGGCTAGTCTACAGTTTGCTTATGATCACTTGGAGGACTCTGAGGCAGACTGGTTTAAGGTTCTCTGCTCTGATGAGACCAAGATCGAGGTCTTTGGTGCCAACCACACCCGTGACGTTTGGCGACAAGATGACACTGCATACGACCCCAAGAATACCATCCCTACAGTCAAGCCTGGTGGTGGCAGCATCATGCTGTGGGGCTGGTTCTCAGCCAAAGGGCCTGGCCATCTGGTCCGCATCCACCAAGATGGATAGGACAGCCTACCTGGAGATTTTGGCCAAGAACCTCTGTTCCTCCATCAAGGATCTTAAGATGGGTCGTCATTTCATCTTCCAACAAGACAACGACCTCAAGCACACAGCCAAGAAAACCAAGGCCTGGTTCAAGAGGTGAAAGATGAAAGTGTTGCAGTGGCCGAGTCAGTCTCCTGACCTTAACCCAATTGAAAACTTGTGGAAAGAGCTCAAGATTAAAGTCCACATGATACACCCAAAGAACCCAGACAACTTGGAGAAGATCTGATTACTTCAGAGACCTGTGCCGGCCTGATCAGGTCTTATAAAAAAACAATTAATAGCTGTAATTGCAAACAAGGGTTTTTCCACAAAATATTAAACCTAGAGGTTGAATAATAATTGACCCAAATATTTGTTTAAAATGTTTTATAATTTAACTGAGCAACTTATATTTTTTGTTTGTAATAATTAGGGATCTGTTCATAAATTCTGCTCTTGTTCAAAGTTTGAAGGCTCTAACTTATTTGCAACTTGTTACATTTGCAAAATGTGCAGGGGGTTGAATACTACTTGGAGGCACTGTATATATATATATATATATATATATATATATATATTAAAATACGCATTTTAAAAGGCACGAAGCCAAGTAAGAAAAATACTAACTCAGAGAATGACAGGGTATGGGCTTTTTTGATGGTCTGGATGCCTGCCCTGCACAGATGAGGCCTCTCGGCTCTGATGATGCTCTCCAGTGCTGCTCTGTAGCAGTGCATTTTCAGCAGGCCACTCTCCTCTCTCAGTCTCTGCACATAGTCCTCTATTGCGTGGCATGCCCCCTCTCGTGCTTTATATGACAACTCATGTCCAGGTAACCCTCTCACCCAATCACTCATTGGGTAGCCATAGTCTGATTGTGTCACTTCTTCTGAGTTGTCAGAGTGTGGAGCTGGGACAAGTCCAGGAGGGTTGGGGTTCTCCTTGGTAGTGATCTTCATATAGCAGCACGCTACAGAGGTGATTCCTTGAACACAGGGGCAATTAACAAAATGGCGGAGGAGAGTAGCACTAAGGTCTCCACATGCATGAAGCCCAGTCAGGACAAAATCAAATCTCTTGGGTCCTTGGCTAAAATGGACATCCTCTAAAGCTGAAGTCCATTCAGGATCAATGCTGGACACATGAACTCCAGGGGTCTCATTCAAAAAGACTTTGTTACACAAATTGTTTGAAATAAAACTAGTGCTAGGGAGAGGTTCTGTTGTTACACTGACTGACTGAGCTAAAGAGTTACTACCATCATGCTTCTGAAGAAGACATATGGGCTGTCTCTCATCACCATCAGCAGATGAGCTGCATTCCTCTATGCACAAGTGCTGGCTTCCATAATCAAGCCTGCTTTCCACCTCATGTCCCTGGTCTGACACAGATACTTGCTGTCTCTTTTCATACGGTACTACTGTGTCTGGAAAACTCTCGCTTTCTTTCTCCATCTTCCCCAGCTGCTGGATGAAGACCTCCCAGGTAGCTCTGGGATTAACCCAACCAAGCACATGCTGAGGTGTAGGACCAACTGCTGATAGTGGAGAGGTGCCAGTCTGGAAATTTGAAAACAGAAAGTTTTGAGTTAGGACACTTGTTTAAAGTGAGAACATTCCCAAGATTGTTGGAATAAACAAAAACATGTACCATTGCTGCAATAACTGCCATGCAGTTATGCCTTAAGATGAAATATAAATGATACAGGTTTAACATACTGTGTCTTAGCACAAGAAGAAATAAAGACCCTCTCTCACCTGCCCTATAAAAAGGCTCTCAGGGGCTACTTTTGGGTAGTGTACCTCTTGTCCAGAGATCACTGACTTCTAGACGTGCCTCTAAAACTCGCTCTATTACATTTTGCACAGTTAACAGGCTGTGTGAGGGAGCCTGACAGAAACAGGATGGTTGTTTCAACAACTTGGCTGCAAACTAAGTGGTGTCCTGAATGAGAAACATGGCCTGGAACCATCCAGGTTTTGTTAAGGACCTGATAATGGTTGGGTTCTAATAGAGAGTCCTCATTATAAGAACAACACACTGCCCCAACTGCTGGTGTGATGAGATGTGTCAAGTCATTGCATACGACACCCCTAGTAATGAAACCAAGGACTGAACAGCTGAAAGTTATGTGCAAGACATCCTGCAGTCATGTTGCCTCTCAGGGTAACTGGCATTTTTCAAAAGGATAATGCTCACACACACAGCATAGGTTTTGTCTTAGGAATGTCTCTGCCAGATTGCAACACTTCCTTGGCCTGCCTGTTCACCAGATTTATTACCAATCAAACACAGGTCCAGCTGGGATGCCAGCTTCATAAACCTATGAGTGTGCAGGATCTACAGACCCAGCCGAAACAGTATACTTGAACCTCCTTAAAAAATATGTAATACCACCTTCTGACTCTCTTTGGCCAGTGTCAGCAGGAGCTGTCCATCAAACTTAGACGCCATGGAAACTAGGTTGGGATCCGCTTCGATACCAGTAACATTCAGACCAAGTCCAAAGGACAGAAAACGGGTCAAATGGCCCTGTGATGAAGTAATGTAATTAGTAGAGTGGTTAACAATCTATTGTTATCTCATACTCAAAAACTTAGGGATGCACAATGATCTTAGAATCAGGAGAAAAGTGCTTTATGGAAAAGTTTAATTCAAGAGATGTAATGTACCTTAAGTTGTATAGCATTGTGTACTGTGCTGTTCTAGTATGTTTACACAGCTTTGGAACTTGTTACCTCAATTTCAGTACACAAATGTAACCTCAAATACAATTTTAACCTGAAATGAAATGGAATGAGAGCAAATTTACCTGCCCGGACCCAACATCAACCACTCTGCTACACTGAGTCTGGTCACATAGCTGTTTAACCAACTGAAATAAAGTAAATGGTATACAGGTGAGTTAAACTTTATAATCATTCCATCAATGTAAATAAAAAAAACTGACATCTGTTGAAATGGATCGTTTCTTTTTCTTTTCTTTATTAAAATTTATCCCAAATTGGAAGCGCCAATTACTCAACCCCATTAGGACCCTATCACATACAATGCTCCTGACACTAAGAGAATGAAGACAAGCACGTGCCTCCTCCAAGACATGAAGCCAGACACTGCTTTTTTCAGACTAATGCCAAAGCAACATTGCTGGGCAGCCAACACACTCAGAAGAAAGTGCTGGGTCCCCAGACTAACAGACGTGGAGAGAGAGCACTACTGCACAAGCATTATGATTTGGAGGATAGAATCCCAGGTCATCAGTAGCCATTTAAGGGATCAAAACTGGCCATGCTCTCTCTGGGTGGGTACATTTATTTTGACTTGCTAAGCTTTTCCAACATACCACTCCAAGTTTGCGGATCTCATGCTGTTTCTTGGGTTTCACATGTTTTCGGAAGATGTGACAAAGCAGAGAGCTCTGGCTGCTGTTGGAAAGGAACTCCTCTGGTTTCCCTGATCCCACTGTGTCCTCTACTTTTTGATGGTCAGAAGGTGTCCGTCGAAATGCTAGGGCGTGAGCTGTGGCTCGTAGTGCAAGCAATGACAGTGGCCAGACTGAAGGATAACTGAAGAAATGAAAAAGGGTTCTATAATGCAAAAACCTTATATGTCCATTTTTGATGTCAAAAATTAAACCCATTGTTTTTTTTTGTTTTTTTTTACACAACAGTGCAAAAAGCTGTATTTGGTTGATTGACATCACCTTTGCTGGCACTCTGAAGATGTATTAGGCACACGATCTTATATACAGTACATTGTACTTACACTCTGCTCTTCACTTCATTGTCCAGCAGCAGATCTGCAATTTGAGGTGCTGTTAGATCACTCAGAGCTTTCTGCCATCCTTCTGGTAGTGTCTGCCATAGGTTTCCACAGAAAAACTCCTAAATGGATAAATAACAGAAATGATAATATAGTAATCTCATATAGCCATGGTTCTAACAAATGCACAACTTCTACTTCCAGTCTGACTGGGGTTAAGCCACTGTATTCAGGTATACTTTAACACAATAAAGGTAGTATAGTTAGTTATAAGCGAGAAAAGGGCAAATTACAATGATATAGGAGTCGGATATGGGCTTGTATCTGGAGAGGACAGCTATGAGCCTCTTGGCCAGATCTTTTTGCTGCTGCTCTGAAAACGTGGAAGAAAACATGATCCCAGCACAGTCTGTTTAACCACCACCACCGTATACGCGTCAGAATATAACCTAGAGGAGAGGCACTGAATGAGAACCCCCGGTGGAGGCAGATCTCTGAAAACATGCCTGGGTTGTGGATTCTGTGTTTGCAGAGGAAACACGTGGAAAGTGGCTGCGCTTCAACCCGGAAGTATACAGTGTTCACACGCGTCCGCTCGAGAAGTCCCCCTTTCACTAACTGAGCTTCAGTGGTGCTGAGGTTAGTTTCTCATGTTGGTGTGACGTAATATGTTCGTTTCTCAGAGAGCGAGCTTTGTTAAATACACGGGGAGATGGCTAGTAAAGCTAGTATCGACCGATTTATACGGCTTAGACGCGGAGAATCTAGTCCGGAATGTAAACTCCGGTCCGTGGTTCTGCTCCGACCGCCTGTGTGGCTCCGCAGCGCTACCCTTGACCACCAGCGGGCAGAGCAAAGACCCGGAGTTTATTTTCTGGACTGGATTCTCCAGCGTTGTCTGGCTGATTTTAGCCAAACAGCTGCACGTTGTTGTGAATAACGTTTGAAAACCCAAAAGACTTCGAATATTGAGTTTAATAAACTATTTTGTTATTATTAAGAGTCTAGTCTCTCGTCACACTCAGACTGGGATGTAGGGTCTACAGTTTGCTGTGTGTAGAGAACAGTAAACAAAGGGTACCTGCAGACCGACAGACAGGCAGATAGATAGGGAGACTGATAGACGGGCGGATAGACAAACAGGCAGATTGATAGAAAGAAAGAAAATTAATTGGGGATGTAAATAATGATTTCAGATGTAAAGGTTTTAAGTGAACATACTGAATATAGAGTCTGGACATTACTGAGACTTTGTTAAATGATATTTCAAAAGATTCAAAGAGAAACTCTGGTTTCTGAAACTTTCATTTCAATGTTCACATTTACCCTCTGTTATTGCTGAAGAATCAGAATATCAGCCTTGGTATTACCTGGAATCGGATCAAATGGAAAGTCAGTGGCATCGCCCATCCCTACTGAACAGCTCTTAGTCTTCATCCAATCTCATGTTTAGTTCCTTGGCTAGGGGGCCAGCCTTGTTCCGTGGATAGGGCTGCCCACAGCTCTGGGTGCATGTGCTCACTGCCCCCTAGTATGTGACTTCACTTTGTGTGGGTGGGTGAAATGTGAGAAATCCCCTGATTGCAAAAAACACAGTGGGTCCTATGAGCACCTTTACTTTAGACATTCAGTCAAAAGTGCACTTTTTGGTAGTTACTGCAACAGTGTCCCCTTAGTTTGTCATAATCTGTAAACAAAAGCAGCAGTTCAGATTGTGTTGTTATTTGCTGTTTCTCTACTGAATGTTACTTTAGTCTACAACTTTATTGATTTAAAATGTTTTGCATTAGATGTGAATAATTATTAATAATACATTTTATAGTAATTGCATTTGTACAGATCTGTTCAGAGTACATACTAGAGCAAAACTGAAATGATAATTGTATGTAAATTGTATATCATCATTGTCTCATGAAAACCTTGGCAAAATATACTAACGTTCATTGGATGCCAGTGTAAAAATATGTTGGTGCATTTTTGTTGGTCCGTTCATTGCAATTTTAAAAACAAACTAATGAAGGACAAATAAAAAAAATGTTTAGGTTTTTGTCTGACAGAGATGATGTACTAGTGTCAGGGCACCTGTCATTGGTTATTTCAAAAAGCTTCCCAATTTTTGTTATTTGGGGCGTAACACCTAGTTCCACTAATTTTCTTACCTAGTCAATTTGGGTAAATTGGGAATTCCCTCCAATCGATTGGTGAAATGAGAGAGAGGAATTGAACAAGATATTTGGATTGGCCGATGATGGGGGGACCTGCCGCTACACAGTGTAAGGTTTATTTCTGTTGCTGATATTGTTTTCTTTTCAGGTTGGATTGAATATTCATATGGATGGTGCTTCCAGTTCTAAGTGGGTTCCGTAGAGCCTGGTGGTTCTTTTGAGATTGGTGTCTCAGGATCATTGGACTAATGTTAACTGAACTGGACCACTTGATGAAGAAAGCCTTTTAAAATCTGTATAGGTAAATCTTAGACACATTAGTTTGAAAATGTCTGCAATAATGCTGAACATAGATAATAATGGCCCCAGCTGTGATGAGAGGAAAATAATAATAAATGACAAACACAGACGTTTTGTTAAGCGTAGGCACTACCTGGAGAACAAAGGTTTGCTGAAAGCAAAGCAAAACAAAAATAACCAACACATGCAAGGAAAGTGTAAGCAACAGAACAAACAGATGGGGAAAAAACACTGTTCTCAAACTGGTGCTGTGTTCCCTAAATTTACTTCCCAAGACAAATTGTCCTCAGCTCCTTCCAGTTCTATGCAAGTCCACCAAGACTGTGCTTCAAAGCCTTATGATGAATCCACAGTGCCTTCAAGTTCAACATCTGAAGAAGAATCCACTTCAGCAAAGAAGAGCCTGACACCACATCTAGGAAACCCACAGAAATATGTAGCCATTGACTGTGAGATGGTAGGAACAGGGCCCAAAGGTCATTGCAGTGAACTGGCCCGCTGCAGCATAGTCACCTATAATGGGGATGTGATTTATGACAGGTTCATCAGACCTCTTAACCCAGTCACAGATCTTCGCACTCGCTGGAGCGGGATCAGGTTTCAAGATCTCCGTAATGCAACACCTTTCAAACAAGCCCAGAGAGATGTAAGGATGTACACCATTGTTATGTTTTAAATCTCATGATTGTATAGTTTAATCTGGCAGCTCCTAATTGGTCATTTTGGTCATTGGTAACATGTTTTTTTCTGTCATTCCACAGATTTTAAAGATCCTCTCAGGGAAGGTAGTGGTGGGCCATGCCATTCAGAACGACTTTAAGGTTTTACACTATGTTCACCCTGCCTGCCTTACACGAGATACCTCACGCATACCAATCTTGAATAAGAAAGCTGGACTACCTGAGGACCGCCCCGCCTCCCTAAAGACCCTGACAAAGCTTCTCTTTGACAAAGATATACAGGTGGGTTCTGTCAAGAGTTTGAAACCTTCATGAAAAGCCTAGAGCTGGTTGCACCAGCTGCACAGGTTGATTTTTAAGACTTTTATTATCCCACTGGGGGAAATTTGTGTTGTTATACATGAGCTAGTTTGCATGTTGTCACTGTTAAAATGTTAATTTTTTTCTGTACATATTGTCAGATGTAAGATCGGTCAGATGTTCTTTGCTGTGAGTGTTTTGTGAATGTCCCTTAGTGTGTGAGTGAGCCCTACGATGAAATAGTGCCCTGTCTAGGGTTGTTTCCTGCCCTGGGCACCGGCTCCCCTGTGACTAAGCGGTGTAGAAAATGGTATGGATGGACATGATTTGGAACAGCACACCCCTGTTTATTTAAGGCCCCATAGTAGACGGTGCATGTCAGCACAAACCAAACCAAGTGTAAGGAATTGTCTGTAGACCTTTGAGACAGGATTGTATACAGACACAGATCTGGGGAAGGTACAGAAAAAATTCTGCTGCATTGAATCCATTGGATCCATCATCTGTAAATGGAAGAATCTTGGAACCACCAGGACTCTTCCTAGAGCTGGCCACCTGAGCGATTATGGTAGGAGGGCAATGTTTACTATGACAGAGCTCCAATGTTGCTCTCTGGAGAGGAGAGGAGATCCTTCAAGAAGGACAACAATTTCTGCAACACTCCAGCAATCAGGCATGTGTGGTAGAGTCCATCTGGAGTTTGCCTAAAGGCACCTAAAGGCTTCTCAGACCATGAGAAACAAAAAGATTGAACTTTTTGGACTGAATGCCAAGCATCATGTTCGGGGGAAACCAGGCACTGCTTATCACCTAGCCAACATGCATGTGGTAATCCAATAAAATCCAATTTTCCTTGTAATCTGACCAACACTTTTACATGTCCTCCTGGTTACATGAGTCAGACAATGGTCTTACAGCAGATTGAGAGGAAAGCAGTGTACCTGCTGGAGTAGCTGTAGCAGAGGCAGGGGAACTTCTACACCAGGCTTGGAGAACTCCAGTCCTGGAGGGCTGGATTCCTGCACAGGTTTGTGCTTTTGTCACCCAAAAACTCACCTGTTAATTAGAAGGTGCACTTGGTATGTTGGAGCAGGGAAATCGGTGCTAGACTCTGGCCCTTGGTTCCCCACCCCTGCTCTATACTAAATCTCCAGCTGTGTTGGTTGACCAGAAAGAATGTTTTTGTATTTTTCTTTTCAGGGTTATGGTGGGTCTTGCACCTACTCAGAATATTATATTATCCTTAGGATCCTTTTTTGGTGCTGTGTGTACATGGGTTAGTTGTTGCTGGTTCATAAATACTTGAATTTAATTAACCATTAAAAAAACCTTTGGAAAAGCCCTCCATACCCAAACATAAATACAAATGTGTGCTTTACTGTTGCAAGCAAGCCTCACACTGAACACCCATTCCATACAGTTGTACAGCTTTGATGAGTCATTGGTTTATTGTTGCTGTAGAAGTTAATGGGTTTTAACCCTCAATTTACTTTCTTGCTTTCAGGTGGGAAAAAAGGGCCACTCTTCAGTAGAAGATGCAAAAGCCACCATGGAGCTCTATAAATTGGTAGAAGTTGAGTGGGAGACGTCTTTGGCATCTGAATCTGGATGTTAAAAAAAAATAGAAAAAAAATCATGTGGAACATACTAAGTTTTTTTTTTTAATTCAACTGTGAAGAAAATGCTTTTTAAATTCAGGCATCACAATTTGATGCTCTTTTATACTGTACTCTCAAATACTGGTCAATTTTAAGTACCACAAGGGGGCTGTAATTTCAGCTAATTTTAAACTGTTCATGCTTGTTTTACAGTTCCGATCCATGGATCTTTATTACATTCTTGTTTAAAAAGTTTGTACTGCTTGTTTTACTCTGTTACAGTAAACATTGGTCATTGTTCAGTAAGATTTTTGGTGTCCAACTCATTTCTTCTTAGATTATTCTAGAATTTCAGGTTATATGAGTCACAATTTGCTTAGTCTGGCTCACTCGGTGTGAATGGCAGCATGTCTGGGGGGAAAAAAAGGAAGAGTTCATTTCCACTTACTCCCTTTCCCCCCTTTTTAGGGCTGTGCTCAGCATTTTTCTGCCATCATAAATTCAGCACCACAGCTTTAACTGCTCAGTGACCTGTATCGAAAACCAGCACCATCCTGCAACTTCATACATCATGACTGGAGGAGTTTCTCAATATGGGCTTCTTTTCCTCATATCACACACAGACACACAAACAAAAAAAATAACACACAAGAAGGTGGTGTTGTAATCGAATGAAACTTAATATGAGTCAATTTATATGTAATGATATATAGAAAATACAATAATATGGAGAGAAAAGTGAAAGGAATTTACTGGGGAAATTGATAGCACGTCAAGCACCTGTAACCTGGATGTAGGATGAGATAATGATGGATATAGAGGTATATGGGTTTGGAATGATATCGTGAAGCACATTTGCCCACAGATGTTGCAGCTGGGCCTGCAGTTCCTGCACACACACAGGTTACCAAAGGTTGCCATCCCAGCTAGTCCCATAAATGCTTGATTTGTGGTAAATCTGGTGACTGGGCAGGCCAAAGAAGTGTTGTAATCTGGTGAAGACATTTCTGGGACACCCTTGCTGTGAGCCTTATTCTGAGAAATGCCAGTTGAAAACCCTGGCAAGGGTGTCCTGCACATATTGCTGAATTGTTAGTGTCCTAGGGTTGGCCGACTGGAGTGAGTTGGGAAAGTGTGTTTCTACACAGCAAAGGGAAAATTTGTCTAGTTCTCATAGTATGGTCAGTATCTTCAAACCTGGTCTCACAAAATGGTGAACCTTTTTATGGAGAAGCAGTACCCCAAGACCAGGACCGAGACCCACATCATGCTGGTCTTATAACTTTTAAGTTAAAATTGAAGCTGTGTTCTGTTCTTTTGCTGTGTAATTATCTTAAAAATGTAGAGTTTACTCTTTGGTTGACAGCACATTTTGTTTGTTACGTGTTAACGTATTTTTGTTTGTGGTTTTATTGGTAATAATGGCATGTTGAGCAGTACACATTGCTTTTTAAATTAACTATAGCAGTTTAAATGTGTTTTTTAGTGCTTTAATTATTGATTAACTGCAACATTCTTGTGAAATACCCAATACCTTTAATCAGTTTCATGCCAGAATATTTTCTTTTTGTTGCTCATATCCTAAGATATGTAAAATACCATTATAAATTCAAAATTCTATCAATTGAAAATTTTATTTGATTATAAAAATAACATTGATATGTAAGACACAATTATACTGGTACTAGATCCTCTCTATATGTCTTTGTCTAGAATTATATTGATTTTGGAGACTGTATTATGTGTCCACATTTGAGAAAACCCTATCAAAAGCCCTTATTCTAATTGGCTGTAATTGCCTAAATGAGCTTTAGAGTGACAATTTGTCTGGATCCAGCCTGCCTTAGGACTCAGCTGATGAGGTGCTTAGTATATGTTAAATTCCTCTAGTGTCTGACACTGTGGCTGGCCTGTCAGCATGAAGAAAGATGTACAAAGCTGTATTCACCCTCCTCTTTCTCTGTGGGTCATCCCAGCTGCAGCGAGGCAGATTCACCCTGCTGCTCTCATTCACTCTGTTTGCCACCAGACACCTCAGTTCCTCTGTGTCCACAGGCATGAATCACAAATGGATTGCGTTAATGTTTGCAGACTTGAATCACAAATTAGTCATCTGCTGGACATCAATGTGACAGTGTGAATTACAAACAGATCACTCCGCTGCTCATGGACGGTTCATCTCTATTCCTGAGGTACGACAGAAAGAACTTGCTCTTTTCATACAGATGTGATGTTGAGAGATGTTCTGTGCTTGCACTGTCCTGTTTTCTCTTGTGTGTATGTATTGAACCTTTTCAGTATTCAGGATAGAAACATGTCATGGTGCAATTCCCAACTTGGGCCCGACACTGGACAAACAAATCAGCCATCATCCTCACAAAAGTGATAAAACACAGTAGCACTACCTTACGGCCTCCATGACCTCCACTTCCTTCCAAATGTATGTGTTGACATAGGGCTGGGTGATATGGACCAAAGCTCATATCGCAATGTATTTTGTATTTTATATATATATATATATATATATATATATATATATATATATATATATATATATATATATATATATATAAAATACATATATAACCAAGCTGATGACACTGGTGGACCAGTGTGGTCAGCTCTGTAAACTAGTGCAGTCATGGTGGTTGTGCTGATCAACCAGCTTGGTCATAATGGTCAAAAACTGCTCAACAACCTTGGGGTACTTGGGGAACTGATTTTTTAATTCAATTTTTCTTGAAGATCCTTTCCTAGGGACTCAACTACAGGACATGGGTGCCTACAGGATTAAGGTTGAGAATCACTGCTGTAGTCTAAGTGGTTCTACCTGTAAAAAAAACAGACTAATGTGCTTTTAACATTTAAAATTATTTGTTCAAGAAAGATAATTATAATTACTGTTATGAAATCACAGGTATGAATTCCCTCATTCAGAGACTGTAGGGATTTATCCCATAGTTTTCTAACCCTGGTCCTAGTGTACACCCTGATTTGAATGGTTTTCCATGTAGGAACACGCTTCAGTTTAGGAAACCCTAGAAGCCAATTAGTTGGATTTAGGTGTGTTTGAGCAGGAAACTACCAAAAAGTACAGAACATTCCAGAAAAAGAGCAGGAAGTCTCTGCTTTATTATAATGATTATAATTGTCTATAATAATTATAAGTTTTCCAAGCTGCAACTGATCAGCAAGAGGGGGGCTGGGGCTGATGAGGTCACTAGAAAGGCGGGAGGGTCTGTTTGCACTCTTTCTTTGCTCACACAGTGTTCACATTTCAGGATAAAAGTCCCGAGAAGGGATAATACTGATGACACTCAACTCATCCTGTCTTTCCCACCTTCCGACATCCATGTCTCATCTTGTATCTCAGCTTACCTCTCTGATGTCTCCTCATGGATGGCAGCCCATCACCTCAAACTATTCATTACTGGTCCTCATCCTGATCATTACCAATTCTTGAGAACTCACTGGTCACTCCATCTGCAGAAGCACAGCGCCTTGGTATAGCTGGGGATGACCAGTTATCGTTATTGGCTCATGTTGCAAGACACGGTCATGCAGATTTCTCTTTTACAACATCAGGAGAATTCAACCCTTGTCTTCAATGTCCCCAAACTTAGTCATGTAACTCTTCTGCTGCATTCCCTTGATTGGCTTCCAGTAGCTGCCCACATCAGATTCAAAACCCTGATGCTGGCCTACAAAGCAAAAATAGACCAGCACCTCCGTACATGATGGCAATGGTAAAAATTCAGAGCCAACCCTTTGAGTATCAAGTATATCAAGTATGGAGGGAAGACAATCACCCAGACTTTATTCTGTTCTGTTATTCTGTTCAAAATGGTGGAACATCTTCCCCTGGGGGTCCGAACAGTTGAGTAACTCATTGTGTTCAAACACAGACTGAAGACCCACCTCTTTCAAGAGTATTTAACAAAATATTTTACATAAAGATTTATTCTGAATCTTGTTTGGCCCCAATCTGACATTTGTTTTTGGCAGCATCTAAGCTTGAGGAATATTGGGATCTAGCCTCTTCTACTAGCTAAGGATATCTTCTACTATCTAAGGATATCTGAGCAGCAAAGCACTTTTGTAAGTCGCTCTGGATAAGGGCTAAATGCCATAAATGTAAATGTAATACTGATACATGCATGAATATTTCACTTAATTTGGACCAGAGTCAAGTATAATGAACAACCTATTATTATTGTCAATTTAATCATTACATATAACACATCAAAACATTTGCATTTCCAACTTCAGTCCTTATTAGCCAAACAAACTAATGGTCAAATGTTTACAAATATCTAAATTAATTTTTGCATCTCAAATGAAGACAACATTACCTGGTATGTGTCTCCTGTAAATGCTTTATTATTTAAAATAATAAAAGTATTTTCAAAGTGCAAAAATGGCTTAGAGTTCTAGAGGTTAATGAAATGTATAAATGTATTCAATTCTTTCAGCTCATATCATCCACATGGTTGGTCTTTAAACATTAAATAAATAGCAATATAAAAATTCTATATTACAACTACATCTAAATTAGTTTAATCTAGGTTAGTTGAAGTCAGGTGCAGAACTTGTAAAGCAAATAACACATCAAGCTTGAAAGTGTGGTCATATTCTCCTTTAAACCTGTTTCTTTGTGGTCACTGAATGTGTTCCTTCTTTATTCATGCCTTTTCCCCAGCATTAACTTGTGTCCATGCTATCCACACATTTTACAAATCGCTGCATGAGCTGTTTCAGGGTTTCACACACCCCAGGAGGAACAACCTATATAAGCTAGTAACTTTGAGAGATGTAGAGGGACCTTGCATACTGCCCACATCAGCAACAGAGGAAACTGCAGATGCTCCATTATTATTATTATTATTATTATTATTATTATTATTATTATTATTATTATTATTATTATTATTATTTATTTATTTATTTATTTATTTATTTATTTATTTATTTACTAAATCAGTGGTTGCATGAGGTTGCATGCCAGCTTGGAAAAGGCCTGAAGCCAAATCATTGGGTTAGGTGTGTTGGAGCTGGAAACTATTCCAGAAAAAGTGCAGGTAATCTCTTTATTAATTGCTTTATTAAAATGATATTATAAGGTCTGTAAATTTTAAAGCGCAGTTATGGCTGCTTTCTGCTGCAGCCCACGCACACAATCACACATTTCAAAGTTAACATGATTAGTTATTTAGTAAATTATCTCTTCACTTATTGTCATGAAAAATATTTATAATTTATAAGGTTTATAATGATGTATGATAATCGACTTCAGCTTGCATTATGTCTAGTAATCTAGTAACATCATCCGGCAGGTAAACTGGATTCTGACCGAATGTTAGCATGTTAGTTCCTCTTTTCTTTGGAGATAAAAAGAAAATAAAGTAATGATTGGCTGTTTGAGGTCAATTATCTGTAGTAATGTTACCCTGTATTTGCCTGTTGACTAGCTTGATTTATTTGGTTTCACTGGCACTCAGCCATGTAGCTCATTAGCTAGTGATGCAGAGAGACAACTAATTAGTTTTCATTAGCCATCTCTAAGGGCTCTCTAACATAGTTTATACATGATAAGGAAAATGAGAATGGAGGGGCTGTTTGCTCTCTTTGCTCACACAGCGTTCAAATTTCAGAATAAAAGAAGTGATAATACTGATACATACATGAATTAAAATAATAATATATAACATTTAGGGGGGTATTTTATTTGGACTACTGAGCTTTCTCAGTGTTTCACAGATCCTGAGAGGAACAACCTATATAAGCTGGTAGCTTTGAGAGATGTAGAGGGTCCTCACATACTGCTCACATCAGCAACACAGGAAGCTCTGCAGATGCTCTATTTTTTTTTTTTTAAATCAGTGGTTGCATGAGCACACGTGCCATCCTCTGGGCATTGATCTCTTTGAACAGTGACTGCTTTTCTGCTCTTAAAAACACTGAAACATTTTCATCTGCATGAACAGCCCTATACGTCCTACTTTTTTTCTAAATCATCCATCAGGGCAAATAAGAAAGTGTGCCCTGTCTGCTGGCAAGAGGGGGCTGTTTAGAAAGCCTTGCTTCTCTCTCTCTCTCCCTCTCTCTCTCTCTCTCTCTCTCTCTCTCTCTCTCTCTCTCTCTCTCTCTCTTGCCACCCACCCTGGTTCCCTCTCTCATCTCTGCCTCCCCTCTTTCTTTCCTCTTTGCCTGCCCAGGACAGAGCTGAGTTCATCCTCTTTTGTTTGTATCTCTGAAGGAATCCACACTTCTAGAGCAGAATTGAAAGAACAGGCTGATTGAAGATCATTTAAAAAAACTAGACTTTACCATAACAGAAAGATACTTGAAATGCGGTATGTATTGACTTTTTGCTGTATGTGTGGAGTGTTCACTTAGTTGAGAGTTGGTATAATTACTTTAACTTGGTAGGTGTTGGTAGGTGGTCTAGGTGATCACCCATAAAGCCTCTACATCAATGCACACTAGTCATCATTCTTTAGCTTTGATTGTGCTTATAGTTACATTTTTCTATTACTATTATTCATGTGGTGGTTCTGTGGGACTGAAGTTAAATGTACCTTAAATGAATATGGAGAGCGCATAGGGTGTTATATAGTACAGTAAATTATACCTGAAGTTCTAGCATCTATTAACAAACTCACTACTCTTTCTTCCCTCTGTGGCTCCTGAATTTCAGGGGTTATGATGTGTGAGAGCTGTTTGAAGGAGGCTTAATCAGATTTGCACAGCGTTGAAGCAATGATGCTTTTAGAGGGCTCTTGAGGACAGTCATCTATTTCTTGACATTTTGGGTGAGCAGTTTCCTCACGCAGGCTGCTGCAGCTCCCTGAACCTGTCAAAACAGTGTGCAATCAAACAGATCTGTGCCATGGACATCAGAGCACTTTTACTTTGCATGTATAATACTAATGCCATCTACGTATCTATAGTCACAATGAAGCAAGATTGCTGCATTTTAAGCTGCAGAAGAATAATCTTACTGCATCTCATAGTGATTCACTTCATTTTACCCACGTGATAACAATCTGAGCTCTAATAATTAGACATCATGGAAAGATATTAGTTCATATGATTGATTTAAATATTTGATTATTGACATCCAAGATGTAAGTTGGGTGAAATTACACAAGAAGCCACTACTAGTTGCCATTCTTTGAAAGACCAGAATGAAACAAAAAGGCTGCTCCATATCACAGCCTATAACTGAAAGATGCTGTTGTAGATGTCTTTTCTTGGGGTTTGGGTTTCATTGTTTTCTAATTAAATCACAGTTCAATAAATAAAATGTACAATGTTCTTTAGTATCTTCTAGACCTAATTTCTGTGAGTATTTTTGTCAAGAAAGCTATCCATACATCATCAACCATCCATCCATCCATCCATCCATCTCTATCTATCTATCTATCTATCTATCTATCTATCTATCTATCTATCCTATCTATCTATCTATCTATCTATCTATCTATCATCTATTTCTCTCTCTCTCTCTCTCTCTCTCTCTCTCTCTCTCTCTCTCTCTCTCTTAAAATAGTTATTCAATGGTTCTTTGGTAAGAGCAGTGGTTGTATATGTCCTGCAAGAACTCAAATGAAAGTTTCAGTGATAACATGTTCAAACAGATTTGTAGATGGTTCAATATAAACTCTTTTTGCTGTCATAAAGTAATTTTTAATAAAATCATTAATAGAGAAAATGCTCAAATGTAGTTCTGTAGCCTATTATATTATTAACTAACAGTTTTATTTTGCATCAAAATTATATTTTGCATTTTAATAATTAGGAAACAACATTTCCTCCAGTCTGCCATTCTGTAAGCAGGGACTTTGCTGTTCTTCTGTTGTAGCCTTGAAAGTCTTCAGCTAGTAGTCTGGGTGTATCTAAATGTTGAGGACATATTTAAAATAAGCCCAGACTCTTATGTAACAGTTTGGGGCTTTAGAATTTTGGACCATTTTACAGCATCTTTCCTTTTGTCTTAGTCCCTCTACTCTGATTGTAACTGCCTCATTGGTTTCACCCTAGTTCAAACTGGTCATTACATGAAACATTCACACTGGACAGTGATGATAATGAACCTTTTGATGAAGTTGTATTACGTAGGGTTTCAAACACCTGTTCACACCCAAAGTTGCTTAATTGATACCTTGCATCAAGACATTTGTTAATTATTAAGTTCAGTTAATGTGCTGAGCAGAAATCAGGAACACTGAAACCACACCTTTGGTACCAACCTTGCTCTATATACTACTAGAGTCCACTCTAAAATCACATTAAACATCATGTTAAAATGTGCAGAATTCAGACTAGTCATTATATGCCTACACTTATTTTGGTTGCCTGAAAGAAGAGAAAAAGTTTTCCCCTTTTCATTATTTGTCCTTTTTTGATGAGCAAAGTATATATTTCATTTAGAAGTCTTGGTGATCCTTATTTGACATTGACCCATATACTCTACATGTCCAAATGTTTGTGAACAGCCCTTGTAATTAATACATTTAGCTAATTTAAAGGACACCCTTTGCTGACAAAAAGAACTTGTGCAGTAGTGGACCTGTGTTTTCTGCAATGATGGTTCTCCATCCAATACTTTTGACATCCAATACTTTTGGTGAAGTTGGGGATGAGGTGGAAAGGTGATCTTCCACCATCCTGACATCACACATGCACTTGTTGCTGAATACAATCAAATCAAAACTCTCTAAACTTTACTTGAAAGCCTTTTCTACACAATAGAGAGAGTTACTCCAAAAAAGCAGGATAAAAAAAAAAATGAATACCTTTGATATCAGAAGAAAGTGAATG
Organism: Acestrorhynchus altus; assembly: GCA_034509495.1. Classification (NCBI taxonomy): domain Eukaryota; kingdom Metazoa; phylum Chordata; class Actinopteri; order Characiformes; family Acestrorhynchidae; genus Acestrorhynchus; species Acestrorhynchus altus. The sequence goes on from CM067507.1 coordinate 26,492,346, forward strand.
AGCAGGTGTCCCAACACTTTTGTCCATATAGCACATGTTATATACTGAGAGTAAAGAACTGAAATGTGTGTTTCATTGTATTAAGAGAGTCATTTTATTCGCAGAACAATACCAACAATCAGAACTACATTCTGTAAGCCTACAGTCCAAGGGACTCAAACTGCAGGGACGAGAGGAGTTTACTCAATCAACTTTCCATGTGTTCTGGTCAGTCTGTGCTTTTAAAGGAGATGTTGGTTGCCCCGGCAATGGGTCAAGTCTGGCAGAGTCATGCATGGTTAGAAGGGAAGCGCATTGCTTTGGGGGCAGTGAGCAGTGAATGACTGGCTAGGCAAATGTTGAGAATAGAAGGGAAGCAGTAGACATAGCTGCATTCCACAGTGATAAGAGAGTGTGGGAAAAGCATGTGCTGCTGTTTATAATACCTCATTTTATACTGTCCATAAAGGAAAAGGCACTAGCCATAATATTCCACTTGGCATATAATTCTACTTTATTAAAACAAATAAGGCAACTGAAGAGTGGGCCCAGTGCAGGCACAGAGTGCACGGGATCTGGTGTGATGTTAGTGCATCACTCTTTCACCCTCCCCTTTCTTTCTTTCAGCCACTCCTGCCCTCTTCTCCTTTTCCTCCTTTTCTTCATCCTAACATGACCCTGGTGTCTTTCATGAAGATCCAGCCTCTCTCTTAGCCTATGCCATTTCTCAAAGTTGCTCTGTATTCCAGACAGCAGGTCTTGGCCACGATGCCTGCTTAAGCACTCCTGAGGTTGCTGGGCTGCGTTTTCCCTGGTCACCCTCAGAGTGAGCAACCAGGCTTCTTTTCCTTTTGGATTATGGAAATGTGGTTGTGGCTATAGGCCATGCACTGAGAGCCACAGGGTAAGAAGTGCCTTTCAGGAAACTTAGATCAAAGATGACTGCCCAGATACTCCCATTAACAATTAACAACAGTCAGGCTGTCTTATAAATGTTAGACAGACAGAGAGAGACACAGAGGAGACGGTGAATTCCTGGGGAGAGAAATTGAGATAAATGAGGAGAGAGCTGGCAGCTTGATTGCAAGTTAGATGCTCCCTTCTGAGTCTCTCCCACCATTTAGGTTTCCTCCATTTTCTTGAAGGCTTTCTGGAAGCTGCCACCAAAAATTTCAAGTGCCTCTCTAATTTCCTCTCAAGCCTAAACCAGGCATTAAGTCCAAGATTCTCCCTGGTGAAGACGCCCATAACACACCCAGTGATTTTCTGCTCAGCTCAGCACTTTCTCCATTTTCACTTAGTTAATGCCAGTTTCCATCCTTCCCAGACATTTAGTCCCTCTCCCTCTTTTCCAATGTCCCTGCTTCCCTGAAATGATATGTCCATGACTTTGAGAAGAGCACAGTGATACTGGGAACTCTTGCTCTCCTGTACCAGAGGCTTTCATATTTGCAGAGTGGATTTCTTTGTGTCTTGTGGTTCCTGTCCCATACTAAACCACTTCTTTCAGATAATAATGGGTCATGTTTGTAGCAAAGTCTTGTTCTGTAACTGAAATCATACATATTGGTGTAACTGCAAGGATTGGGGTTTTGTTTTACTTTGCTGAATTGAAAGCTCGTTGATGCTTTTTGTGTGTTAGGTTAGATTTTCAGCAATTAAATTCCAAAGTGTACTTAAATTGTGCTGTTCTGTACTAAATGTGTGTTGTATCGTAACCACTAATTTGTAGTTGTAACAATGTGATTTAACACTAAACACTTTAAAAATGTACTTAAATTATTATTGTAATACAAGTATATTACATATTAAGTGTAGCTTAGTATAATATAATTATATTTTACTAGAGTTTTAGTACAAATTGGTTCCAAAATAACTTAAGTATACTTTGAGTTGTGTGTGTGTTTTGTTTTGTTGTTTTTTTTGGTTTTGTTTGTTTGTTTTTGTTTTGTTTTGTTTTTTTTGTTTTGTTTTTTTTTAAACAAGGTTTTTTTAAACCAGTCACATCCTGGTAGGGAGGAAACCAGCCTTGTGACTGAAAGGTTACCAGTTCGATTTTCTGAACTGGCAGGACATGACTGAACTGCCTTCAGTGCTTAATTCCCTAGCAGATCCCTGGGAGCCGTGGATAGGGCTGCCCACTGCTCCGAGCATGTGTGCTCACTTTGAATCGACTAGTGTGTATGTGTTTCACTGCGTGGATGGGTTAAATGCAGAGAATGAAATTCCCCTGTGTGCAGCACATTGGGTCTATGTGCATGTATCCATGTTTTTATGTATAGAGTTAAATGTTGGTGCAAATGTTTCAGCTCAGGGTTTCCAGATTTCCAGTTGACCATGAAGTAGAAAATGTGCTGTAATGTTCTTCATGGTTTCAAAGAGCAGTTAAGCTGCTCACTGACCCCAGACCAGCACTGCACCAAATCCCTTATTTAACACAGCCTCATTCAAGATGTCTAAATGAACTTTAATTCAGTGTCTTTCAGCAATATTAGGGTGTAATGTCCCAGACAAGCATGCATGTTTTTTTAACTCCTTCATTTTAAATCTAGTTGCTTTAAATATATTTATTTATATTTAATCAAACAAACAACAAGAAAAAGAGTGAAAGAGAGAAACGTGGGGATTAGACTTCTGTAATTACACTCTTGACAGTCAACTGTAATTACAGTAAACTATGTTAAGGTGGAAGTTAAACATGTTTGTAAGGTGGAAACTTGTTTTCTCATATAATAAAGAAACAAATAATTTTCTTGGAATTTCTCAAGCTATTTCAAATGGATGCAGCAACCCTGTTGTATGTAACACTATTCCTGAATATTCTACACAAATGACACATCAAAAAACCCAGCAGACATTTATAATTCAGCAGGGCTGCTGGAAATGTGTTCATCAGTGTCATTTTTGACCTGGTTTTCAGGCCCTTTCCATGCAGCATGCCTATACAGTTCATTGACCCTTTACAAACCCCAGTGAAATGGGTCTAGCAGGTGGTCTTCTCTTTATTTTTTTCCACTCTTTCTGATTAAAACTTTCCCCTTCATTCAGTTAATCATGCATTACATCAAATTACTAACAGAAACATGCAAATTTAAAAAGCAGAGAAAAAAAAGTAATAATGTAATATTTTGGATAGTTAAGGACAAAGTGGGAGTTTGTAGCATCATCAGAATTCTGAGCACACCCCAGAGCTCCCAAAGTCTACTGAGTCTTGGCTCATGCCAGCTGGAGAGCAAACAGGGTTGCCAGATCCCCTATTCAGCAATCCCCAACTGCTGAGTCAAAAGTTATATGTGGATGTAGAACCGCACATAAAGTCACTCAACATAGATGCCTTTGAAGTTAAGCAAAACAAATAAAAATCTGACGCAATAAAATTATAATGTTGCAGAATCTGAGCATGTAAAGCAGGACCACACCCTATGAGAAGACAGCTGCTGTGAGAACCATTTTGAGCCTCAAAAAGCATTAACTGTTTCTTTATGCAGCAAATTCTTCACCTGCTCTTTTGTGCATGATGTCTCCATTCTTTCAGTGTCATTGATAAATGACAATTCAATTCACTATATTTTCATCTTTTTTCTCAGAGCACCTTATATTTTCTGCATCTGTTTTTTTCTAGGTGATCTCATTTTTGTCATTTTACACCTTCAGCATCCTGTATTGTCCTTCACCGTAAGCAATTGATCTTACTTTACCTGTCAAAATGGTTCACTTTAATTTCTCTTTCTGCTCCCAGATCAGTGATGTTCCGGTCTTTGCTTCTGTGCACCATCTGTCCCTTTGTCTTTCTGTCCTCTGCTGTCCCCAAACCCGGACCAACAGCAGGTGTGTCACCTTCACTTTCTTACACTCAAGACATGATTAATGAGACTTGACACATAGGGTACATGGAGCATATCAGTTTTTTACTGCTGCACATCCCCAGAGATCATTCTATATGTTTAAGGTTCATCACAGAAGCTGTAAAGGTACAAAGTGCAAGGGCAAAGCTGAGAGTTTCATTTTGTTTGCTGATTCGCTTACAGTTTGGGCTATTTTACCACCAACAAAATGGGTCTTGTGGGGAATTCACAAAGGTTATCAGTTATCAGACTCTTCTTTTATGTTATGTCATATCTTCTCCTCAGATGAAACCAGCTTCTTGCAAGTTAACATTCCTGGCACTCCTCCCGTGTCTGCAGTTTTGGGAGGCTCCATTACTCTGCCATGCTTGGTGTCCCTGTCACAGCCTTCACCAACTCTGTCCTCAACGGGCCGGCATGCTGTGCTCACCATGCCACGAGTAAAGTGGAGCGTACTTTCCTCTGGACGAGAGACTGAAATACTAGTGGCCCGAGGTGAAAGGGTGAAGGTCAGTGAACTTTACAAGGGTCGGGCCTCACTGCTGAACTATGCTTCATCTCCAGCTGACCTTACTCTACAACTGGAGGGCTTGAGGCACAATGATACTGGGTTCTACCGCTGTGAGGTCCAGCAGGGTCTAGAGGATGCTCATGATTTGGTTCAGATCAAGGTCAAAGGTAATTTTCTCATTAACCATAAACCATAAACCTGATCAGAGTTGATTAAACAATATGTATAAGTCTAATAATACTGCAAGAAATTATTAAATAGTAGATATATTTACCAGAAAAAATATATCTAGATGAATAAATCCATGGTGTTTGGTTTAAGAGTTAGGTTTATAGATTAACCTGGATTCTAAGTTTCTATTTTAAGGTGTACATATGTACTGAATGTCCCCAGGTGTGGTGTTTCACTACCGGCATGCCTCCAGCCGCTACGCTTTCTCTTTTGATGAAGCCAAAGATGCGTGTGAGGACATTGGAGCTCAAATTGCCACTCCAGAACAGCTTCTGGCTGCATACCACAGTGGCTATGAACAGTGTGATGCTGGGTGGTTAGCAGATGGCTCTGTCAGGTCAGTAGCTTCATAACCTATATAACTAATTACTTTTTGGAATTATTTATATTATATTCTATTTTTGCATCCCACACTAAATGGCCACACATTGTTATAAAATCTAATAAAAAATGAATAGAGCATGAAGACAAATATTGGACATAAAAAGTAACGCTACCATGGTTAGTCAAACGTTTTTATGAATGTATTTCTTTAATGTCTAAAACACTTTATTCAAATAATAAAGGTTTTCCGTAATACCTGCATGTAATTCCTGTCTGCATGTGGTCAGTAATTTCCAGCTTCAGGCATCTTTTTACTTGATTCACTGCTGCAGTTTAAACGTCATAGTGGCAGCAGTCTGACTTGGTTGAGGTTGTGGTGTGAAGAGTATGGAGAGTATTAGTTGAAATGAACATTAAGCTGGTTTGAATATTGTGCATACTTTTAATGGCACAGCAACATCAGTGCAATGCAGCACCTGCAGAGAAGTTCACTGTTTCTGATGCTTAGGTTGTTGTTTCTAAGCTAAAGTGTTGGTAACGGCAGCCTTTTGCACAAAAAGATCAATGGTTTCTCCAGTTGTCTTTTGGCAAAATAAGATTACTAATGTTAGGGGCTGAGCAGGGGAGCTTTGTCCATCACTAAATACCTAGCAGGAACAAGTTTAACTTTCCACCCATTCTAAGGTGAAAAACACTTTCCTGCTAGTAACTGTCATTGGTGTTTGTGTTACAATGTTTGGCTAGTGTGCTCTGACCAGTAGTAACATATTTTATTTCTGCTGTGATTTTAAGCTTGTTTTTTTTATGTCAAATAGAAACTGGGATCTCTTCTGAGTTTATCTGATATATAGTTTGTTGTAACAAAATAAAAGGAACATTAAAAAATTAAGTGAAATTATATTTAGAAGGACAATCATTTAGTCATTTAGATTAGTCAACAAAAAGTCATGTTTTTTTTTTAGCCGTGAACAAAAATGTAGTAAAATAAGCTCAGCTAAACTTTATTGGTTGTGCCAATTTTATGAGCAACAACTTCTTGTTACTGGTCTTTTACTCTGGAGGAATTTTGTCCCCGAATATTTTTTTTATTATTATTGCAAAACCTGGGGCTCACCAAGATGTTTCATAACATTTATGAGATGAGCCTTTGTGTGTTAATATGTTACAAAAATGTAATAATATTTGATACTTGTTGAGAATATTTGATACTTATTGAAATTTGGCTGCTGCTAAATGACCTCTCACAAAATAAAAATAAATAAATTAATTAATAAATTAATTAATTAATTAAAATCACTAAAATAAGCTGTAATTGTTATCTGCAGTTGAGGAGCTCATCTCCAAAAATTATTGACAGTGAAGAAAGAAGGTAAAACACAGAGAATAGGGCACAGCCTCAGGTTTATTGTAGTGCACACCACCGACAACCTTTCCTGGTCCCTGTACACCTCTGTACTGCAGCTCCTGAACTTCTTCAGGAGACTGAAGAGAACCAGTGAGCATTTCTGTGCTTAATAGAAATGTCATAACTGTTTATTCACCCTTTGCATGTTCTTTATTCTGTGCATTATTATGGTGACATTATGTGTTAACAAGTTTGAAAACTTTCTTCAGATACCCTATCCAGATGCCTCGTGAGGGCTGTTTTGGAGATATGGATGGTCTGCCAGGGGTCCGGAACTATGGCATGATGGATCCTGATGAGCTATTCGATGTGTATTGCTATATAGAGAACATCCATGGTAATCAGTTCTATTGTATTTATCCTGTTTTTCTATTTATTTTTCTATTTCTATTTTTTCTTATTTATTTATATATACATTTATTTGAATTATGTTTTTTAACGGACAAGCCATAGATGCCAGTATGTAATGTTTTATAATTTATGTCTGATTTCTAATTCAGGTGAAGTGTTCCATGGGTCCACTCCACAGCGTTTCACACTGGCTGAGGCTAAAGCATACTGTGAGCAGCAGGGTGCAGAGTTAGCTTCCACAAGCCAGCTATACGCTGCATGGAATGATGGTCTTAATCACTGTAGCCCAGGCTGGCTAGCTGATGGCAGTGTACGTTATCCCATTGTAACCCCACGAGAACGGTGTGGGGGTTCAGAACCTGGTGTCAAGACAGTGTATCGCTTTGGAAACCAAACAGGCTTTCCAGAGCCTCACACCCACCATGATGCATACTGCTTCAGGGGTAACAAACATGAATTATGCTTTACTTTAATTTGATTCTTTTAATGACTGATGAGCAGTAGTTGCACAAAATGATATACTGCATAAAATGTCTTATTCTGTCTATATTCTTTTCACAGGAAACCTTCATTCTCACACAGTTACCCCTGTAGATTACTTGGCAACAGAGCCAGAAGACATTGGCCAGGACATTGTGACCTTAACTGATCCTCAAGAAGAGTTTAGCCTGGGTCATGTGACTCAACACACAGAGAATGAAGCCCAGGGAGCTGTTGAGTCCTACTCAATATTCAGTGTACAGACCCCAGCAGATGCAAACAAGCAAGATACTACACCTCCCCCACTTGATAAAGTTCATACTACCTCTATTAACAGCAAAATCCTCACCACTCCAGCAGAATATGAATGGGTACCTGAAACAACTCAGAACATCTGGCAAGATGTGCTCACCAACCCTGTTGACTTGGAATCAGTGCCAGAGATCCACATACAACCCAATCATAATGATACTAAGCCAACAGAAGATTCAGATACAGAAAATAGCACAGCTAGTTATGAGGTTAAGAGTCATAATCATAAACACTATCAGCCTATGCCGGATATAAACCTGGAACCAGGGGAGCAAATGGAATACAAAATCTATATACAGAGCAAACCAGAAACTACAATTGACATTTTAGAGCCGTCCATTGAGGTTCAGGAGGTTGAAGGATCCAAACATTTTCAACCCATGCCTGAAACCAACCTTGATGATCAGGATGAAACCCAGATGTATGAACATGGTACTGTTATAAAGCCTCACAAAGAAAACACCACTGAGCCAACAAGATTGGATGGAGATCTAGACCACACAACTCAGCAGGGATCAGAAATTGAAGTGACAACACCATCTACTGAGATTTCTCCCCTCGTCACCCTGAATCAAGAAGATGTAAATGAGCATTCATCATCTGAAATCACCACAGAGAGTAAGCAGAGATAATAGTAATATGCTATTTTTAAAGTGTACTTTTCAAATTGATATTAGGCCACATGTTACAGGAAACATAAAGCACCCCTGACAAAATATCAATTATTGTAAATAAATAAGCGAATAAAAGGTTCCTGATTCCTAAAAATGTACAATTTTCTGATTAAACAAGATTTAAATTGTTCTCTGACAGGTTTTGAGCCCAGTCCTGAACTGTCTGGTGTTACAGACACTGTATCTACTGTCAATGGAGTGGAGCAGGAAGCAGGACATACTTCAGCAGAATCTCTAGTAGTATCTCTCAGATCAGCTGATAAAGAAATTGATCACACTTCAGGAGTGACAATAACCCCTACACTTCCAGAAGAGAAAGAAACAGATTCCATTGATGGTTCTGGGGACCATGATGATGTCCTGCTAGTGACCCTCTTGACTACACCCGTACCTCATATTTTGGCCACATCTATGACTCAGAAGGAAGAGGTGATTGAAACCAGTTCAGGTGATCCAGTGAGTAGCACTTCTTCTGATATTAGCACATTGGAACAGGAAATACATCAAATTGAGCAAGAAGGCCATGGAGTAGCACCTGACATTCTCTCCACCACAACAACTTCAATCACTGAGACTGAAGTCACTTCCGTCCATGATGGCAGCAGCAATGAGGATGACGGATCAGGACAGGAAGAATCTTCTGCAGGCAAATCTTCATTTTCAGAGTACCCAGATCTCAACTATTCCAACACAACCCCCATTGTGCCCTTCAACTCCACAGAGCTGCTGATTCTGAACACCACATATCCTGTTAATGATACAGATGTAAATAATGAGTCCAGCACCACTCCTTCTACCGTCGAGGTCACGCTGCTGCCAGCCATGACCCCGACCCCCAACTGGGATACGTTGTCCCCTCACACCCCACCGCAGGAGTCCCAGGCAGGTGAGGAGTTCAGCGGTGACACCCCACTACTCATAGAGTCCTCAGTTGATTCTGACTCTACAGCAGCTCCCACCACTGGAGAACCTGAGGAGGCAAAGAGCCCATCCACTACCATGGCAGATAACGAGGAAAATGAAGAATACGATGAAGTGACAACAAGGACACATCCTTCCACGATAACCACCACAGTGACACAGAGAGTGATGGTCAGAACAGGCATCTCAGGTAAATTAGATTAACTAAGGCTCCCCTTGAGGACTTACAACCCTGCCAACAAGTTAGAGATTATGCAGGGGATGTTAATATAACAGTCATTCCATGGTGAGTAAAATATGGAGTTCATTTTGTGCCAAATGTTTTACACAAAATAATAAAATATGCAACGTCCACCTCGCCATCGTTATGTATTCTTTCAAACATGGTGGAGTGAACTGTTTCAGTTACACTGCAGTAGATTAACTGATTTTCTCCCATTAAAAGGTGACATAAACATCATGTTTAATATTTGTATATTAAATGTGTATGTTAAACATTGAAATATTTGAAATATAAATTCATTTAAGAGGATTATCTCCTAATACTAACCACTACTTGAGTTTATGGACTATAAAGACATAGGAACATGAATATTAAGCATACCTCACTAACATGAGCTGGAGTAAAACACATTAAGACACATTAAGACACATGAGAATGTATCTGAATATGAGCCTGAATATATAATAAATTTTCCTATTGATTCTTAGAAATTTGTTCAGATGTGTGTGTGTGTGTGTGTGTGTGTGTGTGTGTGTGTGTGTGTGTGTGTGTGTGTGTGTGTGTGTGTGTGTGTGGGCCAGTTTCTCTTGTTTCATAATGAAATGTCTCCACCTAGTGGACAAGACCATTTAAAGACATTCTGTCATAAGCTCAGTTCAAATATTTGCATATATATATATATATATATATATATATATATATATATATATATATATATATATATTTGTTTAAACTTCAATTTAAACATGATTCTGGGAACATTTCTAATGCAAAAGGTCATTTCTAAAACAGAAGTTGTTTGTTGTAGATGGCTGTGTTCAGAACCCATGTGCTAATGGAGGCACATGTGTAGACAGCAGTGCAGTTGTCAAATGTCTGTGCTTACCAACCTATGGAGGAGACTTCTGCCAGACAGGTGAGTTTCTAATCTTTCGATGAACAGAATCTACATCCTCTCAACATCTGAAATGATATTACTAATTTCAAGATGAGTTTAACGACATTTTTACTTGTGTCCCTGCATAGATCTGGAGCAGTGTGAACCAGGCTGGGAAAAGTTCCAGGGAAACTGCTACAAACACTTCTCAAAGCGTCAGAGCTGGGAAGTGGCAGAGCAACACTGTAGAATGTGCGGTGGTCACCTGGTTTCCGTCATGTCACCTGAGGAACAACATTTTATCAATGGTGCGCCTGAACTGATCTTAACAGAAGATGCATTGTGCTCCTGTTCAAACAGGTTTTCCTTGTGCAAAGATTAAGGTTTCAGAGAAAGAAGAAAGAGAGAAGGGTGTTTTACTTTTTGTTTAAAATAAAATTCGCTCAGGATTTTCAGGGTACTTGAATGATCAGTTAATGCTTCCTATTGAGCATATATGAGTGATTGTAATTTATGATTCTTCTTTTTTTTCCTCTTGACTGTTTTGTAATCTAAGGCAGTGGTTCTCGATCCTGGTCCTGGAGCACCTCATTCCTGCTGGTTTTAGTGGTTTCTTGCTGTAACACTCCCAGTCTGGCTCAGCAAGGGCTTGTAGGGCAGTGGTGCTCCGAAACCAGGACTGAAAACAACTGATCTAAGATGTCATCAGGGTATGCATGTTCAGGCACCTGATAAGCATGTAGTTACCTCCATATAGTCGAACAATGCTCTAATCCCGCCACTCTGTCTACAGGTAACACATGGTGCTTCATGTTCCATAAGAATTCCTTTGAAGCCTATTTGGAGGCACTATTTTGTCTAGGTCTGTAAGTGTGATGGAAATGAGGCATTTAGTGTGTTAGACTCACATCTGTTTCTTTCTATAGATAAATACAGGGAGTACCAGTGGACTGGTCTCAATGACAGGACCATTGAGGGCGATTTCCACTGGTCTGATGGCAACCCACTGGTAAGCTTTGTATAGGATCATATATTACAGAATCAGTTTCTTAAGTGGACTCTGATCATCATGACATAATCATGAGTGGGTCAGTTTATGGAAAAACGCTACCCAAACAATATAATATTAGCTATGTTAGACTTGTTTTTGTGGCAGACAGTGAAACACTACTGTGGCCTTATCACGCCAGCCATGATCCTCATCCAAAATCTCTAGCGTGGTGTTAGCATGCTGGTGACCAGCCTCTTCTCACATCACTACCACACACACATCCTGAGTATAAATTGCTTGTGTGGCACAGCATGCTGGCTACCAATTCAATTCATTCACTGCCTGTGAATCAGGTTTATTTTGTATATGATCTGTTAGCGCACTTTTAATACACGTCATATACATTTTATCGCCTTTACTGCCAGACCACAAAGCACTGTTATAGTTCACAGTAATGTTCCTGTTCATCATGACCGCAATTTATATTCTTATGCATTAGCTTCCTTAAGTGTTTGTAGCACAATGTGTTTATACAACAGAAATCACTGAGGCCGGCCATTGTTTCCAAAACACTAAAGAACCTACAATATACAACAGACATATTTACAGTATACATACATACACTGATCATCTTTAACATTTAACAAGTGTGGGTCTCCCTCATGTTATAAAAAGGTCTAACCTATTCAGGAATGAACTCCACGAGACATATCTGCATGAACTTTGACAGTAGTTTGTGCTACAGCAGTTCTTCTAAGAGACTGGAGCAAACAATCTCTCTGAGAGAGTGGACTTAGCATTCACTCCTCAAGTCACATCACTGAGTCTTGAGTGCCCTTGTCCCGGTCATTGCTTCATTGCTTGTCCTTCTTTGAAGCACTTTTGGTAGGTACTGACCACTGTATTTCAAAAACGCCCGACAAGACCTGCCATTTTGGAGCTGTTCTGACTCTGTTCTGATCGTTCTAGGCCGCACAGTTTAGTCCTTGTTAAAGTAGCTCAGGTGCTTCCACATGACCATTTTTCCTGCTTCCAATACATCAACTTCAAGAAGTGTTTGTTCACTTGCTGTTCACGTGAATACTGTGTACACTGAACTACAGTGTAATGGAAATGGTAAGTAAGAATTGTTCAGTGGTATAGTAGTAGCTGTTTGCTGTTGTTTGCAAGATATCAGTGAGATCTAATGTGAGTTTTAATCACCTTTGTTACAGATGCATACAAATGTACACCTGTGTGCTTTCCTACTTTATTCCTCTGTACCATACTTCTTGGAGCATAAAGGGTTTGTGACCAAAAAAGCAATGTCTTTTATTTTAGTAAGGCTTTTGTTGTGGCAACAGTCCTTGCAGAGCTGGTCAATCCCGTCAATCTGCAGGTCAAGTACTTTTTCACCTAAATGGATTTCTACAAAAATGGAGCACCCTTATGATGTTCTACACACAACCACAACACTATCTCTTGTGTATGGCCTCGCTTTGTCATGTAGTTGTGACAACTCTTAACACTGAGTCAAGAACTATGTTGGCATGCAGGTCACATTCAAAGGTACATCAGGAAAGTTACATGTCAGAAGCACATAAATACACCCAGTGTGAAAAACAGTTGCGGCTGGAAGGAAGTGTCAGATTGTAGTGGTACTAAGAAGGAAGATTAAGTTTACCATGAACAATAAATGATTTAAATATGGACTAATATGTGCTTTTTATTTATTGAGTTACACATACACAAGTGATGTCTCTCAGTTTGGTGTTGGGATGCAACTTGAAATGCAGCATACCAGTTGTCTCGGAATAAATTTCTAGTGGTTCCAAACAGTGTCCTGCCATAATCAGTGATATACAGCTTGAATATTCACACTCAATTCCAACAGATGTTGGTAGGCGTGTTATTAGTTTTGGATGGTCTTCTCCACCAAGACAAATGCAGGACTCGTCACTGAGCATGACCTGCTGCCATTCTAAGTGATTCCATGACACCATTGTGGTCTTGTGGTGTTTTGTTGATTTGTTTTTTTGGTATTAAGGGTAGTCATAACAGTCTCCATGCATGTAGTCCTGCGTTCTGCAGCCAGGAAGGAATGACCCACGAAGAGCATCACTGCTCACTGAATGTACACAACCTTGATATTGGGTCACTCCATGCATGTCAGACAGTCCATTGGTTCTCCCTCTCTGTGGTTCATGTAGATCTTCCAGATCCTTCATGTTGTTGGTGTTTGCCTTCTTCTTTCCACTGCCGTCAGTATGGGCACAACAGGTGCACAATAGGTCGGTAACGCCTTTCTGTTTCCCAGAGCCCTATGATGCAATCCCTCTTAAACATATCAAATATCTTCTGAAAGGCATATTTCACTTATAAAGGATGCTAGCAATACAACAGCACAAGTCAGAATGGAAAGCATGCATAACAGGATGACCTTGTGTGTGGCAACTTAAATAATTCACATCTTACAATGTCAAATCTATTGTCTAAGTATCATTCCTTTTCAGGTGATTCCTTCTGTGTCCAACATTCTTTAATGAAGAATATAGGCGGCAAAATCATATACATAAAGTAATGACAACTACCACCCATTTTTGTTGATATTCAGTGCACGAGAGTGTGCTAAAATATTTTCTGAAAATATCAGAAAGGAGCTGTGAATTATGTGTGTGCATTATAGTAGTGACTATGTTCTCCACTGTCACTGTCAGTCGTATAAATGAAAAAATGACTGAAGTGGAGCAGGATTACTTAATGGTAAAAAAAAAAAGAAATGTAGCAAGTTAACAGGATGACGTCTGGCTTTTTTCTGACCTTGTTTCCATTTGAATTTTAATGATTTTAATGACAAAATGCTCTTTACATATTTACCTCCCCTTCTCTTCTTTTTCAGCTTTATGAGAACTGGTATCGTGGCCAACCTGATAGTTATTTCCTCTCAGGAGAGGACTGTGTGGTGATGGTATGGCATGATGACGGACGTTGGAGTGATGTGCCCTGTAACTACCATCTTTCTTACACCTGTAAGAAGGGCATTGGTAAGTATGCTGCCTATTGGAGCTTTCCATAAAGGGAATTTCTTCAAATGGGGCACAGTCATAAACTGTTTTAATCATCACGGTTTGTTTGATTATCAAAAAATGGAAGTTCTAAAGGAAAATTTAAAAATTGTCTGCTTATTGCTTTTTTGTGCGGAAATGTTAAAATTTTATCACTTGTCTAATCTTTTCTCAGCTTTCTGTGGTCGGCCCCCTCTGGTCATGAATGCTAGGCTGTTCGGTCAGCAGCGCCAACGGTATGAGGCAAACGCCCAGGTGCGTTTCTACTGCGAAGAGGGTTTCATTCAGAGACACAACCCCATTATCACCTGCAACAGCAATGGGCAGTGGGAGGAGCCACAGATCACCTGTACACCAGGTAAGAAAGCATTTCTCTAATGTCATTCACCATTTAACCACAGTACTGTCATGTTGCAACACTGGCATTGTATGCATTTTGTATTCAGCAGAGCCAGCAAATGGAGATCTGGCCACACTGCCTACCCCTCAGAACCAGGACCCAATACTCATAGAAGAGACAACCACAGAAAAAGCAACATCACATTCAAGGAGTCTGTTGACCAACTAGTGCTTCATTATCTCTTCTGATCTTCCGTTCTTTCAAGAGACATCCATCAATTTCATGTTTTTCACAGTGTTTTACAAGAAAGTCCGTGTGTGCATCATACTTCCAATCACTCCTTCACTCAGCTTCTTTCATGCACATTTCTCTTTTGGAATCTGACACTGAATTACATGTTTTGTACAGTAATTCTACGACCCAAAAACATAACCAACAATTAAACACAGAGCAGAACAATCCCCAATCAATGGCAGTAGACATTAAAACATAACATATACCTTTAAACCTCAGCTGGTCTGAATGGAACTGATGCCAGTGTCTCATAACAATGTAATGTCATTCCACTAAGAGTGTATTTTAATGCCGTAATGTCTCAAAAGACTGATTATGACATCTAAACCAGGGTGTGTCTAAGTGATTGGTGGAGGAACTAGTGCATCCAGCCCCACGCTTGAAGCTGCAAGAGTAAATTGCAATGTTTTTTGCTTTTTTAAAAAAACATTTAAATGTTTTTAACTTTCAACTTTTTAAGTCTAAACCTTGTTTCACCCATTGAGAAGTCAAAACGTCCAACAACTCATCTTCAATGATGGAACTCGTGCTTGTAGCCATGTTTGGTTGCTTATAGTCACCAAAGCCTACACTAAAGCCTTGGCTTAAGTCTGACACTGGAAATGGGGCTAATAATACTTTACAGCAGCCACCATTCACACATTTGCACACAATAAAATTTGTGCTCCTCAGCCATGCAAAACACCTTTTATATTGATCGTCGTTACTTCAGTGATTGACTGACTGAAACTAAGACTAGAAGCTGTCAAATCAGTTCTACACCTGCACAGTTTTTACAGGAACTTCTTGTTACGCTACCAAAAATGTCATGACAGTTGCAGGAGTTCCTTTCTAGAGCTTTAAGCGAACAATAAGCCCTTCATTGGGCCAATGAATTTCTTAGCTTCAGTTAGATGCTATACCTTTAGCTGGAATTCTGAAGTCTGAAGTCATTTCTGCCTGGCTGTGAAATGCAAGTTTTTCAAGAAATTTGGTGCTCAGTTTTTCAGGTCTCTGACTTGCTCTGGGGAATTGTCATTTCTTACTAAAATAACTAAACTAACATCATGATTATCAATTATATTTTCACTGACCAAAATCCAGGTTTACTGATGTCGACTTGTTCTAATGGGATTTCATTTCTTTATTTTTCATACATTTACTTGAAAGCTTGGTTTTATTCAACTCAGAATCATACATTATACTGCATTCAGAACATATATTCCTAACATGTTATTATGTTCACACGCCTAAACAGGATTTATCAGTGTAGTTCTATTTAAAACTGAATTGAAAACAAACAAAATATTTGTTTCTTCTTGAATTTCATTGGCTGAAGTAGTAGCTAGGTGAATGTGTTACTAATTCTGTAAGCATCGCTAGATGTATCACTGAGATTTGTGAAGCACTTTACCGATTTTGTAAACAAGCCTTTCATGGTAATTTATTTTGTGAGTTGATTTATTTCCCCGTACACTATTTGGAAATTCATATTTCAGAATATAATTTAGAATTGGTAAAATGAAGACCACAATGATTTACACTGTCATGGGTATTTTTATTCATGTTTTATTACAATGTCAGAACAAGATCAAGCCATAAGGTACCATCTGGTATATGGTGCCATACTGTTGGAACATAAACTGCAGTGTTTGTTCTCGGGAATTCATCAAAAAATAATAAAACAGCTGTTTTACTAACAATATCAATGATACATTAATTATTTGTTTATTTGGAATTAAGTGAATTTAAAATTTGAAACTAAATCCAATAGCTTTTCATGAACTTTTGATATGTGTTACAGATGCATATTCTGTGTGTTAATGTGTGATAATTTATTTAAATAGAAATCAAAAAGATTTGGTAATCAATTACTTGCAAAAATTGCTAGCACTTCTCTTGATCTAGAGTAGAAAGCCAAAATCAGAGCATTGGGTCAGCCATGCTATGGCATCCTTGGATCACAGAAGGTTAAGGGCCTTGCTCAATGGCCCAACATTGGCAGGTTAGTAGACCTGGGTATCGAATCCAACTAACTACTTAACCATTAATGCTGCAAAGTTGGTAAGATTGAAGAATTATCTGTAACAGCACAAGTATTTTGGAATACACAAAGCTCACATTAATTACACATTCATTTTGATTACACACTCAAGAATCTTATCTGAATAGTTGTACACATTTACTTTTTTGTTTCATGTGTTATTGCACCAAAATTCTAAATATGCTCAAAATATTAGTTTTGAGTACATAGTAGACAAAGTATTTATACTAATATATACACATTTTAGAGCAACTAGAATCAAGATGGATCAAATAAATACAGAATCACAAACTGGAAAAGAACTCTCTAAAACCCAACACTATGAATATCATAATATAGTAAAATGGACAATGGAAACATTACTTTTAAACATATTCCAGACAAAGCTTTGTATTGCCCCCAAAACACATTTTGTTTGTGTTTTTTAAAAAATAAATAACATTAATAATTACTCTATCTGTGCTGAACATGTCAGACTTGAATTGAAGAACTGCAAGACCCATCATTTCTCATTCCTATTCTGCTCTTGTAACTACATGCTTAAAAATGAGGGTTCTTCAGTAAAGCAGATGGGTCTATATAGAGGGTTTTTATAGAACCTTTTGGAAAAAAAGATTCTTTAAAGAACCATCGGAATCACAACATTCTTATTGTTGTAAACATAGCAGCTAATGCTGGAAAATCTTTAAAATTCCAGCTTTCACAATATTTTTGTGGGAAATGTAGCAGTGCAGCATGTTGCTTGTTCAGGTGAATATAAGCAGTAGCCTTTAAGCAACTGTGTTCTGTATAGATGTGGGTTGATGTTATTGGTAGTTTACCTGTAGCAGTAAGCTCCATAAAGACGCAAGCTCTGGCTGGGGAAGCCAAAACTGTGCACCCCTGGTTCTGAGATACCTCCACAGCGCTCCCTTGGGTTGGTGATGGGGAAACGTACACTGCCATCCTGTAACCATCCTCCATCACACCTGTCCAGCCTTAAGAACTTCCAGGATGAGTAGAGCTGTCCTGCCAGAGCCAAGTTCGCTCCTTCTTTCCTACATGCATGCTGTGCTTCTGAGAAATTCAGTAGTCCAGGGACATAGAACACTGAACCTGTGAGATTCAAAGATAAGCTCTTGCTTAGCTTAAAAGTAGACATTCATACACAGCAGCTGTTCCATCTGTCCAGTTGCAGAACCATGACTAGTCCTGGATCACTCTCTTAGTTATTATCTATACATTGGACCAACTAGATAGGGGTGTCTAATAGAAATGACAGTGGGTGGACACAATGTTTAAGAACACCAGCAGCACTGCTGTATCTAATCCACTGATACCACTGCACAATTTCAAGTGTTTGCCAGAGAGACATAAAGCACACATCCATTAGACTCAGAGGAATCGTTCTCTGGAGTGATAAATCACGCTTCACCATCTGGGACTATCGCAAACTCCTAGCGGATGCCAGGATAATGCCACCTGCCTCAATGCAGATAGGCCCAAGGAGCTTAAAAGGAGTATAAAAGTATGGGTGTTCATATGGTTTAAATTGGGTTCCCTACTGACCTTTAGAACACTAGGCTAAATTCCTGGGATGATTTCATAGTCTGGCCTATTTATAGGAGACATTCACACATGCCAGATATTGTTCTTTTCAAGTTACTCAGATTTGTGTTAATTTGAGGTATAAGAATTGAGAGAACCATTATTTGACCATTATTTACTTTACTTGTATTTTCTTTTACTATAATAATTAAAAAGCACATTATATCTCAGAAATCCAATTGGAAATAGATCATCCAATGTGTTTTTGAGCTGAAAATGCAATTTCTTTCATGAATTCAAAATAGTTAAAAGTAGTCCAAATAAAATAAAATAAAACCCTGAATATCCTTTGTATGTATGTATCATTATTATCCTGTCTCAGGGCTTTTATTCAGAAATTTTAACACCGTAAGAGCAAAGAAAGCCGGCCCCTTCCTTCTTGTTTTTCTCTAACCCAATGTCTGGGTCAGTGATGAAATCAGCCTCACTCCCGCTCTTTGATCAGTCAGAGTCTACATAAAGTTCTAACATGTACACGTGGACAAAGCAGTAAACAGGCATAAGAAAGCTGCTTTGGCATTAGCATTGGATTGAATTCAGTTTTCCGGGCTGGATTCGCCACTGATAATTGATTACGCAGTGGTAAGATAGGATAAGTCTAGTTTGAAGTTTGTATGTGTTTCGTGTATGTAGGTTACGCTGATCCTGAGTTTTGAAGCCTCGAAACCTGCATGTAACTACCTGCAAAGTGCAGATTTAAGAGTTAATCCCAGTGAAGGGATGTATGTATCTGGGGACAAAATAATTTCTCAAATGTGTTACATATTTAACAAAAGAAACTCTAAAGATTGAATAGGAAATATGAACATCACTGTTCTCTGTAATTCATTTGCTTCCATCACTTCATCAAGATGACATTTCAAGCTGCCAGTATCAAATGGAGATGGTAGGAGCTAAAATGTCACCAAAGAAACAATTCCTCTCCCTAACAGATTGTCTGTTGTGTCCTTCAACAACACCAGATTGTGTTTCTCCTCTTCAGTTCATAACCATCCCTCTGTGTTCCTCAAAACTGCCCACTTTCACAAAAAAAAACATCTCTGCACAGTGTAGAGCATATTCTTAGTAAGGCAAACTGCTCTAATACCTTCAAGTTATTAGATAACCACCAAGCATTTTCTTATACAAATACTTCTGTGTAAAATTATGCCCTCATTTAATATTTTACAGGCCTTATCAATCCCTTTTCATGGTTAATAATTCATACTCCATTTGCTGACCTTCAGTGGTAGAAGTGAAGCAGAAGGCATCATAGTGCTCCTTCGTCCTGTGCCGGGGTCCGTAGCTGCGGATCCCTGGGAGAAGATCTCCTCCACAGGCTGGCCGTGGGTGCAGTATAGGATAATGGACTGTGCCATCAATCAGCCATCCTGCATTACACCAATCCAGACCTTCTGTCCATGCTACACAAAGAATAGGTAATGGTAAGTTTCCCATAAAGAGGAGTTTTGGTAAAGTGAAGTTACAGGGGTTAGAGTGAAAATACCATGTGCTTTCTCATCTAGAAATCCAATATAATCCTTACATTATAAATAAGAAAGGTTGATTAAAGGTGAATGTAAACACCAAACATTAGTGATTCACATAAAAATTTTATCCCTCACCTCTGTAGAGCTGCATGTATGTTGCCAGTATGCCATCTTGCTTTGCACAGGCATCTTTAGCATCAAAGTAAGTAAATTCGTACCGACCACGATTGCTCTGATAAGGAAACACAAACCCTGAAACAAAAGCAGCTGAAATGTTATTTTGAAACGATAGACAGACTTTGATATTGGACATTTTGAAATTGTTAGATGTTCATTTCTAAGGAAATAAAGCAATCTTTTTAAAGACACAGGCAAAGGGTGTATTTTCCTTTTATCTGCCACTGGAGTGCAATTAAGTGTGCATTCATACATTTAGTTATACCATCTAGAAATTACAGCACTTTTATCTGGGTCAGTGATGTCATCAGCCCTCTCACTGATCAGTCAGAGCCTGCATGCAGGTTGAGCATGTATATGTGTACAGAGCAGTAAACATGCAGTGGAAGGCCCAATTGGCCTTTTAACTGAGATTTAATTAATTTGGAATTGAGGGGATTTCTGGTGTTTTCTGAGCTGGATTAATCACTAACACAACCCTTGAAACAAAAGCATCTAAAATATTATTTTGAAATGATAGACAGATATTTATATTTATATTTATATTTATATTTATATTTATATTTATATTTATATTTATATTTATATTTATATTTTAATACCTTTGAATAAAGGGTGTATATTCTTTTTATTTGCCAGTGTAGTGCATCTTGCAATAAAGGGTGTTATGTGTTTTTTATACCATATAGGACTTACAACATGTATAATACATATCTCATATATTAACACAGCATTTCAAGGCACGGTAATGCTTGGGACATAAGTTACTTAAATGAGTTTACACTTTCATTATTGCAGGCATACATTTTTTATCATTATATGAATCCAGCCTTATATGAGTTGTCTGAGCACAAGAGTACAAGAGCAAATTCCCTCCCATTCTTAGATTCCATTAATGCTGTAATGCTGGATTCAAGTGAAGAAAATGAATGAAGAATGTTTCTCTGCAAAACAACCCCTTACATCAAAACAATTTGACTTAGTTCACACCTCAGATTTGAAATACGGATGGTTGCCACTAGTTGTAGGAGTATAGGATCAAAATAACATGATATTTCAAAGTCCAATTATATCTCCAAGCTCAATCCATTCCCTTATCAATGTGCTTTTCCACTTTACCTTCATTTGTGTGTTAATGTGGAGATCTCACTACACTAAGGTCTGTCCCAACTAAGGGCTATTAAACACTCCAACAGCAAGTGAGCAACACACTTAACCATGATGCATATATATATATATATATATATATATATATATATATATATATATATATATATACACAATGTTGCGTGTGTACAGTCGCTGATGTTGCTTGCTAGACCCTAGAGAACTGGCAACTTGTGGTGTGGTCCAATTAGTCACAGTGTCAGTTATTTTGGGCTGATTGTGCAGCTTGTTGGTGGTGTAGATACCATAAAGCCATGGGGTCCAGAAGTCAAAAAGTCACGGTGGTGAATTCATAGACTTCATCTACACCCACACTTATGGGATATTCCAGCAGGATAATGCATCTTGCCATTGGGCTCAAGTTGTCCAGAACTGGTTGTATAACATATTCCCAATACATACGTGCAAATGTGGGTTGAGGAATGTTAAATGCCTACACAACTTTGGAAATGAAATGTCCTATCCATCTGGTGCCGACTATTGTGTCTATCTCATTGCCTTTCCATGAGCACACTGGCCACCGTTCAGCCTCTGACAAGATAACACCTCACAACTCATATAGGTGTGGGCATTCCCAAGCCGTCCCCTGAGATAACACCACTCTCCCATGGCTGTCAAGAAAAGCTGGAAAGTACTCACAATGCTTCACTGAGTTTGTTATGTTACAGCCTTATTCCAAAATGCATTCAATTCATTCTGTTCCTCAAAATTCTACACACAATACCCCATGAGGACAAAGTGAGAAAGGTTGTTTGAAATCTTTGCAAATTTATTACAAATAAAACGCAAAAATATAACATGTACATAAGTATTCAAAGATGTTCCCATGACACTCAAGCCATGAGATCTCAGGAATTGTTTGCAGACCTCAGAGACAGACACAGTTCTGAGGAACGGTACAGAAAAACTTCTGCTGTATTGAAGGTCCCAAAGAGCCCAGTGGTCTCCATCATCTGAAAATAGAAGAAGTTTGGAATCACCAGGAAGCTTCAAACATTGTTTTGGGAAGAGAGAAGAACCTTCCAGAAGGACAACCATTTCTGCAGCACTCCACCAATCATGCCAGTATGGTAAAGTGACCATATGGAAGCCACTCCTCAGTAAAAGGCACATTATAGCTGATTTGGAGTTTTCCAAAAGGCACCTAAAGGACATGCAGACTATTTTAGACTGAATGCCAAGCATCATGTCTGGAGAAAACTAGGCACTGCCCATCACCTAGCCAATACCATTTCTACAGTGAAGCATGGTGGTGGCAGCATCATGCTGTGGGGATATTTTTCTGCAGCAGGAACTGAGAGACTAGTCAGGCTTGTGGAAAAGATGACTGTAACAATGTACGGAGACATCCTTGATGATAACCAGCTTATCTTCCAACAGGACAATGACCATAAGCACACAGCCATGATAACAAAGAAGTAGCTTCAGAACAATTCTGTGAATGTCCTTGAGTGGCCCAGCAAGAGTCCAGACTTGAACGCAATTGAACATCTCTGGAAATAATTAAAAATGGCTGAACACCCATGCTCCCCATCCAACCTGATGAAGCAAAGAAGAATGGGAGAAACGTCCCAAAACAGGTGTGCCAAGCTTGTAGCATCATACTGAAAGAGATTTAAAGCTGTAATTGCTGCCAAAGGTTTTGTCCTCATGGAGTATTGTGTGTAGAATTGTGAGGGACAGAATGAATTTAATCCATTTTGAAATGGATTGAAGTGTGATTGATATGTTTGGTGATTTAACAGTAATTTAGACTAGTTTTTCTCAACCCTGGTCCTGAGGAAGGGGTGACTTGGGTGCAGATAACAGACAGATGGGCTATAAATTTGCAGCTGAAAAACACAAATATACCTTCAATCCTAAGTGTAATGTCAACACTTTCATCGTCAATTCCATTAATGAGCTCACAGCGATACTGCCCATCATCCTCCAGCTGTAGACCAAAGAGTTGGAGCGAGAGGTCCAGTGCATGTGCACGGCGAAGACTTGTTCTGGGCCCCAGGGCCCCATAGTGTTTGTCTGCATGGCCATTTGAGATGAGAAGAATGTTTTCCACTCCTTGACGAAGAGGGTCAACTTTAGTCCATTTCACTCTATAGTGAGAAGGTTTGGTCTGCATGACACACGGCAGGGTGATGTTCTCTCCTCGCCGAGCTGTTACCTCAGCGTACACTGGCGGCTCCACAAGATACTGGAGCTCCTTTTCTTTGCCTGGTTTTCAGAAAGGTTAGACATGTATGCATTTGACATAACAAGCAAGACTATCCTGTGATGACTGTTGGTTACACTATGTCCAGAAATTTGTAGACACTAAGCTGACCTTCTCAGCCAGTCTTTCTTCTGATATCAAGGACAAATATGAAGTTTGTAACCTACTTTGCTGCAGTGACAGCTCTGAAGGTTGGGAACGCACTCCTTTTAGGTATTTAAGTATAACACTGGGAAGGCTTTATACTACTTGTTGGAACATGGCTGTATATATTTGATCATATTGAGCCACAAGAGCTTCAGTGAGGTCAAGCGCTGATGTTGGATGATTAGTTCTGGATCAAGAAAATTCCAATGGTCAGTGGAGAGAACAGTTTCACTGCTCCACAACCCAGTGCTGGGAAGTTTATGGCCCTCTAAACAACACTTAGCACTGGGCATGATTACTTTAGGCTCATGTTTGGCTGCTTCAGTGTCTCTCATTCTATTGACAGAGCTTTGCAATGAAGAGTATATGTGTATGATTGAACACCAGTAATTAGAATTAATTTTGGAACATATGTCTGGAACACTTGGTGCATATGATTATATTAATATGAATTTTAACACACTATCACTGACTGATCATGATACTTACCTTTATTGCTATTGTGATGAAAGGTGTCAGCCCATGAGAGGAAACTGGCAGTAACTACTATTAAAGTAGCATAGTTCATATTTGAGCAGCTCTTCCTCGCTAAAAAAAAAAAAAAAGTTGCATATTAAAGATCAGTGCATTCACTCATCATCATTACGACCTCCTCTTTGTTTCTGCACATTTTGTACATTTTACTAAAATCTACTGACCACACAGGAGCACTTTGCAGTTCTAATTTTTTAAGTATGTACTGTTGTCCAACGGTTTCTCTGCATACTTTGTTAGCCCCCTTTCAACCCATTCTTCAGCCACAGAGCAGGTATTGTGGTGGTGGCTCATTCTCAGCACTGTAGTGAGACTGACATGGTCGTGGTCTGTTAGTGTGTGTTGTGCTGGTATGAGTGGGTCAGACACAGCAGTGCTGGTGTGTTTAAACACGGTGTCCACTCACTTTCCACTCTATTAGACACTCCAATCTACTTCCTCCACCTTGTAGATGTAGAAACACATCTATATCTGCACACTTTGTGCACAGATTAGTAAATTCCACAGCTCATACAAGATCACTTTGAAGTTCTATATCAGGAGTAATTTGTAGTTTTTCATCAGTGGTCACAGAACACTGCCCTCAGGACACTCTTGGCTGGATAATTGTTGGTGCACTACACTCAGTCTAGCAAAGACGCTGAGGGGTTTAAACACGAGTTTCCGATTCACTCATGCTTAAAACAGGGTGAAAGGAGGTTAACAAAGTATGCAGAGAAACGTATGGACTACAGGTGGTCATAATGTTCTGATTGATTGGTGTAAATAAAGTTCATAAACTTATTCTTCTATTAGTATTTTTAAACATCTACTGGAACTTAAAATGTAAAACACTTAGTGGACATATTTACAGTAAATATTAACCAGATTCAAATGTCCAGATTTCCATACTATAACATATATACACAATGTTTCATCTGGCATGCTATTGCCATGTTACCACAGAGATGTCAAAGTCCAGATGTTTTTCCAGCTCCAGCACATCAAATAGGGAAGCAAATAGCTTTTTAGCTGTAAACTGGACCTGGACACCCATTATGTGAATTAAGCATCCAACAGCAAAATAACAACAAAATACTGTATAATATAATAAAGTAGCTCTTCAGAAACTGGTGTCCAACCTGTTATGTGCTCCTACGTCAGTCTTTTTTCCCTTCAGAGTGAAAAATCAAGAAATTTCAGGCTCTTACGCAACATGGCAGGTTGTCTGTTGATCCACTTCAGCTTCAAAAGTCACTTCCCATCATATCCATCATTTAGGTTCTGACTTTATGTCTCTCTCTCACCCTCCCTCCCTCTCTCCAGCTCCCTCTCAGTAGGCTGGTAGCTACCCAATGTCTGTAGCCCTGGAAAGCGTAAACAGTTGTCCTCCCCACTGTTCCAGTTGTTAATGACATTCAGACAGACTCCTATTGTCTCTCTCCTCGCCTCTCAGTTTCAACTCAATATGAGCACCAGGAACATGGGTCAACAAGCACCAGCTTGTTAAATTTGACTACAAATATGACCAAAATACAGTTAAAATCACTTATTAATTAAATATGTTACTATTGTCTTCATATCTATTGCTATTATGCTACTGCACTTTATTTGACTTAAAGCCAGTAACTTTATTGTTTGGAAGCAGATCATATGGTGATTAAAACTGATGTACACAGCTGACTACAACAGTCTGAATGGAGGCCCAGATGTGGACTGCAGCCAGCAGGGCAGGGTTTGCTTGTGGTGAATCCCTTAAATGGCCAGGATCCATTGGTCCCCTCAAGTCATAGTTACTTAGCAATGCATCACCAGTGTTGAATAAACTCCCGTAGAGAACATATTTTATACACAATATAACAAACTCTCTCAGTAAACTATAATGTCCAATATTACCCCACAGATCATATTAACTAAGCACCATATGGAGAGGACCTGTAAACACTATTAATCTCAGTATGGGAAGAGTTTCAGATTGAGAAACTGTGATTGCTCTGTGAATGGTTTTGTGACTCACAGACTGTGCACACTTTGACATCTTTAATGTGCCTCGACCAGACACAGGAAGCAGAATGGGCCTTCTGTTTTTCTTTGTGTGACCCTGAGTACAATAATCACTTTGTCATCAGCCTCCTCTTCACAGCAAAAAGACAACAGCAAACACACAAATGCAAACAGGAAAAAGAGGCTATGAGAGGAAAAAAGTGAGATAATAGGATTCTGGAGCTTCCTCTGAGTCCCTTCTTTATTGTGCTGATTCATCAATGGGACTCTTTCTGCTCCTCAGCAATTAGTATTCATAAAGGCGTGCTTAGGTAACATCTCTCTCTCTCTCTCTCTCTCTCTCTCTCTCTCTCTCTCTCATTTGACCTTTGAAGATCTAACAGTGTCCATTACTATTGTTATTATTAGTATTAATAATAGTTGTAGTACTAGTGGTATTAATATAGTAGTAGTAGTAGTAGTAGTAGTAGTAGTAGTAGTAGTAGTAGTTATAGTAATAGTAATCATTTTTTCCAACTTTATTGTTTGGTTTGGTCTGATTGTGTGATTCTTTTTTGAACAAACACACAGTTTTCCAAGTAACATTGTGGAATGTTTCCCAAAAAGGGTAAAAGTATGTTGTGTGCGCTTTTTTTTATGTTGTGTAAGTTTTTTCAGGAGGTATAAACTGAAGTTACAATGTGATTTGTGGAGATTTCTCAGAAATAGACTTGTTTTACTTTTTCTCTGAACTGTGTTCTGTCACTGGTTGCTGCAGGAAAACGTGTGCTTTGAATTTGATATCAGTTTGTTTTCAGAACCTGTCTGGTAACTTGGCAAAGCTGAAATGTTCTGTATTTTTCATTGAAGCTCGAGATCATGTGGGTGCTGGTGGCTTGCGTGAAAAGCCTGCCAACGTGGCTAAACCATGTCAGAAACTCAAAACTCCTTTAAATGTGATGTTTTCTAGATGCAGTGGAAATAAATATGATATTATCCATAAAACCTACATCATATTTTTGACACACTTGCTTTCCTTGTTAATTATCTAGAAGATATCTCCCCCTAGTGGCTGCTCGCTGCACTAATTTTAGTCACGCCACACTTCTTGTTGGTTTGGCTTAACTTACATAGTTTAGAAATCTACTGTAGAAACATCTCCAAAAAATCTAAAATGTTCACTGTTGGATCAGAGTAGAATAGTCTCTACACATACATTTCAGTTAATAAGATAAGGAACATCAGACAGCAATTACTAGCTGGAGATAACGTGACTTTTTAAAAGCAGGATGGGCCATTTATTGCCATTCATCAATTAGTAAGACAGGCCATTTAGTCTTGTCTAAAGGTTATTGATCCACTCAGTGTACAGATCCTCGGCTGTTAAGATAGACGTAGTGCCTGTAGCTACAACCATGACCCTCCACCCTCAGTGTTTTTGCCTAGAGTTAGCGCTGCTCCAGGGTCACAGTAAGGTTGTTCAGTTCTGTTTCTGACAGAAACATTTGTAAGAAAATGAGGGTGGCCTAAAGGGTAACTGTCATGGATAACTCTAGGTTCAAGTTAATGCCTGTTGCTTGTCCTGTAGAAGACTACTGATATTAGATGACCAAAAATGTATTCATTTACAATGTAAGTGGCTAAGTTTTTATAGACAATAGACAATATGTATAGACAAGTTATTTTAACAGAGTCCGGTGGGAAAAAAATTGGCCTCAAATTAGGGAAAAACTAAACCCAAAATTGGTGCCTCCAACAACACATTCTTATTTTCCTTTAGAAATAATCTTTTAATCAATTTGCATTAAATTTGCCACAATTTTATTAAAGACAGCATAAAATGAGCAAATCTAAACCCAAATTGATGACAAAGGTATTGCAAAGAAATCCATGTCAGTTACTGAAATACTGAAGAGACTGGAAGAAGAGTGAAACCAGCTCAAACCAGAGTAGTGTGAGAACTTGGTGATTTCCAGTTGCAGGTGCAGATGTGCTGACGTCAGTCAGGGCAGAGGTCCTCAACACATCTGCTCATGTCTGAAAGCAGTAACCATTCATAACAATCCATCTTGTGGAGAGGGGGGAGTTGTTGTCATACTAAGTTTACCAAAAGCAAGGGTCCTGAGTGATTTTACTGTCTGTAAAGTTCTTCATCTTCATGTAATGTATTTAATTCTCTGACAAAAAGCCTTAAGACATTTTAGGTGTTTGAGAATTTGCTTTCCAGAACAAACTAACATTAGTATTGCAGCTTAGCTCTTTTATTACCTCTGGTGGGTCCATGACAGTCTATTTACAGATGTCCCACCCAAACCAATCAATTTGCTAGTTACTGACAAGTTCCAAGCTAGCAGGAATTTGTCAGTACAGTTTCCCGAACAAGCTGGAACAAGCACATTTTTGTCATTGAACTTCAGTTTCCAGAATTTTTGTATCACCCAATTCAAAGAGCCTAATAAATAAAAATAAATAAATAAATAAATAAATAAATAAATAAATAAATAAATAAATCTGGCCTTCACCGTCTCCCATCCCATTCCAAACTCCTTCCGTGTTAAAAAGGCTCTCTTAACAAGCCTTTATCATGTATGTCAGGCTCTACCTGCATCATATGCCACTCATGTGGGGTTGTGTTGATGTGACCAAGAGTTCAGGACACATCTCAAGTAACACTTAACAAGTTTTTACAAGCCAGAGTAGATTGTTCTATAAGAGGAGAGGTTGATTGGTATCGCTTTCCACTAAACCCTTCAAGCAGTGTTTTAATTTTTTTCTAACTGAAGTAATCTCTTTTGGGTTTAAAGGACCCTTTGCTTTCCCAGGAATCGCTTTGTACCACTTAAAGGGAAGTTAGCTCCATGTATAGCACAATATCTGATGCATGCTATCTGATGTAGTGCATTTTGGAGGCTGCTTTACTGCCATTAACATAATCTGTACTCTTAACCTTCATTTTTATGTTTTAAGGCAAATAGCCTTTACGTAGCTTTTATTTTCCAGACGTTATTTTCCAGAGATTATATCTAAGATAATAAAAAAAAAGTTCACATGTATGGAAAGATGCAGAGACCAGGTAGACCAGCAAAATAGCCCCATAGATAAAGAGCAATCATCTTTGAGAAAAAAGAGAATATCATGCTCGTCGATCACTTCAGCTCTGAAAAATTCCACTGTGAGAAGACTCAACACTGTGGTTCTGATCAGATGTTGAGTTGATAAATGGCTGTTGCTGAGAGAAGGAATGAGAATCTTTAATACAGTCAAACTGATCAAGCTTCTGGTACTTTCGGAACAATGGACTCACCACCCAAGAATCCAGACCTCAACATTATAGATTTTGACTTTTGTCCAGTACTGTGTGTGTGTCTGTGCGTGTGTGCGTGCGTGTGTGTGTGTGTGTGTGTGTGTGTGTGTATGCATTTGTGTGTGTGTGTGTGTGTGTGTGTGTGTGTGTTTGTGTGTGTGTGTGTGTACAAAATGTACTAATGTACAAATTGACCTCAGAAACTATGTCTCAGGTTATCATTCCACCCCCATCAACACTTCAGCCTGTGCCCTTAGCTATTGCTTTTAAGTCAGCTTTGATTTTCTATTGAACCTGTTGAAAGCACTCTGCTGGAAGGCTGACTGCTAAAACACAGTAAATCCACACATTCCAACAGGAACCGTTGTTTGTTGAATTGGTGGGTCTGTGTCTATCTTCATGGTCTGTTTCAGATTGTACAAGATCCTGTGATAGTACCTGTCTGGGCCCCCATTAGAGCAAGGTCCATTGTATCTAACTTCCATTGAAAGAATTTACACAACACTACAACTCTGTGCATGGGACTGTTGAAGAGAGCAGGAATGTAGGAGCAGGATAAAGTATAGAGGAACAATATTTCAGTGAAAGCTAGTCTAATCTGTCTAAATCTTACTCAGTTAAAAGTAGATAAATGAACACATAGTTGGGTGAAAGTCTAGTGTTTCAACAAACACCTTTACAATGACAAGACAAGACAACCACAATCACCATTAGTGAGACAGTGAGCACATTAGCCTTTGCTGTGGTGCTCAGGGAGCAAAGACAGTTAAGAATTGCTCAAGGGCCCAACAATGGCTGCTTGGAGAAACTGGGTATCACTGTCACATCTCTGTCATAAATAGCCCAGTGCTGTAACCACTCAACCACCACTGGCTCCAAATGGAATTATTAAGTAAGATACTGTGTTAACTCTAGACATGATAAAACACAGTCGACCAACCCCAGCAGGTGACAAGGAACCATAAACTTCACACTGGAATTCAAGACACCTTGCATATCTTCCATCAGACACTAGGACCCTGAGTTGAGATGCTTCTCACTGTTGTCTCTGGTTCAGCAATGGATTGATATTAACCAGCTGGCACATGTCCAACTCTGATGGAATCATGTCAGCTGTCAACATTATGCTTAAAGCTTAACATTAAATGGTTGTCAAAGGTGAACAAACTGCTTATAAACCAACATTGCATTTGAGAATTATGATATAAAATTGATAACAACATTGAACAAACATTGAAACCATGTTGTGCCATCAATGTTGATTCATTTTTAAAAACTGAAACCTTTGATTCAGCCATGACCATTTCATTGATTCAATGGTAAAGAAAAGAGTGCCAGCTTGATAGGAAGTAGCAATTGTAATGAATTTCCTAGACACACCTGTGTGTGATGGTTCTTGAACATGATTGGAATTTAAGTCATGCCTCTTAGTTTGACACTCTCACATGAAAATGTCATGATACCATCCATGCTGGCATGCAGTAAAGAAAAGAGTCGATAATCTGAACCAACTGCATTTGTTCTGCGTTTGGAGGCAGACCTGCCTCCAGAAATGTTTTGACATGTGATTTTTACTAAACCTGTCACAATAACTTATTTTGTTTGGATGATACATTGTCCCAGAAATTAGTGCAATAAGCAATATTATTGTCATTTTAAGAACATTTTATGCCACTGATATAATGATTATATAATAGCATTATAATGCGGTAACACAATGAACTTCAGACATTGGGAATAGAATATATGCTTTATATATCCGTAATAAATAAAACATTTTAATGTTCTAAAACAATGTTTGTTTGTTGTTTTTTTTAATCAATATACCAGCTCAGTCGCGATAATGGGCTCTCCATGTAAAAGTCAGCTAAAATTAGGCTATGTCCATATATTTTATGACAATGTTATTATATTGACATTACTCTTTATAATGTAATGAGTGCAGGTATTTTATTGTGCATATTTTCTAAAATAACACTTATAGTACTTAAATATACTAGCAAAGTACAGTACATTATTAGATATTTTCACAAGTACTGAAGTGTAAACAGTGGTATGCATTTTTATTGTTCTTCCATCCTTGTGTGCTTGCCTGCCATCATTTTACAATGCCCAAGTTAAAAAAATGCAGCTACCAAGAATGGTTAAAGGTCCAAAATGTGTTCTTGTTTTGCCCTGAAAATGGAGGATATACATTGATTGATGATTTGCTGGCAAGAAATACATTCAGCCCTAACATGATGATGGAAGATGCTGTTCAGACCCACAATTGCACATTTTTACGTGTTCCTATTTTAAATAAAGCAGGTGCACTTGGTTCTGCTTTTTAAAAAGGAGGTGAAATGGATAGTAAAGATGTCAAATTTTAATCCATTTGATAGCAAGAATGAATGTCTATTCTATGTCATGAGGCTCATAAACCCTCTATTGTAGTGTTAGTTAAGTTGCTATACAGCACATATTAATAACTGTCAAGCCTTGTGTTCTTGCGAGTTTGTTCTTGCAAAATAACTTGTCAAGAATGTAATTTCCCAGAAAAGATGTCCATTCTTTACATTCTTGGTATTGAAATACACCCATTGCAGTCATGTGAAAAAGTTAGGACACCCTGTGAACACCTTTATCTTTTTTAACATATTTAAATATATGCACATTTGATCTTCATTTTAACTATATTGAGGAATGGAACTGATAGAACATTTAAAAGTAAAGAAATGACTTTTACAAAACTATCTGCAAAATATGATAGAAATTAATAGAAGACATCCTAATATTTCCTCCTTTTGCTGAAATAATGTCAGTTAGATTCTTCTTATAGTGCATGTGGAAAGTATTCACAGCGCTTCAGTTTTAGCATTTTGTTATGTTATAGCTTTATTCCAAAAAGCATTAAATTCATGTTTCCCTCAATTCTACCAATTGACTGACTGATTGATTGATTGATTGATTGATTGATTGATTGATTGATTGATTGATTGATTGATTGATTGATTGATTGATTGTACATTCAGTTGATTGGACATGATTTGGAAAGGTGCACACCAGGTTATATAAGGTCTCATAGTAGACACTGCATGTCAGAGCACAAACCAAGCTATGAAGTCTAAGTATTTACTGACCCCCGAGACAGGATTGTATCAAGGTCACAATAAGTACAGTGGCCTCCATCAGAAAAAGTTTGGAAAAAAATTTGGAACCACAAGGACTCTTCCATGAGCTGTTTGTCCAGCAAAACTGAGTGATCATGGTAGGAGGGCTTTAGTTGAGGAGGTGATCAAGCACCCAATGGTCACTCTGACAGAGCTCCAACATTTCTCTGGGGAGAGAGAAGACCCTTCCAGAAGGACAACCATTTCTGCAGCACTCCACCAGTCAGGCATGTATGATAGAGTGGCCAGAAGGAATCCATTCCTCAATAAAAGGAACATGGTCACCAGTCTGGAGTTTGCCAAAAGAGCACCTAAAGTACTCTCAGATGTCTGGAGGACATGCTCATCAGGTGATAGCTAGGTAGGCAATACCATTTCTTCAATGAAGCATGGTTGTGGCAGCATTATGCTGTGAGGATGTTTTCCTGCAGCAGGAACTTAGAGACTAGTCAGGGTTGAGGGAAAGATGACTGCAGTGATGTACAGAGACATCCTTGATGATAATCTGCTCCAGAGCGCAAGTTTATCTTCCAACAGGACAACGACCCTAAGCCCACAGCCAAGATAACAAAGGAATGGCTTCGGGACAACTTAGACTTGAACCCGATTGAACTTCTCTGGAAATATGTAAAAATGGCTGTGCACCTATGCTCCCCATCCAGTCAGATGGAGCTTGAGAGGTTCTGCAAAGAAGAATGGGCAGAAGCAAGTGTGTCAAGTTTGTAGCATCATAATAAAAAAGACTTGAGGTCCACCAGTCTCTGGCATCAGTTGGAAGAAATATTTATCCACTCCTCTGTTCTAGACACAGTCAGCATGTGATGTTTCAGCGTCAGTCTTTTCAACACATGGCCTTATATTTTCCTCAAGCCCCCTCTAATACAATAAAGACTTCACAGTGATTTTTATGATGGAGATCTCTCCAGAGATCTCTCCTTTAATATTATAATTACTTTGGATTCACCTGTCCAAAGCACAATGTTCCAATGTGTTCTACAAAGTCCTGGTCTTTTTTGTTTCCTCCTTGCACACTGAAAATCAGTCTCTTTCTGATGGTAGATGCTGAGATGCTGCACTTTGACATCAACTGTGGCAATAGGGCTTTTGTGACTTTAGGGTTGTTGGGACTTCTTTATACAACTTGCAATTTGTTCTGTTTAAAAAAACTTTTTATGTCCTTCTTTCTGAAGGCCTCAAAGAGCTCTTAGGTTTTCGTCAGTGTGACACCACTCACTTCAACAATCAAAAGCAAACCAAACTAATGTCTGAGGTTTAAATTATTCAGCCCCTTCCAAAGTCTTCTCTGATTACGGTCATTTTGCAGCAAATGTAGTGTTAGGCATTTTAGTAAAAAAATAAATAAAAGAGGGTCCAATGTTTTTATTCACAAGAAAATGGCGTTTCTAATAATTACTGTTTGCATGTTATTTTAAATACTTTTCTTCAGTTTTATATGTTTAGTTATATCGCCCTTTTACTATGAATGACAGATAGCCATCTCTCTCTCTCTCTCTCTCTCTCTCTCTCTCTCTCTCTCTCTCTCTCTCCCTCCCACCTCCCTCCCACTCACCTACGGGTAGATTGAAATCTCTAGTATAGGAATGCATAATCAACTTCTCTCCACTATAGCTGTAAAACGTTTGATGGCTCAAAGAGAATGAGAGAGAAAGAGAGAGAGAGAAGGAAAGAGAAAAGAAAATGAATAATTGTTATTGCATTACTTTCTCACATACACTGATTCCCTCAGGCCCTATGCATCATGCAGTCATGCCAGTACAGTGTGTATATGTCGGTCCAGGTATGACAGATTAGTAAGTATAACCATTACCTCTTGAATTTCTTTGTTATGTATTAATCCTTAATAATTTCATATTATTCAGAAATGAATGATCAATTAATACTGCCACAAAACATAAAACCATCTCCTCTTAAATGTACAAACAAAACTGTGTTATAATCGATCATTTGGAAGTAGCACATTGCATAATAGACGGGTTCTGTCTTGTACTTATCTCTCATGATCTTGACTGGCGTCTCAGGTAGCTGTTTCTTTTGTAAGCATTCTCATGAACAGTCACATGTTCCTGCATACTAACTGATTGTCTGGTTGTCTTATCTGAGGAGTTCAGGAGCCAGTGTGGCGATAATGTGTCAGACAAACACTTCACAGCAAACTTTACATGCATGCTTGAACCGCAGATATTTATGCAAGACCAGTCTTCTCAAAAGATCTGTGCAGAACAGGATATACAGCAGGGTTCTGTCCTGTAATTTATATACACTTTTGAAGGTGTCTAAATATACCAATGAGCAATAATGATCACCTGTCTAAAATGCTGTTGGGCCTCTCTGTCTCAAAACAGTTCTGAGCTCCTGAGGTTTAGACAGTAAGACCTCTAAAGGTGAGATGAAGGTGAGATACTTTAAGTTGCAGTTATTGTTGACACAGCTGTATAAATGCACACACACCTTGTCTAGTCCCAATAGAGTATTGTCAATAGATTATGACTCTCTGGACCAGATAGCTGTGAACCTATTTTCAACATGCCAAATGTCAGGCTTGGACAATGAGCTGTGGAACAGTGGAAGTGTGTTCTCTGGAATGATGGTGCTCCATCCAATACATTTGGGATAAGTTGAGGAGGAGCTTGGGAGGGGGTGGAGTGGTGATCTTCCAACATCCTGACCTCAATAACACTCTTGTCACTGAATACAATCAAATCAATGCTCAAAAATGTAGTAGAAAGTTGAAAAGTGGAGCCACAGTGGATTGGATTGGAGCATGTCCCACAGATTTGGGGTATTTGGAGACCAGCCTAGAATTCTGTGTCATCAAACAAACAAACAACATGTGCAGTGTTATATCTTCTACCATAGTTGGCAGGTACTCACTGAACAGTGGTGAACAGAAGCATGCCACATACTTTCCTCTTTTGGAGATGTCTTAACATAATTATTAGGCCCTTATCAAAATCGTTCAGGTCTTCCAAAATCCAACATGTAAGCTACAAGACCCAAATGATTGCTTACCATCTAGTAGATTCCAGATTTTAACCTTGGCCTTAGTCGTTATTAATAAGTTTTATTTACCTTATTTGTGAGTGTTCACAATGTTTTGTATGTGCAGCAGGTTCACAATTTTTGAGATTATGTACAATGATAAAAGTCTATACAAAATGTGTTGTTCTTCAGAAGTGCAAAGAACCATTAAAGCTTTCAGACGATTCTTTTTTGTGGTTGTTTAAATAACCATTGCCTTTGTGTTTGAGTTTACTCAGGCATTTTATGTAGTTTGATTTAATAGCTGAAGCCTTTTAAGATGCAGTAAAATAGACACTAATGCATTTGGTTCTGCTCACACAGGTACAGGTAGCGTACTGTGAAACTGATGAAAGTTTGATTAGGTGAAGACAGACATGAGATTTAGATCATGGTTTTGAGTGACATGCCACAGGTCAGAGCATTAGTGCATCATCTCAGTCAGCCTAAAAATCAGTGCATTATCTCAACTATGACATAATTCTGAAATATGATAACATTACTGAAAGGCGTGTTCTATACAACTGGCTTTCAAACCATTTCAATTTTTTTACAGCTTCAAATTAACAAGAAAGATAAAGAGCTTGTGACAAAAGTTGCAGTACAAGTGCAAAGTATGACACACTTGCTTAACAGATGGAAATGTGTTGTTTTTCTGGCTTTCTAGCAATCTTATGATCAGGAAGTAACTTGGTCTTCAAGACCTCGACTTGACCTCCACCATTCATTTTAGCCTTTCCTGCTAGGTGGTTGATTAAAGCAGCCCATTACAGTGTATTCACTATATGGGCAAAAGTGTTGGGATACCTGCTCTTTCATTGTCTCTTCTGAAATCAAGAGTATTAAAATGAGGATTATAAACCTGTGAGGATTTGATTGCATTCAGTGACAAGCATTACTAAGGTCAGGATGTTGGATGACCACCACCCAACCTCATTTCCAACTTCTCAACTTGCCCCTTTCCAAAGGCCAGCAAAATACTTTAATCTAAAGAGTGTTAAGAATTGTCAGTAGAGGAATAAATCCTAACCATTTTCAGTTCATATTAGCTTTCTGTAATTAGACAAAACTTACTTTATCTCTGTACATTTTAAAGCTGAGACAGACCAGATACTAAGCCACTGATCTCTAAACTACCAATACCTGAAATTCCCCAAAACCAAAAGCAGATGAGATGGGGATGCTGATTTAAAATACTGACATGTTGCAATCTGTCAATTCTCAGTTTCTCAACAATATACAGACACAGTACATAAGCTGCAGAGGAACAGAATGTGGTTAAAGAGGATTTGGCAGGAGGCTGTCTTATTGAAATCTCAGATAGGTTGGTTTGCTCTTGATGAAGTGAGTTGTGTCTTGATGAATTGAGTTGTGTCTAGATTCAAAGCACTCTTTAAGGCCTTCAGAAAGAAGGTTTTAAATCCTCTGAAGTCTCAGAAGGGATTTTAAATTATCTTAGAACATGATTCTACTGTCTGGAAAATATTTAATAATTCAATTGAAGAACATTTAAAGCAGGAACCAACATGGCCAGGTCAGGCTGTTCTAGCAAGTTCAGCTCAAGAGCAGACCATAAGATGCATAAAGAAGTCTCCAACAATCTCCGACAAAATGTCATCGCAGGACATCATCTACTATCAGAAAGAGACTGAACTGGTTTGATTTTCTTATACAAGAACGAAACCCTTGCTGTCCAAAGCAAACAAAAATATTAACAAATAAATCAGAGTAAGACTAATGTTTGCCAGAAAACAACTAGACAAGACCAGAAATTCTGGAACAATGTGCTTTGGACAGATTAATCCAAAGATGAAATATGTAGACACCATAATAGAAGACCAGCTTGGCATAAACCAAACAAAATACAGTGCACAATAACCTCATAAGAACTGTGAAACATGAAGGTGGAAATTTCATAATTAGGAGCTGATTTGCTGCAGTAGGGCCTGGTAGGAGCCATCATACTGTAGAATCAACTATGAACTCTTTATGGTATCAGAGAATGCTTCAGTAAAATGTGAGACTATCCAAAAACTTAAGCTAAAGCAGATGTGGGTCGTGCAATGTGGCAGCAACTCAAAATATTCCTGTAAACCATGAATTGGCAGAAAAGATCAAAAGTTCATGGATTGGTCAAATCAAAGCCCACATTTTAACCCCTTCAAAAGTACAGTCTAACCTATGGAATCAGAATGTTTACCTTGAACATAAAAGCAACAATTTGCTTTAATTTGATGGATTCATCAAACCTGTCTTCCCACAACATACAGAGCATCTCTAAAACAAAGGTATTTTCAGTTCCACCCCAAGTAGTGCAGAAGTTACACAAAACTGCAGCACTGTAGCAGTGAACCTACTTGCAAAAGGGTTAATCCTACTGAGATGCTTTGAGATGGGTTGAAATTGGCTGTGCATTTAAGAAAACATTCAAATATCACACAACTGAAATATTTTGTATGGGGGAGTAGGACAGTTGGTTATAGCATTTATCAGAAACTGTATGAAAACTGAGATTACAAGCATCATGTCTGGCACAAGGCACTGCTCATCACTTAACCAAAGTCATTCCTACAGTGAATCACGGTGGTGGCAGCATCATGCTGTGGGTATGTTTTTCTGCAGCAGGAACTGGGAGACTAGTCAGGGCCGAGGGTTGAGGCAGTTACTGAGGTAGAACGATATAGTAGAACAGGAAACAATATTTACATCAGTGTTTCCTGACAGTGGGCTGATACAGCTACATACAGGGAGGGAGCATTAATAAAGAAATGTGTATCTAAATATTTGTAGGTGAGTGTGAGGTGTGTGGGAACTATGTGTGTGTCAATGTGTGAGTATGATAGGTATAATTTGTGTGTTGAGTAGTTGGTCACTTTAGTTTTGTTCAGACATAAAACTAAAATTATTGCACCAAAAAGCTGTATGAACGCACATCCTAGTACACATGTCTACATAACATAATAGAATAGTCAAATCTCAAAAACTGTAGGAGTAGTGGTAAAAAAATCTTATCTGAATAAAAATATTATCTGGAATAATATTAATAAAGATAAAAATAAAACTTAAGAACAATCGTGTCCTACTTCTGGGTTTTATTCAATCCCACTCTCTCCCTTTGCCAATTGATGGGAAGAAAGTCCAAGAAATTCCCAGTTTACTCAAATCAATTGACTAAGGAAACTCGGGAATGAAACTCGGGAACTTTTCCTGCATAACATTTTTTTAGCTTGTTAGATAATAAGCAATTAACCAAAATACTACTTTATAAAGTAGCTCACTAGTTTTCCATGGAGAAATCTGAGAAATCAAAACCATTTGAAAAGAATTTACTACAATAAAAAACATTCAATTTGAACCACATACACACACAAACCAAAAAAGGTCACCACCTGGATTTAACTATGCAAACAGGTAAGAGACTCCCACTGGATTATCATTCTTCAAGAATGAGGCTGACTACTATCCTGAAGGACCAGGTTATTCCATCAATGGATTTTTCCAAGATTCCAAGAGGACAATGTCAGGATTCATTTGGCTCAAACTGTGAAAGAGTGGTTTAAGGAACAGAAGACTTTCACACATCGATTGATCACCAAATATCAGACCTGAACCCCATTGAGAATCTTTGGGATGTACTGGAAAAGTCTTTGGTCCAAATCTCCCATCATCAGTACAAGATCTTGGGGAAAGTTTAATGCAACTGTGGACAGAAATAAGTGTTGGGACGTTGCAGAAGCTTGTGGAAACGATGCCATACCGAACGTGTGCCTTAATCAGAGTTAAAAATGTGTTCTAATGAATTCTGAAGCTCCGCCTACTGGTTATTTTAATTTGTTGTTGTTGTCTGAACCAATTGGGCCAATTGTTCTGTCTCAGAGGTCGCTTTACTACCAAGTTACTCTTCACATCTGGAGGATGGAAAATCCATGTCCTGAAAGTAAAAATCCGCCCCAGGATTTGATCTGCCTGGGACATGTTTTAACTTTGCAGACCTGGATTTTCCACCTTTTTCCACTTTTTCATAAAATTCGTGTTTCCTGAAAGTTGAAATAATATTCACTCCTGAATCAACGCTTGCAAACAGAAATTGATCTTAACAATGGATCAGAATTTGACATTTGACAGATGATGCCTGTATGATGCGCACCTTTCTGTAAACAGGTATGATGAAAGTGGGTGGAGCTCAGAGCGCGGGCCTCCACCAATCAGCAGCCTCTAGGTGAGATGGGCGTAAAGAAGCGCTGCGAGCGGGTGAATCTAACTATCAAAACGCTCACCTTACTGGAAGCCCACTGTCACTCCAACACCTGCTGCTCAGCAGAGTCAGAGTCGCAGCAGCATGGCTGAATATTCCACCAACCTGCGGCTCAAACTGCCAGTCGTGTGCATCGTGCTGGAGGTCATTCTCATCATCCTGTTCGGAACACTGGTGGAGTACAACCACGAGACCAGTGCCCGCGGCTGGCACGACAACAAGACAACACATGCTGACTATCAGAATGATTTCTACTATCGCTATCCCAGTAAGTATCAGAGAGAGAGAGAGTTAAATGTATGATAGCATTGGACTTTGTTAGTATACATGATAAAGGAGGGGAAAAACAATTATTCAGATTAAAAAAATGATAAATAAAATTACTAGTTTCAATAATCAATATGAGATATCAGCAGCTGCCATACCTACCAAAATGATTGCCTTTTCGAATGGAAATTATATCCAGAAACACTGTTGTAACCTGGGTTAACTAGATACTTACTGATTGAAATTAAGTGATTGACCATAATAAGTTAAAATAATAATAATAATAAATTATTTGGTTTGTAATTAGCTTAAAATTAAGAGTTCAGAAGAAAATGGACAGGACTTACAGACTGATCATTATCTTGATCATAATATATATGGACAAATTAAATTGATATCAACAGCTTTCATTTCTGCCCAAATGTATGTAGTTTCTCATGAAAATTATATGCAAATTATATCCAGAAACACTGTTGTAACCTGGGTTAACTAGAAGCTTACTGATGGAAAATAAGTGGTTGACCCTAAAAGTAAAACACATTTTCTAACCATTTTTTGTAATTCAACAGAACACAATGAGCAGGAGAAACAAACCATTTTCTCAAGTTGTTTCAACCCTGTTTTGCAACACAAATCATCAGTACAGTTCCTAAATCAGAATGTTCAGAGGTTCTGTCAAATTGTTTTCACATGCTCCCAGAGATGCATTCAATCATTGTGTCTTTAGAGAAGACAGAGTTGCCACACTGCACTGCCACAAGACACAAAGTTTAGTTTGGTGTTTTGTTGTTATTATTATTAATCTCATATGTTCCGAACTGATTTGGAAATCATTTCTGGACCTGTTCCCATTCCCAAATTCTAAATAAGTTGAGAGGATGAGTCAGATATTTTAGAGCAAACCATGCTGTGCAATGTAGTGTGCAGATACTCTTCACACATCAGATAATGGAGGCATTGTCATTGTACCAATGGTTCCTTAACACAGTCTTTTGGAGCCTGTTTTCTGCTACCACTGATCTGATCGGATACAGTTTATTAGACGTTGATCAAGCATCTAATGGTTTGAGGTGCAGCATCAAGACTGAAACTGGGAACTAATGTATAACACCAAGATGTTCAGTATCATTGGAGTGTTTAATGATTATTCCTTTCTTTTCTTGTTTTTTTTTTTGAGTGTACAAAGCAAATGAACTTACACATTAATAATAAGTCATATTTTCTGTTGCTGCATTTAAGGAGCACAACTGAACTGTTTATGCCTCTTTTTCAGATGGTTTGCTATGCAGTATACAGTATTAATTGCAGTAGTGGTTCCACCCTCTGGGTGGGACCTTCTTGATTACACATTTCCTTCAGTTCTCTATTTGACCTTGGACTGGTAATATTGCTTCAGTTTGTCAATTTTGTGTTTGTCAATCCATGGTATTACACTGCTCTATTCCTAGCTATTGTTTGCTTCACTCAGTGCTTTCTATAGTAGCTGAAACATTCACACAACCAGAACAGGTCAGACAACCCATAGATGTAAGCCATAGGTTATGAAATGTAACAGTGTCTACAGTATAGATTTTGTATTTACCATAAAAATGCATTGTGTGCTCAAGAGGTTTCAGTGAATTTCCTTCTCATTTGGGTGTAGCATTTACAGAGATTAAAAATAGTCACCTTGCCACTGAAGTGAGAAAGTGAGAAGTGAGAAATGTAAATTATGATCATTCTCATAGTATTGCAACCTCATAGAGCTACACGGTTCTCAAGGACTTCACGTGTTTCTTGTGGTTTAAACAATTTTTCTGTCTAGTGCAGCTCAGACATGTT
The DNA here is from genome assembly GCA_034509495.1 of Acestrorhynchus altus. Classification (NCBI taxonomy): domain Eukaryota; kingdom Metazoa; phylum Chordata; class Actinopteri; order Characiformes; family Acestrorhynchidae; genus Acestrorhynchus; species Acestrorhynchus altus. Next base: position 26,534,258 of record CM067507.1, read on the forward strand.
AAGCTACAATACTAGTAAGAAAACCTGAAAGTTGTGTACCTTCTTTGGAATAATGCAGGGCTGGGGGAATGAAGAGTCAGGGTCCAGTACAGTTTGCTGATTGTCCTGTTCCAACACACCAACTAAACCTGGCAATTAACTGGGTTAAGTCAGGTGTTCAAGATCAGGAAAAGCACAAAACTGGGATCAGAGTTCCCTACTCCTGAAACAGAAGAAGGTGTGGGGTGGGGAGTCTGATAGGTGGCAGAAAGGTGACCTATCCTGGTCTATATCTGTCACTTCAAACTTGAAGGACACAGATAATACCTGCATAACTCAATAGCTGAGGGAAGGAGGGAGGTGGAATGCTGAAAGACGAGACCTTTGAGATGGCTGACTCAACTTGGGCTGCCTACAATTAGGTTTTTTTACTTACTTGTTTTTAAGTAAACTATGGGTTTTTGAATATTTTGCAGTTTGTCTCATTAATCACTCTTAGTGCATGCTTAGTGTATTATAATTGGTAACAACACCACCTTTCCTGTGGCAGGCTAACACTATAGTACACCAACTAGAATCCTTTGGCAAGCCTCTTGGTGCCAAATCCACATAAATGTGTAGAATTATTTATATGTAAAGCTTTCTGGATATATTAAAAGGCATGTTTAATACGGAAGCCTCACAATAGAGAGAATAACATACCCACAAACAAACAGGCTCACAGTCCAAACAAAAGAGGAAATATTTATAATGATTAACTTATGAGGTAAATTTTTGTGTAAGAAAACAGTGAAAAGTACAGGCTGTTGTACTTTCCTGCAACCATAGATTATACATTTAGCAAAGGTATTAAAAATAGTTTTGTTGAAGTAACAGAGAAGGATTTCTGCTAGTTTTTATAGCATTACTGTGTGGATTTGATTGCATTCAGTGGTAAATACATCAGGATGACCACCACCCCACCTCATCCCCAAAACTCCCTAACTCATCCCAAAAGAACAGAATGGAGAACCGTCATTCCAGAGAATACAGTTCTACTGCTCCTAAGCCCAGTGCTGGGGGGTTTATACACCTTCTATTGGCAGTAATTCTCTATAGGGATTAGACAAGTTTTGTCTGCAATGGGTCCATTAACAATTAACATTTGCTTTATTTATTAAGTATATTTTCCCTAGAACAAAACAAGAACCATTTCACCTAAGAACCTTTTGTTCTGTCAATGGTCATTCAAGTCCTACATGTGCAGTATCAATGTTTAGTGTAAGATTTTATTAATTTAGTGTGATAGGTGGAATAAGTGAAAGACTACAGTCTCCCAGGGCTCTATGATCTCCACTGATGTCAGTCTCATCAGTTCTGTAGGAGACCATGAGCCATTCTGTAGACTAGTCCTGTTGTTTGGATTTGTGTTCAACAAACCTGGCAACTTGCCAGATGTATGCTCTCTTCATTGAAGTTCTTACGTAACTTGTCCTCTCACATCTGTTAGACAACCCATGGTGAATCCTCCTCTGAAAAACACACACCAAACACACATACACAAAATACAGTGTACCATACTCAACAAAGAATACAAAAGCGATAAAGTCATTGCTTCTGGACTTTATTCTGTCCACAGTAAGGCTTGGTGTTCTGCTCAGTGGCTTTCTGGAATGTCCTTCTCATTTGAGTTAACCTTTAATGAGAATATGATTAAAAAAAGTAATAATGCCAGTGAACTCCAGTTATGGTCTAACTGTTTTGACAGAATTGTACAGTTCTCTGGGCCTTTAAATGTTTCTACTGTAGTTTAAACAATTTAAGTTTATAGGTCGAACATGCATTACATTCATGTACTGACAATTTCTGCAATAGTGTCTAAAACTACAAATCTATTTACATATGATTTAAATGCAATATATGGACAAAAGTACTGGGACATCTGCTCATTCATTGTTTGTTATGAAATCAATGCTATTATAAGAGTATTTATCTTGTGTTTGTTGGAGCATCTGCCTCTACTGTCAAGGAAAGGCTTTATACGATTTTGGAATATTGCTGTTCCAAGAATGTGATTGTAAGCTGTGTTTGTGCATTTGCACATCTGTGTCAGCAATAGGTACAACTTGAAGTAAGTGATTCATTGAAGTGTATTCATTAGAAAGGGTGTCCACAGGAGTTTGACATAGTTTGAGAATTTCTGCCTCATTTTTATTTTTATATTTAAAATCAAATTCAGTTTTTGTCAAGCAGGGAATGTAGTAGATATGCATCCATATGCAGTGTGTTGGTGACTGACTACTGATCCAACTTCATTTGACCTCTTTAGGCACCAACCAGCATTAAAGCCTTAAAAAGTGTACCTGTGCCAACCAGTCTTCAAGTATTATGTCATGCTTGAAGGACTCCCTGTCTACACACACACACACACACACACACACACACACATAAGATTATAGCTGTGGGAAAGCTGAAAAAGGACACCTTGGGAATGTGTGAGCATCAATTATTACAAATGCAATTTCTAAGGAAAACATTAGGAAACCGCTCACATTTATTAATGCTTAAAATGCCTGATATAAGAATCAGACCAAAGATGACAATCTTCAAAGATGACTTTGGAGAAGGCTATCTTATTTAAAATATAATATAAATCCACTACGGGCCAAATTTGGCCTGCGGGCCATAGTTTGACACCCATGATCTAGACAAAGAGCACGACTTCTGGAACAATGTGCTTTGGACAGATGAATCTAAGTAATTATTTGGGCACAATAAAGACAAAGCGCACCATTTTAGTGTAAGGAGCTGCCGTAATGCCACCGCCCAGCCACCAGGGGGCGCTGAACCTGATTGTGTTCAGGTGTGGTTTGTTTATTTAAGCTGCTGGTGCTTCTCAATCATTGCTGTTTCTTGGCCAAACTCTGTCCAAGGCTCTGCCGGTAAAACGCCAGAATTTCTGCTCTTAACCTCTCCCTTCTCCCAAGTGAGAAGCGTCTCTTTTCTTTAAAACATCCTCTCTTTTTCGCTCTGCCTCCTCAAGTAAATGGGGCAGAGCATAGATTCAAAGAAAAAAGAATAGAAAAGAGAAAGAAAAACAAGGAAAAGAGAAAAAAGAACTTTTGTTTTCCCTCCTCTCTCTTGAAAGAAGTTGTGTGCTCACCTGCGCAGCACAGTGCGTGAGCTCACGTGGGTTCAAACCCCGGGTCCTCTGAGTTTGTTCTTTGTCTGTTTATTTTATGAATAAACCTCATTATTTCCGGTCCAGATCACTGGTACAGTCTTCCTCCAGTGATCTTTTGTTTAACCCTTTCCTCTCTCAGTTCCCCTCACATGTCACCAAGCACCTCTTACCATCTGTGAAGCATGGTGGTGGAAATGTCATGGATTTGGGCTGCTTCACTGCAGCAGGGCCTGGAGAGCTCTCCATCATAGAAACGACTATGAAACCTTTATTTTATCACAGGGGGCTTGAGGAAAATGTAAGACCATCTATACAAAGTCTGACCCTGAAACATTATATAGCTGAAAGCTTGGAGGAGTGGAAAGATATTGTCAGAAATGTCAGAGACTGGTAGGAAACACCTGACACACAAACTGTGAGGACTGTGGGCTGATTTGTTTGTGAATATATATATTCACTATATATATATATATATATATATATATATATATATATATATATATATATATATATATATATATATATATATACAGTATATATATGTTGTCTTTAAAATTTGTATTCATGCTATACTGTAGGTACAGGTAAACCTTTCAGTAACTATAGATGAAAGGACTGTGCTGTTCAATGTCAGTCTGTTTCATTTGAGTTTGTACAGTAATTTCTTGAGAGAGGAGCAGTGAGAGAACGATTAAAGTATGTGGGACAGTTTGCCCTCAGGGACTCTGCCATCTTCATTGATGCCAGTGTCAGTAGTTAGTTGCCTGGCAACAGCACAGAGCATCATTGTGTTGGTAGTGTGGGACAGATAGGCATGAAGAATGAGTCTAATGAGGGCCATCAGTGGGAACACCCGCATGAAGTAAATGCCAAGTTCAGTGCACTTGTGCAATCATGAAAACCTGTTAGCAATGAAACACAGACATGTACTATGTGTAGAACAGGCTACATTGCCCACAGTCAGTGATTCCAAGCTGAGAAGCTTCCCTTACAGGGCACCTTTTGAGATTTTTAACACACTGCCAGAAAAGTTACTGTAATTCTTTTCTTGCACCAGTTGTACAACTGATTTGAGACACTTATTACTTATTTGAGACATATTACAAAAATAATAAAACAAAACACAAAACAATGAGGAAATCAAGTGATCTGTAAGCAGTGTATAGGAATTACAATATTACATAAAGAACATGTAGCTTGTTTATTGAGTGGTTTAAGTTCCAGTTTGTTAATTGCTGTGTGTTTTTGCTAGGCTTCCAGGATGTACATGTTATGATCTTCATTGGCTTTGGGTTCCTTATGACGTTCCTGCAGCGCTATGGCTTCAGCAGTGTTGGATTCAACTTTCTTGTTGCAGCATTCTCTCTGCAGTGGGCAACACTCATGCAGGGTTTTCTTCATGGCTTGCATGGAGGGAAGATTAGTGTTGGAGTGGAGAGGTAAGAGGCCAAGTTTGCTCTGCATTTGTCTCTGTTTCCATGTCTGTCTGTCTGTCTCTGTGCATAAACATACTAAAGACCTCTAACACTCTCTCCCACAGTATGATAAATGCAGATTTCTGCACTGGCTCAGTGCTAATTTCTTTCGGGGCAGTGCTAGGGAAGACCAGTCCTATCCAGCTGCTGGTAATGGCAGTGTTTGAAGTCACTCTTTTTGCAGTAAATGAGTTTATCCTTCTCTCTCTTTTCGACGTAAGTAGATACATTTGAATCATCAATTAAAAACCCAGTATTGTTGTTCAGTCTAAATTAAATGCTATACTTAAGTTGGGTTGCTGTATAGAACAGTTAATTAAATTAAACTTGGTCTGCATTATGTTGATAATGTGAATGTTTTGATTAATCCATCTGGAAACCATGCAAGTCTATTAAATGTCCCTTCGTCTGTGTGTGTGTGTGTGTGTGTGTGTGTGTGTGTGTGTGTGTGTGTGTGTGTGTGTGTGTGTGTGTGTGTGTTTAAAGGCAAAAGATGCTGGAGGCTCCATGACCATCCATACATTTGGAGCATACTTTGGCCTGATGGTGACCCGTGTGCTATACAGGCAAAACCTGGAAAAGAGCCAGAGCAAAAACTGCTCTGTGTATCACTCTGACCTGTTTGCCATGATTGGTTAGTCACATTATCTACCTAGAACCAGGAGAATATCTTTTTCTACAGAAAATATGTTTTTCCTTTATTCACTTTGTATCATTTGTTAGTGAAGTGATTTTTGTGATTAATCCTATTTAGGCACCATCTTCCTGTGGATGTTCTGGCCCAGCTTCAACTCTGCCATCACTGCTCATGGAGATGACCAGCATCGCACTGCACTGAACACATACTACTCTCTGGCTGCTTGCACTCTGGCCACATATGCCTTCTCTGCTCTGGTCAACCATGAGGGAAAACTGGACATGGTGAGTGTCCCCTTGTGGACAAACTTGGATAAAGCATTACATGCGAGTTAGTGTTGTAGTAGATCTTTATAGTATTCATATACATTATATTGCATGTTGTTGCTCTTCAAACACTTGAATAGCACTCAACAATGAGCACTCTTTATTTTTTATATGTGTTCTTTAAACAAGATACACTGCATTATCTACATTAATTTCCATGTTTCAAATTTTCCAAGACATGCACTGTGAAAAATATTGAGACACATTTTCATTTACTGTTTGTTCCTAAATTAAGGGCATTAAATTGAGGTTATTATAAAGAGTAATTATCCAGGGAAGGTTTTCTTCTAAGATTTGATTGCATTCAGTGACCCAAGTACTACTAAGGTTAGGTTGTTGGATGATCACCACCCCACCTCATTCCCAACTCCGTAAGCATTGGATAAAACACCATCATTCCAGAGTACACTCAATGCTGGGGGCTTCATATCAGCTCCAGAGAGTCTTTTTCTATTGGTATTACTTCTGCACATGGATTTTACAGTCTCTGTCAGCAATGGGTGCAACTTAAAGTAGCTGAATACAATCAAAAGGGTGTCCACAAATATTTGGGCACATAGTATAGCTGCTTACTGTAATATTGGTACACTTCACTTAACCTTCATCATTGAATCATCTCATCAGTCCCAGGACAGAAATGAGAAATACCCATTTGTCCCCCTACTATCCAGAACAAAAAACGTCCCTTTGGTATTTGATTAGCAGAATTAAGTGCTGCAATATCACAGTTTACATTATCTATTGCCTCATTTATATCTTTAAATATGACAAAAATGTATCTACTTAGTATTTGAAGTTGTTGTTATGGAGGCAGATAAGCTCTGCTTTTGTTGACTGGTTTATGTCAGTGAAGCACAATCTAGCCCAGCTTAGCCTAGCAAAACTTTCAAGACTGTAATGAACGTTTTGTAATGATTCCCATGTTTTAATGGATAACATTGTTGTCCTTTCTTAGTCCTCTCAATGTCAAGTGCATTTCGTTCATTACCTTTATATAGATGAAATGATACAATCATGGTTTTCCACCTATTTTCAGAACAGTTAACAGATATAGAAACATATACAGTAAACAGGATAGTAATATAATAATAATAATAATAATAATAATAATAATAATAATAATAATAATAATAATAATAATACTGTATTTTCCGGACTATAAGCCGCTACTTTTTTTCCATGCTTTACACCATGCAGCTTATAAAGAGGTGCAGCTTTTTCTTCTCATATATGTTGTTTTCCAGTTTTGTTTTGTTTTGTTTGTTTTTTTAAATTGGCGGGTGCGGCTTATATTCTGGTGCGGCTTATAGTCCAGAAAATACGGTAATAATAATAAATACATTTTATTTATAAGTGCAGTTCTTGACACTCAAGGACACTGTACAAAATACAAAAACAAACAACACACTGGAGAGCAGCGGCAGCCAGACGCGCAGTGTTCACTCAACCGGAAAGAATTCATTAGAAACACAATAGCAGTGTACATGAGGTAAGGAAGGAAGAAAAAAAACACACCCAGACTATGTTCCAGGAGGAGCATAATAGTATGAGTCTGAAAGTAGTAGCGTTGATGGCATTCTATCATTCCTTTTTGGTCAGGTCATTTCAATCAGTGTAAAAAATTATAATTTATTCAGAGATCAGCCTCTGCTGAGTCCCTTGCTGAGTTAGTCTCAATATCATAGCTCCTCATTTTACCTCACTTTGGTCTTTGTCAGTAAATACATGACTGACGATGACCAATTCTGGAAGTAGAGTTGGGTTCAGCCCTGAAAAGCTTTTGCTAGTGGGTTTGGTGTCTGTAAATGTTGATGGTCAAAATAAAATGACTAAGGACTGTTACTGAACAGTTTGGAATTATGTTTGGATATTTTAGGTGCACATTCAGAATGCAGCTCTGGCAGGTGGTGTTGCTGTTGGAACTGCTGGTGAGATGATGCTGACTCCATTTGGCTCCATGATTGTAGGGTTCTTGGCTGGAACAATCTCTGTTCTGGGCTATAAGTACTTGTCGGTAAGTAGTGCTGTTGTTCATGTTATAACTCAACGTCTAGAAAAAAAAAGTTACTTGAAACTGTAAACGAAAATCCTCTGAAAAAGTTAGCTGACGAACGGTTCTTGCTCCAAATAACCCTTTAAGGCCTGTTTTAGTTAAAAGTACACCAATTGTTCCATTTTCTGTCTCTGGCAGCCCATTCTAGAGTCAAAACTGAAGATCCAAGACACATGTGGTGTCCATAACCTGCATGGCATGCCTGGTGTGCTGGGTGCTATTGTTGGGATCATCACCGCTGCAGTAGCAACCCCCGAGACATATGGCAATGGGTGAGAAGTACTGCTTGCTACACTGTTAAAATGTAGAAAGATTACACATTGCTGTGTTGTTTGCTGCTTTTTCATCCCTTTGATTAAACAAAGATTGTATTTATTAAGATTGTAACATTATATTCTATCTCACAGCACATTTATCATTGTGATATACACATTATTACTGAGTAATTCACTAAGAACTACAACATGAGGGTGTTAGAACTAGGTCTAAACATATTTGTCCATACCTTCATCTGCATTTCATGATAGAGAAAGTGATGAAGACCTGTAAGTCCCACTTAAGGGGTGTTCAATTAACAAGTCATTCTAATACAGCTGCATTAAACAGTTAAACCAACTGTTTAACTGACAATAATGTGTAACTTGGAACTCCTGAGTAAAATTAGCCATCTTATCCGCAACTGTGCTATACATCTTGTGTTGGCAAATGTTGGCAAGGACAGTGGGCCTATAATCATGTTTAATTTAATGCATCAGGCTCAGAAGATGGGATACTTTTGTATAAGTTGTCTTTTTCCTTTTTGATCTATTTTGCAGGATGGAAGATGTGTTCCCTTTGATCGCTATAGGAAAAACAACTGCAGCCAATCAGGCTGCAATGCAGGCCGCCTCTCTGGGAGTGACACTGGGCATGGCCTTGTTAGGCGGTCTCATTGTTGGTATGTACTCAAAAAGACACAAAGTGTCTACTCTGCTTCCCAAAAAGGTTCAAAAGCATAATGCTGGCTATGCTGTATTAAGAGGTGACGTGATGAGGTTACATTGGCATTAAGACAGCTATGACTGTTTTATGTTTTGTCATTAAACAACACTCTGAAGCTATAGTGAAGTGTGTCAGGTTCATAGTGAAGTGTGTATGTTCTCAGGGTTTATTCTGAAGCTGCCTATTTATGGAGCCCCACCAGACACCATCTGCTTTGATGATTCAATCTACTGGGAGGTAAATGTGCTTAATTTGCAACAGCTACTCTGTTTTTTCTGTAAGAGGTTATAGATAATACAGAATTTGATTGTAGGGTGCACTGTAAGAAAAGCCAAAATTACATAATTAATTATGTATTATTAATATTGTTTTTTTTTTCCAGAGTATTTAGACAAAGACATGACATTTATGGAAATGGAATAGTCCATAGTGCATTGTTTCATTAAATTGTTATCATTGTTTCAGATGCCAGGAGAAACAGAGCCAAGTAATGAGCTGACTCATGTGAAAACAACACCAGAGGAGTCAGAGAAACTCAATGGATAAATGACAAGTCTACCTTTTGTTAAATACTGAAAGAGAGAGTGTGAGAGAGATAGTATGTCTGCCTGTATGTGTGTACTGATTTACCTGCCTCAACACATTCAAAAGGATATATACTCCAAGATGAGTGTGAGTACTGCAGAGGTATGAAATTTATGCAGACTTTCCTATGAATGAGTGTAAACATGGAACTCCTCCTCTAGGGAAAGGGGGTGGGATCATACAATGTTTATCACATTACCACTGTAACAACAGACCTTTGACAAAAAATCTGACCCACAGGAACATGGCACAATAACCTGGTTCTGACTGCTTTTGAATTATGAACAAAATATTAATATTTTTGAAGCATTTTTCAGATTTGTGCTCAGGAAACTTAAAAAAATGTTATGAACAACTTTTAAAAGATGAACTTGAAATTGAAACTTTCTACCCAAATATCTTAATGATCATATAATTCATAATTTATATTGACATTTGATGTTTTTTGTCATATCACTATTCATTTGAACAGAAACAGAAATGTTATTGTAAAATTATAGAAACAATATGTAATAAAAAAAACAGATAATCTTAAAATTGAAAATGCTCCATGATATAACTATGAAAATGCCATCACATTAGACCAAATGAAACACATTATGTTGTGTTTTCACCATTATTAGACTTGAATGGGCGAACATGATGCTTAGTGTAAACAAACTCATGCTTCTGTCCAACCAGCAGATGGTGCTTCAGTACTGCTTAATTCTGCTGCAGTGTGCTGTGAGTGATAAAGGGCTAGACTGCAGGTTTGCTGAGCAGTTCAAAAGGGCAACCACCCACTAGGACTTTCCTACTCATCACACCATCCATTTTGGTCATTGCATTCTGAAAGGCATTGAGAAAATATGATTTGATAGCTATATGAATTTTTTTTTCTTGTTCTAAAAGATGTATTCCATTAAAATGCATTTATGTAACAGACTAGTTACCTATAAATGTTCATCTCTTACACAAAGCAGACTAAGTAATTACTATTGAGTAAAATGCTTTCACTTTGTATAAACTCTCATTCTTTTTATTCGTTTTTTTTTTTTATGTAAAATTTACAGTTTCCAGTAAAATTCCCCAAAATTACTCCGCTTTGACCAGTTTTCTTCCATGTTATTTTTGTTAGTACAACTAAACTGTTATTCCATTATTGTTCTTTGAGGCCAATAAAGTCTGTTTGGTAAATGTTTGACATCAAACTGTGTGTGTGTGTGTGTGTGTGTGTGTGTGTGTGTGTGTGTGTGTGTGTGTGTGTTTCAGGATATTTGTATCTGACTGTACTGACATATACTATAGTTACAAAGATACAAAGAATTACCTGCTAAACAATCCTCTTAAATACTGATTTCTGTTGTTAGCAGTGGTTTCCTAATTATGTATAATGACTAGGCCTAGTGAAAGTTGGCCCAACCAAAGTTGATTGTCTAATTGGATCTAAATGTCTCATGCATAAAATTGGGGTCTTTTCAGGTTTATCTATTTCTATGAGACAGGGCAACATTAACAGCCTGTTGTGGCGACAAACACTACTGAAATCCTTTTTTAGAGGGCTCTTGCAGATCTTCATGTGAGGGTAAACAGCAATCTCGAATCGCAAAGCTCTGGATGAAAGTGTTTTTATACATGTGAATACTTAATTAAGCCTACAGTTAACGAGGAAAGGGTTAAGCCTGGGTCCAGATGGTCTCAGTCGCAGTAATTAGCACAGTTTCACTTTCTGGGATCAAACAGTAGAGAGAAAGGCCCGGCCTTGTTTTCCTAGCACGTTTGTTATCAGCGCCTGGAGCTCAGTGGGGGCCATGTTAGAAAAGCTCCACCCCTCCTACATTTCTGTCTGAGTGTGAGATGGAGACTGATTTTTTTCCCAGGCTTTACACAGGTGAGCAGCTGGGCGCTGAAGAATGGGTGAAGGCTGAAGTGCTTAATCATCTCATCATAATTGCAATGATTTAGAAAAGAACTAGGCTTACTAATGGAAAACACTTTTACATAATTGGTTGGTTTGCATGTAGTTTGAAGCTTGTCCAGTTTTTAGAATTGAAATGAGCTTTGTATACATTAATGAACTGACAAAAAAAAAATGTCTGTCATATGTTTGTCATAAACCGTCAAGTCCAAGTATTTGGAAACTGTTGCAATTTTGGTAGATTTGCTTCTCTGCACCATCACAATAGATCTGAAATGAAGCAATCAATAATAAAATATTTCTGCTTTCATTCAAGGAGCTTAACAAAAAATAATGCCTTAACAGTTTAAGCATTACAGCCATTTTTATGTTGTCCTTGTGTTTTCACACACTAATTAGTAACTGTTCAGGGAATCTCCCAATAAGCTTTCCAAAGAGGTAACGATACAATCAAAGCATGTTATAATTAGTCTGACAAAGAAAACAACCCTATCAAAAAGGCAGCAGAAACTTGCAGAAGTAGACAAATCAACAATTTGACACATTCTTAAAAAGCTCAGGAAGACCACAATCACAGAAATCTCCCTTTGATGAAGAAAAATGTCACAAAATCTAGTCAAGGTTAGGTTGTACCACAATGATGGGAAGAGGAGATTATGAGGGAGGAACGGAAGAGCTCATGATCCAAAGTATACCACATCATCTGTCAAACATGCTGATGTTATGCCTTGTACATTTATGGCTGCCCAAAAGGGCGGTACAATGATGCAGCAGGTAATATGTACATCTCAGTTACAGGAGGCTGAGGTTGTGGGTTTTATCCTTGTCATGTCACTATCAGGAGTTTAGTGCCTTGGTGTAGGAAAAAAAATCTCACTGAAAATTCTCAGAATAGGAATGTAAGTGCATCTGTGTGTTTTCATAAATGCCAAGCCACGGCAGGCTGGCCTACTGCAGGATATAAAGCACCTCGTGAATGGGTCAGTAAGAGTGTGTGTAGTGGGCAAAGGCGTCTGCTGCTGCCCTCTGTAGCCACTGAAAGCCTCTCTGCGTGAGGATAGTGCCTCACTTTAGCTCATTTTAACAGGATTACAGGCAGGCTGTGCTCAGGGGCCACCAGCCCTTTCAGTCTCTCTTTTCCCTCCAGGCAATGTTCACATGCTCCATACCAGCCTGCTGAGAGACACAGAAACTGGGAGGGCAATGTGCATGTGACTGTGGTAAAGACATGCATATATGAAAGAAATATTCTCACCAAGAATATTAAAGAATAACCAGGGTATTCCATGGAATAATAAGCAAAGCAATTAACATGGCACAGAAGTGTGATTCATATTTAAGAAAGAGAGCGCTTGTAGTTGTCAGTTTCTTTGCTCGTATATGGCCTTGAATACAATCTTCAACAATGTATAGAAGATCTTTTGTTCAGGACAGCCCACTTTACACCTGCTTCCACTGAGAGGAATTCATTTTTTTAAGTGTTTTGTTCAGACAAAATGCAGAATTGAAACAGTTGTGGCCTTTTTATACATGCTTGTGACCACTCATTAACATTGCAATTCCACATGTGCTATTCCTGAATTAATGTAATTGACTAAATATTACTACTTGTCCATGCCACAGATTCCACATTTCTTCAGCAGTAATATTTAGCAGTTTATTCAGTTCCACTGCATAAATCCATCTCTAATGGGAAGTCTCACTGGGACCATTATTAAACAGGAAAACCACTAAAAGCATTATAGCATAGGATGGCTGGACATGAGGAGGACAAAGGCCTTGACTGACCCCCCCGCAACCCCGTCGCACCCATGCGCACGCCTGGCATTGTGGGGAGCGTGACCCTGAGGTCAAGGGTCAGTGTGGGTCAAGTGGGGTGAGTCTTCATGCAGTCTTAATTGAGTGTGTGCTGCTGAACGAGTGTGTGATGGTGCAGGAGCACATACAGCCCTCATACAGCTGCCTACAGAAGTTTATGTTGTTTTCTCTTAGACTGCAGACATACACTTCAGCATAAGAGGTGGGTGGAAAAGCAAGATTAGGATACTAGAAAAGTTCACCCAGTCCACACACACAATTCTTCCCTTAAAACTCACCTTATCCACTGACATTTTGAGATCTTTCCAGAAAAATACAAAATAAACATGTATACAGATTTTTAAAATGTCTTCCACATATTGTAAAAGGTATAAGAGGATTTATAACTCTGGTACAGAACCTTTACATTCTTTAAACCTTTTACATGTTCCTCACACTCAGAACAATGGCTTTATAGGGGAAAAAACATTCATGACTTACGTATTCATAATTAAATTAAATTTTCTTTAGTGTAAATTTAGCTCGTGTATATCGGTTCATTTATTCCACAGTATAAAGTATATATACCCTGCTCCACCCTGTTCCATTGAACAGAGAGAGGAGGTTTCTGCTGGTCCATTCATCATGAAATTCTGAATTATTTTACAGAGAAAACTATAAATTGACAAATTTGGACATGGTATCATAAATGTATGCATTTTTTTATAAACATTTAGCCACCCCTATCAAACGATTCTATGCTCGTTTATTTAAAAATACACATTCAATATAGAAATCAGATACAAACAGAAAATGTTCAAAGATTAGGTTTTATATGATTAAGAATATTGTCACTGTCACCGTCTCCAAATTGTTGGTTTTCAGGAGAATGAAAATGTCTTTGTTTGGAAGTTAATGTAAAATAACAGCAACTAAAAGTATTTTAAAGCATTTTGAATACATTATTCATTGGACAGTAACAATATATAAGTGTGTTATCTTTAGATATCAATCTCAGTTCTAGTTTATCCCTATGGTGTTCAGTCGACAGTTGATCATGGAATTGGAGGGAAAACATTTGCATCCTATTTGAGTACCACGCTGTAATTGAGTGAGATCTTTAGAATGACCCCTTCTTTCATTAATATTTGTTGTCTGCATGATTAGGTCCTTGATTTCATACACCTGTGAAATTTGCACACATTGGTGTTTGTAGGATTTAAGGGTGTTAAAGTGTTTGTCACAATATTGCTGTCTTGCAAAATGGTTTTGTAGAATATCTGTTTGGAATAAATCAGTAATGATGGCCAGCACAAGATAACGTCCATAAAAATAATGCCATAATGATATAGATACAAAGCGTATTTAGTCATTAGAGTATTTATATTGTGCACAAAAATGACCATAATAAATGAATGAATGAAATAGATATCTACATACACCTGCTACACACTACTGACAACTAGTTAAACATCATTGGATAATTTGAGCATTACTGATCAGGGGGAGCTTCATCCAGGGGTGTGAAGGAGTTAGTGGGTGGGAAAAGGGCGAGAGGGAGGGAGAGAGACAGGAATGCTGTGATGGCACCAGCACTCCGATGGGAATTCTGCTCCTGTCCAGTCCCCATAACCCCTCCCAACCTCTCCCATTCTCTCCACCACTCCTCTTCTCTCTTAGAACACAAATAGCCTTTGTGGCATTTGCTTTATCGGATGCCAATTTCCATGAAGGCAACAAGCAACAACGCATTCGCAGCTGCACCCTGTTCCAAACACACACACACACACACACACACACACACACACACAAAACATATATTTGCCTCTTCCCGTAAGGGCTATGTCACACAATACATAACCTTCCTACTGGCACACATGCATTCTGCACCATATATTGCATGTCAGAATAGACAACAAATACCAGATGAGAATAAACAGTTTCACTGCAAATATGCCCACTGTACTTCACACCAACAAGGCAATGCACACACACAGTTGCACACTATATTCCCTCACACACACACACACACACAAGCAGCAATTCACACACCCCACATCTCCTCGTAATTAAAGCAGGAGCCTGCACAATACTCTTTTGTCTTAGGGCAACACAGTAAGAGAACAGAGTGAGGCCACTGCATGTTGATGAGCCACTGAGTCTGTGAAGCGGGTGCATGAAGAGATGACATAGCCAGAAAAGCATGGGCCCTACTTTCTCTCACCTCTCCCACAGTGGCGGAAGGATATTGCGCTCACAGAGACTTCCGGCTACACAGTGCTGTCATCAGTCAAGAAATTAGCACCAGCACCTCTGAGAATAAACAGGCGAAATCAGCGGAAGCATGCATGTGAATGTGACATTGGCTGCTCAATCCATGAGTGGGAGTGTATACAGAAGGCTGTGTCCACTAGGTGGAATCACAGAGCTGAAAGAGCCAAAGTCAGTCCTTATTTCTCATCCAGTACTCTTTCATTAGATGCCATTGACATCTCCCACCCTAATTACATTTGGAAAATATCTATAAATGACTACAGATAGCTGTGGGACACTTAATGTAGCCGACTTTGTAGATTTCTGGATTGAACTGCTATCCTTCGGAAAAAGCAGAATGTTGAAATCCCAGAATTAGTGCATGTGGTCAGCTCATACATTCATTGATATATACTGAATACAATTGTCAGTACTCCTTACCAAATTCAGTCTGTAATGTTTGATTACAATCTATACAGCTCTAAGTTTCCACTGCTCTCAAAAATTATTTTAAAAGCCAAGTAACACAAACATAGTGCCATGGTTCTTCATTCACTCATACAAAACCACCAGCGATGCCCTGCAAGCAATACATCCTCAATCACACAAATCCCACAGTGATGCAATGGAACCAGTAATCTCACACATGACATAGACCCATTTCTTTTTAGATCATCTCACGAAACCCACAAAACAAAATATTTTTTTTCCTTTTTAATGTGAATTTGCCAGAATTTCATGACAAACAGGCCAACAGATATACTTCCAAAATTACCTAATTACAATATACTCTATGTAGACAAAAGTAGTGGGGGCACCTGTTTGTTCATTATGTCTTTTGAAATCAAGGGTATTACAAAAGATTTTATCCGGCTTTGATGGGTTTTTTTGTTGGTTTGTTTGTTTG
This sequence comes from Acestrorhynchus altus, assembly GCA_034509495.1. Taxonomy (NCBI): domain Eukaryota; kingdom Metazoa; phylum Chordata; class Actinopteri; order Characiformes; family Acestrorhynchidae; genus Acestrorhynchus; species Acestrorhynchus altus. Next base: position 26,550,311 of record CM067507.1, read on the forward strand.
TTTGTTTGTTTGTTTTTTATGGTCTTTACTTTCCACTAGCTTTTCACTGTATTCTGAAGCTTTGCTGTGAGGATTTACAGGTCTTTAGGATTAGAAACCTTATATCATATAGAAACTGTGTATCACTGTTGTCCAATGAAATACATGTAGCTCAATTCTTAGTTTTCTCTGAACAGACCAACAGAAATGCTTTAAAATCACACAAAAATATGCTTATTTTATATTAACTTCTATTCAAACTTAAGAGCATTTTACCTTCTCCTGTAAAGTCACCATTTTGGAGATGGTTGCATTGGACAGTGGCAATATACACAATACTACTAAAACATATTGAAAATATTCATAATTACAAGGAGACATTGTATTAATATATATAGCATACACAAAACATTTTCATTTGGTTCATACAGTACTGCTCAGCTGGACAGGTGCCTTCTTTTGTAAGGTTTTTCTTTAAGGGTTGCAGAGTTTAGCTTTCAATGAAAGTCAATGTAAAACGATTTTATTCCAAGTAATTTTGGAGCATTTTTATTGGTTCACTTATGATGAAATGTCACGGTGTAAAGAACAACTGCCAAATGTATAAATTCATTTTACATCAAAAACTTAAAAATGTCTACATGTTAAAAAGCCCTTGTAATATATGGCTTCAGCTACTATAAGTTACAACACAGTCCATCCAGTCCCGGTAGAGAAGTACTGCCATAAGAATGCCAGGCATGGGCTAGGTGGTATAAAGCCCATCAGTATTGAGCTGGAGCAGTGGAACTATGTTCTCTGGAATGATGGTGTTCCATCCAATAATTTTGGGATGTATGGGGATTTAAGAACCAGATTAGGTGGTGATCATCCAACATCCTGATCTCACTAATGCTCTTGTCACTGAATATAATCAAATCCTCATAGCAATGCTCTAATCTAGTAGAAAGCCTTGTCTGGACAGGACAGACTCTTTATTATACCCTTGATTTTAAAGAAAATAATGATTATAAGAAATAATTTCTTTATATTATGCAACTAACACTCTAACATCCATCCTTCTTGCTCCAAACTTACATTTTCATATACATATGCTGCCATTTCCTCTGAGGCATTTATTTTAAAGCTGTGAAGTTTGATAACTGTTGTTGGCACTCAGTTCTGAACTTTCTCTGCGTGTGTGTGAGGGGCCTGCATATGAGCAAACGGACGCGCACTCCAACGACGACCCATAATTCCTCACAATGCCCCCATTCTCCAGACTCAAAGGCTCCATCAGCAGCAGGGGGATGTGACGCTTCCCGAGATGGCACACAGAGACAAATATCGATGCCAGGAAGCCATGGGCCCGGAGGAAGGGGCCAGGGGAGTGGAGAGCAAAAAATGAGAGAGAAAGAGAGAGAGAGAAAGAGAGAGAGAGAGAGAGAGAGAGAGAGAGAGAGAGAGAGAGAGAGAGGCCAAGTATTTTGTTTGTGCCAGTTCCACTGAAGCCTCATTAGCCTGGATCTTTGTGCCTTTCTGTTCATTCTCATGTGTGGCATCTACACTGGCAGCAATAAAGGGCATCAGACCTCGTATTAGCAGAGATCAATACAAAAGAAAGCAGAGTCATGTTAATGTCACAACTACTTTTACAATTTTCACAGTTTTGTTCCATTTTATTTAACTTGCAGTGTTGTCTCAAAGTATGTTTAATGAGCAAACCAAGAGCAACAGTTGCAAATAAAATGGCTAAGAGAGCAAAACCCTAAAAGAAGCCAAGACTCATCCTCTTCTGGGTGGCAATGTCACAATTCAGTATCCTTTTTAGGTATACAGTCTATAACATATAAAACAGATGTTAGGATTGATTTAAATAACTAAACTTAGATGCTTCATAAATACTGAACATTGTAACAGTTAATCCTGAAAAGAGGCACATGTAAATATAGTGTACACAAAAGAAAATGAAGTATGGTTTATTGCTTGAGCAATTCCCTTGTTGAGTTTACTATTATTATTATTATTGTTTTATTATTATTATTATTATTATTATTATTATTATTATTATTATTATTAGTCAAATATTGCACCTTGGAGGGTACATTTATGAAAGATGTACCTCTGAGTACTGTGCAGTCATTGAGTATTTAGTGTAAAGCACTGTATTATATTATTGTAATGTAAGGTTATTTACAAATTGAATACTGTATGATTTTGAAACATTTAATAAATTGTAAATACTTTAAATGTTTTTTGTTGTTCTTTTGTTTTTTGACAAATGGAACAAATAACATCAAATGAAGACAAATTATACTTCATCCTTCCAGCCATTGCAGTATAAATAACATTAAAAATTAAAATAATATTATAGTAATATGACTTCTCTTTCCATAATAAGCAAATAAATATTTGTAAAGATAATTCACTGTATTTCCAGATTTATCTTGACATGAATAAATTCTGATCTTACGAATTGTTGATTAAAGTATAGTCATTTAAAAATATATAGTGTATAGTAGCAACTAAAAAAGACCCTTACAGATTTCTTAGAGCAGTCCAATTCAGAGTGGCCTGGTAAAGCCATGGTGAGAAAAGGTATAAGTCTTCTCAAAGAGCCTGTAGGGGGTGAGCAGGGTATTGAGGGGCAGGGCTGACCTGGCAGGGGGGGCCAGAGAGAGGGCAGGTGGGGAGGTAACTACCACTGATCTAATGACGCCCGAAACTTCAGAGCGTGGCCCGAAAATACGCAGCACCAATTAACTCCAGGGGTGGGGACAGTTGATGGACAAGTCTATTATTACCATCTGAGAAATACTGCAGGGAATGAAAGAAATCAAAGGAAGAAAGTCCAGGCAGTCGATGTTCAATGAGAAGTGAATGCAGAGAATATGCTTCAGTGGCTCAATTGTGTCCCTTAGCACTCTGAGCTCAAAAATACAAATCACTAAAATGAAGCACAAATGTAATTTTGGGGCACTGTGGAACAAAGGGTTGTTAATATATCCATGCAGATTTTGGGAGCTTAGGAGGAGTGGATAAAGAGGACAAACACTGTCCTGGTTACATGTTTTTCTCCAAATAAAAGATGGTTTGTGACTGCAAGACAGCAAAACTGCAAGTTGCATGAAGGATTCCATTCCACAGTTTAGCAGATAAAATAAAAACAACCCAGTCATGCCAGAAGATAAAACAAGCATCTTCTGAATGACTCTGCTCTTCCTTGACCTGGAAAGAAATATGACCAAATATGTCATTATGAAAATGGCAGTTTTCATTCATGCATGTCGCAGTAATATGATTGTGATAGACCTGTTGCCAAGCCTACTGAGCCATATGTTAGCACTGAGCTCACTGGCCCCTGAACCAGGACTAATTGAAGGCTTGACCTTGTTAGGCAATGACAAGCAGGTCACAAGGATATTGGGGTGTGCAGTGGGAGGGGTGTGCCCTGAGGGTATACCCCAGGGGACTCCAATGTCCACCTTATGTCCAATTATGGCCAGGTCCAACCTCAACTAGTTACAACCATCATTTGTGCATCTTTCAATAACCATTATTAAGCTGTCTGGCTGCATTCATAAATCTGAATGATTTACAATGTAATAATTAGGTTATACCATTAAAATGATTAAGAATGCCATGATTGTCGCTGTTGTTAGATGCAGTGATGTGGTACACTACATGGACAAATGCATTCAATCATTCATTGTCTCTTGTACACAAACATTTTCTTGTTTTCTGGTTCTTCAGTAAAGAAAATGGTTCTATAGGACTATAGAATGATGAACACTGAAAGAACCCTTTGCATGATTAAAATGTTCTATGCAGTATGAAATGGTTCTTTTGGGGTGATGGAGAATGCACTGTAGAGGGTTCTATATAGAGTATTTTAAAAAGAGTTCTATATACCACCAAAAAGGGTTCTGCAGACTTAAAAATGGGGATTCTTCAATGATTCTTTAGTAAAGAAAAGGTTTTTACATAGAACAATTAGAACAATGAACAAAGAAGATGATTAAATGGTTCTTTGCATCATGAAAAGATTTTTAGGCTTTTGGAGATATATATATATATATATATATATATATACACCAAAAAGGGTTCTGTTGTTCTGATGTAGCTTGTAACAATAGAACAACCATTTTTGGTGATATATAGAACCCATTTCCAAAGGTTCTATATGGAACACTACAGCCCATTCTTCATTTACCTGAAGACACCTTTTATGAGGCACAGAACCTTTTAATCATGCACAAGGTTCTTTGATTTTCTTTTTCTTTTTCCTCATTTTAAGTGTTCTACATCTGTTCATATCGACACCTATACTTAACATTTGGAAAATGGAACATCTATCTTGTCTGAGCAGCGCAGGTTACAAATAGACAATCAGGATATGATGTGATGACCTCCATCCCTTAATAAAGCATCTCATACAGGTCCGTTGTTTGCTTATTTGACACAGTACTCCATTATCAGCATTTTAACACCACTATTGATTGATATGTGGGTATCAGTTTATCCACATCCCGGATCGTGCTCTGTCAGGTACATTTAGAAAACAAGCCACCACATATCACTGCCTTAATTCAAGTACTAAAAATCCAAACATCTTCTTCTAGGTCCAACAAAGAAGAGCCCAGGAATCAAGCATAAGTACACCTTGCAAAATCGGGTGTTTCTATAGGAAGCAACATTTGTTTCTTTAGGAAGGAACCTCGGTGATATTTGAGGGATAACCTAAAGGCAGCAGGCCTACTAATCCTTAAGCCTGCTATTCAGGCCCGTGGAGCGGCCCAGGTGCCAATTCGCTGCTCCGCTTAGGATTTTATTCATGAGAAGGAGTTGAGAAGCAACAAAATGCCAGTGGCAGCTGTTTGTTTATAGTTTCCCACGACTCCATGCCAATTACCTATCGTCACTCCGCCAGTGGCTTGTCGTCTCTCATTAGCTACCCTTCAGCAGACAAGAGACTCAGAAAGACGGCCTTCACGACGAGCCCACGCCCGGAAGCGCACAAGCCTCCGCTCTGCGCCAGCCTCTCCTGCGCGCCAAGCCCAGCGCCTCCAGTGCGCCAGTTGGCGAATTAATGACCGCTAATGTTAATGGCCTCCTTCACACTGGCGGTCACTTACTGCTGCCCAGCCCTTTAGCCTGTGGTGGTTTTTTTAAGTGTCAGGGGTTCGTTTTAACACAATTCCTCGATTTTCCAAAAATCATACACACTTAAAGAGTTGGGTTCTTTAAGGGTTCTTCAGTAAAGAAAATGGTTATGTATACAACCCACTCCAAAAATAAATGGTTCTTCAAATTGATGGAGAATATGTTGTATAAAACATTTTTGAAAAGGGTTCTATATGGCACCAAAGAGGGTTCTGCTATTGTTACAATATCAGACTTGTAATGACAGAAGAACCCCTTTTGGTGCCATATAGAACCCTGGTCGGTCGTTATAACTGCTTAAAGTAATTAGAGTAATAATGCATAATTTAGATGCGGACAATTTGGCCATACGTTGTAAATTTGAGAGGGTGTCTGATGGAGGATAAGCAACAAGCTAGGTATTTATCACTTGCTAAACAATTCTTCTAGAAGGCGGCTCGGCTCGGGTCACAGTCTGGGAGGAGTTTGGTGTTCTCCTGGTGTCCGCGCGCGCTTCCTCTGCGTACTGCGGTCTCCTCCCGCCTCCCAAACATGCACATGGTGGGTGACTTGACCATGTTAAAGTGTCCCCTGGGTGTGAGTATGAGTGTGACTGTGTGTGTCTGTGGTACCCTCAGATAGCCTGGTGCCCTGTCCAGGGGGTATTCCAGCCTTGCGCCAGATGATTCCAGGTGGGCTCTGGATTAACCCTATTCAGGAAGAAGCAGCTGAGAGAATGAATGAATGAATGAATGAATGAATGAATGAATTCTTCTAGAGTAGACCCTTGTTTTTCCAAAGCGGCTATTATTGTTAAAGTTTCATAATTTCACATTTTCACATTAAATTATTTTAAATTATCCAGTGAGGTGTAAAAGAAATCAAGCCGATGCGTAAAATATTGCTTTTGTTGTTCAAAGACGTAGATTTGCTCTTGGCACTGGTGGACAGATGTCTATGCAGTTTTGAGAAGGGGGTGCTGGAGCTGGTGGGGACAATTCAATAGTCGCTGGATGTTGGTGGAGACACGTCACCTCCGACCATAATCATTCTACACCCATAACCAGAAAGTATTTTAGATGGAACTAAACCATTTCAGTCGTCCTGTAACAAAAGGAAAGCACTTTAAAGTCTCACAGCCTAAAGTAGAGTGTCGGAAATTCTAATTCTTGCTTTGCACATCATAGATTTGATTAGATCCATGTGATGTTCCATACAGTACTCTAAATCACATGTACTTAATATGACTTATAAAAATCCACATCTTCAAACTGTCTGTTTGGTTTAATCCTGTTTAGATCACCATCGTTTAATTATTTATCTCAAAGATCAGACTGTGGTGTAAGCTGTTCTTTACCATTTGTGTGTGAAGGAACCCGGCCCTATAAAAGTTCTAAGAGCTAAATGAATCCACATTTTTCAAATAATAAATACTAATGAATACTAAATAAATACTGCCTGTTTTCTTACATTCGTACATTATTTTCTGACATTTATTATCATTATTATTATTATTATTATTGTTATTATTATTATTATTATTATTATTATTATTATTATTATTATTATTGTTGTTGTTGTTGTTGTTGTTGTTGTTGTTGTTTTTGTTATTGTTGTTATTATTATTATCCTGACAGGAGATTTTTAGTTGTAAAAGAGAACTTGTCCCCGGTTGGAATCAGCAGTTCAGTGACAGGGAGGACCATCCTGCAGTTGTGATTGGTTGGCGCACGAGGCGGCTGATTTCACTGTGCTCTTTTATTTTCCCCGCCTTTAATTGGGCCATGAGTCTGGAGTTCCCATGCAGGAGAATAAGAAACGTTCTCTTTGATAAGAGGAAAACTATTAGCTCTTGCAGGCTTGGCATATCTTTTTTTCTGCATGAACCCTGCTTGTGGTTCACTGAGAATGACGTCATATAATTCAAGTTAAACTGAATAGTCAACAGCAGCTTAACGAGGAAGCCTTTCCTTCCCACCCAGAGTTCATCATAACAACGATGCAGAAGTCTCGTAGCCTCCCCACAGGCCAGCAGACTAGCTGCCTGCCTCTCCTTTGAATGGATTTATTTTAAAATAAACATTTATTTTCAGGTGGCTCATCTTAGTACCTTTCAGTGTATATTGCAGAGATACATTCAAGTAACCATTTTCTTATAACTAAATGTAAAACATGACATTGCAACATGATGACCATCATGTTTAATAATAATAACAATAGCACATTTTTAGAGCATTCTGAGTTCTCTCAAAATGTATGCGGTTACATTTCTGTATTTCATATTCATAAGTCTGTGTTTCCTGGTGTCTTGCTTAATGTGACTGCATTCTTTCCCCATATCTTGTAACAATGGTCTAGCATGGAAGTTGGAGATCTTCTTTTGGAATTTCCCTGTTAACTCAATACTTTCACAATTTGTTAGATTTAATTCCTTTGGATTCTGTCTCATTTTCTTACTAAAGAGTCACTCCAATGAAATGATAAAAATGAATCTGTTCTGGTGCTGAGGACAAAGGTGGTTAATATTTGGTGGTTAAAACATCTGAATTGAAGCACTTTTCTGTAATCATTATTTATGAATTCCCAACACTGTAGTTAATAATAAGCAATACAATCAACAATCTGTAATTAAGAATAGCATTTCAGAGTCATTAAACTATGAAAATGACCTTAATACCCCATTCCCTTTTCTCAAAGCTACAACGTCAGATTTCTTTTTATTTAATCAGATCACAGTGAATATGATGATAACTGCATAACCTGCAGTTAATAATTCTGCTAATAATTTGCAGAACATTCTGTTAATAATGGCAGAAACCTTAAATTAACTCTACTGAACTATCTTTGAAGTTCTATTTATATTTGTATTTAAAATTGGATTCAGGTAAGTTGGGATTCATAGAAGAGCTGCTGCTGTTGTTACTTGAAAATTGACATTCATTCAGCAAACTGTTTAAACAAGGTCTCTGATGGCGTTCTAGTTTCACTCTGTGGTTCTGGCAGAATCAAGCTGTAAGAGGTTTTAAGCACAAAGCAAAGATGAACCTTTCACAATTTCAATGCTTAAGGAAATGGTTTAGAGAAATGTACACCCTTAAAAACAAATGTGGTGCAAAAGGCTTTAATCAATGGTTTAAATGGTTCTGGTTCCATAGCAAGCCATGGTTGCATAGTGATGTGTAACAATTTACTGGATGTAAATAGGTTCTTCTATGTTGTCAATATTGTTTTGCCTTTCCTTTTTAAAATGTGTGGCCACAAAAGAAAATGGGAAATCAATACCCGTTCCAAAAATATATGCATTTGGAAAATGATTGGCTTTGATCTTTAGTACTGCACCAAAGACACTGACATACCCAGCCTCTACTCTGTATGTGTGTGTGTTTTGTATCATTTTTGTCAACATAATAATTCTTTCAGTTGATATTGTGCATTCATTACTCTGACCCAAAGCTCTCTTTGATGTTTACAAATATGTAAAACATTTCCCCAAAGCATCCAGGCAGTGACGCTTACCTGTTCCTTGGCAAGACAACATGCCTAGATTATTGGGCATACCCTGGTGTCCACCTGTATGTGTGTGGAGGGAAAGTGGAGCTGAATATGAGTCTCAGTCATAAATACAGCAGATTGGGAGGCTGTATCTGCTTTCATCTGCTATTAAGGGACAAGATGGCTGGTTTTGTTCCCTGTTTTATTTGATTTGATTTGCTTGAATTTAATTAGACTTTTTTGTAACAGAAATATTCATGCTAAGGAAGAGCCTTTGTTCTTGGAAGATTTTATACAAGATGATAAAACATTGTTGTGAGCATTTGACGGCTTGGGCATTTTTTGAGGTCAGATGATTTGGATCACCATCAAAAGCAATTGAGATGAAATAGAGTAATTAGAGAATTAGGCACACAATTTTTATTTTGATCCTTAAAAAAAGTATATTTCCATTTTTGGTGTTTTATACTGGTAGGTGTCCTTTACATTGTTTTGACATTATGGAATAGAAAAATAAATTTAGAAGGGCACATGTTTGGCTACTGACTTAATTAACTTTTATGTGAAAACCACTGTATGGGTCTGTTAAGTTCCTATAACTCACCTTAATTTCCTTTAAAGATAAACTAGGTTATTTGATGCGCTCTGTGAATACTACATTTCTTTGAGGAGAGAAGTATAAATGGTTAAGATGAGACACTAATTTTAAATAATAATCTGCACTGTTGTCTACATATTTGTTTGTTTGTTTCTTATTTTTGAAACTACTGAAGTGCAGGACTGCTATAGGTGCAATGCTTACATCTCCTGTCAAATGTCAGCTATCATACATCTCAGATCTTGAAACAGCATACCACTGCATAGTGAAAGACCCCCCAAAACCTCCATGCCATCAAACTAGGGGTGCATGAATATGAGCATTAGCATGAGAAAGCACACTTATTTGACTTCTGACTCTTTTCTTTGTGAAAATTGCTATGGAGGCGATGCCGGGTCCCATATCCTCAACTACTGTGGTCTTGCCCAGACATTTTGTGTGTGTGTGTGTGTGTGTGTGTGTGTGTGTGTGTGTGTGTGTGTCTGTGTGTGTTTAGCCTGAAGACCGGTGGCGAGAAATTTCAACCGGTCTGCTTAATGCTCAAGTCAATTCCCAGACACCCCCATTCTGAAAGCACACAAACACACATGCATGTATGCATGCAAGGCGACACACTCCCACACTTTAGCCCAGACAGTCTGAAGGACCCCATCTCATTTGCCTTTCTTTAGCTCTCTTCTCTGTCTGCACCCCTTTTCATGTCTGCACTTTAATTAAGAGCTTCAAATCTCTAAAAGTGTCACTGTGGAGGGCATCCCTACACGGAGGACCACAGGTCTCATTCCAGTCTGAGTTTGAGGTCTCATCCAGTTAATCCTGAAACCATATGTGATACATTAGAGTTGCCCTTAGACACCAGTTTCAGGCAGATTCAGGCAGATTCCTGGCATCCAGGAATTTCATGGGCACAGCACAGAGAGAGAACGTGTTTTTGTCAGATGTCACCATATGCTAACTGAATGTTGTCTACTGAGACAACAGCATTGAGAAATGAGTGGTATACTAAGAGACATTTATTGAATAAATTATGGTCTCTGGATATTAATTGTCAGGCTTTGAACTTGAATTCTCTTGCATTAAATTTTAAAGTTGAGGTTCTGTCAAGACCCTTTAATTCATGGTCAAGTCCTGCAAATCAATAAACAACATAGATTTCTCTTTATATGAGGAGAATGTTACTTCAAACCGTATTCAATTGAAACAAATGACTGTGCTCAGGCCACATTAATGTCCAGCATCCAAATATATACCTGATTCCAATCATGAAGGGCTTTTTGAGTCATTTCTGCAAGGCAGCATTTATATTGCTTACAACTGATTACAGCAGATAACAGTGGCTAAAATATGACCTTTTTCGTCATATGTGACATAGATATACTGTCTGAGTGGCAGTGTAAAAGGCAAAAAGATCACACACAGAATCTGTCATTTTTGGTTCAGATTTGGTATTGGTATTGAAAGTCCCCGTGTATTCTAATGATATATTGGCTACTTTCACACAGCATTTAAATTGGTGCAAATCACATTTTCTCACTAAATCCGTCTTTTTTAGGTTGCCTTCTTTGAGCTTTGAGGTTCTTTTGGTGTGACCTATATCTGACATTGTCTGAACAGTTTATACTCCTAAACTGATGTGCATATGCAAATGGCCTGCTGTTGTACCTTTCCCTTCTACTCAGCATGCATTTATGGTCGAGTTAGAAAGTAACTTGAATTCTGAGTCACATTGCCACATATGAAAGGTTGGGAAATTGGGATAATAAAAGGTTTCAGTATGTTTTTGCTCTTCCCAGTGCAACACAGATTTAAAAGAAATGATGAAAAAAGATTTTCACCTGCTCTGTGAATGTAGCCATTGTCTGTACATTGTGATACCATTTTAATTCTATTGATTATTTGCCATTTGTAAATATAATGACTAAAACCAATCTGAAATTGGAAATTTAGGTGTGTACATCAAGTTCTACAACATCAATTGGGTAAAACAAAAAAAGAGTAATCAAATTAAAGAGTAAAACATGTACAATGACTGTACAATAGAAACCTGAGACATATCAGAGTCCAAACTGAATTCAGTTTTCAACAAAAATCTATACTTACATACCACATTACCATGATAACATATTGCAACATTCATCAATCAACAAAGTGCAAGCGTATTGACTTCTTGCTACCACTTGCTGCCAATCTGTGACATCCCACAATGGAATTAGACTAAGTAGTCCAAATTGAAAACCCTTAACCTTCTGTTTCCTTAACACCCTCAGAACCAGCCCATCACCCACCCCTCGTATGCCCTCAGCTATATAAACGTGGGAGAGTTCTAAGGCCTGTGCTCTCTTGGAAAGCCACAACACTTGGTTCCCAGCATGGGCAGATCAGGTGCTACAAGGTGTCAGGCTGTATGTGTGTTGAGTGTCTTGTCAATGAGCAACTCTTCCTCTGATTGGATATTGTTCCAGGTTTGATTGACAGCTGAAGGGCCAATTCAGGCTTTGCTTTTTGTTCTGCCCTCAGAGGACGGAAGAACACCAAGAGGTCAAGTGACCAACCATTCTGCCAAGCATTGTAATTTTAAGGGTTTGTCCAGAGTGTGCACCCATATGAACGTGGTCTCTCTCACACATGCACACAAAAATGGAGATCAAGTGCCACTTAGCTGGGCATTAACCTGTCCTTGTTTCGCCCTCTGGGGCTTCTGCACCTGCTTCTGCCCCACCTCCCTCTAAAATTACCTGAATTGTGGTCACCTGATCAGTGATTCCCACCACTGCACTATTCCATACATTGTTACTACAGTATATTTTCAGTGCTAAACCTTATTTGCTTTTTCTATAGTCTCTATTTTTTGCCCTGTGTATTCATAGTTACAGTCTGTTTTTTCATTGGTTATTGTTATTTCTGCTCAAAATGAATTGTCATCCAAGTCTTCTATGTCTATGGATTCTGACATAATTTGTGCAATGAAACCAATTCACATTTGCCAGTAAATTTAGGGGAATCAGATCTGTATATTAAAAATGCAGGGTCTCAAATTGTTCTTAGTCTACACTGAAGCCTCTTCCTTAGGCTGGAAATTAACACTCTGTTCTCTTGTATTAATTATCAGCTCTACCCTGACAATGTTTTTAGTACATATTGTTGAATTTAGGCCTGTGAGAGAAAGAGGAAGAGAGAGAGAAACAGAGGGTATGTGCATGGAAGTGTTGCTCACTGCTGCAGACCTCTCTCCTGTCTGAGTCAGTGCCATCACAGTTGCCACGGCAACCAGAAGGCAGCACGAAAGCTAGAAAGAGAGAGGGAGTGATGGAGAGGTTCTGCATGGCACAGGGCCCACTGCCAGCAGTGCTCCAAACCACTGAATGTTTGCCTCCATTTTCTGGGTCTGCATGTGTGTATTTTTGTGTGTGTGTGTATGCTGACGGTGTTTATGTGTAGCTATATAGTGCACAAATAATTTCCTTATTCAGCACTTTTGTTACAAAAAAGGGATTTTTGAGTATGTATATAGCAGTGCTTTTCAACTCTGGTCCTGGAGGCACCACATTGGAGGCTGCACATTATAGTAGATGATCTGCCTTTACATACACACTTGCAACTCTGCAATGGCTTGATAATGAGATAATTGGTTGAATCAGGTGTACTGGAAACAGGAAAGCACTAAAATGTGCAGTGGTGTCTATAGGATCAGAGTTGTGAAACCAATCAGAGCCAATTATCCTGTGAAGTATTACGCCTTATATTATCAACTATCTTTGATTAATGTATGTTAAAGAATCCAATAATTAATCAGCAGTGCTTCATCAGAGCCTCCAGCCTTCTCACAGATATTGAAACACAGATACTCAGTCCCCACGTATTAGCATGGGAATATAGAGGGAAATATATGGTATGAGTTTAATGTTGGGAAGAGTCTGAATGAGGGGTGTGTATATGTGGCGGGTCTTATTTCAAATGCCAGACAGTGACAATGGCCTTGAACTTGAACCCCCTTAGGTCCCCTTGACCTCAGGCCTATCCCTCACGCTCCTCCCTGTCGCCCCGAAACTTCCATTGTTCGGCTGTCGGCATTAACTCTTCACACCCTCTGCATGGTCTTCTCTCCTAGCAGCAGGGCCTTCGTCATTCATGCTGGCTTGGTGGGCCCAGGCGACCCTAACGATGTGCAAGTGCCCCATGGGACGGTTTGTTTTCCCATAATCCAAATGCACAGAGTAAATTCCATTCCCACACCCTCCGTCTTAGGCTTCCTCCTCTTTTGTTTTATGGGATTGACTTTAGTCGCCGTACACTGATGGAGGAATTTGCAAGCCATGCAGACAGTGACTCAGACACTTCTCACGACTGAAGTGCGACTGTCACAAAGGCAATCATTATGTGATTCATAAGACTATAATGGGTATGAGGGATGAATGGGATTCTAAACATCGTAATGGCATTACTTTTATTCCTTGTTTAAAAATCTATCATAATTTCTATCAAATGGCTAGATATTCACTGTGGGACTTGTGTATTATCTAAAATTTATTAACGTATAGAAAACAACAAGGATTTCAGTTTCACTGAGTAATAAAGATGAATATCAGTAGCATTGTGGGATGCAAATTTATTCATACTGAGAGAAATATAAACATTGCACCATCCACTTCTATGTGAATTTACCTCTGCAATTGCCAGCAGTGTCCTATGGTTCAGTTTAACCAAGATCAGGTTTGAAGTATTTGTACTGAATTAGTATTGAAATATTTATTTGTGTGAAAAAGTCCAAATGGAGTTCTGCGATAGAGGAACCACTGTTGCCTAAATAATCTGTTTGTTTAATGACAAATGAGATTTAAAAAATTCTACATGAGATTTGTAGTGTAAAAACTTTTTGAATAGTTAGCTATAGTAGTTTTTTTTTTAATTTAAAATGTTATAGAATAAAACATTTAAAGATTTAGTTTCAGGAACTAACGACACACAATATACACACAATATTACACAGTAGTTCATCTCTAATTTGCTTCCCTTTGCATGAGTTAGTCTTCAAACAATGCTTACTGTTGAACCTGGCCCCAGAGTAAGCACATTATCACAGTAAACAGTCACTGTAGATATACTCGGTCAATCCATGGTGTAAGGAGTGAAATGTGGTGGAGCTGATTGATTGATTGAATTAGGCACTTAGTGAAGAGAAGAGCACACAATGAAGTGAAAGAAAGTGCAGTGGGAGAGGGCCAGGCCAGCAGAGTGATGGATGATGGCTGTCTTTAGAAGGGGCTTCTGTCTGGAAATGTTTCTCAGGTCCCCTGGCTGCTGACGGTCGGCCGGGCAAACGTAATGGTACTCCATGTAATGGAATCAACCACTCGACTAACAAATAAGAGTGCACACATTCATACACTAACATCTCTCTCTCTCTCTCTCTCTCTCTCTCTCTCTCTCTCTCACACACACACACACACACACACACACACACACACACACACACACACAAATTACACTATGCATAACTCTATTCTCCAACACTTCAAATTGCTACACAATATTAGTGTTTTGGCAGTATGAGGACATGCATCTCCAAGGTGGAAACACAATATTTCCTCTTTAAGGAAATTTCAAATGATTTATGATTTATCATTGAAATGATAAATTAGCACTGATTAGCACTGGTTAGGACTGGAGTTTTCAGTTTTATAGTAAACTAGGTATTTGTATTTGACAGTGACGGCTGTACGACTGACATTATCTCAGTCTAGTAAAACTCATAGACACCAAAATCAATTACCTGCTTGACCTTTTATACCAACTAAGAAATGACAATTATATGCTTGGATTTGGGGAAATGTATGCTTACGTTTTGACCCTAATTAGCAATTCTGTGATACCACTTTCCTATTTGTTTGTGCCACAATGTCCTCTGCCACAAAGAAACAGCTTTACGTGTGGTATTACAGGCACATTATGTCCTAAACCAGGGTAGTTTCTGCCATTTCCCTCACCATTTTGATAGCACCGACAATGCCTTTCTCCTATACGAACAGCAGGTGATAACCACTGTATTAACAATCAAGGGACTTATTCAGTAATTAAAAGAGCAAATCAACTGTTCACTCTTGGCGCAGGCCACTGCTCAGCCCATGGATGCTCTTTCAGTGTCCTGGCAACTGGTAAACAAGAGGATAGAGAGAGAGAGAGCTTCCCTCCACAGTTCACATAATGGACTCCTGAACGCTGGTGCTTTAGCATGCTAATCATGCTGTGAGGGAGGTGAGTACAACACTCAGGAAAGCGACCACCTCAACAAACACACTCCAGCCGGACTAAGATTCTGTCAGCAAAAGATAACTAACATCTACCAATGCATTTACATTTCACATATATGAACCTGGCCAGCACATATGATATACATGACCCTGACCACGTAAACAACATAATTAACGAAAAAGAAGATGATGTACTGAATACACAGGACACTGGGCATGACATATTAAACCGAACTCAAGAACTCAAGTAGGATAAGTAATGAATGGCAGATCTTTTGGATTTCTATGCCATATTGTACTGTTTTGTACCCAAACATTGCAGTAGAAGGTACTCTGATTATTATTGTACAAGTTTAGAATTCTCAAAGAAGAGCAAATTTGATTAAAATGAAACATCTTATGCCACTATGGGCAAGAACCGTTGGACCAGACTTGTTTAAGCATGTATGTTGTTTCATTTCTATATTAAATCAAAGTCTCTCAAGAACCAGAATCAAGAACAGAATCAAGAACTTTTTTTCTTACAACAGTGGCTTATCTGACTCTTATCTGAATCTTATCTGAATCTTATCTGAATCTTGGCACAACCCATACTTATCCATAATTAGCAATGTCTTTCTGTTTAGAAACAAGTATATTTCATTTCTTCTTCAGCACTTCTGTGCAACAATTGTAGAGCACTCTTAAAATGGTGTAGATGCTTTGTAGGTTTGAGGGTTCCACTGTTGTTACAAGACTATGAAACCTTTTCAGTTCTATATAGGATCCATATGCTTAGAGTTTATATCTAGACCATTTGCATTGTGTTCCATAGTGTTATATCAAACCATTTATTAAAGAATCATGTGCAGGTTTTTCTTGTGTATTGAAAACCATTTAACCAGACAATGAACCAATGCAAATGGTTCTTTGAATCATAGTTTTGTACTGGAAAATTAATATTCATAAACTCTAAAACAAAAATCCTTGTTAAGGATATATACTCTAAGAAAACGGATTCTACGTAGTTCTTTGGTTCTAAAAAAAATAGTGCAATCATTTTTAGTCCTATATAGAACCAGTTTTCTTTCATATAAAACAACCAGTTTAATAGGCTAAAGAAACACCAACAAAAAAATCTTAATATTAAATAAAATGATGTTGCTATAATTAAACTATAATACATTGAGTTGCTATGATTAAACTAAATACTTTGAAGAACCAATTTTTAAAGGGTGTATCCCAGTTAGAGATTTTTTAAAGCTGTATGTCTAAGGCAAGAATCATTAATAGTATGTGGCTACTGTCTGCTACAAAAAAAATTGCTGCTAGTAAAATTCGTTGGTTCTTGCCCTATAGATGACCCAGATCTGAACGAAGCATGCCGCATAGTTGCCAGATCTAATTCTCCTCTGTACCTCATGTTGCCTTGTGGTTCTGCCTCACCCAAATGTGTTTAATATCAGCTTCATTACAGTGTACACTACACACATGCACCCGTCTCCTGGCACCCTGACAACTCAGCCATTATGGGTTTCTCAGTGCAGCCAAGAAATACAGGCGGAGGGGAGATGTCACCATCCATGCCACTTTATGGACTCAGCTCAGCTGGAGTTCTTCTGGGCCAATTGTACATAGAATAATTGGATTAAATAGAACTTTAGACAGCATGGCTCATTGTGAACAAAGGGTTATAAAGTCTGGACGCTAGTGTATATAGTGGGGTTAAACTTCTAGAGCTCGGTAAGAGAATGTTCAATGTGAGGGACACGAGCATAATGCCGCAGAGAGGAGGGAACTGGCACTGGCTATGAGGGCAGTGTAACATTTGCTGTGCATATTAATTTAGCTAGCTAGTTGTTTTATTGCAGGCATCCTGGTTGTAAACAAGCATGGCAATGCTTGTAAAACCAGTCACTGAGTGTACAAACATAAAAAGAAACCATCTATAGGTATTTACATTTAATACACCTTGCATGCTTATAAATGCTAATCTTTGCCATGTTCACAGAAATATAAAATGTGTAACAACAAATTATAAAAAGGTGTTTCCAAATCCCTAATATGTAAAGACACCCAGTGTTCTTATTGCAGAGGTCATGAACTATATTAGACTCTAAATTCAGTAGCACTGTTGTGTATACTGAATTACACAAAACCATTAACACAGTTTTCATTTGTTTTCAATGTAAACTTTTATTAGTATCCATAAGTGGACAAAACAGCGTAAGGCACAAATGGTAGCCCAGAAGAGCAGTTAATCACATTAGTCATAATGAAAAAAAAAAAAAACAAGATTTTTGAAGTTAAATTTAAAACAAATTACTCACACTGGCAAGAGGACAAGAACACATTCACACACAATGTCTTACATTTTAGTAGTGCAAATAGTAAAAAAAAACAACAAATTGCATAGTCAATGATCTTCATTCGTTATACTATTATGCTGTATATATATATATATATATATATATATATATATATATATATATATATATATATATGTGTGTGTGTGTGTGTGTGTGTATATATTTAACAGCATAGTAATATTGATGTAATGTAATGTAATAGTATAAAATAAATGCTGATTGCCTTCAAAACAACAATGTTCATTACCAATGATTGCCCTAGATTGCACAATTCTCTTAAAAAAATTGCATATACAATTTTAAAATCTACCTATACTTGCCTCTGCCCAAGCTTGATTATAAAATTAAGCACTTAAAATACTAAAAATGTTCTAAGTGATACAGAAAAGGAAAATAATATATGACATATTACAGACATGAAAAAAATACGCAAGATTACTTGTTAGTCTCCATAAAACAAAAGAGATTAAACATTTTAGTTTACATTTAATGACATGTATCATAATGCTATCCTAATAGTGCAAGCGTGATTATGATATTTTAGACTATTTTCAGCTTAGCTAAATAAAAAAAACATTAGAAAATGGTCAGATATTAATGCTGTATCATTGTTAACTTGCTTATCATAATGTTCTGTCAGTTGAAGATGAAATTCTAGCTATTCAGAACAGATCCTACATTGCTGCATGTTGATTGCAAGTCCAACGCAATTGCATAGAGAATAAAGACAACAGCTCTCTCTACTCCAGGTGTGTAACTGTCAACACACAGAGCTGTTCAATCACAGTGCAGTACCCTTCACTGCTGCCGGCCATGGGTCTCACATTCATATATTCAGTTCATGAGCTCTCAATCATCAGCAGAATAGACAGTGCTTTGTGGAAACTATCATTCATATCATTTTTCAACTTTGATTTCAAGAACAGCTATTACAGAGGGATACACAGATGTTAAAAAGAGAGAGTACAGTATAATGATGTCATTGTATCTTATATCATAGTGAAGGAACTAGTGCTTTACTGGTAACATCAAACAAAAAAGAGAACGGAAATGAGAGAAAATGATTACATGAATGTGTAAAGTGCTCCATGCTAGAGATTGAATTTGCTCACAAGAGTCTGTATGGGCAGATTAGACTAACTGATTGTCTTGACCTGGGTTAAATACATTTTAAAAGATATTTCTTTTTCCCAAATACATACTTGAATACTTGACCTCTATAGGTTACCCTTTCTAAAATGGTGTGAGATGAATTCACAATAGAATCTAGGAAAGTTGTACATGTGTGGAATTTCCCATTCAACCTCCAGTACTATTACTCCTAATAATATGTAAAGTAGTATATATTTAACATTCCTCATTACACCCCCCACCCCCACCCCCACCCCCAAGTCCATTGAATGAATACAATTTCAATTTAAAAATGTGCATATGACGCAAGCAGTGGATTATCTTCCTGCATCAGTTGTTATTTTATTTTTACCACTTAACTTATTGTCTGGTACAGTTCATATATTGCAGGTGGAATAAGGTAAGGTAAGCACAGGTAATGATTGAATGTTATATTATGAGAAAAGTGAAATAAAGTTGGCCTTATAAAGTGCTGCATTGATACAATGTTGGGGCACACATTAAAAGGGTGCAGACAACTTTTAAGTGGAAGTGTTTTATCAGCGCTGATTTGTCATCCATGCCATCCATTCATTGAAACACTCCAACCCCTGAAAAAACAAGAGATACAAACACTCTCAAGATTGCTGTACATCATGTTCAACTCATACTCAAATCTTTATTATGGTTCATAAAACACAAAAAAACAATGAAATGTAGGTGATTTCCCTTCTAATTGTATTACTTCTGTAGCTGTAGATGATGTAGGATTTGCAAATTTCAGTTCAGTATGTCTTGAATGCAGCATATGCACCATCTTAAGTTTTTTCATAGTTCAGGAACAGTAGGGTATGCCAGGTGGAGGATTGAGGGCGAAGTTGAAGGCACCTCGGCGCTTGGTACGCTCTGAGGCTAAAGCAAAGAGGAAACATGTGACTGCTTCTAAGCCTGAGGTGCTGAGGCGAACTACAGAAGAAGCCCAGTCTCTCCTGCACAGGCTAGACAAGCAACTTAAGATATTAAGGTCAATGGGGACACAGGCAAGCAGTCTGGCCTGGTCCAAGTGGCCACCATCATACTTGTTAATGTTACATTGTGGTTGCTAATGCTGCCTCAAGAATGGATTGAAGGTGGAACTGTCTGAATTAGAATCTGAGAAAGAATGTATAAACTGTGGACTGAAATCAATGACATCGTCAATAACAATGTCTCAATTAATATCAGATATGAGTTATGTAAGAATAGTTATCTCACTACACAAGGGCCAATAACTCATGCTAGTTCTGTGGATGAGCAGATGTGGGTGATAGCAGCACCTGTAAACGGAGTCAGCGTTAACACTATGCAAATTATAGGAGCATTTCAGTGCTGCTGATGTGCTCATTTCAAGTTGGCCCTTCACACTTATCTGTGATTAGCTTTGACTTTACTTAGAATAGCTAAAGGGAAACTGTTCCAAGATCAGCAGTGAAAGCAGTAAGTGACAGTGGAGGATGTTACTGCAGGTGATGGAGAATGGGGGTGAAAAAAGAAAGACTGTGTGAATTAAGGGGTGAGAGGAAGTACAGATGAGTGTTGAGAATAAGGGTGAGGGTATGCTGTGGTGACCATAGGAAATAGACGACACACTGTTGTCATTGTAGGCTGAGCTGAATGAGGTGAATTTACACCCACAGCACGCGCCCGTTAAATCTAGGCAGCAGGACTGGAAGAGAGAAGGGAGGAGGCAGAGGGTTGGTGTGTGTGTGTGTGTTGGAGGGTGTGTGTGGGGGTGCTCCACAGAAAGAGGGTCTGTTTAGATTCTGGGTATGTTGGTGGGCACAACCATCTCTGAGCCAAATGCGGCACACAGAATCCTCACTTTTATTTATGCGCCCCTTCTTTTCAGTTGCCCCGTCTTTCTTTCTTGCTTTCTTTCTTTCTTTCTTTCTTGGTTTCCCTCTCTCCCTCCGCTTGTCTTCACTGAATGAATAGTTATGGCAGTGCTACTGTGTAACCGCTCCCCTCCCTCCCTGCCTCAGGTCTGAATGGGGGGCTGAATTGAGCAAACAGTCGGCCTGTCAGCTCAATAGGCGGTCTGGCCATGAACTTCAAGTCCTTCCCAGGCCCCAGCGTCACTGGCAAGAGGGGGAAAGGTGGGGGGTGGTGGTGGAGGGTGAGGCGGAGAAGTGGCGGGAGGAGGGTAGCCCAGACAGTCTCAGACATTGGGGGGCCCCTGATGCCCGTTTTTTTTTTTTGGGGAGCCCTCACCATGGTGGTTCCCAAGGCTGGTGCCTGCATGGAGAGCAGAAGACCAGCTGCTTGGTTGTCCCAAAAGGGAGGGGGGGGGGCTGTGTGTGCGTGTGCAAGTGAGTGTGCAGACATGACACTGTCTGCCCCCCTTGCCCATGCCCTAGTCGCCCCTCGCAACTATATGCACACTACTACACGCTCCCAGACGCAAGCTGCCACTATACCCTAGCTCATCATCTCACTAAAGCGAGCCTCTGAGGCACTGTTTGCTGTTTGTATTGTTTTTGCCGTGCATAATTTCCTCAGTCCCCCCTACGCCAGCCTCATCCCATATTACCACCTGTTTACTGACAGACATCCCGATTACAAATTAAAGCCTCAGCCCCACTGACTCCAAGACCTTACTTTTATAGACACAGAAAAATGCATTTATGCATTTAAATCGTTTTTGCCTTATCCCAACCAAACCAATCCCAAATGAAACTTACTTGGAAAAACTTGGAAACTATAAAATTCAATCCCAGCTACTAAGTGCTTTAGTTATTTAGTCCCATGCCAAAGATTTCCCTTGGACCATATGCCCAAGCCAAGAGAGTTTCAGGATTCTGTATGAACACTCTAACAGATACAGTAGACTCAGTTCTTCACAGATCTTACACAAACCCAGTGATGTCCTCCACACTGGTTGCACTAGTATTTTGTTGCCATTAGGCGTTGATTGTGTCCTGTACTTTCTTGCTAACTCTCCAGCTGAGTGCTTCTGCTCTGTGCTGCGCTGGGAGCACTGCCACTTATCCTGCACCATATCAGCTGGGCTACGGCATTGTCTGGACCTCCAGCAAGGAGACCCAAACAAAGGCTGCTCTCTGAGAGAGTGTGGGACAATGGGTAGCATTGTTTACCCCCTCTCCTTTAGTTAATCGGGCCCAGCCGGCTCTAATTGGTGTTTTGGTTAAGCAGGTTTTAAACTTATAGCTCCCTGGCCTCAATAACGGAGAGCCACAACATGTTCACCAGCGAGAACAATACTCGACTTGTCTGGGCAGCAACTCCCAAAAAACTAACCAAGACACAAAGAGGGCCCACTTATATTGAAAGTCTCCTTCTCTGTCACACCCTCCTTTCAAATTTGCTCGTTCGTGCGTTTTTTTTTGGCTCCTCTGCACCAATTTCAGATATACACTGATAAAAATGATTAAATGTGAGTTACATATAACTATGAAATTGTGCTACAAAGGTTCTTTTGAGTGAAGGCACAGAAAAAACCACTTTTGGCTCATTAAAGAACTATTACTGCAAGGAGTTTTGTTTGTGAAGAACCTTAAAACTGTTAAAGAACCTTTACATTGACTTCTTTCAATCTTTAAAATGTTCTTCACGTATATCTCTCTCTTTTATAGGATCCAAAAATGCTTCTTCTATGGCATCCCTCACGAGAATCTTTGCAGCAATTTTAATTTGAATACATTAAAAGTGTACAGTTCAACTGAATTTCTTATTTTTTCATTTCTGGTTTTATCAGTAAATGTTTGAGAATTGCACAGAAGTGATCTATGATCTATTCATCAGTTCTTCAGTACAGCGCCTGAAGATGCGAAAAGCAGGCTATTTTTCTTCAAAATGGCAGTGCGCCATCTAAGTGCCTGGCATGGCGGCGAGACGGGCAGCCGAATCCCTGATGGTGCTCTATTCAGTTATGCCCACAAATGCCCGCCCTGACAACCCCCTCCCACCACCACCACTGCACCCCATTGTGGGGGTGAATGATTTAATGCAAGTGAGTACAAAACGCCTCTCCGCCCACTTTAGCACCGTCGATGTGTGATTTTCACAATTAACAAACACATCTGCTGTAATTAAAAAAAGTCTCAGTGCAGAAAGGGAAAGGGGGGCTCCCAGTGTGTGTGTGTGTGTGTGTGTGTGTCTGAGAGAGAGGGGGAGGGTATGAGATGGAGGAGAGTGATGGCGGGTCATACCTGCTTCTTTCTCCTCCCTCTTCCATTTCATGCCAGTGTGCTCTAAGA
Source organism: Acestrorhynchus altus (assembly GCA_034509495.1). Classification (NCBI taxonomy): domain Eukaryota; kingdom Metazoa; phylum Chordata; class Actinopteri; order Characiformes; family Acestrorhynchidae; genus Acestrorhynchus; species Acestrorhynchus altus. Next base: position 26,573,463 of record CM067507.1, read on the forward strand.
TGGTGGCGAAGCATGGGCTGCCGCTCGTGATAGGAGGAAGGGGCAGGCAGCGAGAGGAGGGGTAGAGAGCACAGACGCATCGTTGGGGCGCATGGAGGGTGAGAAAGCAGCTTCCACACCAACACACCCCTCCTCCTTAACATCCTCCACGTTTTCCTTCCTTTTTGCTGGCATCTTTGAGAGAGACAAACTGAGAAGTGGTCTGTGCAAAAAGAGTGGAAATGGAGAAAGAGTGAGAAAACGTAAACATGAGTTTGCTGTGATGGAAGGGTGTGAGAGGGTACACACTCAGGCATGCGCACTCTCTCACACATGCACACACACACACACACACACACACACCTTTTCATGTCTGTTCACATGGTACAGTCTGCCCCTGAGCATGCAAATGACTTTCATTATGCAAATGCATGCAAATCAGACCCAACCATCTGAGAATCAAGGCTGGGAAAAATCTACACTGAGAGATTGAATGAAAAAGAAAGAGAGCAAGGGATAAATCCTTTTGGATGGTAGGAGACTGCTAGCGGAGGTAAACGCTGTGTAAAGGAACAACAGTGGCTGGGGGGCAAACAAAAACGACTTCCCTTCCCAACATGAGACTATGGTACTATTCTCACTCTTACCCTCAGCTTCCTTCCTTGTAAAATGTTGTTCTTAAATTAGCACTCAATCATACATTGTGTAATCTGTAATATGCCTGCAAAGGATAGGCTTATCTTTCAAGATAGTGCTTGAGAGCCACCACTGCAGAATCCACATTCCCTGTCAAGAGACCTTGTTGTCCTTTGTCAGTATGAACACGTCCAGCATATGGGACTGTCTGTAAAATGCCATGAAACAACATGAACATTTTTTGTACCACAAAGAACTTTCCAACATGTTCAACCAATCAACATTATGTGGAAGCAGAAGTTAAAGGTAGCTTTACAAACTGAAGCCTGTCCGATTAATTGCACAATACATCATTGCCTTCGTACAAGCCTAGTGTTACAGATTTCTACTGGTTTCACAGTTTTGTATTTATACTGTAAAACACAGCACCAGTAAGTAGCTTGGTTCCTACAGAAAGAAGTATCCCCCAAAGCTCCAGGCATGTAGCATACCAAGAGGGTTGTCTTTGTTTTAAGGTGATGCTAGTGGACGTTTCTCAGCAGACCAAGCCTGAGGAGGACAGAGTGTGAGAGTTGGGTGGGAGAAAGTAAGGAGTGGAATTAGAGGGGTGGGGTCCCACTGAATGGCAGCAAACCTTCCCTAATTGGCACTTGACATTTTTTTGCAGCAGCCCTCTAAAGTGGGCCCACTCTTAAGCCCTCTCCAGGCCCTTGTTAGAAAAGTGCCTTATGCAAATAGAGCGAATAGGGACCATTGTAAAGCCTCTGACATTAACAGCTGAGGTAACAATGGAATTGTATGCTTTCAGTGGACCTGTAGGTGTGTTAGAGGGAGCAAAACAATTGGCCAATATGTGAACAGCCATCCAAGTGACGTACGGGAGGGGGCTACAGACTGAGCACTGGCACATTGAGCTTTTGACAAAATGGCCCCTTAAGGAGCGCACAAGCCTGAGGATGTGAGGTTCTTCAAATTTCAAAATATTTATTTACTTTAATGGTTCAAATTGGATTAGATTACATTTCAGACAATGTTAATCTTGTAGATTTTTGTGGAGGTTAAACTTGTGGTGCAAGTAAAGTTATTAAATGTAAAGTCATGTTTAATTTATTTTCCACATTTGTCCTGCAAAAGCTCTAAACTAATCTAAACCCTGACATTAAAGGTTCCTCTGAAGAGTCTGAAGCCTGCCATCGCATCCGCATGTGAACTGATCAGACACACTACAATTGTAGGTCATTGTTAATGACCATTATGAAATTCTTAATGATAAAGGTCTAGGAAAACCCACCTCTAAAGTAAAATAGAAACAGAATTTCTCTGCAAATGTAACAACTGCTTCTCGTGTGGTCCAGACAATGTTGACCTTCACCTGTTAATACAGCTCCCAAAATCTAATCTCCATTGTGTGTGGGCCCATTGACTTTCCCAAAAGCTTTAAAAGTACATTCACGTTTCTTTGGGCACGACAGAAAGGTGGGGGCTAGGGGGACTAAAGAGAAGAGCATTTAGTCCTCTGTTTCCTATCCCACAGTGCTGCCATTTTGGGGCTCAGTTGGTGTGTTCCGTCGCTCGAAAGAAAGGCAGCGACGGGGGCGAGAATCAACCAGCTCCGCTCCAGCAACAGCTCAGTAGTTGTGACTGAGCAGTTGTGAAAGGATGGTAAAGGAATCCATTGTCCCTATGTGACAAGTGAACTAACTCTATTGACAGTTCAGACGACTGGAGAAGGAAGCTGAGGGAGAAATGGGAAGGGAAGCAAAAGAGGCGAGGGCAAAAGTGCTGTTTCTAGTTGACACTTTGAAGCTTAAATTGCCTTGGTGAAGGCTTTGCAAAAAAAACCTCCCATGTTGAAAAGTCCATGTTGACCATCCCAGCCCGTCCTACTGATCGCTTTCGTGATCACATCATGAACAAGACCTGTCCAGACCTCATTGATAACTACCGCAGACTACTGTGAATAATGGAGATTTTAAAACATAAAGCATGACAGATACAACATGGATCCAAAGATCCAAGAGATCCAATAATTTGCTTCCACTTTGCCAAAAGCAGTGTAATTATATTCAGTCAGCTTTTCACAACAACCAGGCCAAGCTATGTAGATGGCATATGTTCCTGGCACAGTGGCAGCATATGCTGCTCAATGGATGTAAGAATTGCCCTGGCATGCATACTTTGCTAAACGGCGAGACAGAAAGCGCCAAACCCCGCTGAGGACTGAGACCACGACATTACTCCTGATCTGTTGGCAAACATGCAGGTAAACAAAGGCTTCCTATCAGAACACTGAAAATGTACTGAGAGGAGCTGTCCTAAATGAGTCTTCCATTCATTCACCTCCTGTCAAAGCCGCCTTGGTGTGTGACGTGGCAGCTGCATTGCAGCAGCCTCCCTGAACGTGGCCACTCAGCTGATGCCACCCCTCATTATATGGCCAAAGGCAGAGACTGTTTATGTGAGAAGTCACACATAACTGCTTCATCTAAACAGCAGTTAAACTCTGCCCATGGTACAGACAACCTGCATTGCTTTGTGAAGGTGTTCTTATACAAGCTACACTGTAGGCACTGTATTTACACATGTTGCCCTAGAAAAGAGCATCTTCACAATGCGTACATATAATGTTTCTCTTTGACACTTTCAGGCCAGCATTTGACCTTGAACAATTAAGCTGTTTTCAGTGACCATAAACCTAACTAAATGATGGCCAACTGATGTATTATAGTCTGTTTGATGATATACTCTTTCACTGGTGAGCAGATCTTCCTGCAGAGAGCTAACGACACAACTCTGAATGAGATCAAGTGTAAAGGTGTGATGATCTGATTGGCTAGAGGCTTCCAGCTGGCTCAGGCTTATATGGAGCCTTGAACCGTGGGACTGTACTCCTAATGGCTGCTGTGAGCACTATGATTCTGGTTCAGTGGCTCTGCCCACTGGCTCACAGTGAGGAACACAGCCACATTCACTGCCATCTCAACAAGCTTCTCAGCTCACCACTATTCCCCAGTGCTGGATTTATTCCAGCCCATTCACAATATGAACAAGTGTCAGTTCTAATCAGCCACCTCTCTACAAGAGGCACATAAAATCAACCTTGAACAATTGGTTTCTGTCTCCTTGTGCTGGCTCAAACTTCAAATGTAGCCACTTAATCTATCAAAACAGTAAACTACAAAAACAACAAAATGGAAATATTGCCATGTTTGACAATGTAATGTACTAAAACAGGGCAATATTTTTATTTTTAAGCACGTCTTTAGCTTTTTTCAATAGTATCCAGCAAAAGTATAGAATATTGTTTTAATTGGTGTTGGTCCGTGCAGAGACCTATTAGTTCCAGCAAGTGGCCATGTGACCACTGCATAAAGCCCTTGCCTGCACTGTACTGGGATCTGGGATCAGGAGATTACAGATTAAAAATGACCATATTTGACCAACCAGAGAACCATAGTTCTCTATTCAGAAAAAACAGTGGTACACACTCAGGCTTTCTGTTCTGAATACACCTTGATCCATTGGCCATTCACAACAATCACAGACTCTATTACTGTAAGACTTCTGCAAGAGTGTGTCTCTAATAAAGTCAAAATAGTTAAAAACATGGTTTAAAAAGCAGCTTACCATTTCTCTTTCTTGAAGAGGCCATTTAGTGTCTTGTCTCCTGTATGAAGATGAAGAGAGCAAGGGGCGAGGTATGGAGTGCTGAGTGGGCAGTGCCTTTCAGGTGTGTAATGGGATTCTTGTTACTTTCGGTTATCTAGCTTTATGAAGAATGTACATCACTCATACAGCTAGATAACCAAAGATAACAGCCAACCCCTCCGGCCAACCATCTTTTCCAACCACAGAGAGAACTGACAGGCTCCGATTCAGGCCTAAAAATAGAGGAGGCTTTGATTAACTCTGCAATTAGGACTGCCGCTGAGTCCACTGTGTTTTAGATCAGCTTCAACAAAGCATTAATTTGGTGTAATTTAATCACTGTATAATTGGTTATAAAAATGTAATTGTGTTAACATGGGTGAGAGGTACATAATTGCTCTGTTGTGTACTTATAGTGGTAGAGCAATAGTGGTAGGTCTTGTTATATGCTATATAATATTTATATGCTTGAATATTGTGCCATATTGTCTCAGTTAAAACATTAGGCTTATAAATGTTTAACCTGCATGGACTTCCATATTAACACTGAGCCTGTATCCTAAACTCACTTGAATCTCTCATAACTCTTTCTCACCCATACACAGCATACTCACACTATTAGCTATACTTCTTTATTTTTTTACTCCTTTTTGTTCTTTGTGCTATCTGGTGTCGACCAGAGGAGGATGCGTTCCCCTTTTGAGCCTTGGTTCCTCTCAAGGTTTTTTCCTCTTAGCTTGAGGGAGTTATTCCTTGCCACTGTTGCCCGCTGGCTTGCTCAACTGAGGCTTGGACCCAGATTTCTGTAAAGCTGCTTTGTGACAATGCCTTTGTTGTAAAATGTGTTATATAAATAAACATTTATTGATTGTTTTTTAACTCACCAGACTCTTTTAAGATTCTCTCAGGACAGACAAGCTGTGCACAAGAGAAGTACCAGTCAAATCTGACTTTAGATTCCCACCAACCACACTTGTGACAGACCTGGCTTCAGTTATTCCCTGCAAGATTTATTTCTTAACTGAAAGACCACTGAGAAATGTTTGTTTTAATTTCCCACAAACTCACCACCAAGAGAAAAATGTTTATTTATTACAGGTCAATCTCTTTCTTTCTCTCTCCCTCTCTGAAACATGTACATATGCAAATGACCGAGTTGGTCCAATTAAAAGCCTTTGTGTGAGGAGCCCTTCCCTTCCCTCTCTGAGGTGTAATCAGAGAGAGAGAGAGAGAGAGAGAGAGAGAGAGAGAGAGAGAGAGAGAGAGAGAGTAATCGCTCATTACAGCTTTTCATGCCAGCCAAGATGGCAACGCTGGGTCAAGTTCAAACATTTTCATTTACACTATGCTCTATCCATCTCCCATCACCTAATTATTTTGCTAATGCCGCCAGCAGGCTGTTTACAGTACAAACTGTCCTCACTCTATCTCTATCGATTAGCCAGCTTTCCTGACATTAAACAACGCATCAAGAAGCAACACGACAAACAAATACATTTTTACAAACCAGCCACTATTAAATATGCTCATTATAGACACACAAATTCACTCACACACACACACACACACACACACACACACACACACACACACATATATATATATATATATATATATATATATATATATATATACAGTTCTGTCGATACATGTACTTATTATTATTATTATTATTATTATTGTCGTTTATCGTAAGAAAAATGCATTTTTTTAATGTATTGCCTTATATAGCATTGCTTTATATTGCTATATATAGCATATATTTTATTACTACCATAATAGTAATAATAATAATTAAAAAAATTAAAAAATAAATAATAATAATAATAATAATAATAATAATAATAATAATAATAATATAATTGTATTAGTTAGCAGTAGAAAGCGTTGCGTTCCTGTGTCTTCCGTAAATAAAAGAAGCTAAAGTGCAAAAATAAAACATTTTAGAATTAAACCAGTTTTGAAGAATCGACTATATTAATTCTGTCGTTGTAAACGACGGGGTTTGAGAAAACAGCAGAAGAGGCTTTGCCTCTCTCTACATCTGATGGTGAAGTATGTGTGTGTGTGTGTGTGTGTGTGTGTGTGTGTGTGTGTGTGTGTGTTTCAGTCACCTGCTTTAACGTGCTGCTCGCCGCTTTTTAAACATTAATAAATGAAGAATTTTTTTCTGGCAAACAACTAAAATTTAATTCGGTAAATCTGATCCGAATTCCTGACCAGCATCCACAGAGTGGTCAGGAGAGGACAGTTAAACTGCAGGAGAACGCGTGGCTTGTCTCTATACTGCTATTGCAGCATATCTGCATTAAATCATGGGCCAACATCGTTCCAGTCATCAAATACAGATTCACTGCAGATTGTTTGATCGAGATTTATTTGTGTCTTCTGTTCAGGGAGTCTTTTTCTTTTCTAACAGGCTGCAAAAGATGTGCGATGCATTCACCCCCTGTGTGTGTGTGTGTGTGTGTATGTGTGTGTGTGTGTGTGTGTGTGTGTGTGTGTGTGTGTGTGTGTGTGTTACCTCTACACTGGGCTCCAGGTCGTCGGTGCGAACGTTCTGTAAGAAAAGAAAGAAAAATCACACTCCTTCTTTATGTTCAAAGGCTCTGTTCTGTAAAGTGTTTGGCACTAACAGAGGGATGCTTGAGCTCCATTCAGAGCTGCTGATCCACTGCGTCCCATGATCTCTGAATGAGGCCCAAACCTTTGGCTAATCTCATCCAATCTGCCCGCAAAATCCCAACAATCCGACTCACACCACCTCGGCACGAGCTGCGCTCTGAGCGCTGTCAGCGAGGGCTGAGCTTTCATCTCCACTGCTGCTCTGGACCATCACGTCATCGTGGCCACTTTAAGAGTTTCAGATGATGCTTACCAGAGCAGAAAGTAAACAGACACATTCCGCAACGAACTGCGGCATTTTAGCGGAAAAGGGTTCGAAATGACGCTCTTGTCCATGTAATACACACGTGTCACAAGGCCTGAACTACAAAGCCATATACTGGTGTGTGTGTGTGCGTGTGTGTGTGTGTGTGCGTGTGTGTGTGTGTTCTAAACGCTCAGTAGTGTGTGTGACTGAACGAGAGTGCGGGCACGTGGAGAACGGATATCCGGCCTTGTGCTCTACACTGACCATGAGGATTACATCCTCTCTCTCTCTCTCTCTCTCTCTCTCTCACACACACACACACACACACACACGCGCATATATATATATATATATACTGAAAAATCCCAAATGTTCCCGGACTAATCACTACTGATTATTTAAATAACAGTAAATACATTTTCTAATTTCAAGGGAAATTGAAACAGTGCATGTGCTGATTGGTAACTTATGGTGACTTAATATCAAAGGATTTAGAGCTCATTTAGCTACACCGTTTCTGAAGATTCAACAAACACAACACACGTCCTGGGCGGTGTATCAATCAGTGTCAGTATACTGATCAATACTTGTGTTAAATACACACAGCTGGATTTAACAGCTCCTTTATATACTCACTATATCAGATGATGCACTTCTGTATTTGCTGGAAGACCCCTCTGACCTCCTTTCTCAGCGGCCTAGGAAAAATGTCTTAAAACTGTTTTTTCTTTTTCCTCCTCGGATATCCCAACACAGCCTCCCTCCCTCTCTCTCTCTCTCTCACACACATTAATGCATTAATGCACTCTGCCCCATTTAGTCACCAGTCAGTGGAAATAAAGCCCGACTCACCCACGAGGGGGACACAGTGTTTGTTCTCACTGCAGACACCATTAAACGGTCAAACACACACATGCACGCGCGTGCGCGCACATAAAGCCTATGTGACAGAAAAAGAAGAGCATATCGTCTCCGTCCCTCATTACGGACTTCAGACGACAAAGCTGAACGCCGTACGTCTTAACCGAGCTGAGGAGCTGCGGCTGTGGGCTCGCGCCGCGCGTGAACCGGCAACGTACTTCTTCATCACATCCGACCGGATACGGCGGCGCGGTTCGGACTCACAGAGCCGCAGCACAACTCTGATCGCCACTGTTCTGGGCGTCCATGCATTGCATCGATACAGACAGCAAACACACACTCACCGGCTCCGGTGCAGCGCGCTCTGAAGATGCGCGCTCTCAGCGGCTCTCGCGCTCAGCTCTCCTGCGCTGCCGCTGCGCGTTCATGGCTGCGGTTCCGCGTGACGTCGCGGTGTGACCCCCCCACCACCCTATTCCCCACCGAGGTGCCCCCGTACCCCTGTCCGCCAAATCAGAGAGCCGCGCAGCGACCCCGCGTCTCTGTGTCTGTCCGTCTGTCTGCACTCCTCTGTGGGCGCAGAGCGTCTCTGTGGTCTGTGGTCCTGCACGCCAGTCTAAAAAACATATAGCTGCTGGAAGTCCCGCCCCCTCGTGACACGGCGCGGGTCCCAGCTCAGTCTCCTCCCTCTTCAGCTCCGCGCTTTTTTCTAACCGTCTCTAATATCTGGTGATGTAAGTGTTAATGAGGTTAGTGCTTAATGTCCATTCTTGATTATGGCCACCTGACGTCAAAATATAGATATGAACACTATTATATTCAAATATATTTGAGAGGCATGTTCTAAGCAAAGACAAAGAACCTGTACAGGGATATATGCACATGTCTGCATACAAATACAAGAATAAGAACTGGACGTGCCTGACAGAACGACAGAGATAGATGGATAGATAGATAGATAGATAGATAGATAGATAGATAGATAGATAGATAGATAGATAGATAAACTTCTTTATAAGTGCATTGTGAATGAGGGATTTTTTTTATTTCAGTAAGCTGGTTTGAAAGTGTCGGGCGTCTTAAATCATCACATTTATTACAGGTTTACATGTTATAATTGTAGATCTTCATTGTTTAGTAAGGAAGGGATTGGTTGTGAAACTATAAGGTTCTGTCTACATTCTGAGCAGTTTTGAGGTTTTGAGACTTTATGAGGACATTGACATATACAGAGAAACTTTTAATTTTCGAAATAAAGAGTCGTGCATACAAAATGCATACAACTTAAAAAGCAGCCCACGTGATGTTAAGAGGCTGTCACAGAGTATGTAAATAAAATTTTGATGATGATGATGATGATAATAACAATAATAAATAAATAAATAAATAAATAATAGTAATAATAATAATAATAGTAATAATAATAATAATAATAATAATAATAATAATAATAATAATAATAATAATAATAATAATAGTTTCTTCCAGGGCAGATTTGTGCTGTACATTTTCATGATTGAAATTCACAGTGGTTTTTACACGAATAACACCTGTTACATCCACATAAATTCTTACAAAAATGTAAACTGAAATGCATTTATTGTGTTGATGTAACGAACTGAATTCCTGTTCAGCTGTGTGTCGCATGTCTACATGAAAAGCACCGTTTTCTCAGTTTCCACTGGAAATCTGCTGTTGGTACTTTGACTTTAGGACTTCTCAGTTGCTGTAACCCAGGGCTTAAATGGAGTCTCGTCTTTTGTCTTTGGGCTCTTTCTGTGAGGAGTCTAGGAATGTGAGCGGAGGCTGGTCGGGGTGAGAGCGTGCAAATCAGCTTTAACTGTCAGCACGGAGGGGAGAGTCCAGACAAGAGCGCGGAGAAAGGGGCTCGGGGTTGCTCGATTATCATAATAATCAGATCGCGGGGATAAAAATCTCTTTTGAATAAATTACTGCTTCAATAGGAGGCGAGACTGCCAAGCAGACAACTTTGTCAGAGGCCGCTGTTGGGCTGTTTGTGTGTGTGTGTGTCTCACACTCGGGCTCCTGTGCGCTCGCGCTGAGAGGAGGCTGAGGAGCTGTCCTGCGGCCTGAGCTCCTCCCTGCTGTACACAGGGGAAAGAACATCAATCTCGGCCCTCGGCTGGACAAAGCTGTGTGTGTGTGTTTGTGTGTTAAACACTAGGAGAAAAGCGCCGAGTGCAGAGATGGCACATCTAACACACCCAACGGACCAACCGCAGCTTCTGCCCACCATACACTTACAGCATAACAACAGCTTCTAAGAAGCAAACCCCTGGAGGTTTCCTACAGGTTCAGCTCGTGTGAACTGGAGGAAAAGACACACACACACACACACACACACACAAATAGACAGCCCTACTTGGTTTTACCGGTAATAATAATAAATAATAATAATAATAATAATAATAATAATAATAATAATAATAATAATAATAATAATAATAATAATAATAATAATAATAATAATTTTTACGTTATTGCTGTTCTTATTAATATTATTTTGAATTATTTGTGCATTCTGACACAAAGGACCATCTTTTACACTCTGCTTGCACTGAAGAAATTCAGCTTTTAATGATTGTATGAGTAGCAAACGTGTTACATCAGCACAACAGCACAATTGCTGTTCTTTCCTTTATTCAATTTGGCAAGAACTGGGATGACGTAATCCATTTATTCACGTGCAACCAAATCACATGACACATTCAATCTGTACATTCAAAGCACCTTTCACTGTTATACTGACGCTGGAACTGTGAGATGTCAGATTGCAATGGTTTGGTGTGCAACTGTGTGTGTGTGTGTGTGTGTGTGTGTGTGTGTGTGTGTGTGTGTGTGTGTGTGTGTGTGTGTGTGTGTGTGTGTGTGTGTTCAACGTTTGCTCTGATCAGTTAGTCCTTCCACCTATATGCTTGTTGGTATAAACCAATATGGACTAACAGAGCAGAGCCATTTGAGCCATGTGGCTCAGACTCTCAATGCGATTACATGCAGGAGAACTCATGACAGGGATTGACCTGGCCTGATCTATTCACACTCCAGGCTTTTTTTTTACACTGTTTTAGCCTCTGATCTGTCACTTTTTCTGTTACTAAATATAAGACAAGAATGTCTTGATTTTGGGTTGAAATTCTTATCATCTGTTTAATATATTATTTGTTATAATTTGATTATTTAATTATGCTGTTTCTGAAAATGAGAAAGAGTGGACGCGTGTGTGTGTGTGTGTGTGTGTGTGTGTGTGTGTGTGTGTGTGTGTGTGTGTGTGTGTGTGTGCGTGTGTGTGTGTGTGTGTGTGTGTGTGTGTTTTCATTGTTCAGTAATTATTTGAATCCATTGATGAATCAACCCAGTGTTAAGATTCAGTGATCAAACTCCTAAATGAAGTCGCAGTGTCTCCTCTGTGTTCAGCTGGACTAAATAGAATACAGTAGGTGTCAATTCAGCACTGCAGGTGATAATTCAGCAGTGGGGATTTTGTTGTGCAGAGATCAGAGAAATTAAGTGTGTGCTGTGCGATGCTGCAGCTGCATCACATCATTTGAATCTTCATTCATTTTTCAACCATTTATGTTCGTGCACACACGCAGAGAATGGTTCTTAGTGTGGTGGGGTGGTTTTCCCTCTGCCCTTAATAAAACGGGCCCTTGTTTTTGTCCACCAGGTTAGGAGACGTGATCAGCAGCTCAAACTTCATCCTTTGTCCTCCTAAATCTGACCATATTGTCGACACTCTGCGAGAGAGAGAGCTGAGAACAAACCCTCTCCATCAGACCACATAGCAACCTGGAACAAGGGGCAAATGGGACGTTTCCCGGAGTACTGCATGCACCCCATTTCCATCAGTAGAAGCCTTACACCTTGTGTAAATACAGTCGTTTAAATAAACATAAACAGTAAATAACACGAGTGGCTTCTCTTAAGGTAGGCTAACAGATTATGCTTTAAAAATGACCCATACATGATTTTAGATCTTATCCTGATCTTATTAACTGTTAATAAACTTATTTCTTCAGAACCAGGTTAATATTTTTAATTTACAGCAACTGATGCTGCAGGAAAATAAAGGTGTGTCAAAAGGTCTTTGAGTGATGCCATAGAATAATCCCTTTTGGGTACTTAAAACCTGTGAAAAGACATTTACAGGTCTAAAGAAACTTCAATTTATGGTCCTCAACGAAAAGGTTCTTCACCCTCACACATTTCTGTAATAAATATGGTTCTTTTTGGGGGTGCTACAAAGGCTTCTTTGAGCATTTATATAATAGAAGAACCATTTTTGATTCCATAGAAGAATGGTGTGAATGTTAAAGAAATATTTTAAAGAAGTTAAGGTAAAGGTTCTTTAAAATGTCAAGGTTCTTTGACTCACATCCCTTGTACAAAAATGGTTCTTTAACCAAAAAAAATTCATCTTCTATGATTTTACCCAAATGACCCCTTTATAAGTACGTTTATTTTTGTTGGAATCTTTTATTACCTTAATAATGTGTTGTACTCATAAAAAAGTAATATTTCACTCATAACAGAACAACTGAGACTAAATGTAACATACAGTAAAAATGAAAGTACACATTGAAACGTTTAAACAATGTTAACAGTGCAATGTCTGTGAATTGCTTTAGCTTAGGAGAACATGGCTACTGTTTATCCCATAAAATCCTAAAGTTTTTTAAAAAAAATTAAATGTGTTCTTTGTCACAGTTAGTGCAATATGTCCTCTTACTTACATGCAACCCGTCCTCACTGCTTTAGTCTGAGTATCTACATCGTTTTCTTTGAAAACAGCACGTTTTTCTGAATCAGACTGAGCTGGATTCTCATTGCCAGATTTGCACACTGTTCTGGCGGCCTGACGTCTCCCATGAAGCGCCTGACAGGGTTTGCAATTAACCCTCATTTGCATATGCAAATGAGCTGTACATTGGTTCGGACTACTAAATGGGGACGAGGGAAGCAAAAGCCAATTCAGGGAGCCAAATGATTTTATATATTGGGTTCTGCAGGGTTGAAAAACCGGTGAATGAAAAGGATTTCAAAGACACATTAAATGTATTGTGCTGATTATGGAACAGCAGTTTAGCCAGAGAACATGCACGTCTTTAATTCACAGCATTTAGACTGCATTGTTTACTGTCCGTACTTATCCTGGTGCTTCCACAGTTTCACCAGGCAGAACCTGGTGGTCCTCAGAAATGTCTGATGGTCCACAGTTCACTGCGAATTCATACAGGTGGGACGCCGACATCTTCCTCCTCTTCTGAGAGACAGTATTTTGAAAATAATGAGAGACATTCTCTGAATATATATTTAAATATATATATTTAAAGCTTTTGCTTACTTTTGTTTTGCCATAATTCATTAGCCACCAAGTTGGTTTACTCACGTTACTGTAATGAAGTGCCTTCTAGATCTGTCTAGCTTTGATGGTGCCTTTTGTATTTAGATCAATCAAGAACTCAGTATGCTTAACGCACAGGGGAGACACGACCACACCCTCGACGTTTTACCACTTTTTTATTCTGTATCGGTTTTTCTTTTATTTGTTAAGAGTTTATTTAATTCACTTTACTCCAACCATTCAAGTCGTGCCCAGCAGCACATTTTTGATTCAACATGATTGTTCTGCTGAATTGTTTTGTTATTCTTAATATTTGTCCTTTTGTTTTAAAAAAGGAAGCAGATTTTTGCAGTGTAATGTTAACTTGACCTCTTGCACCAGGTACCCAAACCATCGGCCACCATGTCTTCATCGTCATATAGCACGAGAGAGTAAATATGCACGCAAAATTCGTTTGTGTAAATCTCCCTTAAACGAAATTAATTCTGGTCGTAACGAAAATTAGAGCAAGTTCAAAACGAGAGCGTCAGAGAGCTGAACCTGTGCCAAGTCCCAAAGCGCTTACAGCTGAGCCTGTGTGTGTGTGTGTGTGTGTGTGTGTGTGTGTGTGTGTGTGTGTGTGTGTGTGTGCGTTTGAGAGAGAGAGAGAGAGAGAGAGAGAGAGAGCGAGAGAGAGAGAGAGAGCTATAGTTTGTGTATTTTTGCTACTCTTGTTGATATTAATTAAATTCAATATCACGATATTTTCCAAATATATCAGGGGACCAAGGTATTTGGAGTTTAGTTTGTCACTGATGAAGTTAATATATTAAAAAGAGTGAAGTTAAAATGGATAATGCTGTCAGCCAGGTTCAGAAATTATTTATAGCTTGAATTTGATTAAAAAATATTGAAAGTGTTTATCAGGTAGAAGGCAAATTTCATCTCTACAAAAAAACCCTTTATTTAATCACCTTTCAAAAACTGATTTTTTAACACATTGCCTCCATGACAGGACTTTTGAGAACAATAAAGACCACTAGAATACAATATAAAACTCAATGCAGGCTATCTGATGTAGAAAATACTCATCACCTCTCTAATTTAATCGTCGGTATATTCAGATATATCACTGTCTATGATATACCGGTATAATCAACACATCATCCAGCCGCGTGTTAGTGACAAAGGAAGGAAAGAAAGACTGCCCTCCAACAAGTAAAAAGCTACAGGGGTGTTTATGAGCGACGCCAAAGAAGGATCATTTTTGTAAAAGAGCTCTTAGTATGAAGAAACTGTTAATTGGCAAAGAACCATTTTCCACACAAAAATGACTGCTTATGGAACAAAAATGGTGCTTCTAAGGCATCGCTCAAACAAAACAATGAATGCACATTTATTTAAGTGTGGTAACAAGTGGCCCTGGCTGTTGAAGGATCAGAAATCACGATTATTTTTGGTTATCACTGTTATTTCCTGAACCTGAAGGAGGCCCACACTGCCCTGAAACTTTACCATAAAGGATTCCTAATTACAGGCTTATCGGCGGGTGATGCAGAGTTAGATAAAGCAGCTTTGAGCACTTCAGCTCTTCCTCTATTAACTTCTTTCTTATCTTGGAGACAAAAAAAAAACCAAAAAAACAGGCGGATCAGAGAAGCGGATGTGCTGTAAACTGACTTCACAGCCTCTCCTTTCTCAGGTTGAGACAAAACCTGAACGAGGAAATGTTATGGAATAGACACAGGGGGGCAACAGGACCAGTAATGATTCATTAGAGCCCAGCAAACCTGGAGCACTGCGCTTTCAGCATGTGGTCTTTGTGGTTTCCATGTTGGAGGAGCTCATGGGGGCTGTGGGTCACCACAACCTGAAGTTTATTGTGTTAGGATTGCAGGGTGGTTGCACAAGCGCTGGAATGAAGCAAGTTCTGTGGCTCGACTGAGCAAAAAATGAGGATCTCTGAGTGAGGTTTAACAATCTCCAGCCTTGGAGAGTGCACATGTGGCCTGTTGAGTTTGCCTCGACGTTGGACGCCTCTGTTTGTCTTCTCCAGCTGTGAGAAACAAAGAGGGACAGACGCAGATGTTGTTTGATGGGATAGGATTTCAATCTGTAAACCATTGGCGGCAAATTACACGCGAGTGCTTTGTTTTGAGGATAAACCCAAATGAATGGTTTTTGCAATGTAATCTCTAGGCACATTGTGCAGAAGTGGTGTTTCCATTTCTCATATTATACAGTGAGGTTATGATGCAAAATTGCACACAATAGTTTAGGTGCTGGACTGCACGGATGATCTCCACTTCAGGCTGTGGACTGCGCTGCGGACAGACCAGGGGCTGGAAATTTAAGCTCTTTCTTCAAAATCAATCAAGTAAAATGACACTGACAAAATGCAGCGCACCAGTTTAACACAATTCAGCAATCCTGAAGCGGTTCTGTCCTTTTCACATAAGCGTCCCAGAGGGAAATAATGCAGTGGTTTAGAGGGAACTGTAAGCGCTTGCTCTGTGCTCTCGGGGATGGAGCTGTCCAAGATACAGTGCTGAACCTCCAGTGAGGACAAAAGTAAAAAGAAACGAAAAGAAAATATCATGTACACTGTTTGGTGTACTAGGGGATATAATTCTGCTAGTTAGGCTAAATTAAACCCAACCATCCATCAATCCAGCTATTCATTTATCTATCCATCCTGTCATCCAGCCATCTAATCATGCATCCATCCATCCATCCATCCATACATACATATATACATATATACATACACACACATACAAACATACACGTCTTCTTCTTTAACAGCATCCATGTCCAGTTTCTGAAAGATCTGGAAAGGTGAAATGTCACCAGTGATCTTTCAAAACTCCACAAAACATACACACATTATATTAAAAGTCGTTAGATCTGTAAACCACTCTGGTTTACACCACCAACAGATGGCCAGTGGAAATGACTGGAAACACAGGTTACACACACACACACACACACACACACACACACACACACACACACACACACACACACACACACACACACACACACACATACAAACTTATTTGATCTGTTCTTGGAGATTTTCGCGGCCTATCATTACGGTCACTGATTTAAACAAACTATCCATATGCAATTAGCTGAGCCTGTGCCAACAAACCCCAGCATTCAGTACAGAGAGTGAATTAATGATCACATGCAGGACCGACACCAGCCAGAGAGTTCACAATGGATAAACACACACTTGAAATATCATCCGATGTAAAACAAAACTCGTTTGCATTTATTGGTTAAATTATTGAGACGCTTGATTCGGTGTTAAAAACAACACATTTACTTTTATTTAACACAAAAGGTGTTACTGCTTAAATCACTTTGAAAGAGCCTTTAATTGTTTTAATTTTGGTTAAAACATGATCCATTCACATTTGTACACTCAGCATTTTGTTTAGGATGAACAAACATATAACATTTTAATGCATTTTAGAAACTTTGCCTTTAGAAGCTTGATTGAATTTTGCTGAATTAATTGAATCTAAAGTACTAAAATAAAGTGAGGAAGCAAACAGATTGGGGGCTTTGATTGGCGCTTGCTGAAGTTCAGACTGTCTGAGTTCAATGTAAAGATGACGGCATCTTCCTAAAGAAGCCTACATAAACATACACCCGCATATTTGCATGATCTATCCCACGGTGCAAATTACAATGCTGCATAATTAATATGCGCATAAATTAAGACTGGGAGAGTTTTGTGGATTCCGAGCACAGGCGGCCCTTCTGAGGAGAAAAAAGGGGCTCTCTGTTGGAGCAGTAACAAGCTGACTGTTCACACGCTAAATTTGGAGGGGGCTGGGGGACGAAATACCCTTCACATGCTGCTCATGTACAATAGAACTCACCTCATCTATGCAAGAAAACAGAACATTTATACCAAAAAATATATAACAATTAACCTACATCTGAAAAAGAAAATGTTTGTTAAAATGACTGAGAATGACTGAGAATGTTGGGTGGGTGTCAGGTGGGTTTCACATGAAATAAAAATGTTACATTAACACAGCTATTGTATTGCAGGCAAGCATTGGCAGGATGTGGTATATATTATTTATTTGCAATCTACTTGCATTAGGCACAATTTTTAGTGAAGTTTGACGCTATTACATTACAACAAGTAAAAGATAATTAAACAGCTCTGATTGAAACGAAAGTGTTTTTTTTTTCTCATTAAAAATAAAAGGTAGTGTAGCACTAGACATGAAATATTTGGTCTGCAGAACAAAAGCTCTTCACTTGCACAAGCACTGCCACTGCAATGCATTCAGTACTGACTGATGTTTTTATCGTCTAATGTAATGCAGTGATAGTTCACACACACACGCTCAGTTCTGAGACTAAAGCTGATTCTTCAGTTGTGTTATCAGGCTTTCTAACTGCCAAATGATGAGACCCCTTTATACCCATCAGTGCTGATATTCATGCATGTCTGCCCTCCTGTGGACACATGAGTTTTGAAACCAGTTATTGAACATTTGACGCCATCATGTGGATACCACATGTGAATACACTGTAGAGCTTTCTGAGGCGAATGAGTTTTGAACCCAGAGATTTAACTTGTCCAAAATGAGCAGGACCGATTGGTGTTACTACTGGACAGTCCTCACGTTGGAGTTTTACACTGGAGTCACAAAAAATATAAAACAGAAACCTGTGTCATAAGAAAATACATGTAAGGATTGCAACCTCAGAATGTGTTTTTAGACTGATAATAGTAGTTATTTCATATTTATTTATTTACCTGTCTGGTGTATCTGGGTTTTTCATCTGTTTTTGTTTGTTGCTTGTTTGTTTGTTTGTTTGTTTTGATTTTATTTAATTAAACCATAGTATTTTAGCACACATATAAATGCTTTACTGAGTCTGATGGAAATCACAGAATGTCCTACAATAAAATGTGTTCATTAATAGTAATACAAGCAATGCATAGTTTTCAATGGCATACACTCCTAAAATATTGTGGTTCCACTGCAAAAATAATCACTTTATAAATTGTGCAAATTAGATTTCTTTTGGTGAGCCTCTTTAAGTTGCCCAGCTTCACCAAGAAATCCTGTGTTTTCAAATACTGTCCTCTGCTGGAGCTGTTTACACAGCACACTTCAGTGTTTTTCACTTCAGTTGCAATAACACAAAATCAACGTTATTTTTATACATTTTTATTAATAATCAAATGTTATATTTTTGTTACTGT
The DNA here is from genome assembly GCA_034509495.1 of Acestrorhynchus altus. Lineage (NCBI taxonomy): Eukaryota > Metazoa > Chordata > Actinopteri > Characiformes > Acestrorhynchidae > Acestrorhynchus > Acestrorhynchus altus. Next base: position 26,592,045 of record CM067507.1, read on the forward strand.
CATCCAAAAACCTCTCCAACATTCTCAATGAAGTCAGTGTGATTTTATTCCAAGTTATTATAGATTAAAAACTGAAAATTTGTTTGACAGAAATTATTTGTATTCTAAAGCAGAAAAGGCACCTAAACAGGACAGCAAATGGTGTCTAACTAAATGAGTGGTTCTCAAATGGGTACAGCTAGTGGCTCATTTGTCAGTCTTTGAGTGTTCTACTAGCAGGGCCTACAAAAGAAAATGTGCTGCTCTGCTGCCTTTTTTTAATAAGGACAAAAACACTTTACATCTCTGAAATCCTGTTAAAAATTTAACATCCAGATTGATTTTAATCTGAACATGCAAAACCTTTGATCAATTATTTGTATGAGTAAACTGACAAGGATATTTATAATCATTTCTCAGGACTGTTATTCTGAATTTTGAAAACTATGTGGGCAGAGCAAACAGCCCCTCCCATCTATTTTTTTATTACCCAATATCTGTCAGTGATATCATCAGCAGTGCAGTCTATCCAGTCAGAGGCATGCAGGTTGAGTATGTACACATGGAATTAGCAGTAAACATACACTGGAAGCTCCTTTGGCATTTAAACTGGGATTTAAATCAGTTGGAAACAAGTGAATGTTTGCTGTTTTCCAAGCTCAATTACTTGCTCATATTTCATCACACAATGAATAGGGTAAGCCTTGTAGTTTGTTGCATGTTTATTGAGAAGGTTGTAGGTTATACAGTGGGTGCAGGTTACTCTGATCCTGAATTATGAAACCTATAAAATGTAACAGCCAGCTAAGTGCAGATCTTTGATTCTAGTTAAAGTTAAAACATAATAAATGCTAAATGCTGATAGGTGTACCAGTGTTCATGTATGCTGCTTTTTTGTTGTGGGCCAGCAATTGCTTGTCTATAATGTTGTTGTTGTTGTTGTTGTTGTCATCATTTTTTAATCCCATCTGGATAATCACAATTTGCTCTCTATTAACAAAATAAAAATGCCTCCCTTTCCTGCTCCCTTGACACTGGTTTGGTCTCCAGTCACTGGTATGAGAGCCTCTTATCAAGATAATCATTTGGTTTTTACATTTTCAGAATTAAGGTAAATGTATATAGTGCTGTAAATAAGTATCATTGTTTTCCATATGACACAAGTAATATAGGACTGTCAGTGTCAGTGTATGTAGTCTATATCTTAATCTTAAGTGTGAATTTGTTTACACCAAATTTTACATTATTGAACCAAAATTAAAAAAGGAAATATGTATCTGGGTAAAGTACACATTTTAAAAACATTGTTTGTGACCCTTCATGAGAATAACAGCTAAGACTTATAATGCCACCAGAGGGCACAATAAGCCATCTCTACACTGCTGCTACAGGCACGCTGTCTGAGTCAATATGTATCTCAGTTACAGCTTCACTGTGTTACACTCTGCTTGAGGCTTGGCACATTTGATGCTCTCCACCATTCAACACTGCAATTAGAGAAACAAAAATAGAACAAACTAGTGCAGAATAACATAAAACATTTTCCAGTTCAGACAGTACCAATGTTAGATTTTGCTTTTACAGTATAACTGTAAAGCTATACTAAAGTATAACTAACACTATTATTATGATTATTATTATTATTATTATTATTATTATTATTATTATTATTATTATTATTATTATTATTATTATTACCATCAGGATACTACACACAACTATTCACTCACACACTCAAACCCTGGGCCAATTTAGCATGGCACAATGAAGAGTAGCCAATTAACCTGATCTGATGTAAGAACAAACCAGTGTCTCCAGAAGAAACTAGTCAAGCATTGGCATATCTGTGAGAACATGGGGAGACTGGAAATTCCATCCAGACAAGGACTTGAACCCAAGACCCCAGCACTGGAAGACCAATGTGTGAACTACTAGTGAAATATGTGTATATTGTTCACATAATAATATAGGCCATAAAATAGAACACTCTGGAGACTGGCTCTCTGGAGACCTGGTCGTGGAGGAACCATACGATTTAGGGGTTTCTGGCTGTACCACACTACCGTCAACTCAGGAAGGACTTCTTAATAAGCTGATTGGCTGCATCAGATATTTTAGAAGCAAAGTAAACACAAAAATGTGCAGGACAGGGGATATCTAGTTTAAAGGCTACGCATTTACTGAAGCAAAGAGGGAACAATTAATATAATTGATATCAGAAATATTGGATGGTCAATGCTTTCACACCTTATGTAGCCATTTATTTCATGATGAAAAACAACACACACTCACACACACACACACACACACACACACACACACACACACATACATATGTATATATATATATATATATATGCATTTGTTGGAGGAGTCTACTGTCCCTACTGTGCAAGGAAGAGTTTCTACTAGATTCATGTCAGAATTTAATTGCTTTCAGTGACAAGTGCTAGTGAGCTCAGGATGTTGGAGGCAACAAGTCATTTGCAGAATTACTGAATGGAGCATCATCACAGTTCCACTGCGCCACAGATAGCTGTTGGCTACTACAACTTGCCTGCCATTAGGGATGTTTCCAACAGGTTCATGTTTATCTGCTCAAGAGAGTCCTATTCTATTGGCAGTGCTTTTCTACAGGGACTAAATTTGTGTGTGTGTATTTGCACATCTGTGTCAGCAATGAATGCAACTTCAAGTAGCTGAATTCAGAGATGTTCACAAACATTTGGACATATAGTGGATATAATTAATCATTGTGAATATTCATGCATTTATGACAGGCAATAAGTCACTGTAAAACAATATGATGGTGTCAATGAAGGTGTAATTTTTCTCACTTTCTTTAAAGTGGTAGTTTGGGTCTGCATTGTATGCAGGCATTTGAAAGTAATTTAATTAAATTGTGACTCCTTTGTTCAGCAATGCCTCTCACTGAATTCCATCCATGGTCTTGATTGCTGTACTTATAGACTCTGATTGTGGGGGTACAGCTGATGGAGGCGGGAGGGTTTGTTGGCTTTGTTTCCATAGATATGGGATGTTGCTAGGCAGCAGACAGGATGCTATGGAAGCCAAGCGAAGCAGAGCAGCAGGTCACTGCAGAGAGGAGAATGCACCCACACACCTTTCATCTGGACTAATACACTCAGGAGGAAGGGAGAGAAAAGAGCAGAAGACAGAATGAGAGACTGTTAGACTGAAACACCATTAAAATCTGTGAACGAGTATGTATGACAAATAATAATGACCATTCTTAATTAGAAAAAGCAAGCCAGAGTGAGTGTGAGAGAAAGAGAGAGAGGGGAAAGAGAGGGAGTGAGAGAGAGAGAGAGAGAGAGAGAGAGCTATAATAACAATGTTAATAATAATAATAATAATAATAATAATAATAATAATAATAACAAGAAGATGAAAAAGAAGAAGAAGAAGAAGAAGAAGAGGAAGAAGATGGTAATATTGTCACCATCATTGTTGTTCTAACAAACCTCACTAAAACAAAAATGTGTCTCAAAATGCATTTCAAAAATGTTATTATATCTCAATGAGATATCTAATAAAGATTCCTCAATAACATGAAAACTAGAAAGGAGAGAGAGATAGAGAGAGATAGAGAGAGAGAGAGAGAGAGAGAGCAACAAAGAGAGTAGAAAGTAAAAAAGAGATATGTTTGACTAAAAGAAAAGCGATCATGGAGGTACTGTAGAATCTGACCCATTTACATTCTCAGAGGGGAGAGATTTGGAGCAGATGTTCTAGCACACACAGGGTGTCAGGCTGGAGGCTCATGATAGCCCATCACACTGCAGTCACATAACGTCAGATTTGGGTCAAACCAAACCCTAAAAAAATCAAACCAGTCCCTTAAACACAGCTTTACAGAGTAGAAGTACTTTGTAACTGTACTTAAGTACATTTTTTAAGTAAATGTACTGTACTTTCTTTACTATTTCTGTCTCTTAATACTTTGATTTCTGCTCACTACATTTCACGAGAAAAATCTGTACTTTTACTCACTACATTTTCAAAATTGTTCGTTTCAAATATTAAACTGTTTATTAATTATAAGTTTAATCAGGCTATTATCGGTGCATACTAGTGAATCAGAATTTGTTGAACATTGATTGTATAATCTAATGGAAACAAAGTATAACTTTCACACACAAAAAAAATTCATGACTCACGTTCATTTATCTTTTGGCAGGGCGAGTTCTGTAGGAACATATGTAACAGTTTCTGCTGTATCATGATCTTTAACAACCCAAACATGTTCTTTAGCCTTGATCTTTAAATAACCCAGATTACTGTAGATATCTTCTCTGCTAAAAACAGTTTCTGAGGTGTGTAGGTGTGTTTCTGACGTTGTGAGATACACTGAGGAGCTTTACTGAATTGAACAGCCTGGTAAAACTATGATGTTCAATTTCCTGTTATATTTAGTTACACTTACTTAAATCAGTTCAGTAGAATTCATGGATAGTAATGTGAAGTAGGAAGGTGGGCAATTTCAGTGCTCTGAGGTCACCAGTGCCTGGATAAAATGTATTTTTACCAGCAGTCCATTTATTATTTTTAAAGACAGTAAATATCTGGAAACAGCTGGTTTGTGCATAAAATTTAAATAGGAAAGGTGAGAATGTTGAATTCAGATGGCTGGTATCAGTTTTTAATTTACTAGTTTAAGATGACTTTGATGTGATATAACTGCGATGCCAAACAGAACAAAAAGTTATTTATATGTAATTTGTATGATTCTGTGGATGATTCTGCAGTTCTAGCATACACTAGCATGAACTCAGTTGTCATTGTTGTGCAAATCTATCACTTTAAACAAACTTAACCAGAAAAAAACAGAAATAATCGGACTTTATTTTAAGGAGTGTATACTTTGAGTAAAATAGTATTTTAGAGTATTACAAGCAAGTATTGAAAGTATATATTGAATACTTCTGCTACATCTGCTGTAAAGTGTGTTTGATGAAGGTAAACTGAGTAGCATCATTGTAAAGAGCACAGATTTATATGCCTATTCAATATACCACCCTATTCTTTTACCTCAGAATAAGATATGCTGATTCTACTTTTTTGGTGGAACTGCAAACAAACAAATAAGCTCTATTCTGAAAGTATAGTATAGCTTAGTTTTTAGCACTATAACCAGATCATTGTAATCTTTTTTTTACCTTACCTGATTGCTGTTTTCCCAGTGTTGCTATCTTCTCAGTGTCTTCTTGGTAAGGTGTACAGTAAGAGAGCTGTTTTTAGTTGTATTTGATTGTCTACCCATGGTGAGCATGCTTGTATTAGGAAACTGATTAAAGTATCAACATCATTATGTTCTGAATTATGTTTAATGCAATGCTAATGTTGACTACAGTTAACAGAGCTTTTGTATGTAAATCATAGTTTTAGGGATGTTTCTAAACCTGTGTTGGTCTCAGTGAAGAGACATTAGTGTTTGAAGTTCATAGAATTTAAGATCCATGTATCAAAATTATTCAACTATGCCAATGAAAATGTTTTTCCAATCTTTAAATAAAGGGTGATTACAGCATCATGATACTGTAATATTTAGATTTGTGATTTATTACTCCAATGCAGAAATGGGAAACTCCTCCCACCTTCCAGCTCTGTAGTCTTATTATTGAAAAGCAGAATACAGTGATTTTTATGTCATACAGATGTTGTTCAGAATATTACACCATTGACCTTAGCTGCTAGACTAGGTAGCAATAAAAGAAACAAGATTTAATATTATGTCTGATTATTTCTTCCTCGCAGCTTTTGGAGAACCTGTGTTTTGTCATTGTTTAAAAGGAGGCAGTTATGCAGCATCCAATATTTCACATCTTTAACACAGTCCTTTAACCAAAGATGACTGATTTGTACAGATGATAGATCTGTAAAAATGATGATAGATTTGTACATCTGACAGATCTGCATAGCAGTGGAAGTTAATGCCAAGTTTCCTTATAAGGATTTCATATGTAATTTTTGTATGATTGGTAAATACATCATTTATCTTTAGAAACAAATAACATTCAGTTAAGTAGCATTTGAACAATGATATGGCTGAAATTCGAACCATAGTTTCAAATCTAAGAATATAAATCATGAGAGCTGGTTTGGCTCAAAAGCTTTTGGTATTATATCAAACGGCACTGATTCAGTAATGCCAACAGTGTTTTGTAGTCATAATCAGTGGCAAGATCATAATTTGCTATGTTAACTAGATCTGTCTCACTGCTATGATGAAGCCTGAATCTAGATTGAAATTTTGTATATGTGAATCTTATACACAGGTATGAACAAAATTGATTGGATGCAGCATTTTCTAATATCTTAGATATAAATGGTAGATTGGAACTATATCTAGGACCAAAAACACTAGGACCAATTTTGGTTTCTTGATCAAGGGTTTAACCTAATCTCAATTTTGTGGGATGTTTCCAGGTTGATGTACTTTTATTTGCCCGCAAAAAAAAACAAGCAAACAAATATTCTCTCGCTCTCTCTCTCTACAATGTATATTGTTACATGCTGTTAATTTAACTATTGAAAATAGAACATTTTGATGAGTTATTTGTAATGATTACATGGACAAGGCTGTTTATAATAAGTGGATAGCGCTGTTGCCTCACAGCAAGAAGGATCTGGGTTCAATTCCCGGGGGGGGAGCGACCTGGGAAGTTTCTGTGTGGAGTTTGCATGTTCTCCCTGTGTTCGCGTGGGTCCAAAAACATGCATGGTAGGTAAACTGGTGACTCTAAAGTGGCCCTTAGTGTGTGTGTGCACTCTTCGATGGATTAGTGCCCTGTCTAGGGTTAGGGTTAGTCTGCGTGCAGGTTGAGCATGTACACGTGGCCAGAGCAGTAAACATGCCCTGGAAGACTCTTTTGGCAGTTAAACTGGGATGGAATTCAGTTGGGAATTAGTGAACACCACAATGGGTAAGTCCTGTAGTTTGTTATGATATGTGTATCATGTCTGTAGGATACTCTGATCCTGAGATATTAAGGTTAGAATACAGCAAATAACTGCCTGCAAAATGCAAATCTGGTTGTTTAATAACTGCTTGAGTTAATAACTGCTAGTTTAAAAGCTTTGGGTACATGACCCAAAAGTAATTAACTTCATGATGCCCAAATCAAATCACTTCAAATAAGATTCAAGTTCAGATTCCTCAAAACCCAATCCATGATTAGATGTATTCATCCTAAGCAGAGTTATTATTTATTGTTTGATGTCTTTCTCCCACTTGCTTTTTCGTATGCATTTTCATCTGTAGAGGGGTGTCCACTGTTGGATGTTGTCCAGCCCACTGCCTGCTTGTAGGAAGTGTGTGATCTGAGAGAGGGCAACAGGGAGCCCATCTGCTTGCATTAATTCTCTTTGACAAAACCCCCAGTGCATAAGCTCCTTACATAAAGAATAAAACTGAGAGTAAGCTCTCCCTCTGCCTCACACTGCCCTCTCCTCCACCTCTCTGATTACCCTAATTCAATTTCTCATGATGCATTCACGACTCCAGATGATAAAGGCAATCACTGCCCTTTAGCTACAGAAATCAGGTGTTCAGTCCAGGTCTACAGCTAATGATATTGTTTTATGTAAGGCAAATGTTTTATTTGCAGTATTTCAGTGTGTTTTCAGCAGAAAGCAATTTTAAACCATGCACTAATAGATGCAGTTGACAGAATTTGCACACAGACTTTTTCTTCGTAGTATAATTTGATTTAAAACCCAAAGCAAAGTGCAGTAGCTGTGGTAAAGGTGGTGTTTGGAGCAGCTACTGCAGCTTTAAATGCCACTTCAATCAGCACTTGGCTCAGGCTCTGACGTAGCCAGCTACAGTTGTGTGAGTGGGGAGGACATGGCGCAAAAAGAAGCCACATAATCCGTCCTGTAACCTACACTATAACATGCTCATTATTCCTACTTCTTTGTTTTATAAAATCACACAAGAACCCTGTCTGTTTGACACCCGCGTGTAAACCGGTGTAAACCCATCGCGCGCTCGACACTGCCAACTCTCGACGACCGCACCACCCGCCTTTGCTCTGTAAACACTATATCCCTCCGCCGGGCGAGGTAGTGCTTTACGTCATTTTCCTTCAGCGTGCCAGGATTTGTTTTGCCTTTGCTTCCCGTCAAATGTGACACATCACAGAAAACAAATCAACTCCATCATTCGCATTGAAATGCCACACTTACACAAACAGCGATTTCCAGCTCAAGATTTTAATTCTGAGACAATTTTCGTTGTAATCGACAAACTCGGCGTCTGCGCGAACGGCGAGTCTGCCTTTAACGCCACAATGTTAATTTGTCCATCATACGATGTTCACTAAACCGATTTTGTCCAGCGAATATGACACAAACCCTGTGTATAATATAAACATATTCTCAAATATTAAAGTGCTTAAATGCGTTTAAACGCAAGTTTAGTCCGTCGTTTTTAAACACACGTATATACACACACACACACACCGGCGGATGAATACGTTAGGTAAAGCTCCAGCATGATCTCTCAAGTCCTTCCTATTTCACCTTAAACCCTCGCCTACCGACGTCGCCTTCGCGAGTGAGCGGTCCGATTCTGGCACGCGATTGGCTGAAGCAGATTAAAGGCCGCCTCCTATTGGCCAAGCGCACGTCAATCAAACCGTAACGCCAATCATGGTAGATAGGACACCTTGTACAGTGTATCATCTGGCCGAGCAAAGCTAAACAATTATCTCGAGCCGCAGGAGGACAGAGTTGAGGGGCTGCCGAGAACTCCGACGGCGCTCGTTCGGTGGCGGGTTGTCTATTGGGGCTCCTCGCGCGAGAGCGAGCAGGTCGTAGGAGGCCCCTGGTCGCCGTACAGATGTGGATCCAGTAGCCGCTGCGGGTAAGTGAGTCCAGGCTGGGGCAGCTGGCCCGCTACCTCAGCTAGCTTTCTCCGTGGGCTCCGCGCTCGTGTCGTCCACGTTACCCGCGCCCCGCGGGCCTCTTCTACTCCCGGCGGAGACGGACGTGTCCGGACGTGTCCTGCGGCCGCAGACCGGCTCTCCGCCGCTCTGCCGGGAGGATTTCAGCCCAAAATGGAGGACTAGCTCGTTAGCTGGCTGGCTAACGTTACCCGCTCTGTCGTCTTGGTTTCAGGTTGTCTGTTGTCGAGGGTACCGATTCCTCGAGCGTCCCCGACAGACATAGAGCGCCGTTAACGACAGCACCGTCGTTCCAGGCTCCCCGGTGTAGGTGAAGGTGTGGTGGCGCAGCGGCGGAGGACCTGTCAACACGACCTTCCTGTCCTCCTGGTCCCCCCGTCTTCCTGTCCTGTCTTCCTGTCCTGACCCGCCCGTCTTCCTGTCCTGTCCCGGTCCTCCTGGTCCCCTCCTGTTTTCCTGTGTCCTACTGGTCCCCTCCTGTCTTCCTGTCCTCCATGTCTTCCTCCTGTCCTCCTGCCCCCAGTCCTCCTGCCCCCCATCCCCCCTTCCCCCTGGTCCTTCCTGTCTTCATGTCCTCCTGGTCCCCCAGTTTTCCTGTCTTCTCGGTCCCCCTGTCCCACCTGTCTTCCTGTCCCCTGTGTTTGGTTATTAGTCTTAATTCAAGTGTTCAGGCCTGTAACCCGAGGGCATTGTTCAATCAAACACATTTACAGACACACAACTAATGTCAAAGCCTTCTCCAGCCATCCAGGCAAAAATAAACAGACATGTCAGCCAAGCTTGGTTGAAGCAACTGACTGTCAGGACAGCTTCCAATGCAGCACGCTACACCAGCACTCTGTCAATCTTGCAACAGCATGTGGTGGGTTCTGAGTCCTTTGTGGGTTCTTTAGAACCTGGATAGAAACTTGACAGTTTGTCATTGTCAACTGGATTGTCTCATCTGTGCTGGAAACATTGACTCTCGTCACTGTCACTCAATAACAAACAGCCATCCTTTCAGTTCGTGGAATGTTCCCCTAATGTTCCCAGAACCTTAACATCACTAGAAACATAAGGGAAGCTTGCAGTAACCTTTAGCTTACTTACCTTTAGGGAACTTGGCTGTAAAGTTCTAGGGATATTCCCCTAATGTTGCAATGTGGTTACACCAGAATTAGGGTAACCAAATAGAATGTTATGGGAATGTTCTGTGTTCGACTGGAGATTCTTCCAAATTGCTTGGAAAAAAAACTACACTGACTTCCATGGAATGTGTTTTTCCTTCTCCTGTGAGCTTCCCATTTTGGAGATAGAGAGTCTTTGCCTCAGCGACAAAGTGTAACTTTAACCCACATGTTTTGTGTACTTGTGTACTAGGTTTGTTTATTTGTTTGTTGGGATTCAATGGCTTCAATTCTGGCACCCTGTCCTTCAAAGTGTGCTCAAAATGAGCGCAGCCCCTCTTTCATGCAGTCAGGTAGTGTGCGTTGTGATTCGCAGCAGGGTGTCACATGGCGGAAGCTTTGTCCCTTGAGCCTCAATCCAGTTACTGGCACCCACCTGGGGTGCTGAAGAGAGATATAGATCACACTCCAGTGCAGCCTGCACTAGCTTATCTTCTGATTTTTGTTTTGGTGACCAAACAATATGTAAAAGTAAGAGTGCCAGACCCTGTTGAAGCCGAGCTGGTTAGTAGCCTGTTAGGCAGTCGGATGTTGCTGGGATTGATCGTGGCACTGGGAAGAGAACGTGCTGAAATGTCTCACTCTCTCTCAGCTCTGTGTTCTTGCCAGTTTTCATCTACAGTACACAGACCTTAAACGCCATGAATGTTGGCATATAGCCTAGGCAGGAAGACATCACGCAAGAGTGCTTGATTTACCAAAACATCAGTGATTCATTGCTGACGACCTGGCAAATAGCTGGTGTTAATGCTGTTGCAGTTATTAGCCATACATAAATTATGTTATTTCTTATCCTCTCCATACTTTGTTATGGCACACTGGCTCAATACATGCTGCCTCTACGTTTCTCCATATACATGAGTATATGCACATTAAGTGTAGAAATGAGTGAGATGTGTGGTTTCCACAACTAGCATTTGTCAGTAGTATGGCGTTGGTAAGGCCACAAGGCCACAGTGGCTAAAACACAGGAGGAATGTGTGTGATTGTCTTTTCTGAATTCCTGCTGATGCTTGTTTATTTGTTTATGTATGAGGAGCACTACTCTCTTTGAAAACAGGAAGTAAAAGTCTGTTTTTTAATGCATGTTTGTGGTATCATGGTGTTTCAGTTTGAATAGTTTTTGATTGCATGTAACATGACAACACATTTAGTCATGAGCATCTTTTTTCTACTGTAATATGGTATACAATACAGTGCAATACTTTGATTTTTGGTGACAAATTCAAGCAATACATAATAATAATAATAATAATAATAATAATAATAATAACTAAAAATAGTAAATGAAATGAGTAGTCTAATGAGCTGACCCTGAATCTACAGTTGTTATACACTGCCCATAAGTTCTAATTTGGCTAAAACATGTTTTTAAATGGTAAGTATTTGTTTATTTATCTAGAAATACTGATACCCACAAAAAGTGTTCTGAACAGAACAGAAAAGTGTTCCCCTACTTAATAGTTGTAGTTTCCAGTTTGAGAGGAGCTGATACAACAGGTATCACCTAGTTCAGCTGTGGAGCAGTTTGGAAGTAGGAGTGAGCCAGATAACCTTAACCTGGAGGAGTGTATGGCCTGATGCTTTCACTGGCTCATTTAACAAAATCTAGTGGCCTTTGAAACAAAGCCAGTGTCGTGGTAGTATTTTGTCATGCATTGTTGCATTAATATTGGTGAATATGAATTAGAGCTGGACAGTATGATGACCCTATGCTTTATGTCTTGATAAATTGTTTTTCTGAGCAGGTTGTAGATATTGTCAACACTTCATTTTAGGAGAGAAAATTGGGCTTTATTTGGATTCATTGCCGTGTGTGTGAAATGTAAATGTTTTGATATGTAAATTTAAATGCAGAGATTGGGTATCGGGAAAAATAAAAGGTGACATATCATGTAGTATGATATTATATTGATGTCATTTCGCCCATCTCTACACTTTACTGAAGCACATTTTCACAAAATGTATAAAAAAGGTGTGATTTTTATATATGTGATGACCTTTTATTAACGTATAATTAATCAACCTAAAACTTTAAATCTAAAAAAAAAAAATACAATAAAAATCAACCATATTTTGGTATGCTTGGTCAGATATGTCCCTCTACACATTTCAGATCTACATGTCATATGGATGTCACAGTAGCAATTTATTAAAGAAAAAATGTTTTACAATTTTAACCATGTCCTCACTTTATATACGGTCCGTTTGTGCCTGCTGCAGCGATATTGGTTTTAATATACTCAGTAACATAAAGGAATTTTGACCAATTCTAAAGGATGTATTTTGTTCTCAGCTCCATGACGTCTTAAAATCAGAGATTTTTGTAGGTTATTTGTAAACGAGAGCAAAGAGAAACCTAACTTTACAGAACTCACAGGCAGTAAGTAGTTGCTTATTTTTTGCTGGTGCACATGAAGGCTGCATGTTCTCACTGTTGAATTTCCTGCACTTTGGTTTATGCTTGATTACCACGTTTGTTTTTTTATCAGTGGGTGCTGTTATTTACATAATGGCTGTCTCATCTTGAATTACATTTGTTGAATTATCTGGTAGGAATGGTAGGAAGTTTTTTGTTTTTTTTAAGTATAATGCATGTTCACTTCCTTATTTACATGAGCAAACCTAAACAATCACCATGAGAGGGCACTGTTAGAACTTGCGCAGTTGTTAGCAGAGAAAACATTAATTAAATTAAGTAAATGCTACTAAATGTATTCATAAGCAGCTGATTGACACAAATTCCCAAAGAGAACAATGCACACTTGCACCTTCCAGTGAATGCAATGTTTGTATTGTCTCAAAGCAGTTAATCGACCCTCCTTTCTCTGTACTTGTACGTGGATGCAATATCTGTTCTTTAAATGTTAATCATCTGTGACAGTCACATTCAGTGAGAATGCACACCCCTAGTGTATTTACTTGGATCACCTTTAGCAGAGCTGTTAAAACTTGTGTGTTGCGCCATCTGGTGAACAGAATCTCAGAGTATCTGTTTAACACTGCTTTACTTTGCCCTTTCCACTTCAAAATGGCCTCTGTGTCAGTACTGGTTGTGCTGCTAGTGGATTAGGGCTGCTGCTCCTCAGCAAGAGCAGAATCCTCCTTGCCATCACTAATCTCTCCTCTAGCAAGCTCTTAATTGAGCCATCATCAGCTGATCCAGGGGTTAAACATCAATTAAGATAATGAGTAGAGTGCAGTGTGTAGGACTAGGACACACTGCTCTGTCAGAGGAGGATGGTAATGGAAGTAAAGATACATGCTGAGATTTTGACATGGATTCAATGTGGCCTGTCATCATTGTTTGAGTTATGTGCAATGGTTTTCACACCAGTCTAGAGCGTGCCAGTAGAATTGTTTTCATAATGAGCTGAGTGAGCTTCTGAAATAAGATTTTGTGCTGTTTGTCTACATTTTATCAGAGTGTTTTTTTTCCCCCCTGACTCTGTAGTGTGGGAGGAATCAGCAGGTACCAGTTCAGTTTTGTCATGGTGCGTAATACAATGATTATAGCTTTGGAAATGAAATTTTAAAAGTGAGTAGGTACATTTCCCAACCATTTCCAATTCCAACACCAAGATTGAATGTGTCTTTCATCCATAGATTTATGGCATAAATAATGTGGGAACTTTCAAAGGAACATTTCTGTTGCGGGACATTTAAAGGTGATAACATTTTTAAAGTGTAAGTAAAGTATATATTTTCTCTACATCCATTTTCACTCTCTTTGTAGCGTTGAGGTAAAACATGTACACTCTTAATTTATGGTTTTTCGAGATTCTTCAGTAAAGAAAACGGTTCTATATAGAACCGTGAACACTCAAATAACCATTTGTATGATTCAGTGGTTTTTTTTGCATCATGAAAAGGTTCTTCAGATTGATGGAGAATGGGCTGTAGAGGATTTTCTATAGACAGTGGTTGAATATTCAGTACTGCTAAGTCTGTAACACTGCACTGACAGATTGGGGAGAGGGAGGGCCTTTAACTTTTGAAGGGTTCTCATGGACTCCCAACACTGATCCCTGTGGCATCAGTAGGGATCAATCCAATGATCTCCTGCTGACATTACTGTACCTGATATTTTTTTATTTTTTTTTTATTAAACAGCATGTACAGTAATATTTGATTGGGATGTACAGATTGCTCTGCGACACAAAACACCAAGGGCATAAACGTAGCAAAACTAATAATGGTCTAGTTCTTTGGCCAATGAGCACTGAGACAGTTTGTCATGTGACATTGTAAAATTAGACATTTTTTTCCCAAGTTTTCCAGCCGGAGTGTAGTCAATTTGGACAAACATGGATGACCCAGAGTGCAAGGCATAGACATGACTGGTTTATATACAATATCCTTTGCAGTAAAGCTGGTATGATTGCATATGAGTGCTTTGTGTACTTGAGACCTGTTATTTGGAATTGGATTCCACAGTATTAGCCTTATTACTGAATTATAGGCATAGTTGCTTTCCTCCTAAAAGGAACAAATGTCACTCAGCTCTTTGATACTGGTCATGTGTGCTTCAAATTTTTTTAAAGCAATATGACCGTTTTAGTCACAGAATACTTTAGCATGGTCAATTAAACTCTGTGAAGATCTGTGTTAGACTAATATGCTATATTATGAATTTGCTGAAAACCAACTACAGCAGAAAAGTTCCTTACTGCAGTGGAAGACTTGAGGACTTAATTACTAAATTAATTATGTTACGAAGTGGATCTGTTATGATGTTTTCAGTGTAGTTTTAAGGTGGTCGTTACTGTACTGTAATCTCCAGAATTAATGGAATAAATGAGTATGTTAATTCCCAACACAACATAAGCAATTCTCCCATTTCCTTGCTATCGAAATGGTTGTATCTTATCTAAGATTATCATGGCCTGCAGTTTTTTAGATTTTCAGTGGAATCAGGCCTCATCCAACATTGCTACCAAGGAGTTAGGATGCTGGCTATGGGCCTTGTCCACCATTGCTATAATGGCATTAGAATTCTGGCTTCAGGCCTTGTTTAATGTTGCTGTTGTGGCGTTAGGATGCTGACTATGAACCTCGATCATCATCGCTGCTGCTGTGTTAGGACGCTGGCTACGGGCCTCCTCCAACTTTGTTGCTGGGGTGTTAGCATGCTGGCTACAGGCCTTGTAATTTTACTGGTGTTGCACTTTAACATTTATTGAATAAGGTTCAATTATACAATTGTACAAATAGAAGCAGTTCTTCTATGGCATCACACAGAGAAGTCTTTTTAGAACCTTTATTTTTAAGTGTATCATGTATTTCTTCTTCTTTAGTGAGCAATTGATTTGTTCTTTGCTGTAAAAAACAGCCTCCACTCCAAGTGAGAGATGGCACATGAGAAGTTCAGACAGGCAGTCCTGCTATTGTCGCTGTCCCTCAAGGGTTTAGGCAGGATGGCAGGCTGGCATTTGAGTACTGGCAGGGTAAGACATGTCACTTATGATGGAGAAGACAGGGACTAACGGGGTTACAGTGCCGTGAGAGCAGGGGTTGGCGATCTCTCCTGCACAGCTGAAACAGCAAGTGCTCTGGCCAAGCTCTGAAACCCTACACCCCACCCCTCACTCTTTCTATCTGTCTCTCTCTCTCTCTCTCTCTCTCTCTCTCTCTCTCTCTCTCTCCCTCTTTTTGATCTGAGTCCTTGCTAATTTTCTCTCTTTCCTGCATCTCCCCACCTGCTCCCTCCACTCTCAATGTGGAATATTATTTATTATACTTAATGTACCAGTCTGTTCTTCTGTCTTTCTTCGACTACAGTTTTATAGCAGTACAGCTGCAGTAGACGGCCATCAGCACATACTCTCTCCAGCACAATATAGTGAGACTTGCTGGCTGGCTTCTTCTCATTGCTTGTGATGCAGGCAATATAGAGAGCTGGGAAATATGCCAGGGACAAAGGAGGGAGTGAAGGAAAAATATCCCCCTTTTTCCTTCTGGAGTGACACACTTTGCTCTGTTTCTGTGTGTGGTTAGTTTGTGTGCACATGCACATGCTTTCTCATGTGAGCCTACTCCAGAAGGTGGCCCTAAAGCAGTTTGAACATGAACAACAATTGCTGTGCTCTAAAATAAAGGTGCCATAGAAGAACCACTTTTCGTTCCATAGAGTTAATGTTTGTAATAGTGGTGGGTAAAGTGTGAAGAACCTGTATTCTGACTGGCCAAAAGTCATAGGATATCAGTATGGAAATTGATTATGAAGTGTTACTTTGGGGAATGGCTTGTGAAAACCTACACTTGTATAAGCTGTGAGGTGTTTCCTTGTGAGTGAGGTTGAACACTGGCCAGAATGCTCATGGCAGGTTGACATGAATTATCAGAATTTGAGCAAGGCAAGATAGTGGGTGCCAGATGGATGGAAAATTCCATTTCTGAAGTCATGTGGGCATTTAACATTCCTTGATCCACAGTGATGTGTACTGGGAAAGCATCATAGAAGGCATTACTACCCACAGTGGGCAGTGCTGTGGTGTTTAATGATTGTGACTGTCTGCTGTGGTTGTAGTTGTCCATCCGAAGAGACAAGTGACAAGTGAAATCACATCCACACACACATCTTGCAGATCAGTGTTCTTCAGCATCCGTGGGATATAGGAGCTGAAGACCCACCAGAGTGTTTCTAACACAACACAACACAACACCTCAGCAGGGCTCTTGAGGGGGTTGAATGGACCCTAGACAACTGGCAATATGTACCATATGCTTGTCTGATGAGACAAGATACCATAGTACCCTTTGAATTGAGGAATGTTAAATGCCTGTACAATTTCAGAGGAATAGGACATTCCATTTCTGACACTAGCTGTCATGCCTTGCTCAAAATATAATTCATTTTACATTGCCATGAGCATGCTGGCTAGTCTTCTTCCTCATTCAAAAGATAACGCTTCACAACTTCTACAGGTGTGGGCTTTCCCAGTCTGTTCCCTGAGGTAATGCCACTTAGCAATCAATTACTTACTACCATCTAATGACTTTTACCCCATGAGTGTAAAGGACCAGCTGTACCAGAGTTTTTAAAGTTGATTTTTTTAATTAACTTATTTATATAGGAGACAGTGTATTACACAAATAACAAGAATTTGGCTAATATAAAGTAATAAAAAAATCACCTTTCTCCATTTTTTGATGTCCACATATGTTCTGCTGATTGATAACTCAGCACGTATCCCATAGATTTGATAGAATTACCACAGAGAAGTGTCTTCATGTGTAACACCTGTGATTAGCTCAATTAAAGTCTGTAGACTAAGGAAATGGAAAGAAGTCTTTAAATGTGTGATTTTGTGCTTTGAAAGGATTTTGAAAGAGGATTTTGAAGATTGATTATTCTTGGCCTTGAAGGCAGTGCTGATATCAAAAGCTGTTTTGTTACATGCTTTGGAAGTGAGCTAAGCTTTTATATGAGAAACGTGGCTTCACTCAGTTGCACTACAGCTAGGATATGGTTGTATATTTAAAACACTGCTGACCATTTGACATGGATTTGCCTTCATCATTTCTGACAAAGGAAAGAGTCATAAAAAACTGACTGAAACATCTGCTCCTAACATACACAACAAAAGCCAGATTTCGTTAGATTCAGTAAGTGTGCATTTACATCAGTTTTAATTAAGCTTTTGTTTACTGGAATAGAAATCTAGTAGCTCCAAGTTCAATTAAAGCTTAAATTTATTACATTACTGGTAGAGACTGGGCACAGCACGGTGGCACAGTAGGTTGTATGCTGCACATCTTAAGGGGTCTTGAGTTGTGGATTTGGCCCTCGCTTGGGTCCGTGTCTGTGAGGAGTTTGGTGTGTTCTCTTTGTATCCCCTGAGTATTCGCCAACCTCCCATAAACACACATGGTAGGTGAATTGCTGTGTGTGTGTGCGTGCGTGCATGTGTGTCTGAGAGAGATACTGTGATGGAATAAGATCATAGTTATTCTTTTTTTTATCCTTCAATATCTGATCCAGCATTTTCGGCTGATTTCAGCTGAATACAAATATTCACATATACCAAGAGACCATCTCTAATGACCAGCAGTTGTAGGTGTGGACTAGTTACAGTTAATAAAAAGGGATGGATTTTAGTTTTTTTACCCCAATTGCCACATATGTATTACGTTTATCTTTGCCTTATTACAAATTTAGTAGTCATATATGCTGGCATGCAAGGCTTTTTCTGCAAAATTAGTGATACTTGGTATATTTTAGCAAGCTGAAGTATATGTGTTCTGTAATACAGTATATACAGTATTGTTTACAGGATGTTAAAGCATCAATAGTACTTGGATCTGAATGTTTAAGCAATATGTGAATTTAACTGAAGGGAATTTGGGAATCCGCTTCAAAAGTGAGGCGGTCAATGATACCTACAAATGTGGTTGTTGTGAAGAAAATGTCTATTATAGACTTTGTAGGCTTTACTGTGGAGCTAGAGATCATTAGAGGTTAAGTATTGAACAGTCACCAATTTTCTAAGTGAACATATTTCTAAAGGTACTTTTGACATAGTACATAGAATATAGACTGGTCAGATAAGCTCAAAACTTAACTTTTTTGGATGCCACAATACACACCATGTGTGGAGGTCAAAAGGCACTGCAGATCACCCCAAAAACATTCCAACAGTGAAGTTTGGAGGTGGGAAAATTATGGTGTGGGGCAGATTTTCAGCACACGTCACTATCATGCGTCATATGATTTGAAGGAAAGATGAATGGACAAGTATGCAGAGACATTCTTGATGATAATTTGATACATCTACCAGAATGATGAAGATGAAACCCCTGAGCAATGTATGTGATTAGTTTCCCCAAACAGGCGAATTTATGGATATCTACAATTTGTTTTGCATGTGTGGCTCAGATGGGCCGACATTGTTACCATCTGTTGAGAATTTCGTGTCAATAGCAACTTTAGAAATATGTTCACTTAGAAAATTGATGACATTCAATACTGTTCACCCGCTGTATGTGTGTCATTAGATCATCATCCATAACATTTATACCACCTACTTATTAATGAGTTGGTCCCTCTTGTGCCACCACAACAGATCTGACCATTTTAGATTGGGCCCACAATCTAAATCTAAGATCTCTGAAGACATCTTGTGGTGTCTGGCACCACTTTAGAAGCAGATCCTTTAGGTTTTGTGGTTGAGACCTCCATGGATCACATCAATATCTCATCTGCCTATGACATTGCTTGTGAATGAAGTGACTCACTATTCTCTCATAAGTATTTTGAAACACTGATGAATTTGGACATTTCCTCATCTGCAACTTGTCAGCGCTGACTGTCTGAGCTGTGTTTTAAGATCTGCACACACAGAATTCTGAATTAAAGTTATTAAAGCTCTGTGCTCTTCATGGAATAATCATTGATTATATTACTTACAAACTCCCATTAACTTCACAGCATCCAGTGTTTTGTAACCATCACTGGACTATCTAGCTAGCAGCTCCATTCTCTGTTACTGAGTAATGATACTCATAGTTGCATTCTGGTCAACATTCAGCTTATGTAGTGAGCTATGATGTTTACTATACATTTCAGTTGAATTGTGGGAGATTATAGTGTCCTCAGAATCACATTCAAATTCCATTTTACGATTTGGACTTTAAAATTACACTTTCTGTTTAGAGCACTAATCATAAATAGGGATCCATTTCACAGCTGCAGTGTACAATTCACTGATTGTCCTTTTGTGAAACCACTTTGGGTAGGTATGTAACTGACACTACATACAAAACACCCCACAAGACCTGCCTGATGTTCTGACCCAGTTGTGTAGCCATCACAATTTGGTTCTGGTCAAGGTGGCCAAGTTTCTTGGGTGTGAAACATACTTCTTGAAAGGATATGAATGCAGACACTTCAAACGAAGCAGACTGGGTTTAATTCTTTGTTGTTCAAAATGCACAATGCATTTCATAATTCAGTGCAAGCTGCATTCTGAGTGTGGCTGTAATGGGCACTACACCTGTAAACTGCCAAGACTTGTACTCTCTTACTATTGCCATGTTTAGCCCCATCCTATATACAGATGCTATGATTTGTCCTCTGTGCTCTATCCATCCTGGTAATGCAAAAGTGCACACAGAGTTTGTACAGCAGGAGTGTGCAGAGTATTGGCATTTGCTTTCATGTACTTGCTTTAAGTTTGTTTCTGGCCTTATGCTTGTCCATCTTTCCTGCTTTGAAATCTATGACCTTCAAGACCAGACTAACCTGATAAGTTGAAGTTTTGAAGTGTTTGGCCAAGGGTTGTTTATGTTAAGTCTAATTTGAATGTAAAGCTGCTTACTGTGAGATTTACTGTTTGTTCAAAACTTCACTCGGCCAACGTTTTAATGACTTTAATCAAGAAATAATCTTCTGCTTCAAGTAACGTGAAAGTAACGCTGACACTTAATTCTGTTCAGTCCATCATTGTTGCTTAAGCCAAGTCCAAAGGCTGTATTAATGATTAACTTGCCCTCTTTTGAACCCATGAATATAATCAACTTACCAGAAGTCTGGGGGAAAAACTGTATCATAATGTTATATTTTTGACATCCTATAATCAACCATAGATGAATCAAAGGCCTTGCCATACATGGTCTCGCCTTTACTTCAGCACAAATGATTACAGCTAACACAAGGAAATAAAGTGAGTGCTTACTGGCTTCTGGCTACATTCATATTACAGCACGGATTCACATTAACTCACTGTTCATCAAGTAACACCATTAGAATCCACACAAGGAGCGAGGAGAGACAATGAGGACAAAGTTGAAAACAAAGCTGTGTGTGACTTGTTTGCTAAATTCAGTGTGCCAGTCTGTGAACGGAAGCATATGCTGAGAGGTCACTGGAGGCATCTCCCAAAGTTTTGCTTAAGCGAGACAAAAAGGCTGACAGGAGCAAAATGTCCTTTAGCCCAGCTTTTATCACTGAGGGCTTGTGAGGTACCAACAGGTGCAGGGTTATGAATGTGCGTGCCTCTGAAGGTATGTCACTGTAGGAGAATTGCTGGGAAGTGTGATTTGAAGGCAGTGGTCTTAGTGTGTGTATGTGGGGGGGGGGTGCAGTTTGCCTGGGCCTTTTTTGGAATGTAAAGGGTTAAAGAGTCTCTGCTCTCACACACCTGTAGCCTGTCAGCTGCTGGGGGCCTGTTAAAATGTCAGCTGTGTGTGTGTGTGTGTGTGTGTGTGTGTGTGTGTGTGTGTGTGTGGGTGTGGGTGGGGGTGAGTGAGAAGGAGTACAGTGGAATGGTGGCAAGGTAGTGGTGAAGGGGGTCTCATTTGCTTGTGTGTGGCCCGGGTGATTCTCAACTACAAAATACCTTTTGAAACGTGTTTATTTAACACCAAAAACCCTGTCTTTAAGCCACACAGCAACAGCTGGCATTCAAGACATTGTCCTGCCCCTTCAAAACTGTGCAGCCCAGTCTGAGTGACTGAAGGGGCCACACAAACAGGTGATGCCTCTCACAACTGAGCTGTGACAGCCACCCCCATATTACACCAATGGACATGTGTTGAACAGAGCTGAATTTACTAAAATATAAAAGAATTACAGATGAGTTTTGTTTTGGAAGATAATTTTTAGGAGTCCAGTGCAGCTTCTTCTAGTGGTTGTGATGTTGCATAATCTCTGAAAGGTGACCACTTTAGCCGTTCTTAATCTGAGGAGAATCTTGCATGTTTTTTTTTTTTTTTTTTAGTACTCAGGCCAGTTGTGCAGTTTGTGTTCTTTCGTATGCTGTGACAAACTATAATTGGGCATCCATGTGAACTACAGAAAATCTGAGAAGGTATTATTGTACTTAGAAGTTGTCAGTCAAAGCTTAGCTCAAGATCTACTTCTGTAAATAGTTGATTTTTTGGTCATATTTGTCATTTGTTTTGTTTTGTTTCTTTTTGACCTAAAAATGATTTGGTGTAGAAATATATATTTTTCAACATTTTTGTGATTCTGTGGTTGAATGTTTTAGGTAGGTCACTGTTCTGGTAAGAAAAGTTGGGCTATCTAGGACTTTTTAAAAATTAGTATATGAAAATCACCAGAGGTCAAAGAACCCTGATCAATTGCTTGTTTCTTTACAACAAGTATAGTTAGTTATGTTTTAATTGGATGAATTGCAGCAAATATTTTGCTAAGTAAGAATTAGTCTGAGTTAGTATTCACAAAATGTCTTTAAATACTGTATATTTTTGTCACATCACCCGCCACTAATTGTGACCGGTTTTACTGTTTTTATGTAGCTTTGGAAGTTTATTATACTGCTTGACAAAAAAAAAAATAATGCAAAGGAGTTTGCCCACACATTTACCCACAGATGTTTCACTGGAGAATGTATATTCTATACACTCATAGGTTGCAGGAGGAGGTGTCACAGCTGGTCACATATGCTTGACTGGTGATCCATCTGGCATCTGGACAGGCCAAGGAAGTGTTGCATGCTCAGACATTCCTGTTTAACCCTTGCTGCTCGGGTGAGCATTAGCCTGCTGATTTGCCATGAGTGGCAAAACATGTGGCCACTGGCAGAACATGTAAAGGGCACAGTGATGCCCAATTTCCTTTTTGTTAAGATGACCATGCTTCTCTCAACCCAATGATTCACCCCTTCTGAAAGACTGTTAACTAGGCAAAATGTACACCAACATGTACACTACCCAAAAGAAGCCGCTGAGAACTCTGAGCAGTTTTATTCCCTCTTGTACCAAGACCCAGTATCTAATTAGTCCACAGCTGTAAGTATTATATAGGGTGAATCAAAACTCACAAGACAAAGGGTATTTTATTTTAGAAATGAAAGGGTACTTTTGTGTGTCCTGTTTCTTTTGATTCACCCTTTATATCTACCTGACCCTTAACTGCATGGCAAGTTTTAAGCATGAAGCAGTTCTAGAAATTCTTTTTCATGAAGTGTATTGATGTATTACTTAATTTATTGACTTTGAGTCTGTGATTTTGGAATTACCGCATAGGGATCTAGTGACATTAATTTATTCACATTTATTCACTTTATTATAGGCATTGGTATTTATTTATTACGATTATTAATTCGTTCCTGATGCTGAACACCAACCACATGGCATGAATTACCTGTTTCCTCTAGATTCCTGGCTCTCTACTGCAGTGTTGAATTCCCTCCAGAGTTTGGTGGGAAATGGTATACACAGAAAGCAAGGGTCCACAGTGCTCATTCTCCTTTGTAAACCTTGCTTCTCTATGGACTGCCTGTGCCACACCAGCTCCGGTACAACCAACATGTCGCCCGGAAGAGAAGCACACACAATCACACACAGATCCCCTTATTAGGCTCTGAGCCAGCGCAGTGAGGAAAAACATGGCGAGCTTCAGTTATTGAAGAACAAGAAGCTTGAGAGAGAGGGAGCAACAAAGAGCAAGCTTCTCGTAACGACCACATTACCGGCACTGTTTGTTTGTTTTGCTAGTAATTGTGACCTCAGATTTTTTGGCTTGCTGCTGTTGTGTTTTAGCCCCCTTGTATGTTTGTTCCCACCATTGGCAGATTTCCGACCTGATAAAGCAAGAGAGGAGAACGCCCCCCTCTTTTCCAAAACGTCTCCATATAAGTTATGTTTTTTGAGAGAATTGTTTCACAGGCTGTGTACCATTCATTTAACTCTTGAAGTGTTGACGGTGCCAGATTTCGTTCACGTTGTTTTATGCCCAGGAAGAAACGGCCTGTCCTTTTGCAGTGACACAAGTGTTAAACAAACCCGCGGCCTCTGAATTCCCATACCCCTCAAAACCCTTAGAGGTTTCAAGGTCAGAAAAGGTCAGAACTTGCAAATCTCTCTTCGGAAAGCAATAGTGCACTTTGAATGCACTTAGCAGGCATTATCCAAGAACCTTCCTACCAAAGAAACAGCATTTCAGTCTTCAGAACGGAAGATACAGGCTTACACTGAATACAGTAATGCACAGCTTTGGTTAAGCTTGACTGTATCTTAGAACTTCTCAAGCAGCAAACGTAATGTGGAGGTTATGGTTGAGTGAGTTGAGGGAGACGGTTAATGATGTGTAACACTACTAGACATGGATCTGAAGCTCATAACACATGTGGGTTGGGGAGAGGGGGGGTGATAGAGAGCATGGGTGGGGGTTGGAACAAAAGGTGTGTAAGCAGCTGCCACTGAGTTTAGTGTGGCTTTCACGTCTGCACACAGGGGGACTTATAGGCCAGGGGATCTGACACACTGCTTTACTGTGAACCCAGCACTAACACCCAACCTCCCTCTCAGTTACCAGCAAGGACACTGATGAATTGGAGCCAGTTGCTGAAGGCATATAAGGGCAAAGGGTGGAGGAGGGGGCTGAGAGAGAGAGGAAAACTGATAGAGGTCTTTGCATTACAGGGTCATCGGTGGACTAGTCACTTCTGTCAGACAGCCATAGCCTCAGGACAGGACACACCACACCACATCGCAGCCCGTGTCCATGAGGATATTGTTGACTCATTCATTTGCCAATGATTCGGTGCCATTGCTTGTGTTTGGGATACGTGGAACTGTGACCATCACAGAGGTTGAAGAAGAAAGGGTAAGAAAAATGACATCTTGCAGGAACACGATAGACCTGTTTAGTGTTGATGGTTTAAAGTATTGAATATGTTGCGAGAATATTGAAAGCTGTGATGTCAGTTTAGGAAGCGTTAAAGCATTTAGGGTTGGATATTCAGCTTTTCTCTAAGCAGATTTTCCATGTATACAGCTCGGAACAGTCACTAAGTATTCAAATGTTCTGCATACTAACTTAATTCCGAATAAACTGTAATTTAAAGTGAGCAATCTTGGGTAAGTTGATGGAAAAGTACCCCCACTGTGGCTAGTGTAAGCTCTACGCAGTTTACAGTGGCAGCTTTGCTGTGTGTGGCCTGTTGGAGATCTGTTTCACAGCTGTTCGCTTGCAAATCAATGAATAATTGCAACGGGAGGGTATTTTGATTGACATCCCAGGTGGAATAGGCTGTAGGCTGTGTTGCATGCTAACCAGCATTTTCACTTAGTAGTGCCATGCATACTGCAGAAGCAGTGCCATTTGATTCAGCAAAGGATTATCCCTGTATGGAATAAGATGCTTCTGTATATTTGAAGTTTGCATCATTTCTTAAACTCTTGATATTCCATTGTGTTTTTAAAGCTCTGATGACTCGTTTTGTTAGATTTCCACTGAAACTTGAGACGTTATAAGAACTTAGTGGTTCATCTGGCTCCTTTTACTTGCCTGCAATGAACACTGCCTGCAGAAGCTTTAATGTGCGAGAATTACCAGTTACATGTTGTGCATATGGGTTTCTAAACCGGTTGTTGAACCTCTTTGGTGCTTGTCAGTCAAGTTGACGTGGCGTGACGTACAGGCGAGGAGCTTGCATACGTTTGTGATTCCAGAATTCATGCTGATGTCAGTACTAGGTGGCTAAAAGATGTTGTCCCCTTGAGGCTACTTTTATTTATTTATTTATTTATTTATTTATTTCTCTCAACCCCTTCTGATGATGGTGGAGAGATTGATTAAAACATGATTTTAATATACTTATGTCCCAATTTTTTTTTTACTCATTTGTAGCAAGTGGTTATTGTTAGCAAATTAGGCTAAATCTAGTTCTAACCCTGCCAGTTTTTTTGTCAACTGACCAGTCAGACTACATTACTCACACTGATGCTGAGAATGATAAACTAGCACTTTATCACTGCGTTTTGGTTTGAACAAACCTACAGATAGAAAAACACTTAACAAGCAAGTAACAAGTATTTCTGTGTCCTTCTGGGCATTTACTGCTAAGAGTCATTTTGTCAACTAGTATGTTATTAGTAAATTCATTATTACTATTAATTTCACTTTCCAGTGTATAATAAATTGTTGTCCAAAATAGTTTGTGAATCTAGTAAAGTTAATGGTGATTGCCTGAGATCTGCAGTTTGCTTGTCAACTGCTTCTGAAAGGTTAAACAGTAGCAGGTGAGAATCACAGATCTCCTTCAACACCACAAACCCCCACCCTCCTCACTCTGTCTGCCCTGCCAGGAGAAATACTGCCCTTGAATTGCAAGCCCCTTCCCCCCTTTGGCATCAGGTTTCTGGTATGATTTGTTATGAATCTCTTCTATTTTGTGTCCTGGGATGTACTTCCATGGTCCTGACCATTATGGACCACTAAGCTGTAGAATTACCGTACACTGAGCCGAACAAAAAGGTTTCTTTTGAAAAATCTGAATCGCCACACACTGGGGTCAGCAGCTGAGTGGCCATGTTGGAGCAGGCAAGTGCCTGCCGGTCAAGGAGCATGAGGCAACAGGCTGGAAATATCCTGCAGTTGGTGCTGGCAGTACAACCCAAGGTTGGAGTAAATCACTGGAGATAGTCCCATAGGGCATTGCGAGCGCCATCACTGCCCCAGTTAGGCTACAGTGAGGGTTTTGTAGAGTGGCCAGTTCAGACAAGCCCAAGTGTGTGTGGGTTTTCTCTCATCAAGATTGTCCTTTTATAATTTCATTTGACTACTTTCACCACTTTTTGGAGTACTTTTAAATGTTCTAAATATTGTGTAAAAATAAGCAAACCATGCTTGGCATTGGATTTTCTTTCAACAGACAGTATTCATATTCAGTGCTCTTAGTGTGCAACCTAGATCCTTAATCAAACGTTCAACAGCAATCACCTGTATTTTACCTTGCAGTAATTTGACCAATCGACTGATAAGAGGAATAAATAAACCAATCAAATTACTAAGAAATCAGCCAATTTAAACATCAACTCCCATTTGAGATGAATGCTGGTCAAGCATCTTTGCTGCACCAAAATGACGCATGTGAGTAGCATCCGGTGTGAAATGACACCATCATTCTAACTTGCCACATATGTGAAAGAAAAAGAAATAATTAGATTACACCTGGTGTTAAGACAAATTGTACAACCTTATATTAAAACTCTTATTTTAAACAACTCTTTCATTAAAAAAGTATGCTTTTAAAGGTATGAGCGTTCCAATTGATATACCCTTTTAAATGGTTTTAAATGATTTAAAGTTGATAAAATATTCATCACAGTTTGTTCCTTCATGATCAACCTACATCAGATATGTCAGCATTCTGAAGAAGTACAGGTCGTCAAGTTGTCAACTTTAAAGAGCAACACCAACAGGCTTTTAGCACCACCTTCTTCTGAGTTCTGGAGGAACAGCTGGTGGCTGTCTTGACGTAATCAAGGGCAAGTCTTTTTACAGTAGGGGGCTTCCAAATCACCATGCAGTCTATGGGCCTCACCCAGCATCACTACTGTGGTGTTAATATGCTGGCCACAGGCCTCGTCTACTGTTGATACTGCAGCGTTAGAAAGCTGTCTATAGACCACATTTAAACAACACAACTGCAGCATTAGCATGCCGACTACCAGCCTTGTTCCATATTGCTACCATGGTGTTAGCGTGCTGGCTACTGGCCTTGTCCAGCTTCACAACCATAACATTAGAACTGATGAGCCAAGCTCTCTGTCCATGCTGACATCACATCCTTTGAATTAATCTTTTGACTTTTTTCTGAGATTCCCTGGCAAGCAGACTTTTTTAAGTTGTTTGTAAACTATCAGTGTAACAAAGAAACAGCTGCCAGACTAAAACCAAACCAAAAATCATTAGTTACACACTATGGACAAAATAAAATTGCTGTATTTTTTGTGTGATGGTGATATTGTCTTGTAAGTCTTACTATTGCATGAAAATACAACAAATTCCTGTTGAGAACTTTTGAGACTGTCCACTTGTGTGGTCTGGATGCTCACACTGAAAAGTGTCCAAACAAAACCTTGCATCTCCAAAAAGTAGCTTTTCAGCAGATACAAAAACCATTTAGTTTTCAATGTAAACCTTTTAGATAATTTTATAGACTCTTTCATCTTGACATTTGACATGCTCATTTTACCAGTATACTAATTACCCAGAGCAATCAAAAGGGTCTTCCCCTTTTTTCAACCGCTAATATTTAGGCATGCGTTTGCCCTTCACGCTTTACTGTTTCCCTCAGTTTTGAATGTTTAATTGGCCGCAGGGCTCTGGCACCATATGGCTGTGGATCGCTGGTGGTGACCATGACCGAGCTGTGCTCTCAGTTCTCTGTGTAAAGCATTAGTTTTGTAAACAGTTGAATCAAACAATTGACAACTGTGCCGTTCCGGATGCCGGATCCTGTGCTGAGCTCGAAAGGTGATGGATTTCTCTGCGATGCTTTGGCCTGAGTCCAGCCTCTGTCCAGGCGCTGGCTCTTATCTCTGAGCCTCAGGCTTCTCTGCCTCCAGTTACAGACAGGGATGACAAAACTGGACTCCCTCTCTCACACCCTGCAGAGGAGATATGCTTACATGTACTCTCACACACTCACACAGAATACCGTATGCCCACACATGGACGTAGGCCCCGTGTGCTTATCCAAGTGGAACCTAGGTGCTTCAGACCACTTCAGCATGAGATAGAGTGCAGCAGCACAGTGTTTTACATGTCTGCCTCACCTGACCCCTATAAGAGAACATTGTTTCTGAAGGAAACAGTTGTGGAGTACAGTCATGCTTATCATTCACCATGTTCTCTTTTTTTTGAGGCTATACAATGGATTTTGGATTGGGGCCTGGTGGATATATTAGTTGGCTGATACTTCTGGCTGATGTTCCATGAATTTGAGTATCTGTAAATATTGCAGCTGTAAAATAACTGACATTTAGTAGTCTGTTGTCTAATGTAACTTGTGTACTGCTGTCCAGCAAAATAAGTAAATCATCTTCTACATGTGCTTGTTACACAACATTTCAGACACCTTGTTATAATCAATATTGACATTACGGGAGATCATAAATGAGTGTCTCGGTATGAGATTATACTGTGAAAATAACAAACTCAAAGTGAGCTTCACTCAACAACATTTTAGAATGTATTTTAGAAAGTATTAAAAAAATTCTTAAATCTCAGCTTTTCTATAGATGAAGACCTTGCTTTATTCCTCTCCAAGCATTTTGAGAAACACTTTAGGGCTTGGGCGACTCACCACCATCACTGATGTCACTGACTACTGAAATATGCCGTTTTACATAAAATACATCTGTGCGCAAAAATGACATGCCCATTGAAAATGTGGGTTTTTCAGGAGAACAATCTGCAGCTAAAAAAACTAAAGTGTAGGAGTATTTTTGACTGTATGGGGTGCTTTGTACTTACTGTGATGGCACGATTCTTGATGAAATGGCCATATGTGGAGATGATCATTTTCACAACTGCTTATCATGCTCATTACAAATGCTGTGCATGAGCATTTGAGGTGCAAGCACTTTGTTGCATGTGGTTTCATATCGCCCCATGTTAAAAGTAATTTCAACACCACTGCTGTTATGGTAAAGTAATGTTGCACCATGGTTTATCTAATATTATTCATTTCATATTTTTCTGTGTTCTTTAATGGCTGTGTTTTAATTTGCTAGTAATTACCCCCCTGATCAAATAATTCACAGAAATGATGTGGAAAGTAGACTCTTTTTAAAATATGCCACCATCATTCTAATTAGATTTATTTGTCTTGATGTAAGGTTGTCTTTTTAATGTGTGTTTTATGGAAATTTAGTTGTGTTTTAAGAGATGATTAAATATTAAGATGATAAATTTTCTTTTTTATTATTTTCAGTAAATTATTTGTCATATGTACGAAAGTCATTTTAGATTAGTCAATTAATTGACTAACTGAAAAATAATATTGGATTATTTAAAAAGTTACATAGCCTTTAATTTTGTTTAATAATATTTCACATTAATGAAATTTCTTATACTGTAAATGCAAATATGAACATGTCAATGTCAAATGTAATTTTTACGATGTCATCTCATAATGTTTTTTTTGCATCTGTGACGAAGGGCATGAAACTGTTTTGGTCAGCGCATGTTTTGTGTCCCAGTCAAATGATGTTACTCAGTAGGATTAACTACAAAATGCTTTTAAACTGGTTAATTTAGATAGTCGAGTGGTGTAAATGACGTGAAATATCAGGTGAACCTTATAGCTGTGTATTTTCTTAGCAAGAATGGTTTCTACACTCTGTTCTTGCGAGTGCATGTCTTTTTGAACGTGTGAGTTCTGGGACTTCCTTTGTGGCATACAGCAAAACCACGACTCTGAACTATGAACACCTTTGACCTGCTTGTATGTGACTGGTGTGCAATAGACCTCTGTGCTCTGAGAGCTTTACATCAGATTCTAAATCTGAAGGCATTATTATGAAGTTTGTCCCGCTTAGCAGCTGTAGCGTCAGTATTTGAATAGTGCAATGGCCACTTTCATGCAAAATATGCCTCAGCACTGCTGCATAACTTTGCATGGCTGAGGTGCTGTGGATCCTAAAGGCTTCCACTTTTCAATAATGCCACTCGTATATGATCATGGAACAGAAAGGAAGAAATCTCATCAACTGACTTGTTGCAGTGGTGGCATCTTATTAAAGTACCACACTCCAATTCAGTGGTTCTTTAGGACAACTTGTTCCTTCAGTAGTACTCACCTTTTCAAGTGGACTCAGGCACGGTTTCAGAGCTATCACACTAGTCAAACGAACTAGGCTTTGAGGGGAAACGTGCTCGGGCACGGTACAGATTGCATCGTGCGAGTCCACCCTGAGCTTTAAGTCTGTCACTGTGGAGAAGCTATGTTTGTTTATAGTGTCTAAGGCTTGCTTCAAAACCTGCATTATTAGCTGAATATTTGCTCAAGAGAACAGGGTTGTCCACAGTAGAGTTTTCCTTTTAAAACTACATAATAGATCTGAATCATCACCCTTCACAAAGTCAACCTTGTTACCTCTGGACTGCAGTATCTTTTACCTTGTGAGTTTCTATTGTTTGGTCTAAACACAAGGTTGAAAAGGTTTGACTGCGAGTACAGTCGTGGCCTTGGCCTGTTAACTCCTGGATAATCTTTCAAGCCAAGTCTTGTCTGACAGCAGGGACAACCTATCCACTGATTTTAAAAGGACAAAATGTTTGGCCCGAAACAGAACGCCAATTTTATTTTTGCTTTGAGACAGTGGCTCTGTGGTGCAGTTTTGTGAATACTCTCCAGGTCCTGTGTAGCCTCTGTGAAAGAGGCTAAGTGGCTCAGATCAGAGCTGGTAAGCAGCCTCCGCTGCGCTCACAGGGCTAAAGGTTATGGTCGGACTCCCCTTGCAGATAAAGAAGGCTTTTCATGTGAGCTGGCCCCGGAGCCCAGAACACATTCTGATGTGACGCTGCCTTTGAAGCACAGCCTGCACTCCTGATTGCTGGGCAAGGGTTCTCTTCCCATCAGTGTGTCCTGTGTAGCCACAGAGAAAGAACGGGCACCTCACATGGCACTCTGGAGAATGGATGCGTGCGTCATACCCGCACAAACATGCACACGCACACTCGAACCACTCCTTGCCACATAATAAAAGGAATGCTGAAGCTAGTGACGGGGCCTGTTCAATCACATAGTATAGCTCAAAATAAGCATGTATGTGGGTGTGTGTTTGTCTTTGTTTTGATATCTTACACACAACTGGAGACCAAACTGCTTCTTTTAGTCATATAACTGGTTGAAAGCACCAAAACAAACAGCTGGATCTTACCATGTTCAGGCTGTTTTAGTCTTTTTCACCATTTTACTTGCTGGCTGCTCGTCACACGTTAATTTGCACTCCTGTGGTGTGTGTGTGAGACCAACTGCCTGAGTAATAAGAATACGTTCAAATACAACATTTTAAAATACATTTTAAAATACGTACATGTAGCTGGTTGTCTGTTCATCTGGTAGTGTATGACCTTTCGCAAAAATACTAGTACATCTCAAAAAATGTGAATATTGTTAAAAAGCTAAATTTTGATCACAGTTGCATCCAATTAGTTAATCAATATGACTAATAGCTCATGACACAGAAATCCTGAAACTTTAATGCAAGTTTGAATACTTTATTAATTATGTGATCAACTTATAAACTTAAGCTACAAATATAAAATATATGATCAAAAACCTTTATGGAGATGCACTTAGTAATGTCTGCTTGCCAAAGTCTGAGGATAACATTAAGTATAATTCAAGTGACATAATGCCGTCAGTAACTGGTGGCATGGCTTCTGCTGCACTAGTGATTCTGGATGAAAGCCGTAGTTGGAGGAGGCTGCTAACCAACATGCTAAAGCTGCTCAAGAGATTGTGGATGCAGTCTTGTGCACTAATGCTGTTGTACCTACTGCACTGTCCTGTCCAGTCTGTTAAATTGTCTCTTGTCTGCTGTATTTATTGTAGTACTTAGTTCTGTGTTGCACCTTTGTTACACGTTATATGTTGTCTTTATTGTATTGTTGTTCCATGTTGCCTCATGGTTCTGGAGGAACGTAATTTCATTGCACTGTGTACCTGTACTCAGATGTAATGACAATAAAAAAGCTTGACTTGACTTGAGTAGTTGGAAGAGGCTGGTAGCCACCTTCACTGGTGATTCTGGATAAGGTCCATATCCAGGACTCTAGTGCTGAGATACCAATTGGCCATGACTAGTGATTGCTAACCCTTTACATATTAGCCTGAAATGATTCACTCGTGACCAGCGGCCACTTCTCTAGGACCCCAAAGTACTCAGGCTGCTGGTCTTGCTCTTTACCTTATGGACAGACCTCAACCTTAGCCATCTCAGCAACACACTGTTCGCTCTGTGGTAGTTTGGTCACTTTTATTGAAGGGTTTAAAAGAAAAAAAAATGATGCAGTTGAATTACAGTGTTTTTTTTTAGATTAAATATTGCAATTCAAACATGCTTTAAAATCCAGTGCAGAATGACAGGGAAATATGAACAACAAACATTGACTTAGTTAGTAGGAATGTAACAGTACATAGGAATGTAGGAAGTTATATACTCCTTATTTTTCCAGATACTCCTTATTTTTACTGTATTGAAAGACAATAACAATACTAGAACTCTTAAGAGTAATATACCAACTGACTGAAGGGTTTCATTGTATATGGAGAATGATTTAAACATTCAAGTGGCTGAGTTGTCATGATTCTTTACATAGCCATTTACTAAATACACTTTGAACCCTGTGTATAGATCTAGTCCAGTCCTTGAAAATCATATCAAGTCCTTGTTTCTTGCTTCAGAATCTGCTTAGCAGTCTGCTACATGAGATCAATGATTAATGTATGTTTTTACACATCTTTGCTGCCTTCTATGCTTCAGCACATGAGCATCATTTTATTATGCTCTTATTATTTCTGGCAAGATCACCTTATCCTAACTTCAGTCTCTCTTCATCTTCTGTCTCTTGCTCCTTCCTCCTGATCTCAATGTAAATTGGATGAGATTGATGATCAACAAAAAAACAATCTATTGTCCTGTGTCAAGTCAGTGCAGAGTGTGTGCTATAGCCTGCACAATTGATGCATGCCAGTGGATCTCAATCCCCATCCTGGAGCACCACTGAACTGCTTGTTACAGTGTTTTCCTGCTGTAACACACACAGTTTGGCTCAGCATGGGCTCTTGAGATGGATCAGGTGTCCTGGAATTAGGTAAATGTTTAAAACAAGCAGGGTAGTGGTACTCCAGGGCCAGGATTGAGAGCCACTGGCCTACTTCATTGTGTTATACTTGTGTATTGTTGTGTCTGCATTTCTCTGCAGTTAAACCAAAAACACCAATGTTGTGATGGGGGTGTCCAGTGTGTTCACAACAATGGCACCTGAAACTTAATGGGTTGTATTTAAGAGTTGGAGTTAATAGTTGTTAATTTTACTTAAATTTCTGCAACATAAGAGAAAGAGAAGAGCTCAGATGAGAGAGTACAGATTGAGAGGCTGAAGGAAGGTGAAATTCTCTGCTCGTTTAGACAGTGAGAGATATGGAAGAGAAAATGCATGTAGATTTGATGATTTGGTGAAACTGTTGGCACCATACCTAATGCCAGGTGTGGAAGTGGTGCAACTGTGTCTTCCTCTGGAATGATTGTGATCCAATACTGATTGGGATGAGTTGCGGAGTTCAGATGAGGTAAGATGGTGATCATCCAACATGACCTCACTAAAGCTCAACGAATGCAATCAGATCCTCACAGCAGTGCTCTAAAATCTAGCCGGAAGTCTTCCCTGAACATTAGAGACAGTTATTCCAACAAAAGCAGGATAAATAAACTCTTAATACCCTTGATTTTGGAAGAAATAATGAACAAGCAGGTTTCCTAATACTTTTGTCCATATAGTCTGTTTGAAATACTCCAGTACAGACAGTGTAATGAAGTATCATAAGCGTGATCAGAACCTTTAGCAGGGCTTCCCTGGTCTGGTAATAGAGAACTGTAGAGTCTTTGAATTGATGATAAGGAAGTAGGCGACTGTTTCCTTGATGTCACCTTTCTGTAGTAGCGAGTCTGCTTTTGGCTCCACTCATGCGGGTCTATATATATATATATATATATATATATATATATATATATATCTGTCTCTTATACACATCTTAGGAAGACAAGCATTTGTCACGCCGCTTTAGAGGCTCATGCTAACATTTGTCAAGCGACCGTGCGGGGAGTGAAAGCAATGCCTCACTCCTTCACTGTTTGGCTGTGTGGACCGTCCATTACTGACTGACCAACCAACCAGCCAATCTCCAACCTCCCCCCCACTTCCCCATCGCAACTCACCCCCCACCACTTCTCTATCACTCGACCTCCCACCCTGTGTGAAGCCCTTCCTCCAGCCTGTCCTTAAATAGCCACTCCAGAAGAAATTGGTGATAATGATCTTTAGACAATAAAGCAAAGCTCAGTTCTGAGTGGAACATCTTTCGTAATTCATGGAAAAATTGAATTCAAATTGTTGTTTTTTTTAATAAAATAAAAAATGCATCAAAATGTCCTTCAGTTTATTGTTGAAAGAGTATCTTCTCACAACAGATGTTTCCCTGGAATATGGGCTGTGTGTGTGTGGTGTTACAGGAAAACAAGCTTCCTCACTGTGTTAATTGGATGGGGCAGTTTTTTAGCTCTCACCTTTTTTCCCCTCTCCTTAAAGCTGTCAAGTTAGGAAACAATGATATGCTTGAATTGGCTGCCCCTTGATCTACATCTATCCCTCTAGCACCCAGCCAGTAGTGTACTGAGCTGCTTCTTAAGCTTTATCTTCACCCCTTTGGTTTACTCAGTCATGTATTATTATGTTTGATGGTTTCAACAGACAGCCTATGCATCCATCAATGAAATATATAAATATATAAAAGCATTAAAGCATAAAGGGAATTTTCAGATGAAGGAAATTAAACTTGGTAAGAACAGTGAATGCCTGCACTATGCCTCAATCTTCCCCAAACTTGACTCTTCAATATGTGTGTATCCACGTGCGTGTGTAAATAAAAACCTTACATCTACATTCTTGCATTTTTTTTTTTTTACTTCGTTTTTCAAGTTTTTGACATGGGAATCTGGTTGTTTGTTCAATTTTGTGGAAATTACACAAGGATTGGATCATTAAAATGCTCCATCATAAATTGTACTAATAATAAAAGATGTTTTCTTTGACTTTTTTACCCTTTTATTTCCTCCTGTAAAGTTGCCATTGTGGAGTTACTAGGTTTTTGAATGACAGTAACAGTGGCAATATATAATATAAATAGATCCAGTGCTGCTGCTTTGTCTCACAAGGTGCGATTTGCCTCAACCCTCTCTTCCTTGCCATCTCCATCTAAAGTAATGTGGCTTCAGGGCTGTCCTGTGGCCATCTTAGGATGTTCAGTTGTGACACGAAGTTGTGTTCTTTAATGCGTCACCTTTTCTTGCAAGAGCATTTGTGGGATGGAAGTTTACCCCACCTCACAAAAAAAAACCCTCTCTAAAGGTCAAATTAGTTTTCTCTTTTTTCTTCACATTATATCCGAGGGGCTAATTCTGGCTATTGCTTAGCTTTTTAATTTTAGAGCGCAAGTGTCAAAGCGCCACATGATTCTTCATGAAAATCACTGTGGGCGATTTTATCACTAACTGGTTCAACATAAGTCACTTCAGAAGCTAGAATGTCATGCTGGTCTAATGCATCTGGCCAGATAAAGTAATAGGAAAGTAATATTCTTATATTTTGAAGATGGTTAATGCTAATTTAATCTCTTTACATGTGATCTAATTACACCTCTCTCATTTAGCTGATAACACCGTCTGTTTTCTATATTAGACACATCGTCACTGTCTAATGAAAAACATCCACTTTACAGAAGAAGGCAACAATGTTTGTAACTTTGAGAAATTAGAGAAATTAAAATTGTTTTAGAACGTTTCTATTGGTCTATTCACAGAAGACCTATAGGGTTCAAACTGTGCAGAAAACTAAAAATGGACAAAAATGCAGAAACACATTTTTCACTGGACAGCAGTGATGAAACCTGGTAGGTTGGTTGCACTTGTAGAAAATGATTTGTTTTAATGAATGTTACAATTTTCACTTAATCCCTGTTTTTCTTTTGTTGTATAATAGAAGCAACTGCAGTCTGAAGTCCCTACAGTCTCTGTAGACATGGGCTACAACACCTTATCCAATTTTCACATTGAGAAGAAGATTGGCAGGGGCCAGTTCAGTGAGGTCTATCGAGCAACATACTTGATAAACAACACTGCAGTAGCTTTGAAAAAAGTACAGGTAAGTCGATCCATCTTACTAAACAAAATCTTGAACTGTCTAAAAGTTGATTGGGACTGTAAAGCTTAAAGTAAATGATCAGCTCTCATTTAAAATGTTTTGAGCTTAACATGTTGCTTTATTTTTATAAACCACAACATGTCAAATATCACTCTGTGTTGCACATAATGATACACTGAAGTCTTTGAAATACTCAAAATACAGTTTATATGTCTGCAGTGTGGAATAAATTCATCTAATACTATTGAGAACTCTTCAGTTAAAGCTGAGAAACTGGTTATAAGAGCTGGTTATTTATTGAACATGAAAAACCAATAGAAATGACCAATATGGACAGGATTACATAGGTTAAGAGGTTCTGAAGGTTGGTTCATTTCCCTGCCCTTAATTCAGATCAATGTAGTACACATTATGGGATTATATTAGTTATTAATTTGTGGATTGTCGGTTCAGTTGATGTAGTTAATTCAATTTCCTGTCTGAAAGCAAAAGATTCAGTACTACAACCGAACAAGAAAACGAATGTAGTAAAATCGGTACAGTTTGTAGCTTACAGAATTGATTTAATCCATTCTCCTCGACAGTAGAGAATGTTTGGCTGTTCAAGACAAATTCCAATATTTGCAAATTTCTCCAAGTATTTTTTGTTGTGAATTAAATGTTTTATCAAATAGTAATAATGTAGGTATGGATTTACTGTCGTCAAACGTCAGCTTATGTCATAAACATGCTCTCAGTGCTCATATTGGGCTGTTGAGGCAATATTTCAGTTACATAACNATATATATATATATATATATATATATATATATATATATATATATATATATATATATATATATATATATATATATAATTAGTGAGTGTGTGTGTGTAAACTCTATTTTAAGGCTTTTTTGTGGCGGAGTTGTTTATAGTAGGTTTTAAAATTATCGTAGCCTACATGGCTATTCTGGGGTTGCGTTAAGCTCATTCATGCTTCCATTCATTCAGACTTGGGCATGTTGCTGATGTCTGGCTCCCTCGCACAGCCATCCACACTCACCGCATCTTTTCTTTTACACTGGCCCTTGGTGTGTACACACTTTGTCTACTGTCACTTGTTACTGTGTCTGCACTTATTAATCAATTAAATTTGTTTGGATGATTTTTTCAGTATTGGATGGTTTGGAAAATGGCTAAAGCTGAAACATGGTTTTGTAAAATGAAATGTGAGCACATATCTCTTGAAAGAAATTGAAAGAAAATGATTTCCAGTTCTACTGTTTTACACATTGTGACTAATGATCTATCCATGCTTCATACTGGATCATGCTTTGCTTAGAGACTGCTAGATATTTACTTCCACCATCACTTCTTAAAAACAGTAATCAAACATGGTCATCTGTATTACTGAACATTTGAAACCGTAGGATAATCACTTTTTTTTCTGCAGGGTTTTGTCCTGCAGTAAACCACTGAAAACCAGAAACCATCCTGTTCCTAGTACCAGAGTGGGATCAACATAAAATCATGACTATTAAATTTTATGTTTCAGTCTCATAGGCATTCCATCTTAAGGAGGATTCCTGAGTTGTGAATATAATGGAATAGCTGTGGAACGCATTCGTATGGCTGCTGTGTTCAGCAGAGGCTGTCTCCTGACTGTGCTGGGCTGCAGATGGGTGCTTGCCTGTCTGCGTGTTGGTTCGATTTATAATCACATGCACTGTGTCAGTTTGGGAATGCAGCAGCTTGCCTCAGGCCGGCGAGGAGCAGTGATGTGGCTGTGATGCCTCTAATGAAGCTGACACAGCACAGCTCAGCTCTTACTGCCCTAAGGGCTCCACGGAGCACGAGCCACGCTCTCGTCCCATAGGGAGAGCAAACCTCCAGAGGGGAGTTCCCCCATAGTCTGTTCCCATGGCTCGTTCTGCACTCTAGAGCAGATTCTGCTAGAAAAGTCCTATGTCTGAAGAACTGTCTCCCAGCCTCTGCTTGCATTTTAGCCAGTTAAATATGCTTAGCATTCAAGGTGTTTTTGAGACTTTTTTTTTTCTTTTTTTAACTGCTGTTCTGATTTTTATTCAAACAAAAAAGATATTATTTTTGGTTGTATTCATTTATTATTCTCTGTCATACAGGAGTCTTAATTTTGAGAAGCCTACGTAATTAATGGGAAACACTGCAACACTTACAAAGCTACAGGAATTGTATAAAGTCTTGACTTCAATCAAAAATGTAATAAAATAAAACAATGGATCAAGATATTTGAATGAATAATATTTCCAATAATGTTTTACTTTATGGAGTCATTTTCAACAGTGAGTGCCCTTTTTGATTATGAAAAATGACGTCGAGTTAGTGTTGTGGGGTTGTACTGAGTGGCCTGAAGGACACCAACTCCTGAGAATTGCGGAATTTATATTGTTAGTCTATTTATATTATTCCATTATAACATTATTGGAAAATTTATTGCAATATAAAGTGCTACAGTTCCTATCTTGGAAATTGACCCTAAGTGATTGTCTCACTTTTTTGCCAGTTTAACCAGTTTCTTCAGCTTGGTGTTCAGACAAGTTCACAGAATGTCATCATTTAAAGAATATTTAAAGAGCAACACCGGCTGCCTTTTAGCCCCACCTCCTTTCTCTGGCTTCCTTAATGTACTCATGAGGGGGTCAGTTTACAGAAGGGCACTACCTAAACAGCATGACATTAGCAAAGTTAGTTTGCATAGATGAATTGGCCTCATTGACTATTGCTACTGCGGTGTTAACCCGTCGGATACTGGTCTAACGCTGTTAGGTTAAAAGAAATTTTGATATCTCTTTGAAGTTATTTGCTAATAATGACTGTGTTTGTTTGCTACATTTTTCAGTAATTCTTCTTTCTTTAGTAATTGCCCTTTAAAAATTTCCAATATCGACATAATTTTGGACATTAATTGACATTCAGTGTATTATAAAATTCCCATAAAAAGGCATTACTGTGTAATATGACTGTATTTGTTCATGTGAGTGACTGTCTTGTTGCCTTCTGTTTTCATAGGTATATAACTCATCATCATCATCATCATCATAATCATCACCACCACCATCATCACCAGATATTTTCATTCGGGGGGTGGATCACATTACGGACCTGGAGCAGATGACTTGCAGCCTAAGCAGACCATGATCTGAAGGACCTACCCAGAGGCCTTGCTCATTCCTTCCTTCCAGTTTTCTCTGTGGGGGAAGCACCGTGAGCCCGGCTGCTTCAGGTGGAGTAAAGAGAATAAAGGACTGTGTGGGCGTGAGAGAGAAGGACACGCGCCTTGCTGCCGTTAGCGGTCCTGTACGCTCCTCTGGAAAAGCACAACCTCTGATTTCATCACGAGCCCCACTCTGCCCCCACTCCTACCCAGCCAATCAAAGCAGACATGGGGAGGAAAAAGATCCAGATCCAGCGAATCACAGATGAGCGGAACAGACAGGTGAGAAAAAATGAGTTTTTTTTTTGTTTGTTTCTCATGTGTCTCTCTCTCATATTTCTGTCTCTCTCTCCTCTCTTTTTCCCCATTTCTCTGTCTCTAGCTCTCCTGTCCTCTTTACTTCCTCTGACTTTCTCTCCTTTCGCTGCCAGTCTCTCTCTCTCTCTCTCTCTCGCCCTTGCCCTTGCTCTCACTCTCTCTGTCTGTCTGTCTGTCTGTCTCACACTCTCGTGTGTGTGCGTGTAATGCTATCAGAGAGAGGTTTGAGCTATGTCTCCTCTACACATTTGTGGTTTACGCCATCTGCTATTTGTGCTCTCCAGCAAGATCTTTTGTCATTGTTTCACTTTCACCATGTTTACCTCCAGCCTGTGGTTGGAGGAGTTTTAAGTCTTCATTTGTATTTCCTGTACAAAATGAATACTAACATGGAATACAGAATTTATTCTGTTTTCTGAATCCCAGCAGACTTTTCGGGTCACGGTGACTCACATAGTGGCTTTCTGACTGGCCCAGGTGTCTGTACACATCCACACTAACCTGGCCTGCTTTTAACTCTTAGTCAGCGCCTCTCTGCCTCAGGTGTTCTTCCGCAGCTCTTTGCTCTCAGACGTTCCTAACGGAGCTCTCTGAATGAATCAGGATGTTCTGCTTCTTTTATTTATCCAGGAGTCGTTGAGTTAATTAAAACATCTCGTACCATTGTATCAACCCACACTTGGAGACATGCAGTGAAGCTTAGTGGTCTTCAAATAATTCCTTTCTAATTACTCACTTTCTTTTCTTTTTGTGTAAAACAATGTTCTGGCCTCTCCAGTGCCACGACAAACATGCCTGATTATAATGAATTCATTTATTTTTACATTAATTAATGGTTAAACCTGAAATGAAAGCATTACTAACTTACTGGGTGAAGAAGCCTCTGCAGAGAGTTTTTAGCGAAGAACACTAAAATCTCACACCTCTGCCACACTCCACAGCAGGTGCGCTTCGAGTGTGTGTTGTGTAAAGGTCACTAGATAAGCACACAGCCCCAAGGTTAATTGGATTGGAAGAAGAAGCGAGAAGGACCAGGTTGGTATTTCTACCTCCTGCCACAAGTGCACATGTATCTTCTCACAGAGCTTCTCCGGTTGCTATTGGTTACTTTCAGCTCTATTTTTGATGCCAATTACGCTGTACTTGTTTTTTTGCTGAGTTTTGTGTTTGATGCAGGTGGGGAAGATGTGGTTCATCATCAGATAACCTCATCTTCTGTTCTGGAATAAAAGGGATGCACTTTTTCAGAATGTCCACCTATTTTGTTGTAATTATTTAATGCTTTTTTATATTATATTTAGATATTCTATAATGTTTGGATCCAAATACATATTGAATATTCAGGAGATGTCACTGTCAAATACATTAAAATTTCTTCATCTACAGTGGTTTAGTCAGTTCTTGAATTTGATGTGTTAAAAGCAGGAAAAATGAGTGAGTGTAACCAAATATTGACAGCTTGATCAGCACATCTCCA
This sequence comes from Acestrorhynchus altus, assembly GCA_034509495.1. NCBI lineage: Eukaryota > Metazoa > Chordata > Actinopteri > Characiformes > Acestrorhynchidae > Acestrorhynchus > Acestrorhynchus altus. The sequence continues at coordinate 26,633,776 of CM067507.1, forward strand.
ACACATCAGCCAGTTCCTGTGTGGACGTCCTAATATTTAGTGGTCAGTATCTACCAAAAGTCAAAATCAGAAATACTTCATTTATCCCAATTAGAAAAAGTGCTCCAAGAAAGAACAGCAGCGAGACCATGAGTGCCTACGGCTCATTGATGCTCATGGAAGCCCCACCTTACAATTTTACAGGACTTAATGTTTCCGCTGTAACCTTTTGGTGCCGCATACCACCGGACACCTCCAGAGACTGAACATTAGACATTAGGTGTTAATGTTATGAATAATCTAATTTATTGTTGCTTTTTTATCGCGATTATTTATAAACTCATGTTTCATTACCGTAGAAGTAATGCAGTACCATGGTTTTTGCCATGGTATTAGTTTGAATATTGTTTTGAATATTTCCCTATGCTCAGTTCCTCCAGAAGAGTGCTGTATGCACATATATTGCGGTCAGCACAGGTGTGTGTGTGTGTGTGTGTGTGTGTGTGTGTGTGTGTGTGTGTGTGTGTGTGTGTGTGTGTGTGTGTGTGTGTGTGTGTGTGCGCTAATGGAGGAGGTAAGAGTGGAAGTGGGTAGTTTCAGTGCTCTGCAATAATTTGATTTGTGCCAGCAAGGATCTTGAGTTATAAAAGGGAAACAGAAGGCACCATATTCTTGTTCTCCACTGATATGTGTCAGAATGGTGTGGTGGGGTGTAGTCTTATCACAGATTTTAGGGCTGGAAGTGTTAAGTTGAAATTGTGCTTTAAAGAATGTTCAACCTCCTGTAAGATGTTTGACAGTGTTAATCTGGCAGTTGTTCTCAAAGTTGGAATGAACTTGTTTTTACTTCCATTGAATGTTGAGAAGGTTTTTGTCGTCTCCTTTGAAGTTTGTATTTTGGAGTACTGAACAAAAGAACACTGCAATATTGATATTTATTATTATAAATTTTATAATATTATTATAATATTGATTTTAATATTGTAGAAATTTGCATCAGATTTCTCCAGAAGCCAATGATGCAACATGTATATACTCTAATGTTTGTCTAATATTTAATAGTAATAATGCCCTTATAATGCCGCCTGTGTATCAAGTGTTAAAATTAAAATTAAAATGAATAATATTGGGCATCCATATTGTATCAGGCAGGTTGTAACCTGACATGTATGTTCCTGTGATGTGATCTGTGTATGTCCACATTGCAATGACATTGCTGAAATTATATATTGTGCATCACTTTTTCGTGATTTGTGCAAGACCTTTTTTGATTTTAATGTTCATTTTATATACTTTTGTACAGTGGAAAATATATACTTTTCCCCACTTCATCTCTTCTCCTCACCAATATTTTCTGCCTTTTTCCAATAGGTGACGTTCACCAAACGGAAGTTTGGCCTGATGAAAAAGGCTTACGAGCTGAGTGTGTTGTGTGACTGTGAGATCGCCCTCATCATCTTCAACCACTCCAACAAGCTCTTCCAGTATGCCAGCACCGACATGGACAAAGTGCTACTCAAGTACACTGAGTACAATGAGCCACATGAAAGCAGGACCAATGCCGACATTATAGAGGTAATACAGACATCTAGAGCTGTGGACAAACACAGTGCTGTTTCCTGTAACTCTGCTGACTAGAACCATTTAATCGTGGCAGCATCAGACTAATGATGACCATACAGTTTCAATCTTCCTGGTTTTTCAGGGAACAGACTTGGCTTTGTCCTTCATTAGTAAAGTCAGCTATACTGGTTTACTGTAGTCATTCCATCTTTGTGCTGATTGTCTTTGATCTTATCTTCTGTTTATCTCCAGTGTAAGATGGATGGTATGTTATTGTGTCTGTGTTTCCAGTGCAAGTTAACTTCCACTGCTAAATTCCACTGCTAAGACTGATGCAGGGGACATGAAAGTCAGAGTGAGAGCTAAAGGTGGGGGTGTGCATTTGTGTGGGTGGGGGGTACAGCCTCCTGTGGGCTTGGGCCAGAGAGCAGCTTGCTGCTGGTGTAGGGGAGGTTTAGAGGCTTATGGATCTCTATACGCCACTGGCTGCCTGCCTGGAAGATGGTGGGACAGCAGAGGTAGGGACAGCTGGACCTTCTGGCTCCCCCTGGCCTTGGCCTGAGACAGAGGGATACACACAAACACACACACACGCATACAAACACACAGCCTGTTCTGTTTGTAGCCCAACCAACACAAGATGGTGGCTACCATAATATGCATTGAGTATACACAGTGAGTCAGTGCGTCTTTTAAACAAGGCTGTACCACCTTTGGTTGCCTTAAGACTGTTCAATAGATGTCTTTCAAGGAATCACATTTAAGGACTATATCTAAAAGTTGTATACCAATCAAAAGTTTTTGTACAGCCCTGTGACCCGGCCAGCAGCTGCTTAGAAACACACTAAAGGGAGTGCATGAAATTCAGTGATGTTTATTTTGTGAGATGAGTATATAGAGGTGTGAAACCTACAGTGTGCACGTGTCTTTTTCATTGTCATAAAAGAAGCTAGTAGAGTTGCATGCTTCCTATTGGGTGCAGCTGCAGATGGTTTAAGTGCATGTCTGTGTGTTTGTCTGTGGGAGAGAGAGAGAGAGAGAGAGAGAGAGAGAGAGAGAGAGAGAGAGAGAGAGAGAGCGCTGTGGTAGGGGCGTTGGGTCGCTGTGGGCCACATCAGCTCAAGGCTGACTGGACTGCTGTCTGTATGTGTGTGTGTGCATGCACTTCAGTGTTCAGTGGGCTGGAAGACCTCCTCATGTAATATTGAGATGCAGTGCGCGATGGTAGGAGCTCCACATGTGCCTGACTTCCAGCATCAGTGGCTGATGTTTTCTATGAAGGACTGTTCTAGTCTGCCTGCACCACCAAAACATACACAGCCTCTTTCTCTCTCATCAATACGCAGAAAATATAGATATACAAGCTTTAACCGATACCACTATATTCTTGATTTTAAAAACAACTAAGCATTAAATGAGGTATTAATTGAACTGCAGTTATCAACTTAAACACCACCCCACAGGGAAACATAGCTTACATGACAGTGTGGGGGGGGTGCTGTTCCAGATATTGGATATTGATACATGGATATTGACCCCATACAGATGCACAGCAATGCTGAACTACCATCTCTTCACAGTGCTGCTAGATGTGAATGGCAAAGTAAAGATGCATAAATGTCAACAAGCTAAGATATATTAATAAAATCAAATTTTCATCAAATGACTCCAAATTTCCAGTAACTTTTTTTATTTGGCTTTACATGCATTTTATCATTTTAACACCTATGAAGCACCCAGCTACACTGTATGTCCAAATGTTTGAGGATACCCCTTTCAGTAAATGTATTCTATAAGCTGACACAGATGGGCAGATGTACACCTTTTGGCACTTTGTCCAGTGCCAGGCCTGGGATGAGGTGGAGTGGTGATCATCCAACATCCTGACCACACTAAAGTTCTTGTCACTGAATGTAATCATATCCTCAAAGCAGTGCTCCCAAATCTAGTAGAAAGTCTTTTCTGGACAGTAGAGACAACAAAAGAAGAATAAACTCTTAATACCATTGATTTGAGAAGAAATAATAAATGAGCAGGTGTCCCAATATTTTTGTCCATATCATGTATGTCCAGTGCCAGGCCTGGGATGAGATGGGATGAGATACCAATGGGGAGTGGTGATCAAATATTTCTCATGCTATGTCACAAAAACTGAATCAAGGCTGGTGTGGTGACACCACCACCTTTCCCACAGCAAGATCATAATTTATACACAAAGCGCTTCTTACTGGGAGGATCCTACACAGGAAGCAAAGCAGTAAATAGTGTACACATTGTGTCTGTCTATACTAATACAGGTGTCAGACAACAACATTGATTTTACATTTATGTTTACAATATTTGGTTGCCATGCACAATTTGACTCGTAGGCTAACAGTGTGGCAGACCACTGTCAGGAGTGTTCATCTCCCTTAATTTCCCTGAGGGAACTCTCCCAAGAGTACAGTAAAGTTCTATTGTATGCAGTATTCATTCTAATTCTTTAATTAAGCCCAATAAACATATTCATAATCACCAATATACCACCTAATATTGTGAGCAGGACAGCTACTAAGCTACCCAAATGAGTTTACAGCTCAGTTAAAAAGCTCTATTCAAATGTAACCTACAAAACTGATATTTAAGCAATAAATATTTGTTTCTTGTATTCTCATGTCTGGTGTGACATTCCAAGTGTCATAGAATTATTCTAGTGTGCCATGTGAGCCATGTTGCTTTTGGTGTGAAGGTTTAACACTGTTGGCAAACAAGTGTGACATGACTCAATTTGTGCACAGCAACCAAATACTGTAAATATAAATTTAAAATTAGTGTTGTCTGACACCTGTATCACCCAACACTGTGTACACTATTGGTTTAGTGCTTTGCTTCCTGTGTAGGAACCTCCCAGTAAGAAGCGTTTTGCGAATAAATTATCGAACACTCACATGTGCATGTTGTTCACTTGAAGAGGGAGATATTCCCCTTCCCCCTCTATATATTGTACACTGTACTATGCACACACAAAACATTCACGCACATGCACGCAGGCATGCCTTTGCACTACTGCATGACTGAGCAGGCATGCATATGTATGTGCTCTCGCTCTTTCTCTTGCTCTCGCGCGCTCTTTCTCTGAGCTGCATGTGCTGTGTGTGGCCTGCCTGCATCCCCTGCCAGAGCGTGTTAATCTGCTTCGCTGCAACTTCCAATGGGGGAAAGAAGGGACATGAGAGAGAGAGTGCGCGTGTGAGAGAAAGAGAGCACAAATGAGGGAGAAATGCAGAGGGTGTGTTAAGATATATTAAGGGAGGGTGGAGGAAAGATGATGATGAGGAGGAGGAGGAGGAGGAAGAAATGAGGGATGCCCTTTTCCTAAGCAGCCGAGTGGAGAGGGCTGAGGGGACTTAAAGATTTTTTTTGTTGCCTGGATTTCCATTCCCAGTCAGGAGGAGTCCCATGGTGCACAGCGTGCCAGGGTTAGGGGGGTTAAAATAGTGCTACAATTTATTCCCTGGAGTCACCAGCTCGCATTTAGTGCCTATTAACCATTTGTCACTCTCCATTGGCTGTGGTCTGATCTGAGGCTAAACAGTGTTTTGAGTGGTTTTGCCTGATCAAGGAAATTGGGGTGGGGGGCTGCGGGGGAGCATATATAAAGCCCCTGTAATGGTCCCTGCCATATTCCCTACTGCCTAATCCAACTGCACCATGCTGAACAGATTCCCCCCTCCCCACTAAAGACTGTGTAATCTGTATGGGCTGGAAGGGCATGCTCCCATGACCTTAGCCACTGGACAAACAGTAGATTGGCCCCGCAGACAAACTTCCCTTTCAATTGGATGCAATTGGATTATCAGTTTATACATACATGAATGTTTTGTGTAGTGCAGTACACCAATACACACCACTAATATGAACCTGAACATGACATCAGCATGGTTTCCATAGGGTGAACTAGGGCAACTATCTTCAAGGCAAGCTCTTGTGATGGCGGCAGCATGCGGATGAGCATTGTCCTGTTGGAATAGCATAACAGAGGGTAGAACCACTGGTTGTAGGACCTTATTAATGTAAAGTTGGGCTCTCAAAGTGCCGGTAATGAAGACCAAACTTGCACCCCACACCATAACAGCAAGCCTTCCGAATGTATGACAACAAACTGTTGACCTTGGCGCTGACCATGGTGCCTCTAGACAGTGATCCCCTAGTCATCTCCATTCTGAGTGACTCCATGACTGTCTTTCACCACACCTTTGCAGTCATGCATTGCAGTCATCAAAAAAAAATTGTACATTGCAATTCCATTTTCATTGATTCTCACAGTCCTACAGAAAACTTGGATTTCACTGTTTGACTTTTGACATACTTTGTATCTGATCGTTCTTAACATGTGTGTCAGAATTAATGATAATTAACCAATAGAAACAAAAAATGATATTGACTTCAATTGAATGTTAAGGATATTATTATATGTTATATGTATATTTAGGAGGTTTTCTCCTCCTGCAAATTTCCTGTTTTGGCAATAAAAATTTTTCGCATGACAGCCACAGTATACAGCCAGTGGTTCCACCACCTCTGTGATTGTAGCCCATCAAGGGGAATTGTTTTTTCATGTACTTTGCCAGTGCTTTTAGTTATCTGCTTGTTGATTTATCCACTGGTCTCCTATAAGTAGTGTGTTCTTTATAATATATTCTGCTAAAGGTGTTTCATTAAGTTCAGTTTTTTTTTCAGTTCTTAGCTTTTTTCAGTTTGTTTCAGTTCTTTTTTTGTCTGCAAGTTCACATTTCAAAAGTTTGTGTTTGAGTTCTATAATAACATAGCAGCTTTCAGTACTACTGACATTGGACTGACTGAGCTAATTGAGAAAATATGTTAACTTTAGTGGGATTCACATTTTTATTTACATATTAACTTTGACACTGAACAGAAGTGAACTTAACTGCACTGTTTATATTTGTCGTTCATTAAAGGAATAAACGTGAGCTTATGATGACTTTGAAAGAGAATTGTGAGCTTTTTCTGAAGCTCTGTTTTCATGCGAGTTTGTATTTATACTATTTAAGGTTGCTTAAGGTGAAACATATGCATGGTTTTACAGGTATTTTATAGCATAGAACAGTGTTCTGTTCTGGTGCCTGTCTGGGAATCCACTAAAATGTGCAGGGCAGGGGGACACCTGGACTAAATTTGATTAACAGTGGCATATAGGAGCACTACTCAGGAAGCAGGAGTTCACATTATTGATGAAAATATGTGATATAACACTGTAATGTATACGTGTTATATATTTGAAAATGTGGTTATAATTTAAGTTGTGTGCAGTTGAAATACAGTATAGCACATGAGCAGCATGGCAGTAATTATGCAAGTCTTGCATAGAGTTGTGTTCTGTTTTTAATTACAACAATACTTGACCTATTCTCAACCATTGTGCTATTCATTTAAACCCTATAACCCTTCAACACACACACACACACACACACACACACACACACACACACACACACACACACACACACACACACACACACACACACACACAGTAGAGCAGCCAGTACTGCAACTCCATTAAGCCCATGTATAAATCATGGACAGACTGGCACGGCAATGGTCGAAAGCGCCTTTCAGAAGGAGCCGCGGGGCAGCAGAGGGAAGAGACGGAAGGAGGATGGATCTGCACATCTTTGTTAGCGTCTCTGTTAGTTTAGTAGGCCGTTGTGAAGCTGTGGCTCGGAGTGTGTTCTCTAGGGATGGCCCCGGGGGCCTGAATGTGCTCCACACATGGCAAATGGGACGTGACATTACATTCTGCCTCCACGGACAGCAGCCCACACTAGCCGCCCCTCCAGCCGCCCTCATGTATGCCTCAAAGAAGGAGAGAGAGAGAGAGAGAGAAAGGGAGAGAGGCTCTGAAAGAAAAATAAGCACTGGGAATTTGAGATGGATGGATGGAGGGATGGATAAATAGAGGGCAAAAGAGGACAGCGGTGAGTCAGTCCAGAGAGCCGTGGGAGGGGAGAGAGAGAACATTAGATTTGGAGACAGAAAAAAGGGAAGGAAAGCTGTGCAGAGAGGGAGAGGGTGAGAGCGAGGTGTGTGTGAAAATGGAGAGAGAGGAATAGTGAGAGAGCTAGAAGAAGATGATGAAGAAAGAAAGAAGCTGAAGGATGAAGAAGGGAAGAGAGGAAGGTAGAGAGAGTGGGCTTATGGTGGGAGGGATGAAGGCAGGGAGAGCGCTGAAGAAGGCTGGGGGTGGGGGAAGGGAGGGGAGGGAGCAAGAGAGGGGGAGGGGCAGAGCTTTAGCCAGTCAGAAAACGTGCAGCTCTGCAGGGGAATCTTACCCTGGCAACACAATAGAAGCTGGGCACATGAAAGAGAGAGCCAGCAGGGAGAGGAGCACAGGGACAGGTGAACAGATGGACTGGGCCCAGAGACAAGCTGATCAGCTGACACACTCTTCTCTCTCTCTCTCTCTCTCTCTCTCTCTGTGTATGTGTTCTTGTATTTAGCTCTCTGTGAGGACCAAATGTCCTCACGACATGGACATGTGAACATTTTAAAGGACATTTTTTGCTGGACCTCTGGAGAGGATAGAACTTTAAAGACCCTTTTCAGCTACAGTAGAACACCTTTCAATGAAAGTCCTCACAAAGATGTTAATACCACTGTACTGTATCTGTGTGCGTGTGACACATAGAGGGAGGGAGGTGTGAATTAACAGGAATGCAATAGTCCCCGTGTCACTGCCTGATGGAGATTTTTTTTTTCCCTCCTCCCTTTGAAGCACTCTCATTTCTGCACACCTCAGCTTATTTTACTCCGATATCAAGCTTTAATCTCTGCTTGCTCTCATCCATCTGTTTGTATTAACAATGATGACTAGCCTTGTAATACATTCATCAATCACCAGTGACCATCTAGGGATCCTAACTAATGTATAAATACTGTATAACTATTATTAACACACCAGGTAAAAGTAGCACAAGCCAATCTTTGTCACATGACTCAAATACTACTTTTGTGTGGCAGTGCGAATGCAAAAACGCATTGAATGTGACATTTTCAATTCCAAATTGGTACATATTCATATGTGCTACTGAAATCTGATTTGCAACATTGCGATTCAGTCTGAATGTACACAATTTTCACATCAGTCCGATTTCACATTTCTCATAAATGTGTGCTAACGTGAAGGGAAAATAAAAAAAAAAAGTGAGGGATGTTTTTACCAGTGGGGGAAAAAGCAAGGTAATAGACCTCATATAGAGGGAGATGTCTTTTGTTGAAATACATTTTTTTTTTGAAAGAAAACACACATCGCAACAGCTCCATGGATTAAAGAAGTCTGACTGCAGGAGGATGTGGCTACAGCATTAAAGGAAAATAAAAAGTGTGTGAGCAAAGTTTAAAGAAACCAACAACACAAACCAAAGTGGATGTGGCCAAACAACCTGCCTTTTTACAGGGAGCTCGAGTGCATTCTCAGTGATGAGCCCAGCCATTAGCCAATGAAGCTCCATGACAGCTGTTGTGACGCTGGCAATGATGAAGCTAAACCTCTGGAAGTAGAACTTTTAGCAGGCTACCCCTTCAGAGGCTGAGCTTGGGCATCCCTGCAGCCCCATCTGAGACAGACCTCGAAGCTAAACATACACCATAAAAATGTATTTGATTTAGATTTTGCATGTACATTTTTGAAGCGTAAATTGTTCAGACCAATGTCTTATGGGTCATATTAAAAAGCTAGAGTGATCAGCTTAAGAAAAAGATCAGATTCCTTGAGCAAAATCAGATTTGCCTCTTTATTTGCTGCATGAATGTAGATCATTTTTCCACAGAGTGTAAGCCATTTGTCTTTGAGTTATATTGGTTTTCTTTGAACCAATAATATTTCATGGTGGAATGTTACAAGTTTCATTTGACTCTTCTGCTGAATCATTTGTTCATAGTTCTCAGGTTGTTGAATGAACCATGTCGGCTGGTCTTAGGGAGAGCCCTTTTCCTGTTGGGTTGCAGTCCCACCAGCAAAGCTACTTACAGCAAAGCTTGTTTGGGAAATCCTCTCAAAATAAGAGCGGCCCATGCTAAAGCATGGAGCAAGAGCATGAACTCATTTTACTCTTTTCTTTCTCTGTTTACCTTTTTCATCAGCACTCTTCTTCATATTCCTTTCTGTATATTAAATCAGGATGTTAAATATCACCTAAACCATTTGTTGTGTATAGCAGTATGATGATGAAGTGGAGCTACAAGGAGCCATGTCCTAACTTGGGAAGTTTGTCAAATGCAATTTCAAATGTACTGAGTTTGATACTGAAAGTAAAATGTCCTCCTGTTTTCCTCTCTGTCCTGTTTTGAACCATCTAAGACATTGCGAAAGAAAGGCTTTAATGGTTGCAACAGTCCAGAGCCAGACGGGGACGACTCGATTGACCAGAGCCCCCTGCAGGATGACAAATATCGCAAGAGCGATGAACTGGATATCCTCTTCAAACGATATGGCGTGAGTATCAGTGTTTACTCTGCTGTTCTAACCTTCCCTCTCTCTCGTTCTCTTCCTCTCTCTCTTTCTCTTTCTCTTTCTCTCTCTCTCTCTCTCTCTCTCTCTCTCTCTCTCTCTCTCTCTCTCTCTCTCTCCCCCCACTCTCCTCTTTCTCTCTCCTGTCCTCTTTCGAAACTAAGGCTCTGAACAAGAAAGAGCACAGGGATTCGGAAAGCCCGGACCCCGAGGAGCCCTTCTCCCTCACGCCTCGTACTGAGGAGAAGTACAAAAAGATAGACGAGGAGTTTGATAAAATGATGCAGAGCTATAGACTGTCAGTGAGTACCAGTGTGAAGGGGGCCATTCTCGGCCCAAACAAACCAACTCACCGAGCCTGCTGTCAGCCTGGCAACCAACTCACAGAGCACCTGCCAACCATGTTTCACCCCCTACCCTTCCCCCCCCCACCCATCCCCCCAATTCCCCACAATCCCCTCTGAATGTGTGTGCTCGGGCACAGGGAGTCTGAAAGTAAAGTGCAGTATTTGGACCACTGGTTTCCGCTGGTTTCACGACTGTAGTCGTTGAACTTGTCCTGTGTTGGCTGTGTATTTCAGATCTGTTCATAAAACTGATGCCTGTATGTTTGCCAGGAATAAGCGCCTGACTCATGGGACTTCCCTTTTTATATGTTGATGAAGCAATGAGTAGCATTTTGGCTCTGTCTGACCAGCTGAGGAAGAATCCACTGAGCAGGAGACGTGATGTACAGACATGGACCTCAGTCATCTGTTATCATATATGAGAAAGGATTAAAGGATTAAATTCAAATATTTCAGATCTGTTGTACATAATGACAACCAGGCTACCCAGCACACCATTCATAGGAGATGGCAAACAAAAGCATACAGCACCAGTCTCATCTCTGCTGCTTTCTCTTCCTTCTCCCTCTCTCACTCTCTTTTATCCTTCTGTCTCTCTCTCAGCATTCTAATCTGCACATGACAGCCCAAGGTAACAGTACGCAAACTGTAATCCTGCTCATTAGCCCTCTCTGGAAATGAAAACACTACAGACGTCCAGCGGCATGCACTGTGTATATAGTTGTTTAGTTTATTTTGAAGGTATTTAGCAATGCGGTTTCTGAATTTAGAGATTTTTATTTATTTACTGTTTTTTAGGATACAATGTAAACACTTGATTTTGTTTTTTAGGCATTTTCTGTTGCTTTGTTCTTTGTGTTTTGTCAGATTGACTTTCCTTTGTTAAAAACAATACAGCTAAAGCCAGACTTGCTTGTTTTTTAGTTCTAGGTTTGAAGTTTGGTCACTACAGATGTCAGATCTGCTCAAGTCCTTTGTAGCTAGACTGGAATGTCCTAGAAGTACTGCAGAAATCTGCTTAACTGCTGTTTGAAGGCATTTCATTCACTGACATGGGATTCAGAGCTAATCATTTCCTGTCAGTTTGAAAGCCCGTTTTCTTTGCACAGAGCAGTCAGACCCCATCTGTGAGCCATTTTCATAATGGAACCATCTTAGAAAATTGATTTTGTCTTTAAAAAAAAAGACAAAACCAGCTGAATTCATTGAACAAATAATCAGTTTTGTATATTTGTCTAGGAAGTGTCTAGTGGCTATTGAGTTGAGCATGCTTGATGCATGAGGAAAGGATGAATGTGTGAGGTCATTTGTAATGTATTCTGATACTGAAAATAATGCTCTATTGAATGCTGGAGGGGAACCAGATACTCAATAACACTGCCAAATAAATTACAAGGACACCAGAATGACTCCAGATGAGCTTCACAGAAGAAAAGGCGAAAAGGAGCTAGAGGAAGAAATCCAGGAATTTTTGCTATTATTGCTAACAAGTAATTAGCAGTGAGCTATAATCAACTTCTAGAATGGTTGTGAGTGAGCCTTTTGAATTTGACGCAGGGCTTTACATATTCATAAGCAATAGTTAACAAAGAGGACTACAATAGCACTAGTCCATCTAACCTATTTCTGACCAGGAAATCTCACAGGCACGAACATGCAGATAACAGCACATCACAATGCCCATGTGCAGAGTATAGGAATCGTAGAGACCAAGAATAATAATGTCAGTGTGTTTACTGAACGGATCTGTTTTTGAGTTGTCTGCACAGAGCAAAGTGGTGTTTGATCTATCAGATACAGCCCTCGCTGTTTGTATTATAACCTTTTTCATTGGGGAGCAAGCTGTCAGATGCATATGAATATTTGTTTGAATACCCTGTCTTTTTCAGTACTACAGTATATGGTTCTGATTTGCTAATATATACCATATTCTGCATTTGGGATATTTTTATGCCGGAGACTGATTTCATTGCAACCAATTTGGGTCAGGGATAAATGAACACACGAATAACACTACCATATTCCCTACCATATTCCCATTTCCCAAGTCTTAACATAAATAATACCGTTCTGTTATTCATTTGGCAAAGCATATAGCCTCTTGGAGCAGCACAAGAGAAGAACCACCAGAGAGGCAGATGAGAAAGCCTTAAGATGGCTTTGGATTAAGAGGGAATTGTGGGCACAGGCTGGGATTTAATCAACCCCGGTCAGGTAGCCTGCCTTTTAACTACCGTGAAAATAAACAAACGGCTCCATAGGAAAGTATGGGAGATTCATTTACATTTATGGCATTTAGCTGACACTCTTCTCTAGAGTTACTCATTTTTACAGAGGTGGGCCAGAGTAGTGTTAGGAGTCTTGCCCAAAGGACTCTTATTGGTGTAGCACAGAATAGTAGCCCAGACTGGGAATGAAACCCAGTCTCCCACCACGGTAAATGGTCAGATTCCCAGTTGCTTGTTTGGACCCTGAATACTTCAAGGGTTTGGTAATGACATCATTTCAATCACTGTGTTCAAAACTGACCTACCACAGATGTGCTTTACCTCCTGTTGTACTTCAGTCTTACAAATGTTGTGGGCATTTAGGAGGATGCGAACACTGCACGTTTAAATAATTTGCAATGTTTTAGGTTAGAGCTGGGTATCTTTTAAATATATAAATAATAATAAAATAAAATGACCATATCTTAATATTACAACTGTTAAACAGGTTACCAACTGTGTACGATTTAATTCCAAAAAAGAACAAATGGTTTGTTCGTATGGAAATGGTTTGTTTTCCAGAGGGATGATACATCGTAATTAAAGGTTGCTATTTAAATATACAGCATGCTGTGTATTTGGTGTTACAGATAAATACTGATATTTTAATATTATACTCTGATTTTCATAATATTGCATCATATATTACCATTTTTCTTAAGCATATGGAGATGATTTTTGTTTGTCAACCTGCCCTGTACTAGGTCATAGTTACATCTATCAACCCTATTTCCTGCAACTGAAGTTGGAAATTGGCAATTATTTATGTTTGCAAGTTCTTAGAAAGTCGTTGAAGCAGTCAGTTATTGACTGGCAAAATACACAGAGGCACAATATGCTATACTCAGACATGTTACATTAACTAGTCTAACTGCATGATGTTTTAAATCAAACGCCTTCCAGCAGACAACGTGAACTGTGAAAATGGTCCACAATGTGGACATTTCAATATTCAGAGTAGCACATCATATAGTCAAGCAAGCCATTCAAAGAAGCAGATGTGCTTCAGTCTCACATTTCTTTTGCAAATTGCAACATATTCAATTGACCTTTACAGTCAGATGAATTCCTTTAATTTGGAAATTTGACTGACAAGAAGTTAAGATGAGGAACCAGTTTGATTTTTCTCACTCTCTAGATCAAGCACTGACTCACTTGTTACAGTAAACTGAAGTGTTCTGAAGGACTTTTATGATGCTTAACCATCTGAGAAGAATATTCTACTACTCATGTTACATAAGAATTTTGTTCTCTTAGTCTGGCTGTCAATACCAGTTTCTTATTGGTGTTCCAAGGTTCGGTCCAGTGTTGTATGCTTCCTGTTTTTATCCTGTTTTCATCCCAATTTGCACCCCAACTAACACCCCTCCACTCTCCCTGCCTGACTTGTGTGCAGTGCTGTAATACATGGCTACTGTCTGACTCCCTCCCACCCAGGCCACCAGCATGCCACAGTGAGCTAGCACAGGTTTCTTTGGCCTTTTGATTCCATGTAGAACCTGTGTTTATAGTATTAGTAACCACTTATTTTTATATGTATTACATTTGGCTGACAAGGTGTAGTCACCAAACTGGGGATTCAAACCTTAGTCTAATCTAAATCTTTGATATGGTGAACTGTGTTCATAATAGCATTGATAAACATGATTATATTCATATGATTTCAGTCTTGATCAACTTTTTGTCAAGCTTTGTTTTTAAAATCGAGAAACATCAGTCAGTCACTCATTTGCATGGTTAAAACACAGCTGTTGGAGAGACAGGACAGCAGAACAGGAAGAGGACAGAAGAGAGAAAAACGCAGACAAACTCTGTTAAACTGGGTCCCTTTCAGGACACAAGAGGCCCATTGCGGCCCATATTCTAATTTTAGCGGCCCTGTTTCTTGCAGAGGATCATGGGAAAATGGGTCTTCGTCAGAGCTGCTGGACAGTTTGAGTGCACAGAGTACTGAAAAGCTAGAACGCCAATCAGCAGAACTGTTCATTATGAACAATGCATGCAGTCTTATAAATGAAGATGCTTCCAATGGTCCTTTTGAGGGATTCTATAAAAGAACTACTTTTCTAGTATAAACCAGTTTCCTCTATGGTATCTATTGCATTGTTTGAGTGAAATAGGTAAAGAACCTTTACATCCAGTGAAAAGGCTCGTTAGGACCTTTAACAAGTTCTTTGTACTCCCACATCTATCACAAACAAAACAAAAGTGATTCCTCTGTGGTGGAGCTCAAAGAATCATTTGAAGAACTCCACTTCATCCTTGAGGACCCCAAAGGACCAATGTAAAGACTCGCGTTGTCATCTTGGCCTGAGTTTTGGAAGTTAAAATATTCCATTAAATCTTTCTGTAGTTCGTAGAAGAGCAGCAGTGAGATTTTCGCCCCCTTAAGTGTTAGTGAAGTGAAAGGAAATTAACTTGCACTTCTTCCTTAGCTGCACACGCTCTGCTTTTGAGAGTTTGCTGGCAAGTCACTGGCATGCTAATACAACGTGTGTGTGGTACAGTGCATACTGAATGTCTGTAAGTCATGGTGTGTAAAAGTGAATGATGTCACCAACTCTCCTCTCTACCTGTGCTCTCTCAGTCTGCAGTGCCGCCACCCACTTTCTCCATGCCAGTCACAGTGCCGGTGTCCAATCAGAGCCCTCTGCCCTTCAGCAATCCCAGCAGCCTCGTCACCACCTCCTTTGTCACCTCCACGCTCACAGACCCGCGCCTGCTGTCACCACAGCAACCACAGCTGCAGAGGAACACAGTGTCTCCTGGCCTGCCGCAGAGACCGGCCAGTGCAGGTGAGGTGGGGGGGATAGGAGTGAAGGGTGGGTGGGCTTTCACATTAACAAATTTGGAGTCACAAGAACATAAGTGCGTTATATTGATTGGGTGTTGGGTTCATTTGAGCAACAGTGTACCAAAAAAACAACAAATGCTGTTGTGCTGCTGAGGTAACTTAACAGATTTAGTTAGTTTGATCAGTGTTTAAAACGGGGTCTGGGCAAATGCAAACAAAGTTTTTACATACTGTATCACTACAACGCCACAGTACTGTCCCGAGGTTTTAACTTTTAAGGATTTAACTTTAGTATACAGTGATTTACCAAAACAGGTTTTGATTGTTGACTGTAAATAATACAAAGCATTCATTGAGAGAGCATTGCTTTAAATGTATGTAAAAGTTTTAATGAGGACATTTATATAAAACCACTACTTTAATAAAAGTTCATCATATAGTTTGAAATAGTAGAGAATTGCTGAGTTAATAAGTACATAATGTCCAGATAAGGAGCTTTTTATTTGTAATTTTTTTTTGATTATGAACTGCTGTCAGTTACACATTTTCTCTCTCTCTCTCTCTCTCTCTCTCTCTCTCTCTCTCTCCCCCCCCACACACACACACACTTTTGCCTGTCAGGTGCACTTCTAGGAGGTGACCTAAACAACTCAAATGGGGCATGTCCGAGCCCAGTGGGTAAGTGACCTTCATCTCTGATCTACTTCCGACTGCTCCTACCTACTCAGTACCCCCACAGTGTTGCTGGTGGAAGGCAGCTGTATGTGAGCTGTCTGTAATAGAGTTGTGGAAGTTATCAGAGCAGCCTGTGGACAGGCACCCCTATCTCACAGACCACTGCTGTTTGACACACACACACACACACACACACACACACACACACCTGTTAGTCATCAACAGCTGAGGGTCACACGGTGCTCTCCAAGCTTGTAAACAGCCAGCCCCAGGGGATCATGGGAAGGGGCAGGGTGAACAAAATGACATTTGACAAATCTGAATGACATGAATGGTGTGGACTACACCCTGCCTATATACACACACACACACACACACACACACACACACACACACACACACACGTTTTGTGTTCTCTTGTCATCTTCACTTTCAGCTGTTCTCTATTTCTCACTTGTCTGTGACTCTGTGCAAGCCCAGCCAAGGGGGCAGTGTAGACCTGGCCCAGAGCGTCTGCTCACAGGCAGCCTTGACACACTCTAACAGCTGTAGATTCAGCTCCTCAGTCCTGCTCATCAAAGAGCAAATATGGCCAGTGGACGCTTCAGAGATCACAGGTCACTGGTCAGTTTGTGTAGCGACTGTCGCAACAGCACTGGGATCAGAACAGACAGATGACTGAACAGGACTCTTCTGTAATACCAAGAAACCAAGTAGAACATCATGTACCTGACACATTTAGGACTTATATCTTTCTTTCCTTATTAATGAATTTATTTCTGTCTCTCTGTTCATCACACAATTAGGGCTTCTGTTTCTTTTTGTGTCTTTCTTTGTCTGTACATCACACAATCAGGGCTTCTCTCTCTCTCTCTCTCTCTCTCTCTCTCTCTCTCTCTCTCTCTCTCTCTTTCTCTGTGTCTTTCATATTTCATTCCTTCCTGTCTCTTTTCTATCTGTTTAACTTTTACCTTTTTTCTTTTTTAGATTTTAAACATTCATGCTTTCCATTTTGTCTCAGTTCTTTCATTCCTGTTTTTTCATTATTTCTTTCTTTTACATTCTAGTTCTTCCCACCACCATCCTCTTTTTTTTCTTTCAGTAATTTTGTTTGCACTTTTTTCTTTTTCTTTCCTTTCTTTCTTTCTTGTCTCATTTCAAATCTATAATCTTTATCTTTCATTCTATCTATTCTTTCCTATTTTTTTATTTTTTACTATCTTTTGATTCTTTATTTATTCTTTTTCTTTTTTGTTTTCTTTCTTTTACATTCTTGTTCTCTACCATCCTGCCTTCCTTTCTTTCTCCCATTTTCTTTCTTTCTTTCTTGTTCCCTGTCCCTCTGTCCTCCTCTGCCTCCATTCTCAGCTGTTGCCGCTGAGAAGGAGCTCAGGGAATGTCAGCATTGACGTCACTCTGCATTCCTGCCATTCCCACTGCTGGCCCAGAGTAATCGGACCCCGAGTTGGGGGGCTGGGGGGCTGGCAGGACAGGAAGACCAAGAGGGGAAAGAGAGGGGCTCACATATACTCCCCTCCAAACATATTTTGCTGTAGACTGAAAACATTTGGGGTTGGCATTAAAAGTAAAATAACGACATAAAAAGAAAATAACATTTCACCTTTTATTTCCAGGTATTTACATCTGTATCTGATACAGTTCCAAAGATAGCACATTTTTGTCTGAATCCACCCATTTTTCTTGTGAGCAAAATAATTTGAACATCCATCCATCCATCCATCCATAAATTTTCTGAACAGCTTATTCCTGAATAGGGTCACGGGTGAGATGTTGCCCAGCCGGCAACTCTGAGCGCAATGGCGTTTAATTTGAACATATAAACTTAAAATAAATTATAGTAAATAAGACTTAATGTTTTGTGGCAAATCATTTGCTTGCAATAACCACAACAAGCCTGTGACCCATTGACACCCATTGACTTTTGCATACTTCTTTTTTGTTGCTTTTTCACTGCAACCTCTTTCAGCTATTGTTGTTTTTTTTTTTTTAATTCTAAATGCTTGCTCTTTAGGACTGAAGCTCGGAGATTGACTAGGATAGTCTAAAACCTTTCATTTCCTGCCCCTGATGAACTCCTTTGTAGTTTTGGCAGTATGTTTGGGTCATTATTGCTGCATGATGATCTTTATATTCACAGACAATGTAGATGCTGGAATTCATTGTACTGCTGTCATCATGCATGATCTCCTGCACATGCAAAACTCAAATCCGAAACTGATTATAAACATTCAGCAATTTATTGTTTGAATAATAAATGTAACAGGACACACCTGGCCAACAAAACTGTCAGTCCAATGTTACAATACTTTTGGTCACAAGAAAAATGTCTGGGTTCAGACAAAAAGGTGCCATCTCCTGAACTGTGTGTCAGATCCAGATGTAAATACCTGTAAATAAAAGCTGAAATCTTTTGTCTCAATCATCTTTTAATGTCAATCCCAAATGTTTTTTTTTTTTTTTTTTTTTCTTCTGAAAAAAAGGGGACTGGCCTCACTGTCCCAATACGTTTGTAGTGTATATACTAATACAAAGACCAACGCATGCTATGATGCACTCGATTATTCCTGTGCAGTTCAGACAAATACTGTACATTGTACATCTGAACTGTGTGCTTATGAACAGGTATGCCCACTCGTGCATGTGTCCCTTCTTTCTCACAGCTCTGGGGAAACATTGAGCTCTTGGATTCTTGGTGTTGAGGGCAGCTCAGTGGCCCTTCCCTTCCAACCAGTGTTGCAGCTCTGTGTGCAATGTTTCCACTCTGAGCCAATGACGCAGCCAGTCAACACATAGCAATCATAATGTCAGAAGCTCCAACAACACTTTTGCTGCCATTTCCTTGTGATTGAACTCTTTAACGAGAGTTAATGCAATAGCAAACAGCAACATGATATCAAGGGAGGTCATTCATTTGCACTAAGGGCTTTTGAGCAGTATTGACAGCAGTAATATGGTGATATGGTTTTACTCTTTTTACACTGTTTAGAATGGGTAGCTATTTTTGAAGTTATCAACTGATGCTGAATGATATGAATAGTAATTGTGAAGATACATGGACATTGAAGTAGTCATTGGTAGGGATTTCACAGACACGGTATTTTGTCCCAATCGCACTGAAATCCTTCAGTCCACAATAACAATTTCAGTACCTCACAACAATGCTCCAAAATCTAGTAGAAACCCTTCCCTGGTCAGTAGAGACTGTTAATCCAACAAAAGCAGAATAAAATCTCAATACCTTGAAGCGTCTCTGCAAAAGATATGAATAGACAAGCAAAAATTCGTGAGCCTGTTCTGTTAGTGGCTCAGCATGTAATAATGTCCCGAAACAGTGAAGAGGAGATGTACATTCCTGTTGGTACAAACGACCTCCTGTGCTGCTCCTCGCTAAAGCAGAGCTGAATGAGTCTGTTGCTGAAAGTGCTCTGCTGTCAGAGCAGTAAGTCCTAGAGGGGATGAGATGATTTGTCCAGGATAGCGGTCAGTTTGTTGAGTTACTTTTTCCACGACCACCTCAAAACTCTCCAGTGAGCATCCAAGAACAGAGACAGCTTTTTTTGATCAGTTTGTTGATCATCTTGACATCTCCTCCTTTGATGCAGCCTTCTCAAAAGACTGCTGCAAAGAAGACTGCACCTGCATCAACAGACTGGTAGAAGATGGCCAAGGTTTAGTGTTGATCAAACTAGTGCAGTTCTTAATTTTTCATTATAGAGGTTGCTGCCCACACAGCATAGTACTATCCCACTAACATGGGCAGTGGAGAGTAACATTAACACAGCTTTTATAATGTAATTTTTCTTACTACTAAATCACTGGTAAAGAGCCATTGCAGCGTTAACCTAAACAACCAAATGCTCCATGACACTAGCTACATCCTAAAGCCTAGGCTGTGTTTCTCATCCACAGTGTCATAGAACACTGTTCCAAAGTGAAGGACCCTTCACATAGCATTTGCAGGACAATCCAACTGAGGAACTTCCAGTTCCAATCTAACCTCAACTGCAGCCTAGCCTTTAGAAAGTCAGCTACTGTTTGCTTACTCGTCCCTGATCATCTGACTCAAACATGAAATGTATCGATGCACAACTTTATACATTTTTTTCTTGCAGCAGACCTGTTTCTACTCTTGCTCTTATCCGTGTCATTCCACATGTTAAGATGGCATGGATTCTTTCCTTTGCATCTGATGTTGACAACATTTGTAGGTTTATTATGCTGCCCTCTTCAGTTCCAGAGGAATCACAGTCTCTGTTATCTATAACTGCTACTGTTGTTTCCTGTACATTCAGTGACATTCCTAGACATCATAGTATAGGAAATATTCCATAAAGCTAGAATGCATTTATGGAATTATGGAACATTTTATGGAAAATTTATACAGTCTTTCTTCTTACCAACTGCAAAAAATGACAGTTTTTATCAGAAATCAGTGTAAAGGACTGTATTTCTAGTAATTTATTACCATTTCTGTTTATGAACATCCCAGCATTGCAGAGAAAGATTAGAGAACTGTTTACTTTCAGAGTTCTGACAGCCATGGGAAAACCCCTGTGTGTGAATGTCTTTAGCCTTTCTGTCTCCCTGTCCCTTTTCCATGTGTCCCCTGGAAACACTGCCCTCTAGCTTAACCCAATGCAAGCACCTTTCAGCAAGATTGATAAAATGTACAATCATACAAAACTTCAAAGAAATGAATTTGATAGTTTTTTCAATAGTTGTCTTGTTCCTCAGTTACCTGATGGAGTTGAGACATTTGTCACCTCTGCCACTTTGGTCTGTTTCTTTCTATTCTAGCTTTTCTATGTATGCTCACTCACACACAACCCAGTGCCACACGGGCACAGATTAAAAACCCCTTGTCGTTAATCCCCCAATTATGTCATAATAGGGTTATAAGCCTGGAAAACAGGGGATTACATTTGCAACACTGAGCAAGTGTTGTTACAAAATGCAAATGACATGGTGGGATGAACTGTAACAGGCTTAGTCCGAGTGTTTTCCTGCTGTGCAAATATTCTGCTACTGTTTTTTTCCTGGTAGGACACAAAACACATTGAAAGCCGTGTGTGTGTGTGTGTGTGTGCGTGTGTGTGCGTGTGTGTGCGTGTGTGTGCGTGTGTGTGCGTGTGTGTGCGTGTGTGTGCGTGTGTGTGTGTGTGTGTGTGTGTGTGTGTGTGTGTGTGTGTGTGTGTGTGTGTGTGTGTGTGTGTGTGTAAGCAAACTTTTTGTTCTCTAAAGGTTTTCCAACATGTATTTTGAATATACAAGCCTCTGTTGACAAATTCCTGTTCCTCTCTTCACAGCTAATGGCTACATTAGTGCCAGGGCCTCCCCAGGCCTCCTCTCCGTCTCCAATGGCAACAGCATGGGGAAAGTAGTTCCGGCCAAGTCTCCCCCTCCGCCCAGTCCTCAGATGGTGAACAGTCGTAAGCCGGACCTCCGGGTCATCACCTCTCAAAGCAGCAAGGGCCTCATGCAGCTGGTGAGAACTACTGCAGCACACACATACACACACACACACACACACACACACACACACACACACACACACACACACACACACACAGAGCTTGACTCTGCCAAATCAAACACCCCAACCCTACAGGAGCAACAATCCCACAAATACAGTGTTTTTATTGTAATCAAACCTGGTCGTATTGCTCGTGGCATTACAATGTTTGCTGGGGCTCCAGTTATACAACTTTTTCCTCAGAGCACTTTGTTGTCCAGTGTTTATGAAGGGTCCAAGTATCTGAGTATGTGGAGAGTTGTAATCCCTGTTTTCTGTTCGTTCCCCCTTAAACCCCTGCAGACAGATGAGGAGCTGGAGTTGGTGAGTGAGGTGAATACAACTCCCTTTTTTAGACTGTTGTGCTGTGAAGGTTTGGTCAGTTCTCCGTGTCTGTTGTGCTGTGACTGTTTCATGGCTTTTGTTTTGGGTGTGCACACTGCCATGCTTGATCATTTTGACTGTTAGATGATGCTCAAATTGTACGGTATTCATATATGACATGGAAGTCCTGAGATGGTTGAAGTAATGTTACTTTTCAATAATGGCCCTGTGTTGATAGTGATAAGTAATTGAGCACGATATTGAAATGGAAAGTATATACAGCCATGTGAACAAATAGGATGTCCCATTAAAATATTTAAACATGTGAACATTTGTACTTCATTGCAGAAGGGAGACTTTTGTGAGAACAAAGTTAGAACACTTCCACATTTATTGCAGCTTAACTGTGCAGCACATCAGCTGTAGATGATTAGAACACAGCTAGAGAGGGTTTTACAGTAGTCCATATTATTTATAGTTAAGTTGTTAGTTTGGTTTGATCTTGATTGTTGACATCAGTGTTATTAAAATAAGATTCAGAGTTTTCTTTCAGAGTTTTCCGAGGCCTTCAGAAATAGGTTGTATATGAGTGTGGACAGGCATTTAAAAAGCAGCAGAACAATTAGATTCAGACATTTCTTTATTAATTTGCAATTGAAACATCTGCCAACATGACCAGATCAGGCCACCCAGGCAGGATCACCTCAGACAGCAAGATGAGTAAAGAAGTCTCCATCAATTCTAAAATGTTTTCAGGGGACCAATTGATAACTCTGGCCACTGTTTGTCAGGCTATAGCATCTACCACCATAAGTTATGGGAAAAGCTGAATTTTAATGAGACGTGTGCAAGGAGAAAACCCTCTCTAATGAGGTCATTATCAATCAATAATTATTGATTAGATTCACCCAAGATCCAGGTGCACTACATCAACTGGATCAATTATAATCAGTTGATGTGGTGCACCTGAATCTTATGTTTAGCCATTTTAAGTACTAATAAACTTTTTAGTGTTTCCTTTTTTATATACAGTTTTAGATCATTTCTATTGGTCCAATCATAATGTTATTTGGACACAATTTGAAGAACTACTGTCAGGATAAAATTAAGTGAAAAACAGATGCAGTAGTAGTTCCACTTGTGTAGTTTTGACTTGTGAGTTTTGACTGTCATTTTTGAGTTTACAATGTTCTTTTATTAATAAAAATAAGGAAAATAATCTACAAATTCAATGTCAGTTTATACAACTTTGTGTGTCCTTTGTAATCCTTTGTGAAAGTATTGGCATTCCAGAGCTGTCAATGCTGGTTCATAGCAGTTTAATCAGATTTAATTTTTTGTGGTGGTGTTGGCAGTGTGTTATTCACATTGAATTTATGATTGCTGCTGCTACTGGATAAGGATAAGGATAAAACAGTTGCCAATGTCTTCCATCAGATACATGAATTTATTTCTTTATATTGCTATGAAAGTAAAGGTACAAATGTATTCACAAGAAATTACAGCTGCATGATCTGGACGAGAAATCAAATCCCAGTATTGTATTAGCTGAAAGACAATACACAATACTATATATGATGTGAAAAAATTAGGACACCCCATGAAATCCTTTGGCTTGATCAAATTTCAATAAGCTGTTTTTATGTTAGAGCTGTGTATGTTTTCTGCAATATCACCTCTGCCCCATTCAGTTTATATCTTCATATAGATAGAAGTATAAATATATCCCATTGCCATAACAATTGAACTACACATTGTATCAGCATCATTATGGGGTTACTTCCATGGGAGTATAGGGCATCTAGATGTTTAAAGGTTTGTTTGACTTAGTCTTGGATCAAATTAATGACATAAGGCAAGGTGACACTGTACAAGGTTTAGGTGTAACCGTGATGTGTTCTAATTTCTTCACATGACTGTAAAGATAGGATCCATAAACACTTTAATGATGTGTGTAATCACTCGGAGTGTTCATTTGTTGCAAGGGGAGTCTTGCTTCCAAATTACTGTGTACAATAGACATGAGTGACTTAACATGTGGAGTGTACATGTGGAAGGGTTCAGTGCTCACACGCATGCTTATACACAACTCAGACACACTGGATCAAAGACAGAAAGCAACCAAGCATGAGCTCTCACCTCAGGGACTGCTCTCTTGCACGCTTTCACTCAGATGAGTGTATGTGTGTGTGCTAGCATGCCGGGTTAACCTCTGTCGGGCTGTGAGACTCATAATGTTGTCTTAATGAAATGCATCAACATGGTGCTTTCTCTCAAATTTAAGTGCTTTTTGTGATCTTCACATGGATGAGGGTGGCCAAGGTTGAATGAGTATTGGGGTATTGAGGTTTTTGTATGAAAACATAAAGTGACTTGTGCATGCTTTTGAGTCTGCATGATGCACAGTGCCGTCCAGTTTCTCTTTTCTGAGCGCGGCAGAGAGATGCTGCTCCATGCTGCTTTGACTGAGGGACACTTTGAAGTTTGATGGATGACTGAAATGACTGGGGAAAGAAAGCACTTCAGAAATGTTTTATTTAGAGTGTTTGATGCCCTCAGTGTGTTGAGCATTTTGAGTGTTTATGCTTACCACTGTTGCTGATACAGTGGTAAGGATACAAGACTGTATGTCTGTTATGTGCACAGAAAGTGCTATTCCGTATCCTGTATCCTGAGCTTTACCCCTCCGTTTCTGTCTCGTCCTCCCTTATTCAGAATGCTCAGCGGTTAGGTGCCTCCCAGGTGACCCAGCCTCTCACCACTCCAGTGGTTTCCGTGGCAACGCCCAGCCTCCTGACCCCATTCTCAATGCCAACTGCCTACAACACAGGTAAAACACAAGAGTTCCAACACTGGTACAGCGAATGAGTGTTAAAGAATTTTGAACTCCAAAGAGCTGGAGCTTAGTTAGATCACACGTGTCTCTGCTCTCAACCCTGTGTATGTGTGTGTGTGACTCTCACTCTCTCCCTCACACTCACCCACTCACTCACTCACTCTTTCTGTTTGTCTATCTTTCTCTGTCTCTCAGTCGGTGTTTCTCCCTCTCTGTCTTTCTCTTTTGTGTGCCTCTTTCACTCTCTGTCTCTAAGGCTATGTTCACACAGCAGGAACAGTTCTGATTCTGATTCTGATTTTCTCACCAAATCTGATTTTTAGGCAGGTCACACAACATATGTCACCTATATCCAACATTTGTCTGAACAGTTCATGCTCCCAGACTCACATGTGTGCACCAAAGGTCCACTCCAAGAGGTTTACTTTCATTTCTGACAGCATTACAGTGGCTCTCGCAGAATAGAAGTGACTGATACTTGGGCTTATGACTGAGAGAAACGCATGTTTTTGGGCTCTCATTATTTGTGTTCTTGGTTTCTTTAAACTTTACTTTTAACTCCTAGAAGAGCCATGATTTACAGGCAGTTACATGCCATTTTCTATGATTCATATCTCAGGATCAGAGTAACTTGATATGATACACATATCATAAACTACATGACTTACCCTTTCTAAATAACATGCATGAGTGACTGTCTCCTAGAAATACTTTTCTCATATTTTGGCAAATAAAACTACATCAAACTACGAAAACAAGCCTCTCTCTCTGTCTTTTGCACTCCTGTCCTGTTTTACTTACTCTCACTTTCTCTCTCCTTGCTCTGTCAGTGTCACTCTCCTGTTCTTTCTTTTTCTTCTCTCTCACTCTCTCTCTTTCTCACTCTCTCCTTGTATTATTGCCGTTTTGTACATATGATAGACTTTGTACTTATGTCTGAATCTTGATTACATTCATTCTGTTTTGAAGAGTGTAAACACTTTTTAAACTAGCCTCTAGATATAACAAGGAGTACACTCAAGGTTGTTTTTGAATTAAAAAAAGAGAACAAATCTGCATAAATTTACATCTCTATCTGTGTTCTCTCTCTCTGTGTGTGTGTCTCTCTCTCTCTCTCTCTCTCTCTCTCTCTCTCTCTCTCTCTCTCTCTCTCTCTCCTCCCCCATCTCTCTCTGTGTAGAGTATCAGCTGACGAGTGCAGATCTCACAGCCCTTCAGGCCTTCACACCGCAGGGTGCGCTGTTGCCAAGCAACGTGACTACTTGGCAACAGCAGCAGCCGTCTGTATCTCAGCAACCACAGCAGCAGCCATCCGTATCCCAGCAACAGCCTCAGCAACAGCAGCATCAGCAGCAGCCACAGCAGCAACCACAGCTCAGCCTGGCTTCACTCAGTAACCTTGTGTAAGTACTGCATGGACAGACTGAAACAAACAAGCATTATTGTGAGTGCACATATACAGTACTGCCCATTCAAAAGTTTGGAATCACTTGTCAAATGTGTAGTCAGCTTAATTGTATTCAGTAACCTCTTATTCAGTGTTGGTGGATATTGCAATTTGATAACATGAGTACTATGAAGGGATTCAAGTTGATTCGATTGGGGTATTTTTTTTTGTTAAATATTTTCATTTTTGGGAAGAACAAGAAGACTTTAAAGACATTTACTTTCAAGTTATGTGCCCTGGGAATCACTAGTTTTGAAATACAAGACATTTCCTAATCCCTATAGGGTCATTTCATCATTTTGGAGACATCAGCTTTGGAGATGTATAGCTTTCTAGAACTGACTACAAAGCACAGGACTACCATATTAGTCATGTTACACATGCATTGAAAACACTGATTCCAATCCTTTGAACAGTCATGTACATGCACGCACGCACACACACACACACACACACACACACACACACACACACACACACACACACACACACACACACACAGTTTCCCACTTGCACAGATGTAACCGCATGTTAACAGTGGCTTGCCACAGTCACTGCATTCTCTTCCTCTTATGTTGTAGAAGCATTATAGAATACCTCACTCTGTCCTGGAAGTGCCACCAAGCTTTTACACAGTGTACATCAAGCTTTCCTTAGTGTCCCATTTTTAGTACCTTTATGTCTACAATTACTGCTCCATAACCATTAAGTATGTATAGCCAGACTGTTGCATGGAGTCTGTGTTTTGAATATCCTATTCAGTACATTATGACCATAAACACAATCAGTCTACAGATTGTACGGGGTTATATAGTATACAGCTTCTGCTGTAGAATCACTTAAAACAATAGCACATTTAGTGCATATATGTATGTCTAGATAGTTTATCTGCTTAATATATAGACAAGGATGTTCTTAAAGTCAAATAAACATTACAACTACAAGGACAGGCCACAGTTTTAAGTTCTAGACTGCCTGGCTCACAATTTAACCATGTAGCACCATGCTAAGTCATGCAGATTAAGGCTAAAGGACACAGGCACAGTAGCAGGCAGTCTGCTGCCTGTGTATTCTGCCTGAGCGGTTGACCTAAATAACAGCAGTGCAGGCGCATACACATGCTCACAGAGTTCTGTGGTTGGCAGTGGCTCAAGGTGTTTCAGCCATGTGTTTCTGACTTCTCGGGGGTCTTCTCATTATTAGTCACATTCGCACTGTACTAGTAGCCATAGAAACATCTCCAATTCAACAAAGGTTTGGTGATGAGTGTGACTGGGAGTGGGGGTGTAACTTTTCTCTAACCTGCCCTGTGTGTGTGTATGTGTGTGTGTTTGTGTGCTCTCTCTCTTTCTCTCTCACTCTCGCTCTCTCTATCTCTCGTCTGTTCACAGCATGTGGGGTGCAGACAAACAGAACGGGGAGATGGCTAACTGCATCTCCGGTCTGGCTGCTAACCTCAGGTGAATAGGCCACTAAGGAAACTGTGTCTTGGCCAGTGGCACACTGTGTTGGCCAGTCATGTGCTGTTGTCCTGTCTTTAGTCAAATAAAGGCCTAGTTGTCATAGCTACTGCTTCAGACTGAGCCTCAGAAATAGTCTGTGTGCTTCTGCTGCCCTGCAGACCATTCTGTTAGCAATGCTCCCCACTTCAGCCTTGCCTGAGTTAAGCATCGCTTTGTGATCCTTTGTGATTTCTATTTGTCACTCTGAATGTTGTTTATTGCTGTTTGTTGCTGTTGTCTAGTTACATGTAAAATCATGCTAGGGAGCTTTAATGTTGTCACTTCCAAGTTATGTAATTAAGATCATAATAGATATTAATAATAATAGGCTCTGTTAACACTGTCCAGCAGTGTCTGTCAGTATCCCACACGAGCCATCTGTCTCTGAGGCTCTGGATGACTTACACAATTTAGTGTCCTCTGTTGCCCAGTGTGTATTAGTACATCTTTTAATGAAACTGTAGTAGCTCCCACTGAACACAAGGGGGCATCAAAAAAGATCAGCTGGGCAATATAGGCGCTTTCTAAAAGCATCTTCTGATACTTTGTTATACAGATGCTTATTTGAATACAGTACGGATGATAGTTGAAGGGTTCTGTAACCCTGTGTGCGGCTATTGACTTAACCATTAACTGATGGCATGAATCATATCATTCATCTTGTAACTAGAGTGTTTTTAACAGCTGACTACACACTTGTGTCTAGTGACAGGCTGTGATTTGCAAAGATGTAAGATTTTATTGCAGTAGAAATGTCCTAAATACAGTTGCTATTGCCTTATAGCCTATTGTCTTATTCTTTAGCTAAAGAAAAGTGCCATTAGTTTTAAGATTGTCTGTAGAGAAAGTGTTTAGTATGATGTTTGGTCAATTATTCATGGTAAGGTTCTTTCCAGAAACCCATCCCAGGCTGATTTTGGGTTGATTGGATTGGTCTTTTATATTGTCTATAAAAAATCTGCTATACATTTTCCTGGCATGGTTCTAATCTGAACAGGGCCCAGTTCTAGTACTGGTAATTAATATTATATTTATTTAACCTTAAAATCCTCATCATTCTGTATATACAGTGACTATAATGTATGTTCTTAAAGCCCCTGTCTACTCATTTTCACAATTCTCTACAGACTATTATCTATGGTTTAGTGATTAATTTATTCTGAACTGGCTGAGGGGAAAAAACGTCTGTTGATTTGTAAATTTGGCAGAGTTGACATCAGATTATTTAAAGAACCAATCACATGTTTAGGTCTAGGCTTTCCCCAGTAAACAGCGCCCCCCTGGAATACAATAACATCAATTTAACTATATTTGCTGGTCATAGCAGCTGCTTGCTATTTTATTTAAGCTTGCTTAACCTTGTGTATCTGTTCAAATCTGCCACTGCTGCTACTCATTAAGCAACAGAATGTAACTGCAGCACTAATTTAAGAAGGAATTTTATCTTAGCTGCGAGAAGTGCACAAATTAGCTTTTGTGTTGCTTATTTCTTTTAAAGTGTATGTTAAAACACTTTATTAAATCATGCAAAAAAACAGGTATAATAAATACCACCAGATTGATGGGCTGATCTTGCCTACACTTCTCTGTTAAATTGTAGTTTTTGTTTGTTTGTTTATTTATTTATTTATTTATTTTAGAGAATTAACTCAGAAAAATCTGTGAGTACAATTAATTGTTTTTGGCTTTTTGATTTATTTATTTATTTATTTTTGTATATTTTGATGATCGCATGTTGGTCATTGCCATGGAAGCAAAGGAATTCACTTTGTTCCAGCTCAAGCATATATTCACACTCCAGTGTGCAGAAATCACGCAGATAATGTAATTCATCAGAGCGTTTCAGAGGCATCAGTTGTTGCGCTGTGCTGTTATGAACACTGAAATGCGCTCGCGAGTCATTCTCCAGGTCTCTGAACTGTGTTTTTGGTCCATACCCCTGCTTGGCCTGCTCCTTGCAATCTAAATGTTAATGAAGTGTCACAAACCTGAGATGGAACTGCTTCATTGTGTGGCTTTTTGCTCCTCTTAACAGATATTGCAGAGCCTTTGCTTCATCTGCCTCATTCATCTCCCACTGTTCATTCACTCTCTGTTAGCTATATGTAAATTTTAAAGGAATATGGGGACAGAATTTTTAACTTTTTTCCATCTACCACACCAGTAGTGTATAATTTTAGTATGCACAATTGAAATGACAGACAGTGATGGAAAACTCACCTGCAGTAGAAGCCAGTGGGAAGTTGATGACTTCCAGTTATATAGGTTTGAACAAAAACAATGGTTTGAATAATGTAGTCTTTCAGAGATTTTCTGAGGGAGGAGTTTGTGGTAGTCTATTATCAGTGTAGTGGTGGGCAGGGTTTTCACAGGTTGTGGTAGATTATGTGTGGATACAACCTAAAGGAATCTCCAGTGATTTTGCAATGTTTGAAAGTTGTACAAAACGTAAGAACAGCACAAGAATATGTTCTTTTGTATCTTCTTACGATCAATTGTTTATTGCCACTTGAGTGAAATAATCTATTTTTAATTTGTTTTAGATTAGATTGGATTGTTTTAAAATTAAATTGGGTGGGATTAAATCGAATTGGATTGGATTAGATTAGACAGAATTAGATTGGATAAGATTATATTAGATTGTATCGGATTGGGTAGGATTAGATTAGACTGGATTGGACAGGGTTGGATTTGAGTGTTTGAGTGATGATATGTATAATAGCATATAAACGTATTTGTGAGTAGCACTGGACAGACATACTGTATAAATTACAAGCATGCAGTAAAAAGTAAAAAGATTAATTTTGAGTAATGATAACAGATTAGCAGCATATAAAGAAAGTTGAGTGCCAGAAGAGTAAAAGTATGATTTCAGGAGCAGGTGATGGAGCACAGCATGTCCAGATGCTGATTTAGATATAGTATTATAATTATATAGTATTATAGCTATATTATACAGCCACTTCAGTTTCCACTTTTCAGTGGAAGTCAGCATGAAAAGACTGTATTCCAAGAATTTTGAAACATTTCTGTTGGTCCCATTTTGACATAATGTAAATAAAAAAAAACTTAAACATGGTATTGCCAGCATTGCACAGATGCAACAGATATTCTTTTAGGAATTTTAGGAATATTGTAACATATGCAACCCGTCTTTAACAGCATGACATTTGGAGTTAAGAGGACAATGTTTGGTGCAGAGGGAATGTGTGATTCAGAGTGTGAATATTTACTGCATGAGTGTCTGACCTTCCAGTCATCTGTTCTAAAACACCACCATGGCTCTGCTACTGGTTCTGAAGTAACTGCTGTTGCAGGTGTGTGTGTGTGTTTGTTTGTGTCGGGGAAGGGGAGGGAGTATTGATCAGTAGGTGCTAGAGTGTGTTTCGCCTGTCTTTCTCTCTGCAGTGTGACCTCACAGGCCAGCTTACTCTTGGGCAGGGAGGAGGGGCTCAGCTGGTACTGTACATTCCTCCACTCCTCCCGTCTGTCTGTCTGTCTGACTGACTGACTGTTTATTTCTTCTGTCTGCCTGTTCCTTCCAACCTCTTTCTTCCCTTTTCTTTCTTGCTTTCTTTCTTTCTTCTGCAAAAGGCTGAGCTGCTTTTTATGTCACGTTTCCACATTTTGCTGAATCGCCCTTTCATGTTGAATCAGAGCAATAAGGTGCTTGTAGCTTTGTGATAAGTTAAGCTGTACATATCTACACAGCTGAAGTCTCTTTTTCTCTATTTCTCTTAAATAACACATGCAGCACCTGCCACATATACATGGTCTGTTTAATGGTATAAAGTTGAGGCTTGGTGTGTGTGGGAGAGCAAGCGAGAGAGAGTGAATGCAAGAGTGAGAGCAAGTGGAAAAGCGAGTGCATGCGAGA
This sequence comes from Acestrorhynchus altus, assembly GCA_034509495.1. Classification (NCBI taxonomy): domain Eukaryota; kingdom Metazoa; phylum Chordata; class Actinopteri; order Characiformes; family Acestrorhynchidae; genus Acestrorhynchus; species Acestrorhynchus altus. Next base: position 26,665,426 of record CM067507.1, read on the forward strand.
GAAAATGACACACAAGTTTGAGACTGCATGGCTTAGGGAACAAACTGCTGACCTGTTGCACCCATAACTTTGTCTTTATGTCTGAATGTCTCACGTGCACGCAAACACACTCTCTCACACATGCACACATGCGCACACGCGCACACACACACACACACACACACACACACACACACACGCGTGCACACACACACAGCATTATGCTTGGCTTTGTCCACTGAGATGGGTCAAACAGCTGTTGATTGAGGTTTTTATTGTGTTTAAGTGGTAAATCTGTCAAGACTGTTTTCATGGGCTCCACTTTCGTCTCAGTGATTGTACTTTGTGTCAGTCAGCAATTTGTCTTTGTAATCTGAGTTGTTTTCCTGTTGACTGAATGATGATTAGTCATGTGATGTTAAATCATAATCTCTCTCTCTCCTCTCTCTCTCTCTCTCCTCACTCTCTCTCTCTGTGCCTCTGCCTCTCAGGCCGGTGGGTCCTCTCCCTCATGGTGCTACTCTGACGGTCAACACTAACCCCAGTGTGAGCATCAAGTCCGAGCCTGTTTCTCCTAACCGGGACCGGAGCACCCCCAGCTCTACGGGTGTGGCAACAGCAACGGCGGGTACCGTGACGGGGCTGACAGTCACCCAGTACCCAGGAGCGTTACGTCTGGAGCCCACCGGCCGCTCCCCAGTCGACAGCATCAGCAGCAACGGCAGCTCATATGAGGGTAGCGACCGAGATGATGGTGGCCAGGCACGTGCTCCGGAATTTGCCACTACTGCACTGGGGCCCATCCGAGCCTCCGGAGATCAGGTGGCCTCTTCAGATTCGCAGGAGGGGGCCAATGTCAAGCGCATTAGACTGGATACATGGGTCACATAAACATATATAGGCAAAATGAGAGAGAGCTGCCCTCTGACCCACACAAATACACATACACACAAATACATACACACATAATTTACCACCCCGTAATACGCGCTTCTTTCAGCTGCACCTGACACATGCATGAGTACACTTGCGCACTCTCTTTTTCAACTTTCCTGAGCCTCTCTTTCTCTCTCTCAGCAGCGTGCAAACACACACACAAAAACACAGCGATACTGGTATGCATATATGTATACACGTACACACAAGATGGACATTTGTCAGTCGTTGTGCGCGTGTTAACCAACAGGGAGCCTGAAGAGCTGGACGGTTCTGGAGAAATGTAGGGTTGGACGTTCAGGTCTTTTCAAGAGGACTCTGGCTTCGCTGACCTCTGCTCAGTCTTCGTTGTCCCTCTCCCCCCCCACCCATGCCAGTCCTCTCCACACTGACATGCTTTACTTTTCTGATCCAAGTCCGGCCATACTGCTCTGGTGAAACCATTTATGACAACCAAACCGAAGCCGCTTGTTGTGTTGTGTAGATTAGCCACTCACAGAAGCTGTTTTCCAGGCCATGTTGTTTGAGTTTGTTTATTGCCCCCCCCCCCTTTTTCATTTTCTCTTTCTTGTGTGTGTGTTTGTGGGTGTGGGCGTGAGATGAGTTGTGTTTGCTGTTTATCTTTTTGGACTGCTGTTCTCTACACTCTTGAACCTTTCTTCTTCTTTTCACTACCTTTGCTGAAACAGCTGCCTATAGTATTTGGGTATATTTAATAATATACATTGTTTTAATTGCGATCAATCAGGATCTTTGTCTCATAGAAATAATGCAAGAGGTTACGTCTGAAACTCTCATGTACAGCTAACCTTAATTAAGATTTGGAAGACGAGAAAAGCAGTGTGCGTATTTCAGGGAAGGACTATCGGTGACTTGATGCAACTACGTCCATGAGGTCCATGAACTCACTGGCCAACAGAGGACTGGGGACAGACTGAGAATAATATATAAATATATATATATATGTGTTTGTGTGTGTGTATATGTGTGAGAGAGTGTATATGCAGTGAGACAGAGATAATGTGGCAGTAAGTAACAGGTAAACAGCCAAGTGCTCTCAGTTCAGTCACAGTTTCGATGTTCGGTTTCTTGCTTTTTCTTTTTGTCACTGACTCACACCAAAACCCCTTACCAGTGCACCTTCAAGGGGGGAGCTCGTTGAAGTAGCTCTTCATGAGAAGGAGAGGCGACCTCTTTCTTTTGTGTCGTTTGTTTTCTGCTCTCAATCGCAGTCACTTTTGTACGCACGAGTACGTATGTTTGTACGTATGGTGTAGTCAGGTGGAAATGTAGCCCTATTTGTACAATTTGAAATCCAGTCCTGATATTAAATACAAGTGTATGAGTGCACACACACATGCAGACACACACACATTTCTCAGCTGGAACTCTCTCCGCGTTTTTCTAGAGTGGGCGGCTGTATTAGTGTCACTACCGCTGGTTTACGTGAGAAGCAGCCTAAAGCGTTCTGTATTTATTACTTGTTTGTCTGGCTGCGCAGTTCAGATTTGTTTCTTTTTGTTTTGTTAATCTAATGAAAAGAGTATTCAGAAATTGTTGTTTTAAGGAGCTGCAAGATTTTTGAAACAATCTGAGCCATTGAGGGCTCAGGGCCGTGGATGTGTAGGCGTGTAAATATCTGGGTCCTCCCTCCCCCAACCTCTTCTTGATCCATTTTCCTGCAATGGCTCTTGAGTACCTAAAGGAGAGGATCTGAGATAATGCCATGAAACTGACCGTGATACGGATTGGATCTCGGAAGGCAGTGGAATGGAGGTGAGGGGGAGCCTCTAGAATTGGAGCAGAGCCTGGCTTTTTTTTTTTTTTTTTTTTTTTTTGCTGCATTCGGGTGGAGAGCCGAGGAGGAGCTGGGCGCAGGGGATTGTACATAGAGATCCGTGTATGCTCATACACGTTGTGCTGGATCTGCCTGAAGCAGAGACGTAACTCTCAGTGGAGCTGTCTTTCTATTTCTACTTGTAAATATACTACTGTGCCGCAGGAGAGCCTGGTAGAGATGCAGCAAGGGACGCAGACGTGGATATGACTGTTTTAGGATCGTTGAATTATTTTTCTTTTTTTTTCTTCTTTTTTTTCTTTTCTGTAATGATTATTCTGATGGAGTGCACTTTAAATCAACCCCCAGCGTCCCAACACACCTACCCTTTACCCTCTTTACTAGTCAGGTCTTTCATGAAGGGGGTGGGTGGGTGTTTTGTTTTTTTGTTCCTTTTATTCAACTTCTTCTCCATCACCTTCCTACATGCATACACATTCTTACCAGAGAGGACTTCTCCAGAACACACGCCTCATTGCCCTCCTCATTTCCTCTCTCACTTGATCACTCTGATCAATGGACTGCCATCGGCTGCCTCCCCCGCCATCGCTTCCATTTCCGTGTGCTCGCACCACGCTTGGCTTGACCACAGAGCTATCAGTCTCACGCAGAACTGCAGGACTGTCCACGGTGGACCGCCTAAAGACAGCTCCGTTGTGGTCTGATGGGGCTCTGCATTAAAAGACTCCACTCCATCCCTCCTTTAAGAGACCATGCGTGCCATTCAGGGAAGAAGAGCTCATGTTCCTGTGTGATTTACGGCCCCACATCTTTTTCATGTCTTTTTTTTTTATGTTTTTTTGATGGTGAACAATTATTGAAGACGAAAAAAGTGTCACCTTTTTTCTTTTTTTTGTAAAAAGAACGTTGTACTTTAAACATAATATAGATTAGATTTGACACGTGTTGCAAATGTGCAATTCTCAAAGCGCAAGTTTAAAAAAAAAAAAAGAAATGTCTATTATTTAAAGATGATGTACACAAATTGTTTTATGGTGCATTAGTGTAGTGCATAAGTGAATAGAATGAAGGATGTCTCATTGATGATAATGAAGAATAGGGTGGGCTCAGAGATCCAGCCGTCATCAGTTTCCAAGTCTGGGGAGAGAACATGGCAAGCTTTTTTTTAATGATTTGGATTGTGCTATATATGTATTTGTATCCCAAATCTTTACCAGCTGTTCTCTGCCATTTCCCCTACTCAAAGCTCTGTCATTGATTGGAATAATTGGAAGAGATGTGAGCTGAAAGATCTAAGACCTAGAGATGCTTTACTCAAGGTAGAAATGCAGTCCTGCTCCTTAAAAAACAAAGTTTGTTTCCCAAAACCTAGAGTCCGACATCTCCGAGGTTTGCTCAATGCAGCTAATATTGTACTCTACATATTAAAGTTGCTCAGTCATATCCACCCAGATGAGACCTGCCTTGGCAGCCAGTTTCGTTTTTATTTATTTATTTATTTTTCCCCTTACCTCACCTGCCCCTTCCTCCATTCTCCAGCATCTCTCACTCACTTCCTCTCACTGTCCTTCTGTTCTTTGCTCATGGAAGATGAATGCATTAATCGCAAGCGGCCATCTTGCCTAGCCAAAAGAAAAATATGCCATGATCAGTAACCCATCTCTGCCAGCCAAGATTATTCTTACACTCAGAACACTGTACAATTTTGGACATACATGCTTTGAAGATGGTCAAGGATCAGGAAGAGTGAGAGCATCCACTTTCTGACTGCACACTAGCTCTGGCCTGAAATCTGCTCAGTGCAGTCCATATAACTCTGATATCATTCTAAGGACTCTTAACCTGCTTTTTCTGCCTTTGGAGGCCAGAGCTGTGAGGAGAGAGTGGTGCACTGTTGCTGTGTCCCTTATGGCAGTGTTTTCTGTTCTCGGTCCTGGAGTACCTCCTTGCATGTTTCAGTGTTTAGCCTGCTCTAACACACTCATTTTTAAGAAACATTCAGCTGTTATTTCAGTTGTGTTGGAGAAGGAAAAGCACAGAAATATACATGGCAGGGCTAATATAGTACTGGTATATAGGAACGCTGTTCCCATGGAACAAGGCAGCACCCGTAGTAGCCCTTCAGCTACTGCATGCTGGAATGGAACGAAACACCTGTAGACTTTATGACTGAGCTTTGAACAAATTCACTGATTTCTGAACAGTTGTTCAAAAGCTCTGGCAAGGATCTCTTGGTAATGGTAGGTGTCATCATAATCAAAAGGAAAGACAATCGTCACGTGAATAGTTAACTTTTTTGCCCCCCCATGCCCCCATGTATGATGATGTTTAGCGAATCTCAATTTTTCTAGTGTTAATTTGTGCTGGTGACAGTTCTATTGTCTGTTTTTATTCTGATTGTTATAATGATTATCATTACCATTATAGTTATCATCTTTGATGGTAATAATAATGATCATTTAGAGATTTTTATTTTCTGCATTTTTTTTTCTTGTGTAGGTTAGGCATCTTGTTTTATTTGAATTTGATTTTATTATATATGAAATACTATATAAATGTCTTTTTCAGTTTTTTTTTTGTTTGTTTTTGTTTGTTTCTTTTTTCTTCAAAGGGGTGTTACTAATATTGCACGATATATTACGTAAAAACAAAACGGCAGTAGTGATATAAGTACTTATTGGTATCTGAGGGAAGTGCTAAACGAGTTGATAGAATGATCAGTTCAATGCTGCAATTTTTAGTCAATTGTACAAAAGTCGTATCTCTACACATAGAGGAGTAGGGATATCCACTCGTTTAATTTATTCAGATCAGACACAGATGTCAATGCATGGGCGTAAAACAAGCAAAGAATGAGTTATATTATAAATAAACTGAAATGTAATTTCATTAAGAATATACACCACACACACAACTAGAATAGAAATTGAAGAAAAAAGGTTAAAAAGAAAAATGATAGCTAATATATTGTGTTCGGCTAGTCTGCTTTGAGTTTTGTTGTAAACGAAAAAAAATATTTTCTGTTGTTTTCGGAGAATGATATACAATTTGTGTATATTTTCATAAACAAAGTATGCACTGATATGTTATTACAAATTATATACTGCTTTTACAAAAAAGTGTTTGTTATTGTACCAAAGTATCCATTTGTCCTTTATGACCCTCCCCTTTTGCGTATGTTTTACCGTATTTTATATATTAAATAGACAAGTTGACCTACAAAGAAGTGCGGGTTTGATTTTGAAGGTTGTTTTTTTACTTCCATTCTGTCTGAATATGCCATTTTGTTTAGTGCTGATTCAGTTATTTGCAGCGGAATCTCAAGCTGTGGGCCCAGTTTCCCCATCTCCATCCTGTTGTCCACCTGTACTGCACACTTTCATGCTTTCATGCATCTGAGTTGCGTTGTTAGTTAATGACCAAATCCTTACAGAAGTGAATCAGGGCTGGTGTTTACAAAAGCCTTTATGGATTAGGAGTGCTGATCCAGGATCTGTTTGTGTTGTAATAAATAAGAGGGGAATTTCATCCTGGTAAGCTTTGGGAACATGGTGTGGTGTTAGCTTCACTATGTCTAAACAATCTAAATAGGGCTTTTAATATGGCTCTCATTGTCCACCAGTGGTTTTTAAAGAAAGCTGATTTGTCACATTAACTTTTAATGCAAGTTAATATAAAGATATTTAATGCCAAGTAATTTTGTAGCATTTTATTGGTCAGTTCATTATGAATTGTTCGTACATGTCAAAGGATAGTTTTGTGTGTCAGCAGTTGTAATTGGGCACTATCAGCTGAATTAGATTCATTCATTCCTCTGGTGGGCATTCAGTGCTTTTGTGCTAACAAAAGTAATGAATGTCCACCAGCCTGAGAAAGGCTGTAAAAAGATAGCCAAGCTTTTTTTCCTCTAGTGTGGTTTGTTTGTTATATATAACAGTGGAGGTCAGTTTAACATGGTCATGAAAGACCAAGAAGAAATTGATAACTGCTCATATGCTGGTAAAAAAGGCAAGGCAAAGCAAAACCATCATATGATTGTCATGAATGTGCTACACACTGACACATTGCTTGCATAAATGCAGTTTTCATGAGTAATGTTTGAGTCATGAGGAAACCCTAGCTATAACCTCATGACTAAACACTATAATTGGAGTTTAATACCAATCATTTAGACAAGCCAGAGAGGTTTGGAAACAGGTTCCTTGGACAGATAAAGCCACAACAAGTAAAGGTAAGTTCACAGAAAAACTGAACTGCAATTCAAAAAAGAACACGTAGCGAACTGTGAAGCATGAGGTTTGAGCTGCCATTTTGAGGTTGTTACAGCCAGTGGAGGCAGTATTGCATGATTGAAGGAAAGAATGGATTCCACCAAAACACCAGCAAATGTTCGATGCAAATGTCAAACTATCTATAAAACATCTATAAAAAAGGTTGATGCTAAAACAAGTGACTTCTGCAACAGGAAATGATCCTAAACCATATACTCAAGCTCATATATTCAAGTTCATTTGAAGGGGAGTTCTCAAACATTTTGACATGTATATGTTTAGGATCAGTTCCTGTTGTAGAAGTGACTTATATATATGAACCTTATAATTTTATTAAGTGCATTTAGTTTTTGCAATAAGGCAAGTCGTAATTACTTTACCAGCGCATATATCATAAATATAACACAAATACATAGAGAGCTCAATAACATGATTTAGCTGGAGTGTGTTGGTTTTGTTTAAAAAAATGTGGTTATTTAGGATATTTAAAATGTTATATTCCAATTCCAATATCTGAATGGCCTTTTTAATTTAAAGTTCATTGGCCTTTATAAGGGTATAACTGCTTTACTATAATATTTTTACATTAGTATCCAAATCAATAGTTATTGTGACAGGTCTCATGCCATAGAACTCTGGAGCAGATTAACATATTTGGCACCTTCCCTCATTCCAGGTGTTGGGCCAGAGGGGTTAAAAGCATTCAGTACTGAGTTGTGTAACTGTGGAATGATTGTGCTTCGTCCAGTTCTTGGGGATGAGGTGGGGTGGTACTTCCTAATGGTTTTGTCAAAGAATGGACTCAAATCCTCACAGCAATGCTACAAAATGTAGTTGAAAGACATTTACATCAACAAACGCAGGATGAACTGGTTAAATACTCCTTATTTCAGAAGAAACAATGAATGAGCAGGTGTCCCGATACTTTGTCCATATAATGTATGTCAAAATTCCCCATCTTCCTGAAGAGACATGCAATGCAACACAATCAAAGAACAGCTCAGAACCTTCTGCAAAAACTACCAATGTTTTTCATATTATTATTCAGTTAGTGACTGTGAAATATGTAGAGTAGAAAATGAATATGGTAGGCAATGTTTAAGTGTGCAGTTTGGGCTTCTTATATTTGTCCACTAGATAGCAGTATAGATCACTGACTCCTGTGGGGAGTCCTGGTTTGCCATGCTTACGAATGTATTTGTAGAGGTTTCTAGAGAATGATGCGGTTTACAAAAATGGGTCTCTGCTTCATTTCCATAGTGGACATATTGTTGTCCTCTTTGGATGACTGGCAGTGCTGCATTGCTGAATGATTGCTCATGGTGATTCCAGAATGGTGGTGGTGTTGGGGATTTCACATTGTCCTTGACAGACATATGGTGACTGCAGTGTCAGCTTAGCTGGTGGGTTGCACTGTCAAGTGCAACTGTTAGAGCCATGTCAGCTCCAGACTGCCCACTCACTTCTCACCTGCTGACCTTAAAATAATGCCTTCCGAGCATTCTACACTGAGGGCTCTCTCTCTCTGTGTTATACAATTCACTCTTATTTAATTTCCTCAGAATTAAGAATTAGATTAATTCTGGTTATGAAAAACCACCATTGACCATGTAGGTCTAATATGTCTTTATCTGCCCAATTCTGTCTGGAACCTTAATTCTCTTTATCTGTATATCATATGTGTATCTCCAAAATAGTGACTTTAGAATGCAATAATGTTCTCAACTTTGGAAGTAAATGTAAATGAGTAGTGGCATGTGGCAGTCACCCTTATCCAGAGTGATTTACAAAGGTGCTTTGCTGTTCCTCAAGCTTGATGCTGCCTAAACCAAATGTCAGATCTGAGACTAACACATTCAGTATGATTATAAATCTTTAATGAATTAAATGCTCTTGAAAGAGATGGTTCTTCAGTCAGTGTTTGAAGACAGCAAGTGACTCAGCTGTTCGGACCCCCAGGAGAAGTTCTTTCCACCATTTTGGTTCCAGGACAGAAAAGAGTCTAGATGCTTGTCTTCCATGCAATTTGAGGGATGGTGGCTCAAGCCGAGCTGTACTTGATGCTTGAACGGCTCTTGGTTATATAACTGAATTTGGGAACATTGAAGACGAGTGGTGCTGCTGCAATCTGGATAAGTTGCAAGGGCCTGATGATTCGTATAGATAGGCCAGCTAGACGGGAGTTGCAGTAGTCTGGTCTTGAAATGACAAGAGACTGAACAAGCACCTGAGTGGCCTCTCTAGACAAAACGGGTCAAATTCTGCTGATGCCAATGGAGTGACCAGTGAGTTCTCAAGGGAAATGGCAAGATCAGGACCAGTGGTTCCAGAAAGGAATACCAGTTCAGTCTTGCTGGGCTATCCAAAAGTAATGGTAAGGTGGGCTAAGATGATTACAACTCTGACATCATGACCTGAGGGTGAGTTGCTACTTTCGCGTCGGCAGCTGAAACATGAGAGAGCACAGACTGGCATAGGCATCTGTTAGCTGATATATCAGCTGTGGATCTGGTGCTAGTTATAGTCCTAGTGAGTTGCTGGATTCATTGGCACTGAATTAGGAGAAAATGGGGTCAAATAAAAAAATATTTAAAAGACTATTACTAACTAGTACATAGCTGATACAGGGTACAAATGATGGAGAAAATTAAAAACAGACAAAAATGAAGATGCATGTTTTCTGCTGGACAGCAGCAATGGGCATTTTTATCCACTGTGATCAAGAAAAAGCTTAAAAAAACAATTTAATTATTTATTTCATGATTCAAAAAGGTAAACAATCATCTGTTCATGTATTCATTATTTCCAGCTTATTATTCTTATTCTTATTCTTATTCTTATTATTATTATTATTATTATTATTATTATTGTTGTTGTTGTTGTTGTTGTTGTTGTTGTGGCTTATAGCTCAAGAAATCCTTTTTTTCTTAAGTTGTAAAGCTGTAAGTCTGTAAAGCTGCCTTGCGAGAAAATCAGTAGTAAAGAGCACTGAACAAATACATTTTAATTAGAATTTGATTAGAATTCATTTTGCAGATGCTATGTCAGGAAATCAGAATCTTCATAAAGAGCTCAACAATGTCCTGATATGACTATCACAGACTGTGGAAACATCACAGTGGACTTCAGACACCTTAGAGTCTGTACTGTATACCGTGGTTAGTACCTACCAGAAGTCGTCCAAGGGAGGAAGCACCACCAGTAAACTCATCTATCCTGATCCCAGTGTCTGGCTAGTACACTGTATAAAGTACAAGATCATTGAGGAACTTTTGGAGGTTCTTCAATTTGAACTTTTTGGAGGAACCTCTTAGACTGCTTCAGGGAGCCTTCAAGAAACCCTTGTATTATTGTTGTTGTTATTATTATTATTATTATTATTGTTGTTTATTTGGGGTACTTTTGCATTTCTTTTCAAATGAATTTATGACAGTGCAGGTAAATGTTCCATTTGGCAACAGATGTTGCGACTGAACAAAAATTCGATCCTATCCAGATGTCCAGATCTGCTGCTGGATTCCCCTAATTGTCATTACAGTGCATCTGGAAAGTATTCACAGCACTTCACTTTCTGCACATTTAATATGTTACAGCCTTATTTCAACATGGATTCAATTCATTTTCCCCCTTAAAGGTCTACACACAATAAATACCCCACGATGACAAAGTGAGAAACTTCTTATTGAAATGTGCAAAAAGTGAAGTGCTGTGAATACTTGTACTGTGTATGAATACTTGTACTGTGATTTCTAGTCAAGACATGTTACAACAGTAGGCCAATGTCACATTAGGAGTCTTCCCAAGGACACTAACTGGTGTAGTGTGGTGCTTCGATAACTGGGAAAATCAGACCCTTGTGTGTGGGGAAGATGGTGGTGTTATCCACTATGCCAAACCAACCCCATGCCTCTGATCTGCTGTGTAAAGTGAATGTCATAAAGGAGGGGTCATTCACGTGATTATGTTCACATTTTTTTTCTATGATGTTTAATAAGATAAACTGAAAACCTTGGTTTCAATCACTGACCACTAGAACATGCAATTTAGGTGCCATCATTAAGATGAGACACGTTTGCATCTGAATGCAGGGTCCAGCACTCAGGAGCAATTAAATTGACTAATAGAGGACATGCCAAGTCTTGCCTAATCCAATTTTACACATCTTCAATCACCCAGCAGATGTTAGGCTGAATAAGTCAATATAAGCTCTATAGTGGAAGCATATGGCCTCATCACACCCATCCTGGCTGAACCTGGAAGTTCTTTTTGGACTTTCCAAGGTTTTCATTGCTCTTACCCCACCATAGGATTTAGAGGACACTTATTTAAATTCATGCTCTCTGCATTTGGTGGTCACTTGTCTGAAAGATGCCTCTTTAATCTCAGCTGGATATGGCAAGGTCATGTGCTTTTGGTCATGGAACTGGCCTGCCCTACCCATATTCCAGTCTTAACCACAGCTGATGTTTTAAAATAGCATTAATCAAACCAGTTGCTTGTAGAAGCGAGTTGCAGGCTCTTGCATCAGGAGTGATTGTGCTGTGTCATGTGCTACAGGAAACTGGTGGAAGTGACTGTGGTCCTGAGGGAGAACAGGTGCTGAGGGGACAGCAGAGCAGCGGTATGCCCCCCCCCACGCCCTTTTGTCTTACCCTCAGAGGAGCCTGTAAATTCTCATGCCCTTGTGTGTGTGTGTGTGTGCGCGCACGCACGCAACAGATGCCCATTTCTAGTCTACTGAATAAGAGGAGAAGGATGGAGAAGCCTATTTAGAGTGGAAAAAAAGCATTGCAGACTGATGAGGTAATGCAATTACCACATCTCTCTCTCTCTCTCTCTCTCTCTATCTATCTCTCTCTCTCTCTCTCTCTCTCTCTCTCTCTCTCTCTCTCTCTCTCTCTCTTATAAGGCCTTATAAGCCTCTTTTAGAACAGGACCCCAAAATAAAAAGCTAAAACAGCTGCCGACACTGTTTATTGTGAGAAGTGGGAATGTAAGATAGTGAGGGAGATTAAGTCATCTTTTGTTACTTGTGGGTTTTTATTGGCTAGTTGTGGAGCCTCTGTGCTGTGTCAGTATAGGCTCTAAGCTGTATTGTGTGCATCATACTGGGACAATTCCAACACCCTCTGCCCTCCCCAAACACCCCACCAACACCCCACCCCCTGGTCAGATGAAACATACTGGCTCAGAAGAACTTCTTTTCATTCTTTTAATTAACTGCATATTTTTGTACAAATATGCAGTTTTGTGAACAAAACTTGAAATTGTATGTAGATATTCAGTACCATGAATTACCAAATGGCCTGTCCACAGTCCCTTCAATGGTCAGGACCCCACAGCCCTTAATGTGTGATGTGCTGGTATGAGTGGATAAGAAAATGAAAAGAACTTAAGAAATATTGTTTGCTCACCATTTTATTTAGTCCAGATTGTTCCAATTGTCCAAAAAGTGTGTCTCTGTGTGTGTGTTTAAAAAATAAATGCAAATGTAAAGGGAGTTTGATGTATTGATCAGAAACTCCTAGTAGATGTCCTAATAGATTCAGTTGAGAAGAAATTCAGTGAGAAAAAAATCCTAATACAGATAAGTTAGCTCTTAGTTAGGCACAAGTATGAAGTGATTATGCTCCTTTCTCCTTTCCTAGGTTCATATTTTGGTTATTAATTACTGTTATAAAGGCCACAACAAAAGAAATCAATAAATAAAGCTAGATGGAAAGTTATGGGTTGGGAGGTAATGCTTTTTGAAAGGCATTACTCCTCACCAGAAGACCAGGAGTCACCTTCTTCAGTAGAGTCATCTGACTGGACAGCCTCCGCCACGCCATCCTTACTGTCATTAGATTGGGGCTGTTTAACCTTTGGCATCTTCTGCTCTTCCCTTTCCTCCTCCACCTCCTCCTCTGACTGACCTGTAGAGATCTCTGCCTCAGGTTTCCCATTGGCTGCTTTTAGGCTTGCCATCTCTCCCCAGTCCTCCCCAAAGGCCATGCTCTGGTTTGGATGAAAGGTGTCAGGTGAGTACCTCTCGGTCTCTGTTGGCTCCTTTGAGTCATATGTAGCGCCCATCTCAAATTTTGTCATGTTCCAGATGTCTTCCTTTATGCTTGAACTAAAGAAACTATGGGAGTCATTGTCTTTTTCCTTAGTCTGAAGATCTTCCTTCAGAGCACTGTCTTGGAAGATATCTAGCTTGTCCAATGCTTTGTCTCTCTCCATATCAGTGTGGTCTTCCTCACCACTGAGGATGTCATGGGATGCTCCTGGGATTACATCTGAATGGTCTAAATTCTTGTTTTCTTGCATTTGAGGAACATTTCCAGCATTTTCTTCCATTCCACTGCTGTTGTTTGCCAATGCAAATTTATCCTGCTTTTGACTTGCATTCTCCCATTCTGCTGCCTGAGGGGTGATGTAGTCTGAGGTCTCAAAGCTGTCCTCCCCTAAGCTCTTTTTCATTGCCTCCTCCAGAAGACATGTGAAGGACAATGAATCATTCTTTGCTTCACCAACAGTAGCAGCATTACGGGAGTCTAGCTGCTCAGCTGAGATTCCTGAATGACTAAGGAGCTGAGAACACTGACTAGTATTAGGAGACTCATCCTCTGAGCTATTGGACTCTTCCAAGTCTGAGTTGTTTATGTTGGTCTGGCTGTCTGGCCGGCTGCTTGGACCACTGTGTAGAGAAAGATTATCTGTGAAATCTGCATGAGTGAGCATTGACAGATTTGACTGCTCATCGTCCTCCTCTTTTGTACAGGCCTTTTCTTTGGTCATAATTGTTTCAAATGGAAATTCATCCAAAGATGAGGTCTCTGTTGGTGGCATTTCACAGGGCTCTTCTACAAGGACTTCTTCTTGGAATGCTTCGTCAGGCAGTGGTGGGACTGTGACTAGGGGTAAAGAGTCACAATGTGTCTCAACTCCATTTTCTGACTTGTTTTGTGTGAAAGACTCTAGGTCACAGTTTTTGGTATTGTCATTAGCAATTATGGTGTCATCTTCACCAAGGCTGGGCTGCTCAACTGGAAGAGTAGACTGTTCATTAATGTCTCTGTTTTCACTGAGAAAGCTCTGACTCCAATCTTGTAAAAGTGAGCTCTCGTCTTGGTTGGGAATCGGGAGTTCCTGGTCAGTTCCAGTTTCTGTCTCTTCCACAGCCAGATGGACACCTTCACCACTCTCTTCACAATTCTTAAAGTCATTTACAGCAAGATCCACCAAAGTGTCATCTTTTAGCGTGTTAATGTCCAGATCATCACTTTTACTTTGAAGATCATCATCCAGAAGCTCTACAGACTCCTCATTGGGTATATCATCAATGTTCTCTTCTACCACAGTCTGAGCAGATTCGTCCATGGCTACATCATCTGAGTTGATTATCTCTGGTTCTTCAGACAGGTCCTCCATAGTGTCAAAGCGTTTGGCAGTGGTTTGGCCCCACATTAAGGCCCCTTCATGTTTCTCCCTTTCTTCCTCACTGTCACTGGGCTCACTCACTCCTACATGAGAGGTCTGAGTGTTGGCATCCATCTCTTCATCACTTCTGTAATGTATCAGGGGACGAGTGTCCGCTAATGTGTTCTCCTGGGCATAGCTATCTGCCTCACCAGGATCAGTTCTCCAAGAAGCAGAGATGTTTAATGACTCATCTTCATCACTCTGCATCTTATCCTCCTCTGCATGCTCATCTAAAATGGGGTCTTTGTCATATGTCTCCATCACTAAGGCATCTGCTTCCTCAGCAGGTTCTAAGTTCCCGTGTAGATTAACCTCAGTCTCTGGATCAGAAGAATCCTTTACCATAGCTTCTTTCCCTGCTTTAGTGAGGCTTTCATTAACAAAAGCAGCCTCCTCCACCTTTTCTTTCTCTTCCTCACCTCCATCACTTTCTCCATCCAACACTTTCTCTTCTATCTCTTCAACTTGTCCCTCTTCAGGTTGAGAATTGGTTTTCTCCTCGCAATCCGCTTCTTGCAATTCAAGATCAGAATGATGACCTTCCTGCACTTCACTGTCATCATGATCACCTTGTACTTCATCTACCGTTTCTTCCATCCTGTTCATTCTCTCACATCTTTCAATCAACACTTTCTCTATTTCAGGTTCACTTTTAAGGGACTCCTCTTCGGGGACATTGCTCTCACTCTTCGTTACGCCTACCAGTGTGAAATTATCACTCTTTTTCTCACTATGGTTGAACTCATCTGTGAAAAGTGAAGGTTCATGCTTGAATAATGGTGAAGCTAGATTCTCACCATTTTCAAGCTGTTTTAAATCTGTCAGTGTAGCATCTGCACTACATTCTTGTGCATAGTTTTCGCTGATGGTCAGTGACTCTAGCTCTAGCTCAGAGACTTCATCTTTCTCCTCTGGTACCACTGTATCATTTTCCTCCCAGGCAAACATAGGTGCATGTGAAATTCGAGCCATCTCAGTAGACACCTCAGTCTCCTCATCTTCTCCATTGTCAGAACCCTTTGTATCATCTGTGTGTAGATTACAGGGCACCTCTCTCTCTGGAGTTTGGGGGAGGCTACTCAGATGTCCAGCTGGCACACTATTCAATGCTGTTTCTTCAGTGCCAGATGTATCATGTGCAGCTTTTGATTGATTCTCAATAGGGATCTCCTGCAAGTCTTCCTCGACATGTGAGCTGAGCATGGACCCGGGCTCATCTATGGCTGCATGAACCACAGAGGCAGAAATGGAAGTAGCACAACTTGCTTCTTGAACTTCCTCCATTGTGAAAGGATCAGGACCATTGAGAGACCTTGGTGACATAGTTTTGGTAGTCGTCGATGTTCCTTCAAATTTTGATGTCTCTTCACTTACACCAGTTTTCTCCCTTTCAGTTATCTGTGCTACCCTCATGTGTGTCTCCTGAGTGCTATGAGTCTGGCTCTGTGACAAAACTGGAGTCATGAGGTCAGCTTTAGAAAGTGTGATTGATCTAGAGGTTGTAGACAGAGGACTGCTGAAGTGACTGGATACTGAGGTGGCCTGAGAGCCTGAATGAGTCCTGTGGGGCTTGGAGAGTGCTTCTGTAAATGAAATAGGAAGATGGTAAGTATAGGTTTGCCTCAATGACAGATCTAGTGTTTAGATTTAACTGAAGATTTTGACCACAACGTGATGACCACCTCCTTGTTTCTACACACACTGTACATTTTTATCAGCATTAGAAACCATATAAGAGCATTTTGTAATTCTGTAATGACCGACTATAGTCCATATTTTTCCACAGAGCTGAAAAACAGGACAGTGATCCTTGCATGATGCTATAATTGACAGGTTTACTTATGTATATGGTATACTACATGTCCCCATAATACATAGTTAGAATGTGCTTTATTTTGCATTGTTTCTTGTCAATAGTACATGGAATGCAAGAAAAAAGCTGAATGGGTCAAAATAGATGTCTGGTTAAAGAAACTCTATTAGATTTGGCATGGTCATATTGAATAAGCAGAGTCATAGAGCCCTCGTCCCCCTTCCCAAAGGAATTATCAGGATGCACAGTACAACTTCAGTAATGGAGATATATTGATCTCCTCTGGTTTCCCTCAGCCTATATTACTGGAAATGTAGCCATCTGGTCTAGTGACTGATGAGTCTGCTACCATCACTAGAGCCGACTCAATTTAGTAGAGTAGATACCCACCCCCACACACACAGACACACTGGGATCCTCTTGACTACCACCGGCATTAATGTGAATGAGCAGGGGGACATTTTTATCAGTGTCATTCAGGATCTCTGAGGCAAGATTAGGCAAAGTTTATTTTAGGCCTTCTTTGCTTTATGATCCCAATGACTAGTAAAAACACTGAATTTGACTCTTTGTT
Organism: Acestrorhynchus altus; assembly: GCA_034509495.1. Taxonomy (NCBI): domain Eukaryota; kingdom Metazoa; phylum Chordata; class Actinopteri; order Characiformes; family Acestrorhynchidae; genus Acestrorhynchus; species Acestrorhynchus altus. The sequence continues at coordinate 26,682,261 of CM067507.1, forward strand.
ATCCATGTAATCAATAAAATCATATTAAAAAGCTCAGATATGTGAAAAGAAGAATTGAAAAGAAAAACCAAAATCACCTAAAAAGAAGACAGTCTGGGCGCTGGTCTTGCTTGATGATTGGTTATGAACTCTCAGGCTTTCGGTATCCAGCAAAGCTCTGAAAAACACAGCAACCTGTTATGTCACCTTAAAATCCATGATGGAATCGTCAACATCCAACATTGCCAACAATAGTTACCCTGAAATGAAGGTTGTTTCATATGATTGATTCTCTCTCTAATTTAAAGTAATGTGAAGATATTGTTTTATAGCATTTAACAGCAGATAAATTTCACTGGAAAGGGATCTTGGACTGTGTGTGTGTGTCAGTGTAGGAATGAACTTTTCTAAAACACAAAGGATAAATAAAGGAAAAGGGCAGAAAGGCTTTTGTTGCCCTGAGCAGCAGGCCAGAGCCGGAGTGTGTTGTTATGGAAATTAAGTTTCACATTTGTTATTGTCAGACCATCTGCAGCACAAAGCCCACCATTGGTGCCTTTACCTAATCACACACTAGTGAGTAGGGATAGGTTTTAGACACCATCGCATTAAATAGTAAAAGTGCACCAGCATATCAGTTGCATGTCTGAACATTCAAAACACTATTCCTCTTTCCCACTTGGATTATTCACATTCCTGCATATGCAACCACATGCTCTGTTTTATGGAAATATTTGGGAAAATCAAGCAAATGTGTATCCGCATGTTTATACAGCTGCTAAAATTGTATTACCATAACTATATCTGTAAGCAGTGTAATCTAAATGAAATTAACTGTAAGTGCTAAAGCTACATACTACAGTGTCTAGTTACACTGTCCAATGAAAATGCATATCTCAAAGGCAAAAATTGTCTTAAATTTGAATGGGAATTTAAAGGATTTTCTGTTGGTCTGTTCATCCAGAATTATTTCCACGGTGTACAGATTAGCTATAGGGTTCAAACAATGGAGAAAACTAAAAATGGATAAAAATGGAGCTACATGGTTCTCATTGGACAGTAGCAATTTTTAATCTGTGCAAATCTCCCACCTTAGTCACTCAGACCCTCTGAGCTTTTTATTTTCAGCATGTCTCCTCACAAATGGGTGTGGGGCAGTGCTGGACAGCCAATAAGCCCATTCGGAGTCACTTATCTAAGGTTACTCCTTTTCAGGGCAGCTGAAGTAGCTCATCCAGACGCACACTTAAATCAGTGACACCTCTACAGACTACAGGTCCTATAGTTCACAGCAGCCATGTTCCACACTGAATTGCAGGACAGATATAATAGAGTGCTGGAAATCTAGGAGGGAGTGACTGGGACAGACTGCCGAAATGCCATGCTATTATCTTCTGTGAAGAGAAGGAGGAAACGGAGGAAGAGAAAGATGATTACCTGTAAGTGGCCACTTCCAGTCCCAGACACATCTTCATCTGGAGCAAGTTGCGTCTGTCTACCAAAAGGTCACCTATCTGCTCCCTGAGATCCACTTTCTCTGCTTCCAGGCCCTCCACTTCAGTCTGTACACACAAGAAGAGATGAAAATCAGTTTAGCAAAGTCACCCAAAAGACTATTCCATAGTTAATCATATTTTCCTGTACCTGTATTACTCCACTATATCAAGACGTAAGGAATGTAAGGCAGCCAACACAGTGAAATTTACAAGAACTTTCTTGAAGGTTTCTTGAAGGTTTCTTGAAGCACCTTAAGAGGTTCCTCCACAGTTTCAGACTGAAGAATCTCCAAATGTTCCTCAAGGATCTTCAGTGCATAGAAGAGTTACCATTATTCAGCTGTTCTCTGGTCAGTGGTTGTATGGTTCCATTAGATATGTGTTATGGACACCATCAGTCTACACTCCTCTTCCACCCCTTCAACAATCAGAGCCCTGTGTGTGAGTCACTGTGTGTTGGCTGATGACTAAAACATGGGATAAAGAAGGAACATAGAAGGATCAAGTCCTCTATAGCTTCATTTTGTGTTAAATCAATGGAGATAGTTCATGAAGTGACACTTTCATGTTTATGGAATGTAGGTTGGGATCATAGATAATGGTCCTCTTCCTTGTTGACTCAGCTTGAAGACAAAATTTACCGTCAGCAAATCCAGTCATTGTTTTTTGCTTTGTGAATGTATTAACTATTAATGCACATAAATCACAGAATGACAATATAAGGCTAATTCTGTGATTCTGCTGGCTGCACAGATGTTTGACAATAGGAATATGTCCAAATGTTTGTGGACACCCCTTCTAATGACTGCATTCAGCTGATTTAAGGTTGTGCCCATTGCTGAGACAGATGTGCAAATGCACACACCCGTACAGCTTGTCTAGTCCCTGTACAGAATAATAGAATAGGACTCTGTGAACCACATGAACCCACTGGTTCTCTGGAATGATGGTGCTCCACCAGTACCTTTGGCATGAGTTGGGAAGTTGGGGATGAGGAAAGTTGGTGATTTGTCCTACGTCTTGACCTCACTATTGCTCTTGTCGCTGAATAAATTCAAATCTGCATTACAATTTTTGAAAGAATTCCCTGGACAGTAGAGAGTTACTTCAACAAAAGCAAGATAAACTATTTTTAATACATTTGATAAGCAAAAAAGCAGCTGTCCTAATACTTTTGTCCATATCATTTTCATTCTTACCTGAAGTTTTTGAAGCTCTTGATTCTGCCTGTTCCTCTGCTGGGCCATATTATTTTCCAGAAGCTGCCTCTTGGCTTTCGTGCTCTCCATTTCTTTTGCTAAATCTTGCAAATGTAGTTGATTTTCCTTCTTCTCCTGGTTGATCTGTGCCATGTAAGCCCTGGCTTGGTTTAGACTGTCCTCCAGCTGCTTTACTTCTTTCTGGTACACACCTGCTGCCTCCTGCCATGCCTGGGCTGCCCTCAGGGCATAGTCTTCTCCTAGTTCCCGGAGGTTGAAGGTTTGCTTGGGCTGAGGGGCCATTAGTACAGGTTTTGAGAGGACACTTGTGGACTTCAAGCTTTCCATCTCCTCCTGGTGGATTTGTACCTGTAGTGTGACCTCCTTCTCAAGATGGGCCACCTGTTCTCTCAGCCAAATCTGCGTCCTCCACTCATCCTCCAGCATCTTCTTGCTTTCTGTAAGTTTTATCTTAGCTTCAGCTTGTGCAGCCCTTTCTTTTTGTTTCTGAGCATTCAGTGCTTCTATCTCCTCCACCAGATTGCTGACCTCCATCTCCACACGGTCTTTGTCCATCCAAGCAGCCCGGACCTCTCTCCTGGCCAGGCTGATGGCTTCTTCCTGGGCTTGCTTTTGACTTTTGGTGTTCCCATTCCTGCGCAGTGCCTGGATCTCCCCACGCAGGAGATGATTCTCTTCCTCCAGCAGCTTCACACGGCCCAGGTAGGACTCTAACCTCTTGTTCAACTCCAGCATCTGGTACTTCTCCTCTCCAATATGAGGGAGAAAATGCCGGATACTTGTTATCTCCATTGCAGTTCAAGGTGGCCTGGTTCAGTTCCTCAAGGACAATGCAATTCTGTAGTAGTGTCTTTGCTCTAGTGTATATGTTTAAATGTTTCGAAAGACTGGCTCCAGGGTTTGGTGCTTCCAGAAACCTTATGGCAGCTGCTTGAATGGCCAGCACAGAGAGGCACTTTCATAGTAAGGGAATCAAAGGGGGAGGGCACAGTGGACCTGGAGGAGGGGTTGGGACAGGGAGAGAAAGCAGTGATGTCATTTGTGGAGTTAACTCTAGCACTGCTGGGACATGTCTCTGTTACAAGAAGCAGTCAAGCACTATAGATTTTATACAGTATTGTCCAAATGACTATACAAATGTGCTTCAATAAACAACAATAAAAAAACAACAAATACATATTTTTATAAATTTATATTTATTTATTTTTGTTAGTACTAGTGCTGTGGATCTAAATCTTGGTCCTGGCATACCACTGCTCTACTAGCTTTAGTGTTTTCCCACTTTAACACACCTAGTTTGTCTCAGCAATGATGCACCAGTCAGTCCATTAGAAGAATCAAAACCTATGCGTACTCCAGGACCAGGATTAAGAACGATTGTACTTGTACACCTCAAAAACAATAGTCATTTAAAATTATTTTACATGATTATATAAAATATATAATAATAATAATAATAATAATAATAATAATAATAATAATAATAATAATAATAACAATAATAATATATAATATAAAATATATTATTATATTATTTTTATAAATTTATTTTAAATTCATTTCATGTAAAGTAAAACATTTCAGAACCTTTTTCTGTTTAAAAATCAGAAATCCAGTGTCTCATATTATTAAAATATGTAATTTGAATTTGAATAAATTACTAATCAGACAGTATCAATATTAAAACATAAAAGTCTTCACACGGTAGTGGTGTGTTAGTGTTTGTTGCACTTGTATGAGTTCATCAGACACAGCAGTTCTGCTGGAGTTTTTAAACACTGTGTCCATTTCCTGTCAACTATATTAGACACTCCTACCTAGTTGGTCCACATTGTAGGTATAAAGTCAGCGACAGAAGCTTATCTGTTTCTGAACAGTTTGTGTTGTCCTTTATCAGTACTCATAGGATGCTATTGGATGGATATTTCTGGTTGGTGGACAATTCTCAGTCCAGCAGCAACACTGAGGGGTTTAAACACTCCAGCAACACTGCTGAGTCTAATCCACTCAGACCAGTGCAACACACACTAACATACCACCATGTCAGTGTCACTGCAGTGCTGAGAATGACCCACCCACATAATACCTGCTCTGTTGTGGTCCTGTAGGGTCCTGTCCACTGAAGAACAGAGTGAAAGGAGGTTAACAAAGTATTCAGAGAAACAGACGGCCTACAGTCTGTAATTATAGACCTACAAAGTGATCCTGTATGGAAAGTGGAGTTAAAATGTGTATGTAAGGAGGTGCTTATAATAATGTATCTCAACTGTGTATTTTTCATAATATTATTTTTTGTTTGACATGCACTAGAAAAAACTTGATCACGTCCATCTTAACTCCACTTAACTCTTTACAGCTCCACCCTGTGGTCAAAAGGCTAAATTATAGACTGTGACCTGGCCTAGTTTGTCAAGTCTTCTCATTCAGTGCACGTGCTTTGTACATTTTGTGGGAAGATAGGAAAAATATGATTTGTGAAAATGTATTCAGTCACAATACAATAACTAGAATAATTTACACTATTTGGTTTAAAGAGCAGTGTGTTCATTGGCACAACTTCAAGCTCCAACATCATTAAGTTTGCTGATGACACGTGGTGGGCCTGATCTCCGACAACGACGAGAAGGCCTACCTAGAGGAGATTGCATGCCTGGGAAACTGGTGCTTGGGCAACAATCTCCTGCTTAATGTCAGAAAAACCAAGGAGCTGATAGTGGACTGCAGCAGGAGACAGATGAGGAGCTGCCAACCTCGGATCAACGGTGCAGAAGTAGAGAGAGTAGAAAGCTTCCAATACCTTGGAGTCAACATCACTCTGCTGAGCGCATCATGAGGATAACACTCCCAGATCTGCAGACTATCTACAACAAGCGGTGCTGGTCGAAAACCATGAAGATCGTGAAGGACCTCAGTCATCCTAACAATGGGCTTTTTGCTTTGCTGCCATCAGGAAAGCGGTTGCACTCACTGAGATCCACCACAGAAAGGATGAGACTGAGCTTCTTCCCTCAGGCTATTCTGACTCTGAACCAGATCCTTCTTACCTTCTCCCTACCTTCTCCCTGCTCCCCTATTGATCTGTGGGTGCAGATAGTTGTAAAAAAGCATTTCACTGCGTGTTGTACTGTGTATAACTATGTACGTGACAAATAAACCAAACCTTGAACCTTGAACCCTTGAAGTGTCTGAACAGCAATGCCTTAGCTGACATAGCAAGGCACTTTCAACATATCTGACATTCTTCACTGGATGATGAAGTGCGTGGTGTGGAAAGTTTCCCTTACTGAACCACAAAAAGTAATTTCCTTCCTCTTTGGACATTTTTGAATGCCTTAGTAAGAGATAAGCCAACACTGACTGTATGAATTTGACTGTATGATTTCTGTTAAATAATCTAGCTTGGGTAGGAGGGAACATTAAGACCATAGGATGGACACAAGAATAGGAGGCTAAATTTGGTTCTTGAGTCTCTTTAGAAATGAATCTACTGTAAGTATGACAGAACAGAATGTGATAAAGGATGCAAAGTTTCCAAAGTTAGTGCTTTCCCAGGTATGACCCAATACTGGGCATTTCACCACATATGATAGAAACGGCCAGTTCAGGGCCATTTCACAAGAGTATCTCCCTGTGTGTGTACATTTTGTGGGATCTATCTATAGTGGTACAATGGAGGATGATGTGCCCTATTCGACAGTCATGTTTAACAGATTTTCTGATGCAAAGCCTAGAGGTAAGGTTGCTTTTTTCTTTCTAGTGGAAATGGTCGATCAATTATAGAAGTCAGCATCAACATTATTCAGTTATTAATCCTGATGCAGAAACTACTAGGAATCGTTGGATATCTGAATATCTTGTGGAATCCCACAGGGTTCTGTTTTAGGACCTATGAAACTGATATCAAATATGCCAGTAATACCATGTTGAGAGTGGGAAAGTGAGGGCTTGCAGGGTCTAAGAGGTTGAACAACATTTTAGAAAGCCTACTTCAATTCTGTTTCTGTCTCTGAGTAGAAACAGACCCGGCTGAAGAGGTATTATACTCGGAAATCAAGAAGAATATAGAGGATCCACTACAGGAAACTCCTGAGGCTACAGGTGAAAGTCATTTTAGTATAATTAAATATAATACAATATTAATATAATTAATTATAATTAATATTAATAATAAGTCATAAATATTTTTGGAAAAGAGTGCGAGACTGTTGCTAGACTACCTAGCACTTGACCAATTTAACCCTAGGTCTATTATTAAGGTATTATATTAGATATATTATCCTAATGCATTATCCTAATGAATTATTTCATAACCAGCAGATCTTGTGGGGCCTATGGTGATGATATCAAGTCATTATAAGAGTGACAACATCTCTAAGAGGTTACACACAATAAAAAACATGCTTTGATTCTCTTTATGTCTGTTTATGACGAGTAGTGCCAGTTGAAGAGGCACTGTACTCAGAAGTCAAGAAGAAAACAGAGGGTCCACCACAGAGCAGCCGTGAGCCTACAGGTGAGCATTATGATGTCATTTTAGTCTATTTTGGGAGTATGACAATAGTTTAATTTATATTGGTATGGATTGTAGCTAAAACAGCATTCAGACTTCTGCTAATACATCAAAACCAAATTCCCTCCACCCTCATAAGTGGGTCATCTAAAGAAGAGTGTCTGGATGTATTTTAACATTTGCTGATGCAACGCCTAGAATTAAGGTTTGCATTTTCTTCATTTTCTTTCCAGTGGAAATGGTCAATATATTATAGAAGTCAACATCAACATTATTCAGTTATTAATCCTGATGCAGAAACTAGGAATTGTTGGATAACCGAATATCTTGTGGAACCCCACAGGGATCTGTTTTAGGACCTAAGAAACTGATATCTAATATGCCAGTAATACCATGTTGAGAGTGGGAAAGTGAGGGCTTGCAGGGTCTAAGAGGTTAAAGATAAGAAGTAAGATAAAGTTGAACTTTATTGATCCCTTGGGAGGGTTCCCTCAGGGAAATTAAGGTTCCAGCAGCAGCATCAGTACAGTAGAGAAAAGAGTAGAAAGATCATAATTTAGTAAAGAAAAACACTATATAAATATAAATAATATATAATATGGAGACTATATTACAGTATAGATAAATAGTGCATGCAAAAAGAGTTATGAAGGAGTATTATTGCACTTTTGTACCGAGTCCAGTTGTGTTGTGTTGTGGTGCTCGGGTTGCGGGTTATTGGTTGGTTCCTACTCGTTCATCCTCTGTCCTCCCCCTCAGAGAAGAGTTGTACAGTCTGATGGTGTGCTGGACAAAAGAGTTTCTAAGTCTATTAAGTCTGTTAAACAACATTTTAGAAACCCTGCTTTGATTCTGTTTCTGAATAGAAACAGTCCCAGTTGAAGAGGAATTGTACTCGGAAGTCAAGAATAATATAGAGGATCCACTACAGGGAGGTCCTGAGCCTACAGGTGAGCACTGTGATGTCATTTTAGTCTATTTTAGGACTAGTTTAATTTATATTGGTATGGATTGTAGCTAAAACAGCATTCAGACTTCTGCTAATACAGCAAAACCAAATTTCCTCCACCCTCATATGTGGGTCATCTATGTTGCCTTCTGCAACAAAGAAGAGTGTTTGGATATATTTGGACATATAATGCATACAGTTGATTATATGCATTTATTATTTATGTGAGAACAAAACACATTTGCTATATGTAATGGAACAGATTGAAATGTTAAAATAATCAAAGTTGAGTAGTTCAACCACTCACTGTATATCTTATATCACATATCACATATATATTATATATTTAAATATATAAATATATTTATTAGGTCATACCTCAATTCTTTGGTTGTATTTTCATTTTCTGACATATGTTCAGCTCTGTATACAATGTGTTATTAAATTCTATATTGAAATGACCAATAACAATGCTCCAAAAGTATAATTTATATTTATTTCCATTAATGTTAAGAAGTTTTTTTCCCTTGTCTTATAAAGTTGCTGTTTTGTAGAAATAAGGTTTGTACATAACAGCAATGATATACATTTGATACATACATGTAAATATATGTATTAAGTATAGATCAATTTAAGAGCAGTAAAGACCAATTATATTACATATGTAATCTATGTATGATACTTTAGTCCATCTGTTTCTCTGCATACCTTCTTTACCCTGTTCTTCAGTGGTCAAGACCCCACAGGACCACCACGGAGCAGGTATTATGCGATTGGTGGGTCCTTCCTAGCCCTAGAGTGACACTGACATGGTGGTGCTGTGTTGGTGTGTGCTATGATGGAAGGAGTGGTTCAGACACAGCAGTGCTGCTGGGGTCTTCACTGTTCATTTTATCAGCTTCACTTACTAGAAGGTAAAGGTATGCAGAGAAACAAATGGACAGCAGTTTAATTATAGAACTACAGGGTGCTCCTGTGTGGTCAGTGAAGCTGATAGAAATGAGTGTAGTGAGTGTAGAAACAAGGAGGTGGTCTTAATGTTGTGGTTGATTTGTAAACCAGTAAAACAAATTTTAGACAGTCATCATGCTGTGACTTCTTGATTCTTGATTAACAACATGCTGCTGCATATGTACAGTACCAGTCAAAAGTTTCAGAGCCCATACTGGGTGTTCTAAAACGTTTGATCAATAGTGTATATATACATACATATATGTTATTAATGTATTTTTCCTGGATATAAGAAAATTCCATATATTTAAATATGGCATATTTAAATTCATACAGTATATAGCCATATACCAGAATAGAGCTGAGGTTTGACACATTCTGAAAACAGCCTTCAACCTGATTTTGCTGTACTTTCCAGCACATTTAGCAACATCCTGCCCCTTGTGTTCTCTTGTAGAGGAAGCTGCCGTGTCTGGTACCCCATCGTACAAACTGGCCATAGCTTGCCTGGGGCTGCTGTGTGTTTTCTTACTTGTAGGTGTAGTGGGAATGAGTGTATTGAGTAAGTATAAGCAGTCCCGCACCATTGGACGTATACATTCTGGCAATCACTAATGAGTACACATGTGAATTTTATTGTGCTTTCACCACAACATGACCCATGACATTATTCCCCTTTTCTTCAGATATACTCCAGGTTTCACACTACAAAACCCTCTTGGTGAGAGAACTTGAGCAACTGAATGGCACTTGGCTGCAAAAGCAGCTCGACATGGCCAGTATCAATCAAGGCCTGAAAGCTGCGAACCACAATTTAACCAGTGAAAATCATCTTCTGCAGGCGCTTTACACCAATGAGAGCATAGCACATCAGAAGGTGCAAATTGAGAACGCAGCACTGGAGAGAGAGAAAGAAGAGATGGTGGTACAGAGAGATCAGTTTAACACCACCCTGAGGTCCATAATCCAATATTCAACATTCCCTGTCAGTGCGTTCTGCCAGTTAAGGGATGGAGGTA